>OY776117.1:0-1200000 GCA_963675035.1 Allygus modestus | reverse complement strand
AAAATTGGAAATCATACTTTTAAAGACGTGTAACACTTACTCACAGGACAATGAAACCAATTTATCATACTAGACCTATTTATTGGCTAATATCCTTTTATACAAAACCACATTCTCATCGAGGAGGCTAACAGGTTCGTTCAAGGACAACTTCCTCATATGGTCCCAGGACCTCTCAGTTGAAGGGATGCTCAGTTTGTCCAACAGAGGCTGCGCAATCTGCGGAACTATCGGTTGCAGGGCGATCCCGCAGACACGCAGCGTCTCCATGGTGACGTGAAGCACACAGTCGAGGTGGTCCTGACTATCTGCAGACTTGCGCAGCTGCCACGGCTGATTCGTCTCGAAGAACTTGTTTGCTTCATGGAGACAGGATATGATTGCATCTACACCTTTGTAGTAGTTGAAATTGCTGTAGTGCTCTCCGACATGGTCTGGAATATCAGGATGTTAAACTTATTTGATTAGCATGAGACATGTTTATAACTATAGGGTGTAATTAAACACACAATATTTATATACTAAGCAATAAATATATAGTACCTGGGGGCCGAGCTTTGCTCGGGGGAAGGCCAGTCAGTTTGTTTAGATGACTTGGAGTAATATTTCACCACTTCCCCCTACTGATAATCAGATCTTTATAACTCATTTGCCTCTTTTCTACATTTTTAAGGTCACTCCAGTTGTTATATGTCCCTTTGATTTATTTTATTACACTATATATGTAATATTCACTCAAATCTTTTAATCTCTGCTCTCAGGAAACCACATGTTAATAATCATGTACAACATGAGTATTACTTTGACAGTTCCCTGGTTGATTATGAACAGCTGTTACAATTCTTTTGTTTTGATTTGAAACTCCATAAGCCCAATGTTAATTTTTTTAACTTTTCATTTTAGTTTTTTACCATTATTTGATTTTATCTGGGGATGAGCCTGTCTAGAATTTATTTTAATCCCAGAAATTAGTTATTTCGAACATTTGAAGGGAATCGTTGGAGCCGTTTTTGATATCCGTGTCGCAAGCAAACCTTACTCATATTAGAGTATAGGATACACGATATACAATTATTGCAAGTGATTTTGATCGGTCTTCCCAATCACAATCTCAATGTGAGATCAAATCAAGCATCCTTTTACTGCCACCAAAATTGGCAGATCATCAACAGTGTTACAGCATATACATAACCAGATATGCAACACATTAAAAGACACATGTGCAATACATGCATTAGATCACATGCACACGATAACATTAAACTTACATTTTCACCGAAAAAACAAAATGGAGTAAATCTTTTTGAATGGATGACGAAAGTATGAATGAGTGTGTAAGTGTTATATTTTGAAGTGTCTAAAACGTGTTTTCACCCACAAAATATCATTGAAATATATAAATACACATTGGCTATACTTCCCCCCTTTAATTTTTGTATTTGTCAAAATAAACAAAGAAATTACCATAACCTAAGGTGAGCTAAGGTGCAGTATCTTTTGACATTGTAGAAATGTTGAGTGTCACAATTTTTTTAAAAGAAAACTTCCAATGAGTGACCCCTCATTTTAAAGATCTCATAAGAACATGAGAATGGTTGAAACTATACATCGTTATCTCTTCTCTAACAAAAATGGTAGCCAGTATAAATTCAAGTTATAAGTTCATCAGGAGTCGAGAGCCACAAAGAAAGATTGAGTGCAGTTAAAATGTTCACTTCAAGTTTACATTTAACCCTCCAAGTGTCTTTAATAATGGTCTTAATGTTTGCCTATTTTAGGTGATTTTGCAGTGTTTTATTCAAATAAATGTATAAAAACTCAAAAACACTCCAAACTGCATTATTGTATAGTTTTTTTTGTTCAGAAAATCATGGGCTTCAATATTATCTATATAACAAACATCTCATAAAAATTATAATGGAAAAATTATGTGATGTTAAAAAAAAATACAAATAAATAAAGAATTTTAAAGTTTGCGCTCCATCAAATTATAAACGGTTCTAGAATATACAATTTTCAAAATAGCCAATTTGTTTTAAATTTTATAAGGATACTAAATATATAAACAAATAATCAGGTAAAGCAGCAAATAAAAAAGTTTTAGATAATAATCTGTTATTGCGTGCTATAGCAAATGAGCAAAATGGCCTTGGCGACGTTACAGTCGGAAGGATAATTTACCTCTATATCACTGCCGCCTATTTCTCCAGAACATCAACCAACCATTCATCATCACTAAAATTTTCTTCTAAAGCCCCATGTATGTCAATACTGTCCATTTTTACAAATAATAACAACGAAAAACATCGCAAAACAACACCATTCCCGAAGTTAGGTTAACGACACGTAACAAACCTTCACACTTCAGTTGTCTGCTAAAGTACGATTGGCACGAAGGTAAAAAGCGTCTGCAGACAGACATCGGGAGAAAGCTTAGAATCTGCCATAAACGGCAATACCAATTTCGATCCGGTTCATTAAGATTCAATGCGCCCCAGAGCCTACTCCGTAAACGCTGTTTGACTGTCGACGCAGCGGATGTGTTTTGTGTCGCTATAGCGACATATAACGCCTAGAGGGTTATAGTTTTGCATTTTTCTATTGCTAGAAATAAAAAAAGTTTTAAAAAATATATTTTTACATGAAGAGATGGTTGTTGGTTAAGTTTTGAAATGAACTTTTACTGGCCACCATTTTTTTCCGGGAAAAAATAGAAATCTCTAATGTTCACCTTTTCCCTATTTATTCCACTCTTTAAATTGAGGGGTCCCTAAGAGGGGGTTTAGATTTAAACATTTTGAGTTGCCCCCAAAATCTCCTTTTTGCGAACACTTACAAATTTCAAGTAAAAGATATTACACCTTAAGTTACTATCACTACCCGAAGGATATTATTTTATTTAAACAAATACACAAATTAGAGGGGTGGTCAGACGTTTTTTACACCCGGAATAATACTCACACAATACACAACGCAATTAGATACATAGTAGTATTGAAACGAACCTGGTAACCTTTGTAGGGATTCTAGAAGGTTGCTTGCGTCCTTCTCGCAGTATTGCTGGTAATGCTCAGGGTTGAAGCCGGGGAACTGCTGTCTGGCGTTGACGGTTCTGCCGGTACACCGGTTGAGGAGGTTGCCCAAAGTGTCAGCTAGCTCTGCATTCAGTTTACGCAGCACTTTTTCATTACTGTAATCTGGAAAAATGGTTCTAAGTTATTGAACCAAAAAGTTTTGTATTTAAATTTAGGAATTATGTTAGATAAAATTAATAACAAGGCATCAACAAAATATTTTCACCTAAGAGCTCTCCTTGGTGATAAACCACCGCTTAAGCAGGGATTTGGGGGTTAAATTAATACTTACTAGAAAATTAAAATTGTTTAACGCTTTTACTAATTCTCACCAAAAGAAGTTATGGTAATGTTTGCATGAATGACAAATATAACTACAGAAAGAATTGATAAAACAAAAACTTGATACATCACAATAGTCTACTATGAGCTCCTACCATGAAACCTTTTTGTCTTGTATCAGTTAAGGAATTATGCTGGACATTTTCCCATCACTGATTAGAAAAAAAGTTTCACGACATTTTGGGGTCTAGAATCTGATTCCGTCTTCAGGTGGAAAGAGTACCTAGATCAAATTAAAATTTATGGCACAATCCAGCGAAAGCTAGAAAACAAATCACATAAAAAGCTAAAAAATAACTGAAAAAGCAGTCAAAAATAATAAAAATTATCTCCTAACAGCATTGAGATTTTTGCTTAGCTTCACTTATAATTTATTTATATTCTAGATATTCTTCTTATCTGGGATTCCAGATTCCAAAACACAGTGTAACTTTTTTCTCTAATTGGTAAAGGAAAATATCTGCAATAATTTCTTAAATAACATAAACTCGCCAACACCAATAATGAATTTCAATCAAAGAAGTGTCAGTTGATGTATTCTGAAGCTTTTAATTTTAAGTTGTGGTTAAACAGATCTCGTTCGAAGTTGATTCTAGAGTAGTTTTATGAATCAATTACACAAATTAATAAAGTAGAAATCCTTCTTATAGATGAGTCCATAATGTGGGATATAAAACACAATTATAGATTTTGGATGAACGATTTCAACTATTGTAATCATGGGACAAAGTCTGGACACGCTTTCAAATCAACTTTTATTCAGCCAAACTTAAGTTGTTCATCGCTGAGACCACATTCAGGGACAGCCTTCGATTCCAGTCACACATTTTCCACAGTGAGGCCCTCACTTGTTCTATCGCAGTAACGTGGCTTGCTTGACTGCTGCCTGATATTAATTACATCTGTTCAACAAATACCCTTACTGTACAATCTCTGGACCATGTTTGTGACACAGTGCGTTACATCCTTAATATTAGACAGCAATATTTAATCCACACGATTATTAGACAGGTGACGTCTTGTCTGTCATCATTGATATTCTGTTTTAATACAAATATTCCAGAACCAACTGAAATTTTATATGAAGAAAGGTAACATACATGAGCTCTAGTATGGGCTTATTCAAATTTCAAAAATATCTTCGGGCTCTGTCCCACAGGGGTTCAAAATTTTAAAATTAACCTCACGAACATTGATTTGTTTATTGATTTACCATGGAACAAGTGTGCAGACTTTCAAAACATCTGGGTTTTTGTGACTGTGCAAAAAAGGGGACCAGCTAAAAACAAATTTGAGTAGACGTATGTGAATAAAACGTCAACAAGAGATGCTAATTTACATTACTCACTTGTTCTGAAAATACAAATCCGATCAGATTTCACTAAAGTAAGCGATTCTATTATCTCTTACTAGCATCGCTGTGGAGGGTCCCCTCCCGTAAAAGAAAGTAGCGAAGTCCAGCAGCCGAGAAATCCTGTGCGGCTGTGGCCGGGGACACGACGTTACCGAGCGTCTTTGACATCTTCTCATTATCCACGGTCCAATGGGAGTGCACGACCAGGGAACTGGGGGGTTCTAGACCTGCGGCCATCAGGAACGCTGGCCAATACACCCCGTGGAACCTACGGTTGATGAAACATTTCATTGTAATCAGCTAGTATTGTTACAGAGTAATCAATAGATTACTATTTATAATATTGAATTGAATGTAGTCTGAGTGTGATGGCCTAACACTGTCAGCTGACCCTGAGTAGCCTTTTCAGCGATGAAGACCACCTCTTTTTAAACCAGGATTTTTTACTAGCAGGTGAATAACCAACGGCAACCCGGACTCCTAGAGTTTAGTGTCCTAGATATCCTGTATCCACTAATCCAGTATTCAGTATTTATACAAACTAAAAAAAGAAAAAGCCCTACAATTTATTCTTGGGGTTCAGACATTTTTTCCAATGAAAACTGTACTTCCATACTATACCAGCTTTTGACCAAATGTTTCACTTCAGTGTATTGCTGGCGCTCACTCAGCCATTTACTTTAGCCAGTGTATTGACTTTAGCCATTTACTTCTGATTCCAAAAGTTTAAGGCTTATTTAATAGTTTCGTATGACACACTCTGTGAAAGGCCTTTTTCAAATTGAAATTGAGCAGAGCGCCAAAAGCATGATTACCTTTACCAAGTATTTGTACTAAAATGAAATAAAACATCCAAATACCATGTACATAATTAAAATTCTATCCTTAATGTCATGAACCAATTTGGCTGTGTAGCGTAGTGGTTATCGTGCTCCCCTCGTAATACGAGGTTTGCCAGATCAATCCTAATCAAAACCACAAAATTTTGAGAAGGTTCAAAACTGGACCCAGCTATCATTTGATATTGGACTGTTAATTAATGATGCTGTCTAAGAACAGGTCGATGTTGGATAGTAACAAGACCAGGGTTTGGACTGTTCACTATCAAAACGTTAAAAAATGCAACTGGCATATACACAAACAAATTTTAAAAAATATTCTCTTCATTTGAACTCATGTGTATTTTTCAGCCCTTTAAGACACTTTAAATTAAAACTGATATCAAATCAACTTCTCCCACTGAAAAATATAACCCACGTTAAATTTTTGAAAACTTGAATAACAATTTCTCCTGAAAATCACCATCAGACAAAGCATCACCAGCACAAAGTAGCGAAATTTACTTGAGAATATCCTTCCCGAGGAGCTGCCTTGTTGGCGGCCAGACGCGGGTGTCCGGGTATCCGGCCGCAGTGAGGTAGCTGACGAGCGCGTCCAGCCACACATAGACAGTCTGGTCCGTCGTCCCGGGCACCGGCACACCCCAGCGCACTCTGGTGGTCGGCCGGGACACCGACACATCCTGCAGGAGACTCCCGTCCTGGACCCAGCCCAGCAGCTGCTTGTGGAACTTGTCTGGGTAGGCGACTCGTTCTGGGGGGAAGAAGTACGTTGGTAAAGGAGTGGTTTTGGCAGTGTTTTGTTCTTGGTTTTTTAAGTAGTAGGTCTTATACTTGTAGGTCTGCCATGTACACATGAGCACATGATCTTCTTTTACTTATGAATTCACAACTGTCATATTGTAGTGTACATACCGCATTATTATTCCAATGGTAATTTTATTTATAGTCTTTAGGGGCCGAGATTTTCTCAGGGGAAAATCATAATCGATGAGACTAAAACACAATATCTGAATGTTCTTAGTTAACACTATGCAAACCTGAAATAAGATGATTATTTACACAAAGCTTTGATTAATGGCTTTAAACCTTCTTAGAATCAACCTGAATGAGAATGCAAAGTTTAATTAACTTCGGTTGAGTGGTTTAGAAGCCCAAAGGGAACATATAAGGTATTATATACTACCTATTATTTTTCACAGATAAAGATACCATAAAACAAATCGTAACTAAACATTGGTACACTTACCATCTTTCAGCCAGTGTAGGAGGTCATCCTGGAAGTTACTTAGTTTAAACTTGTAGTTGGTTTCCTCGGTCCACTCTACCGGGCGGCCCGACTCTGCGCTGACCTTGACCTTGGAGCCGTCAGGGGTCGTAATCTCGGTCAGCTGTTTGTCAGAGAGGAACGTCTCATCTGCCACACAATACCAGCCTGAGTATTGGCCCTTGTAGATGTGACCTCTGGCCTCCAACAGGTTCTGAAATATTTGTTAGGTCCCGTGAATATAACAACACGGCTGAAGTATCAAAACAATAACTTCCGCAGATACTAATATTAATCTTTTTGAGGAAAAATAGAAAATAATATGGGTTGCGAGCTATGATGCCCTGTCATGTCATTGTGAACATTTATGCCAAGTGATTACTTAGGCTAAATCGGTTCACGACTATTTGACAGATTTTGTCTGAAACTCATATATATTTCTTTCATACTGGTATATCTAAATACAAAAAATGCTAATATAATTGTTACTTATGTCTGCACCAAAAGTTTGATTATTTATACCCTACTCCAGTTATAAATTTATATTTTTTACTATTCCTAATGTTTCTTAATATTTTTCTAAAGTTACTTTCAATTGTAATATTTTGCTAGATCACAAAGTTAACTTGCATAGTTTGATATAGCCTATACTTAATGTGTATAGGCCTATTTAAAATGGTTATGTGCCTAGTCATTGGTCACAGTGCCACTGAATGAGCAACTAACCATTTCTACAATTGCGAGGGAACGTTCTCAAAGCATAGTTGAGGTAGGGGTCGATTAACTGAATTTGGCTCAACTGCAATAACTCTGATAACATCATCTGGGGCTTATCACTGAATAAGCTACCATACATACATTGAATTTAAGAAGAAGAAACAATGCTTTATTTTTCACAAAAATATCTTCAAAAAAGAAAACTGAAAATAGCATCAGAAAACATTGGCCATAAGACCGTCTGTTTGGTTGGCCGTAATACACATTTTGGTAGCTGTGTAGCTTGCAACTATTCAGTGTCAAGATGGACATACATCAAAGTTATTCTTCCACAGTGAATTGTCTTGGTGACATTTCATCACGAAGGCAATAAAACAGATATTGAATTTATAACAAATTGTATTACATTTTTAATTTGGTATCTTGCAAAACTTACCCAAAAATTATGAACAGCACTGATATGGTCCCTGCTTGATGTTCTTATAAAATGAGTATGGTCTACACCAAATTGTTTGAATAGATCTTTATATTCTAATGAAATTTTATCACAGTATTCTAACGGATCTGTTTTGAAATTAGCAGCTGCTTGTTGTATCTTTGATCCATGCTCATCTGTACCAGTCATAAAGAGAACATCGTTTTTCCCCAAGAGCCGCTGGAATCTTTGGGCAGCATCCGCCAGTAGTGACGTATATAAATGTCCAATATGAGGAGCTGAAAGTTTTAAAAATTGAATGTCAGAAATATAACAAAGCAAACAAACATGAAGTAAGAGATTTTGTAAGTGCCCCTAAAAATACTTTCTTGAAAATGTGTTTTGTTAGCATATTTTATTAATTAAAATTAGTTTCATGTTTTATCCCTTGTTAATTTGTTAAATATATTCGTTGATTTTTAAGTTTAATTTGTTTTCATTTAATTACTAATCAATCGATTAGGTACAAATATGGTATGTCAACCGGATGCCAATCGATATTTGTAATCAATCGATATTTTCATTTGATAATGTATGTCTGTGGATCTGTACCCCAAAACCAATTGCTTACTGTATAAACCAGTTGCCAGTTGTATAAACCTATTGTTTATACAACTGCAAAACCATAACTTACAACTTTGCATTAAGCTAACATGATTAGTAACCTACAAAATAAGGGTCTAATAGGCTTTTTAAGGGGCAGGTGAGGTTCAGACGGTTCAACCCCCTCTACTACTTAATCCGCCAGGGAGCTACCCTTTGGGAAACTATTGAAGCATTTGCCTACTTGAGGCACCATGCATAAGGTGACCAGATCTGTAGAAGCCTAAAGCGGGACGTAGTTCAATTAACTGGAAATACCGTGGTGTGTGGGGGGTATGGAATACCCCCTACAAAAATGGTGGGTCCGGTGACCCTCCCTGGAATGTTTTAGAAAATTAGATACCGGGAACGAAATTGTGAGTTTTTTGCAGTTTTTGCCCAAATATTATTTAGTACTGTAACAAGAGGTTTTGTAATCATATTCATAAAATCATTATACAAAACAGAACGATAACTATCATATGCAAAACCTAACTACCGTAGTAAAAGAAAATACCAACAAAAATTAGTGATAATTGTCAGAGGAGTAAATAGCTTTCATTAACTTGAATCTTAATTAAAACTGAACTCAGCTTAAATTCACGTTTCTTTTTTGCAACAACATGCATTTCTTTGTCTCTAGTTTTAACTAGTATTACTTGTTCTCCGTCAATAAATTGTCCATTGCATTAAAAAACTCTCTCCACTGGTGCAAAGGTACCATGCACAGAGAGTGCACTAGCTCAGTTAAAAGCTTAGAATAAATTATAGGACCCGGTACTTTTGTTTTACTTCAAAGTGTTTGAACAATTCAACATAATGCTGGTCGACGGGAGTCTTGTATTCGACATATTAAAAAAATCATATTGGTTTTTATGAATCAATGAGTATGTTCATGTCGAACTGCTAAAGCGGGACATTAGGATGTCCCCACAGGAATTGTCGGAACACGGGGACATACCTAGTTAAAGCGGGACTGTCCCGCTGAAATCGGGACGTCTGGTCACCTTAACCATGCATCCAACTCAGAATGGTCAATCCTCAGGGGTTAACCTCTGGACGGTTTTGACCTTGGGTTTAGTGACCTGTTATTTACTTGTCCACTTACATCAGCTAGTAGGGCATACATCATTTTTACAATAATTGATAATAACTTAGCCTACAAAAATGCCCAAGCCTAAAATGACAACGGTAAATAGGCTCCCTAAATGATTTCTGATTCTGGTTCTAGACCTGCAGATCAAACGTTTAATTTTAATCTATTGAAAATGAAACTGACGATGACCATGCATGTATATGTTTTACGACATTAAACACTTAGATTTACTTTTGAATGTGATGCATAAGAATTACTACTGTGCTACCTACTTACTAATGGCTTTAGTAAAAAGTGACACAATCTTGATTGTTGGTGGCTTTTTAGATAAGTTTAACCGGCAAACTATAACCTTATGTTAGGCTGTCATAAACAAAGTATGAAATAAGATTAGTTTTTATTGACAACTACAACTTACAAGAATTCACATAAAATATTGGAGTAGTTATGAAATATTTATGTTTGAAATTGCAAACACTTAAATTTCTTCCTGAACAAGGCCGGTTTCTGCCTAATATAGACCGGCCTGCTCTGATATACAAGCTTCTTGTAGACAAAGGCATGTTAACAGTGTGTGAAACAATTGTTTAAAAAGGTTTAAACAAAAAAAAGAATTAAATAAAATTCAAGAATTTATATCCAGTATCATTTAGGTTATGTTTATTATAACACTACGTTTTGTAAACAAAACTCTGCACCTGCACGGTTTGACAAATGTAGAAACGTACTAACGTAGAGTACCAGTCCAGTACATTATCTATAGCCATAGAGGAACATGCAGCCTCTTTTTTAAAAAACACTGTATTTTTTTACTTTCTCCCCTTATACATAGTATATGGAGAAAGTATTGTTTTCGTAAAAATTTTCGAATTTGAGTTGTTAGTGGAAATATTTGTTTTGGTGCTCCCTGAACCCAAAAAAGTGGTTTTTACGTGATGTCTGTCTGTGTGTGTGTGTGTGTGTGTGTGTGTGTGTGTGTGTGTGTGTGTCTGTGTGGATGTGTACAGAGCTAGAGCCTTAACCAATGGGCCGATTTTTATGAAATTTGGTATGCAGGTACTAATCCACGATATCTCCAGGTATTTTTTTAATTTTTTTGAATTTTTGATTTTTAAGGGTAATTATCCCCCCAAAACCTCCAAAAAACATGAAAAATCCAAATTTGTCAAAAACGGCTCTAACGATTTTGATTAAACTTTAGTCGTTTGTAGAACTTTATTTTTCCAACAAAATGACACCACCCGCATTCCTGTAAAAATTCGGGTTCAGAAATTACTGGACTTAAAACATCAAAAATTAAATTTTTGGATTCTTCATAAAAAACATAAATATTGAAACATATTACTATTCACCATTAAAAAGAGCTCAAAAAAATAAATAATTTAGTATTTTGAATTACTATTCTACGATTGCTGGTTTCGGAGAAAATTGAAATTTTCATTTTGCGGTAAACACAGTACGTTGCCCAATGTTATTCTTATGGAGAATAAAAAAAATACTATTTCTCTCTTATTTACTGATCAATTTCATTCAAACTTGATATGCTTGTCAAGTTAGCATTGACCGACGGAGGAAATTCAAAATATGTTGCCCCTTAATAACCCTGGGGGGAATAGGGGGCATTTCCCCTCTTAAAACCACGAGTGTAGCAATGGATTCTGTAGTGCCTTTAGAGCAGGGATTTGGGTGGATGTTTTTTAAAACAACTTGTTTACAAGAATTCCTGTACATTTGACCGTGCTTTGTATTCTATATTTATAGTAAATAAAAAGTAATTTATTCATTAAAGTTGGGCTAAAAGGGAGAAAGTATGTGTCAGTTTCCTGATACCGTTTATTTAAATATGCTGTACTCAATGAGTCTTGGCACTGAGATCTCGCAGTTTAAAAACAAGTTATACTTACTATAACGGACTTTACGTGGTAATCTCAAACAAATAGATATCTAGAAGTCAAACACTGAACAATATGAAGACCCTTGGACCAGGTCAGGGTTCTGCGGGATTTTTGAAACGCACCTCTAATATGCAGTATATCACTACACAAACTCGTCTGCATTTTAATTTTTAATCCGAGTGTAGAATGAGTGAAATGATTAGTGTAAACTAGTTATTGGTTAAAGCCGTTAAAACAGGCTGTTTCTTCAGCCAGTATCATAATAATTAGCAGTCCAATGAACAGTAACAGTAATTGCAACTACAGGCCACAATATTTGCATCCAGCTTTCACCAGCGAGCACAGAATATTATAGGGGCTACTGATATATGTGCTGCATATTGGGCTGTGTACCTAAAATTTTTCAATATTTATGTTTTTTTTATGAAAAATCCAAAAAACTTAATTTTTGATGTTTTAAGTCCCGTAATTTCTGAACCCGAATTTTTACAGGAATGCGGGTGGTGTCATTTTGTTGGAAAAATAAAGTTCTACAAACGACTAAAGTTTAATCAAAATCGTTAGAGCCGTTTTTGAGAAATTTTGATTTTTCATGTTTTTTGGCGGTTTTTGGGGGATAATTACCCTTAAAAATCAAAAATTCAAAAAAAAGAAAAAAACACCTGGAGATATCGTGGATTAGTACCTACATACCAAATTTCATAAAAATCGGTCCATTGGTTAAGGCTCTAGCTCTGTACACATCCACACAGACACACACACGGACACACACACAGACAGACATCACGTAAAAACCACTTTTTTGGGTTCAGGGAGCACCAAAACGAATATTTCCACTAACAACTCAAATTTTTACGAAAACAATACTTTCTCCATATACTATATGTATAAGGGGAGAAAGTAAAAATTGATTTTTTTGTGCAAGTAACAATATACCACAACCAGATGAAGCTGTAAACCAAGTTTCGTTAGTATACGTTTATAAATAAGCGAGATATAATTTTTTCCTTATTCTCCATAAGAATAACATTGGACAACATACTGTGTTTAGCACTTTCAATATCTCTGTAACCAATTGACGTAGAGAAAATGATAAAAACACCAAATTTTGTGTTTTTTAAAGCTGAATCCAATGGTGAAAACTAAAATTTGATTTCATAAAATATTGTATGTAAAAACTTCAAAAACAACATTTTTGCGGTACAAAACCCCCCCAAAATACCACTTCCAATGGGGCGATCTGTCTGGTTTTCGAACTTAAAGTCATAAATGGTGTTTTACACATTTGTACCAAATGTTATCAAAATCGGACCTTTTTTACGAGTTATCGCACTCACGGACATATATATATATACAGTTTCAAAAGAATGGTGTTTTTGGGGTCTGGGGACCTCAAAACGAAAAGTTATCATGGTCCTGAGCCTAGGTCTTACCATGCCGACTATGGTAATAGCTTCTTCCCTATAGGGGAAATTCGCTAAAACAAATTATAATATATTGGAATTTGATTAGCGGTGTGTGAATTGTGAATTTGTTCCTGGTTGGATTTGACTACACAAGGTGAACAAACGGAGCTGTCGGATAAACCTCGTTGGGCAAAGCATACATAGAATGTATTCATCCCTTAATTAGATTGATAATTTTATCTGACTCTGCTTATACATTAATTCAAATTTATACTTACACATTACACAAACCAAACTTATAAATTTAGGATATTTTTTGAACCTTTATTCATTATTGAAGAGTCAGCAGACCAATGATGAGCAAATCCAGTTGTTTTATAAGTCAGTGTCTTTATGGCATAAGCAGATGGATCCGTATTTTTAACCACATGCCCGATTCAACATAGTTTGCAATTGGCATGTTAAATCAGGACCTGATTAGTCCATAGTCATCATAGAGGATTTCCACCAGTATGGTGCCAGTGTAACATTGTTTAGTTATCCTTTTATTTATTGTAAATCTTAATTTGTATATATATTTCCTTAAATATTGATAATTCTAATTGTAGAGGAATAAATCCATAAAATAAAGTGTATTGTTTGACCCTTTACATACATTTGTTGATTACAAAACCAAAATGTTCCTGATTTTATTTTGTTATTTCTCCATTGTTCATCTCTCTCTTGAGGAATGCATAGACAAAAAGGTTTGCATAACAGCAGTTGTTTGAATATAATGTGTTTCATATAAAATAATTATTAAATAGATAAAATAATCGTTTCATGCTTTGAGATAGAAAATCAAAATGTGGGTGGGTCAACATATTATATATGTCATTAATTTAATTATTTCTTTACTTAGGTCTCTATTACCATTGATTTAGTAGAAGACACTATACGTTTTCCACGAGAAGCAGATTTTGAACAACTATTGTGGCATGTAAGTACTTTGCTTGACTCGGGGCTAATTTTAATTTTACAGTTACAGATTAGTGTTTTATCACCAATGTTTAGATAATTATTTGAGCTAATAAAACTTAAGCTAATAATGTTGTGTTTAGATAAAGATTTTTCATTTCACCTAGCCTATTATAAAATTACTCATTCTGTGTTTGGTTGTTGGGTTATACCATTGACTATAAATACTGAAGTAGACTTCTCATTGCCAATGTAAAATGTGTCCCTAGTTTTGTGTATGCCAGGATTGAAAGAGGTCGTTTACAATAATCACCAACAGAGTACTGATGTCAACTGTTACTTACCTCTCAAGGAGGGGATAATACAAGTTGGTGTGTCAGAAAGCAAACATAAGTTGATTATCACTTGCTTTTTGGGGTGGAAATATTTTAAAAGTTAACGTAAATAACTAAAATAAAAAGTTGACAGCAGCATAATCTGTCGGTGACCCAGTCAAACTACTTCAATTTTAAATTCTAGCATACACTAAAAGTGGGACAGCTGGGCCATATGGATGGGATGTCTCCTTCAGTATTTATAGTCAATGGTTATACTTTTAGTAGGTATCTAAAACTCCCACAATTCGTCAGATTTTAATTAATGGATTTTATTAGTGAATTTCTGTTGGAAAAGTAAACTATTAGCACGGTGAAACTTAAGTCCCGGACCACCATAGAAGTTCCTAACGTGACCCGCTGAACACGTTTTGGGGGTCATTCAAAATTATATATATATATATATATATGTTAGTGATGGTCAAAACCAGAAATTTCGAATCTCGAAACCGAAACCGAAACTTACAAAATCGAATCTCGAATCTCAAATCGCGAAACCCTATTTACTTGCCTGGGTATGGTTATGAAAAATAAATCCAGAAAAATTAATTAAAACTAATTATATATTTTGGTTAGAGTTGTTCTTTCAGAAATAAAAAATCAATAATCCAAAAAAGGTGAAGGTAGACGACCGATGACAGTAGGCTTTTGACCTTTGCATTATTGATCGAAACACGGGCGTGATTTATGTTAAAAAACAACAATAAAGACACAAAAAATCTCAGCAGTTTCGAGTTTTGATTCTCGAAACTCACCGATCGAATCTCGAAACCGAAACTTTTCCAAAGTTTTGGTGGTTTTGAGATTCAAGTTTTGGTTTTGACACATCACTAATATATGTATATATGTACCGGTATTCATGTGTTTATACTCTAGCGGTCACATTTTTTGTCTGATTTACTTCAAATCTGGTAGGGACATTCCTTTCTGTAATCACTTGGACAAGTTCATTGGGCAAAACAAATTGGAAAACTTTAACCCCCTTTTTTGGGATTTTAAACTTTGAATTTTGAGTTGTTAGGCCCAAAAAGGGCCAGAAAAGCCCCAAATGTAAAATCAATGCGCATTAAATAATAGGACTAACTAGGCAGAAATTTGAAGCCCTCCCTCATCATTATAGCAAAAACATTTACCGAGTTATTAAAGAAAATGTAAATTGAGTAAACACAGTACGTTGTCTTATGGGGATTTTACATTTTGGAAAGGCTGTTTTTCCTATATTGATGTAATTTTATCACTCCTAGTACCCCCATACCGACTATTGATCCTGACGGTACCTCCTCCTAATCTTATAATGCACAACATTAATTGCCATCCCAGTACTGTATAGAACCAGGTGCATCAGAACAGCCAAAATATCTAATATTTTCCATTTTGATAAAAATTACATAAATCTTTATTTGATTTTTTAAATTTAAGTTTTTAATGCGGAAATTCACTTCCCTGACGTCAGCGTGCCGTGTGCAAACTCGTTTCATTTGACTCCTTCCTATCAATGGATGACACTGTGGACTAGCAAGAGGCCACAAAGAGAAGACAGTTTTATTAGTGCCCAGATTTGCTCCTAAAGTACCCATTGATTCATAGAGGCACGTGTGGAGTGTGGATTCAATCGTGGTTCTTGATCAATTGCTCTATATATTTCCATAAAGAAGCTGTTTCCAGGAACATGAGCAATTGTAAACAAACAGTCCCTACAGACACAGCATCCACTGATAACAACCTTGTTATTCCATACTATACTCAAGAAAGTGACAGTTGAAAGAATAAAAAGTAATTCCTTTAATTACCTTTTTACTAATTTTATTTACCGACTACATTTTTATTAATTAACAGGGGGAGACAGTGACTTATTATTTTATATTGACTTATAGTTGATTTGTTATAAGTAGACCCTTCCATGGTAATTTTTATAATAATCCAAGAGGTAAATTTTGACAATTTTAAACTTAATAATATAAAGTAATGTTTACTATTATAAATCCTAGTTCTATAAATACAGTAAATCCCTGGTAACACAGGATTGGTTTGTAATTCTAAAAGTATTTTGGGACCAAACATATATATTACGTAACACACTTAGAGAAAGAGAGGGGGTAGAGCATAACGTTAAACTACAATATCTCATTACGTGTCTGGGTCAACGTTGTTGTTCATCTTTATTAGGAAACCCAAGTTAAGCTGCTAGGCACGTCTTCCACAAGCGGGAATTTTGCGCAGGTCACCGGAAGGAAAGGATGTAGTAGGATTTGGATCAATATTACGTAACACACAAATTCAAAATATTATGCTACAAATCTAAATGGAAAATTTAATAATTAATACCAAAATTAATATTACAATTAACATTTTGAAACAAACTTCCATAATCCTTGTAAAAATTAAGAATTTTCATTAAAACAGGTTTAAAAAATATGTAATCTATTTTATTACAGCTGTTGTTTTAAAACATACAATCATAATATATTATTGCACAGTGCTGTTTAACATTTTAGAGTATCCTTCAAATGTTTGTTATAAAACAAATGTGTTTTTAAAAATTATTTTGCTATTATTGGACTCACCCACTTCCTTTTTTGCTTTTTCGAAGTCGGACTGTGCTGCGCTTCAACCGACAGAGACGGGGCTCGAACATTCAAAAAATCTGAAGACATGTGATGTTTTTTGTTATCACAAGAAACGTCATTTAATTTTATTTTAATATTAAATTGAGTGTTTAAGTCATTAGTTTAAGTTTTGATTGTTTGTACTGAAACTGTGTTTTTTATAAGTGACAGGATGTACATCAAAACTTCTAAAAAACAAAAAAGGAGGTGGGTGAGTCCGATAATTGCAATAATTGAATAGTTACCCCACCTAACAACAGCAATGTCATTTAGAAACAATGTTCTTTGTTGCATTAGGTAAAAACTTGGTTTTTACAAAACTTGGTAAAAAAAATGGAGTTATATATGTACTACAGATCATTCCTTTTTACACAAAATTAATATACCATTGAAAATACTATTCACATTATTCATGCGTAAATCCTTACAAAATACACATAAAATTGATGTTTAAAAGTCTTGAGCATTTTTAAGTTTACTATGATTGTGTATGTAACGCAAAAGAGGAAGGCTGTGGGGTATGCTTGAGCGTAACGGTGCATTATGTGAGGAGAGGGTTTAAAATTAAGGGCAAAATTGTCTCATAATATTTGTATACCCCTTTTAAACACAATTGACTTTTACAGGTGGCAATCCTGAAACAAGAAGAATCGGAAGTGAGGTTTCTCTGCAGTGGCACAATCGTGGGGTACGGCCATGTTGTGACGGCCGTGTGGTGCGTAGCGAAGGTCACGACTGGTGAGTTGCGAGTGGTAGCCGGCCCCCACCCTCATAGTGTGTTCTCTGTCACCAAGAAATACTACCGCTACCACAGAGGTAGGCTGTCGTTTTTATTAGTGAATTTCCTTTGGAAAGTGAACTATTAGCATGACCCGCACGGTGAAACTTAGGGCCGGGACCACCATAGAAGTTCCTAACGTGACCCACTGAACTCGTTTTGGGGGGTCGTTCAAAATTTGTTATATATATGTATATATATATATATATGTGTGTTTGCACTCTAGCGGTCAAATTTTTTGTCCGATTAACTTCAAATTTGGTAGGGACGTTTCTTTCTGTAATCAGTTGGACAAGTTCGTTGGGCAAAACAATCGGAAAACTCCAAACCCCTTTTTTGGGGATTAATCTTTAAAATTTCGAGTTTTTGGGCCCAAAAAGGGTCAGAAGAGACCCGTATGTAAAATTAATGCATGTAATAAGATGGGGATTAGTGAGGCGAAAGTTTTAAGCCCTCTCTCATCATTTTAGCATAAATAATTGCCGAGTTATTAAAGAAAATGTGTTTCGACCAAACACAGTACGTTGTCTTATGGGGGGTTTACACTAGAAAAGCCTGCTACTCCTTTGTTAGAGTACTTTTATCATCCCCAGCAACTTCACGCCTACTTTAAAGCCTGACTGGACCTTCTCCTAACATTATAATGCGCAAATTTGTATTCCCAGCTTTGTAGGTAAATGAAACCAGGAGCATCAGAACAGCCAAAAAATCAATGTTTTCGGATTTCAATAAAAATTGGAATACATGTATGTTTTTACATTGATTTAGAGTTTTAAAAGTTTTTGTATGGAAATTCACTTCCCTCACGTCAGCGTGCTGCGTGCAAACTCGTTTGTAAATTTGTATCCGTTAATATTTTTTATTCTTTACCAACACTTGAAGTCTGCAAGTGATTCAAAAGTGTAGGTAACTTGAGTAATTGTTTCCTTTTAATCTGAGGGTAAATCGTAGAAACACCTTGGCCAGGCGTTGTTATGAAGTTTGTGGGTTCGATTCCTGCTCATGACCAAAACTGACCAGTCGTGCAACTGTCAGTGAGTTGACCGATATAGCAGGCTATAATATTTCTTTACATTAAGAAGTGGTCTTTTAAAATAAATAAGAACCAAATCAAATCTTCTTGTATTTATTTAAACAGACAAATTAAAGGTCTTTGCTGTAAAATAAAATATTTTAACTTCCAAATTAAATTATTAAAATTAAAAATTAAATAAAACATAGTTTTGCTAATCTGTCTTCAATATTTTAATATAAAAGTAAACTGTTTGATTCTTTTTTGATATTTACTGAACTTTAATAATATAAATCTTCTTTCTGCACTTTATCAGCCTGATATTAGTTTATCTTCAACCCAACAATAGAAACGCTTCGAACCTTGAAAAAGAAATAATTGTTTTACAGACTGATCCCCACTTTTGAAACAACAAAATGAGAAATGGAGCAATGATTTGAATAAAGACTCTAAATTTAAAAACAACTTTTTGTACCTTCCAATCGTAAGGCAGACTAGCGTCAAACTTCTGACACCAGAAATGTACGTAAAATGCCGCAGTCTCCCGGCGAGCTTGAATTTATAAGCTTTGGACCGAAAGTTCTGGAAACCGAGGATGCCGGCTGTCACGTGACTCGGCTCCTGTCCCCTCAGGCAAAGAAACAATTCAAACCATTGTCTCCAACTTCTTTCCGACATCCCCGGACATGAAAATCATGAGTTTGCCCAGACCTGCAAAACCAAGTAGCACCAGCAATTCTTATTTGCAATAGTCAGCAATTATTCACAAAACTTCTTTTTTTTATAATTATATCCTTACAAGTTACTACATCTCAAAAATATTAAATTAAATTATATAGTGTTTTTAATGGCAATTAAAATGCTATACTGATATGTGGGATATGTGTGTTGTTTTTTTTTTTTTGTGAGAGGGCCCAAGTAAAACAAATGGTGGCAGGCTTGGTTTTGATTTATACGTCCGTCTTAATCATTCAGTTAAAATTTGTTGAAATTAGTCTTAAAAAAAGCCTAGTATTAGATTAGATTTCATTTTGTACCACCGTCGTCAAATTTGACATAAATAAGTTTTAAAAAGATATACAATTCAAATTAAATATATTAACTAACAACAATATAATATAGTTTAATTGCATGCTAAATTACTTAATTTCAAGGTTAATATAAGTAGTTATACAGAAGAAACCCAAATTTGATAAAACATACTTGTTATAGGTGGTTTGGATAAAGATGATTTAGTAGTTTTGAAACTGGAAAACAAAGCTACTTTCAAAGTACCTCAGCTGACAACCTTAGAGGCAACGGATAAATACTCCAAGCAATGTTTCACCTTGGGGTGGGGTCTGCACAATCAGGTATGTATCTAGACTAGACAAAGAAACATTTATGTTTTACAAAAGAAAATAATAGTTTTGTTTAGAGTTTGTATAGAGCATCTATTGATCCTCTTTTTGTATGAGCCTCTGTTGATGAGATGAAAATATTTCATCTTATATGATTGGATTTACAAATGTCTATTTTTGTTAAAAAATTCTACTGAAAAATTCCTATCTGCTCATAACTGTGAATATTTCCCTAATTTTGTGTCTCAGATATAGATATATAAATATACTAGTAGACCTGTGGCGCTTCGCCCCAGTAAACTATGACGGTTGTGTGTGCTGCATTCCGTGGGTAGCCCGTGGAACTACGAGTCAAGAGCAGCTGTTCACCAAAGTTAATGTCCAAAAGGATTACATGGTAAATTTGAAGCCCATGGGGCAACGCCCTATAGTTAAATCGGTATGAAAACACTTCAACTTTTCTATTTTAGAGCTAAAGAATCAATGTACCAAATTTCACCACTAAAGAATGCCAGGAAGTTGGGTGAGGGCTTCGCCTTTGAAGAAAATAATGGGCATAGAAGAAAATTATGTTAAGAGTATTATCCATTACGAGTTAGTACCCCAATAAAAATATTCATAATATCACATGTATTGAAAACTGAGCAGACACTTCAAAATCTTAGTGTTTTTTTTAAGGGATGGTTTTTCTCATTGCTCATAATATTTTTGTATGACGACTGTTTTTGCCAAGTTCCTTAATCCTAGGGTAAGACTCATAACTCTGTGGATTGCTAAACATCTTAAATATGGCATTCACAATTCTACTTACAGAATTAAATTTAAGGATACACTTATCTATTTATTTCTTTGAGATTGCCCTTCTTTATTGTAATATTTTTACAGTCATCTGACACATCGAGATGTCCAAGCCCCAGTTTCCAAGACTCCATCAACAGCGTGCTACACGATGCTGGGCAGAGTAAACCACTCCTGAATAAAGTACTGGATATCCGTAACTTGATGGGGTTTAGTAGTATGTTCATTTTCCAGTTGAGTAGAATATTAGATATTCTGCCGGGATTTCCTTTTCATAGATCCAGCTCCAAATACTCTCAAGTACGTACACTATTTATTTTACCTGAGAATAAACACAATATAGAAGTGGTACAATACAGGAATTATTATAATATAGGAAATGTTAGCAAACAAGTCAATAACCTTGAGCATTTGGCCAATGAAACACTATCAGTGGCTTCAAATTGGTTTCATTCCAATGGTTTTTTGATAAATTCAGATAAAACAAAAAATATATCTTTCAATGTCGGACATTGTTCTTGTTCTTTACCAGAACAATCCATGGACTAAGTAAAATTTCTGGGCATTCATATTGATCCAAATTTAACGGGGAACTCTCATATTGATTATCTAAATAAGAGACTGTCGCGGGTAATTTATCTTTTAAGAAGATTAATTGATGTAATTCCTCAAAATTATTTAAGAACTGCCTATTTTGCTTATTTCCAATCTATTTTCCGTTATGGTTTAGTTCTGTTTGGTAATTGTACAAGAATTTAAGAAATATTAAAACTTCAGAAGAAAGCTAATTTGAACCCTCAAGAACTGTCATCAAATGGAGCACTGTAAACCACTTTTCATTTATTTTCAAATTCAAACCATTATTAATCTTTAAATTTTTGATCTGGCCATTTACATTATTAGCAATCCAAAATTATTACGTTTTAAAAATACTGTTCATAATTATAATACTCGTAGAAAGGATCATGCTAATATTGAATTTACACGCCTAAGCAAAACTCTCAATAGCCATATTGTTTTATCATTTAAAAGTCTATAATTTTTTAGAAAGTAAAATTAGTACATATTCCTTAACACATTAAAAAAAAGTTATACTCCTAGCTGTTGGGAGGTCCGTTCTATAGTTGAAGTGAATTTTTCAATTAAACAAATGTAGATTTTTTTATTACAATAAATGATGAGCAAATATTGTTATAGACTGTCCAGCTGATATAAGTAACAGCTTAAAAAACAATCCAAATAAGCACAATTACTCGTTAGTGTACAACGAGTTAACACTTGTTTATTATTTAGTATTTATTTATTGTATTATAATTTGTTCAACTGACTTGGCATGTGCTGTAATACTGACTTTGTCAATGATCTATGTATTCTTATGGCAAAAAAGATCTTTTCATTTCATTCCATTTCATTATTGCATGTTGACTGCCTAGTGCTATAATGTGATGAATCCATCTCATTGGTTATTTATATGGGTCAAAACAAATTGTTGTACTTCTGTGACATTATACAATAAATTAGTTTGCCTTACATTTTTAAGATTTAGTGTCCACTTTGTACTGAAAGTATGCTTTGGACAGTGACAAATGTAATTTATCTGTCAATGATAGACTCTGTCTATGTAAAAAGTTACTTAATGTATAAGTTACTATGTACTGTACCACTCAATTTGTAAAACTGATGATGATTATGACTTTGCTTACTTGGCTGTAAAATTACTTTGTTGGTAATCTGTATATATGATTCCTATGGCCAATAAAGACATTTATTATTATTTTTAAACACTTGAGACCACATTTATTGTAATTTGAATAAAGTTTTCTAATTAGGTTAAAATCAAACTATTTTCAGTGCCATAAACATAGTTCATTGATCAATGCTATACAAATTATGGTGTCAACATAATACCATTTTATTTACCTTTTATTTTTCATGACTAACATAAAAATGTTCAAATGTAATCTTCAACTTGCAGAATGATTTCTTACAGTGTTTGGGAGGATAAAGCATGTTTAAACCTTTGAGTGCTAAGCTTTTGAAAGGAGTAGTTGAATCTGTGATTTTTTGTTGATTTTTTAAATGTCTTGAACGCCTGAAAAGTTAAAATTAATGAAAATGTACTTCCGCTGGACACACACACAGTAAAGGATAGGTAAAAAGTAGCAAAACACCTGATCAGATGTGCAACTCACAAAGAATCCACCCATCCCGTCAGCTTGGACCCGAGCCGTCCACCGTTTGCTTAAGGTCCGCCCTCCCCTTCAACTCTGCCACAGACAGGTGAACTCTCCATGAGTTGCACTTAAAAGCCACCGACTGTGATGGGATTCGAGCCCTCGATCCAAGTGTTACCTCCGGCCGGGAAGGTAACGGGAAGTGGACCAGGTGGGATTAGAGCCTAGGCACTGGACGAGGTAGTTCAGTTTGTGTCTACCAGGTTTCACCACATGTCAGACTGAGCGCCTAACGGTACAATCGCTTATGAAGAAGTAACAGTGTTTATTGATGGATTCAAAAGACGATATATCGGTCCATAGCACTCAAAGGGTTAAACGTATCAAATAAGATAAACTTGAACTTGTTCAATATGCATTTGTTTTAATAGCCTTTGTCAACAATTGCTAATTGATGACATATTAAAGTTGTTGTAACTGTTTCAATATAAATAAAAATATTCTAGTTATTTGTTACCACAAACCATAATAGTATTTATCCTTTGAAATGTTTTACAATATTTGAATACAAAAAAGCAAGGGATTGATACAATTGTTGCAGGAGGCAATGTGTTCTACGGATGAATTTGCCAGAGTGAAAGCAGTCAGACTATCTACCAAGCATCCCTACAAGTGTCTGTGCCGCAACGCCAACCGAATATGTCTCTACAGCACAGGAGTGGATAATATCGCTCAACAGGTATTACATTTCTGTCAATTAATTTAGGGAAGTAGTAGAAACATAACTACATTATCCTTATTGCTTGTTTTTTGAGTACAATTTTGTTTTACGGAGGTGCAAAAGAATATTTACTTTAACTATTTGTTTAAAGTAATCTTTCAGTGTCAGATAATATTTCTGATAACATGAAATTATTCTTTGGGATTACAATTTAAGCTTTATTAGGTTCCTGCCTGGTCTTAAGGTTGGATTGGCCTGAAACTTGAAAGTTGGGCATACATTTATTTGTTTTATTAAATATCCATGTTCATGGTGATCGCAGGTCTATGAAAATTTGTAATGTTTTATCCTGGGTAATTTTTTCTATAGAGATGACGGTTGAAGTTGGGTTAAGCTTACTACAATATTCTGTTATGAAAATTGGAAACTAAAAATTTGTATGGACTTCTTTGCTTCAGGTGGACATAGGATCGCCAGTTTTTTGTAAACTCAAAAAGCCTAAAGCAAAACCTAGATCTCTTCAAAACAATTCACGTAAATTCGTCTTAGCTGGCATCATCACAAACAAAGAGACTGAAGAAGTACGTTGGCTCACGTACGCATCCTCCATCAATATGATAACCGCCACTAATGTTACAGCTTTAACTGAATTCATTGTTGCTGCGATGTTTGATAAGAATTAATCTTACCATAGCACTTTTTAACTATAAAAGCAATGCAATATTTTAAGTGTGGCATTTTAATTCATTGTTGTTTTAATAAATATTTTATTTTTCTCATTTAAGTTTGTTATTTATTCCCCAATAAAGTAAGATGCAGTCAAGTTGGCTTTTCACGTTACTGCTCATCTTGTTTAACTACTGTTATAATATCATGGGCAGACATTTTAACTAACCATCATGATTCAAGAATATATTTTGTTCATAATTGTCTTGGAGTTAGCAATAATTAATACTGAATTAACAAGCAATTTTTTTTATAAATATTATATTCACATGGTAAAATGATATGGGTGAAAAATTTATGAGAAAGCTAAGCTGAGGGGTGACATCCCTATCCGCAGTAGACTTGCCGGGCTGTGGGCCAATGAGGATTTGCTAGGGAGGTATCATGAGATCAGGAAGTTAGAGGTAGAGAATATGTTTCCCTTCCATGTTCCCTCCACCCGCTTTCTTGAGATCAACAAGTTTTAAAGGCACTAGGATCACCTTTTCTTTTTTATAATCAATATTCTCAACTATTTCTTTTATCGATTCATTTAGTGTGTGGTTGGTTATGTACAGTGGAGTTGCAAATGTTGTGACGTCTTCATCATCAAACTGCACACCTTCACTTATCACAGGATCACGCTACTTTGAATGGGATCCTCCTGAAAATGCCAACTGGCACTTACAGAGTCAGCCCTTTCAACATCCGTATTATATTTACCAGGAAATGAAAGAAACAAATTAAGAAAAATGTTATTGTCCACTCAGTAAAACCTGAACACTGATACAGTAAATGATGGGATTTTTAACAGATTACTCCTGTTTGAAATACACATAAATAAATAACTTACCAACAGATGTTCTTCACTTCTTGGGATTGTATTTTATATTGTGATTACAAGATTACAAATCACATTCCCAAATCCAAATTCTGAAACCTTTCATATTTTACAATTTTGTTAAATCCACCAGAAAAGGTTAAAATTTTGTAACTAAATTTTTTTTCTTTTAAATTTGGTATTTTTACTATTTTTCTTGCTTTTTTTCGTTACATTCGAATTCAGTCTTGGCCGTCTTTTATACCTTGACCTCTTTTTCCTTTGTTTTTGCTCTTGATTTTGCTTTGTTGACCTGGTTCTGTATATTATACCCTAAAATATAATGTCATATACAATTAAACTTTGGTGTCTTAAAACATTGTATCACTATAGATAATCCGTATTTATAAAGCTACAAAAAAGGAAGGTCATGTATCCTCATATCAGCTTGATACATTCTTCTATTTCTGCTCAAATCACAGTTTTATTATGTCAGGATATAAGTTAGAAATTGTTTTCTAAAATTTGTCCTCATCGGTTAACTTTAAAAATGTATTTCTTAATGAAAAAATATTCAAGTTACATTTAAATATAAAATAGATCTATTTTATGTTTGTTGGGTAGTGAAATAATTTAACCTACTAATCATGCTTACAACACAAATTAACTCATTTTAAAATACAATATTACTGACCAGGTCGTCCAAAACGTCTCTAAGTGCCACAGCCGTAACTTTAGAACTCACATTCTTCAGTGGTCCTAAAATGTCCTGCAGTAATATTGGTTCATACATCAGTATCTTTCTATACAAGCATGTGTTCTCTGAAATGAACTTCCTTACTAGCTTAGAAACATCAACTTTACTTAAAATCAGAGCCCATTTCATACCGGTAACAAAAATAAACAACACAACACGAGTCATTCCAAATACTGAAACAATATATGTTCAAATAGTGACTTTAAATGGTTGATAGTGTGGAATATTGATAAGACAAACATTGTATTTCCAGTTTGAATGGTGTTACGACTGTAACAGTAAAATAACATTCTTAAATTGTGTTCCTATTTATGTAATTAAAATTATTAAGTTTTCATTAATAGTGTAATATAAAGCTGGATTTTAGAATCTGTAATAAAAGTTATCAGTGGTATGAACTAGTTTGATTGTTTAATATTGTCAGGAAACTAGAGATAATACAGTGTTTTAACAGATTTTTTTGTTAAATAAAACGTTAACAGATTTATCTATGATTGCTACTACATGAACATTGAAAAAATCTTAAGAATTGTCTAATTTAAAATATAGTTTTCTGAATTAAATAATAGATAAACCAAGTTTAAGGACATTATAATGTCTGGAATATCTTACATATATATAATTACCGAAAACCGTATTAATTTGACCGTATTATTAATTGACAGGGATATTTTAATTGACTAACAGAGCAAAACCCGTAAAATTGAAATACAGAAAGACAAAGGAATGAATAAAGGCTTTAAAAATAAGAATAAATAAGTAAATAAATATTTATTTTTCATTTAATAAAAAACAATAATTTACTGCTTGATTAAATCATAAATAGACACAAAATCACACAAGTTTTATATGCTACCAATCCTTACAGCTAATATAAATAAATTAAATTAGGAGGTAGTATTAAATTGTGCCTGGCTACAAATAAAGTTGCCATATTAGTCCACAAGAGCAATTTACATTTTCAAAAGACTGAAAGTTACATAAGATTACTGAGAAGTGCAAATAAAATAGTTTAAAGAATTTACTAATGTTTGTAGCTTATTGTTTCAATTATACCAAGTTTACACTCTGTTTTTGGAAACAAGACTGATTTAGCAAGCTTAATTTAATTCCAATACAAAGGATCCCCATCCATCCAAACAGCCTTAACTTGATCAAAATAAGCAAACGTTCTGCCAAATGTACACTGTATTGTTTACAAAGGTTTGTATCTATTCAAAGGTTATAGAATTAAATGTACAACTAAAAAATTGTGTGGTAAAATTTTGGAATTCATGATCACTTGCTGAAAAGGCGCATTTACAGTGGAGGCTAACAAATATTACCGACAAATTCAATGTTCTGTAGAACAACATTAATTTGTTGGCAACATTTGGTTTAAACCCATTAAAACTTTTCGTGCTCAACATTTGTTGTCAACTCATGTGTGAAAGTGCCTTAGCATTATACCAACAAGTAATCAAAGTAATTGATTTTCTTTCCTTCTCTAAAACAAATTTATCTCCAATTGAAATTGATGTTACTGAATAATCGGATAATGTTATTGCTACTGCATTAGTGTTGTTACAATCAACTTTTCAAATTGCTCAACAGACCAAATTAATCAACTTTTCAAGTTCAACAAACCAGTGGAGTTCCTTCAAACAAAGACAACAGTCTTAGCAGAGCCAGGAGCAACCGGACCAACCGGTTCGCCAGCCGAAAGCCCAGTTCCGCCAACCCAACGAGTAATACAGTGGCTGTGTGTACACAACCGGTGCCAGAGGGATCAAGGAGTAGCAACCCATGCCTAGACAGCTGTCCACAGCTGTGCTCACCACCTGCTGAAACACAAGATATCTGTCACTGTTCAGGGCTTCAAACAAAACAACTGAATTGAAGAGATCACAAATAAGTAACCAGTACAGTCTCGCAGGAAGCCCCCTCTGTCCTAATCCTCTGTTTACTAATTACCCCCGTTGTAGCGCGCTCAGACCGCGGCCAACCAGTGAGACGATGGGCCACTCTCATTGTCCGGCGATTCTTAGATTCTTAGAATTTCACCCTCTACCTAAAGCAACTGATAATTGAACCATTGCACTCTCATTAAAAAACGACAGCTCATTGGTTTTATCACGGTTGGACGTTTAAAGAAAACTTGAATTACAATTCTACGATGTTCCGTAATCTAAATAAATATAATTATTCCACTAACTAAACTATGACAAATAAAGAAAATCTATTTATATTGATTATGAAACATCGTATAATTGTGATCCAAGTTTTCTAGTTTTGTTGTATTCATCCAACCATGACGAAACAAATGAGCTGTTATTTGTTAATGAGAGTGCAGTAGTTCAATAATAATCAGCTGCTTTAGGCAGAGGGCGAGGTTATAAGAATCGCAGGGCAGTGAGGGTGGCTTCCATCGCCTAAGCGGTTGGCCGCGCTCCGAGCGCGCTACAATAGGGATGTTTGGTGAACAAAGGATTACAACAGAGGGGGCTATCCGCGAGACTATCCGTTGCATTTATTTTGACCAAGGCAACAAAGTTTGATACAGTTGATGATCGAGAAAACTAGTCTTTACAAGATAAAAATATTTTAATCCTCTGGTTATTATGAAGTCATCCTAATTTGATTTGTCAAGTTCTCCTGAATCCACAGGTTTACCAAGTAAAGAAATAATCCATACCGTTAAATGACAGGGGCAGTTTCAGGAATATTATTTTGGATGAGTCCTGTTCTAGGAGAGTGGATCTAGGAGTGGTTCTAGGAGAGTGGGGTGGGTGGAATACTAGGAGTGGTTCTAGGAGTGGGGTGGATGGAATACTAGGAGTGGTTCTAGGAGTGGGGTGGATGGAATACTAGGAGTGGTTCTAGGAGAGTGGGGTGGGTGGAATACTAGGAGTGGTTCTAGGAGTGGGGTGGGTGGAATACTAGGAGTGGTTCTAGGAGTGGGGTGGATGGAATACTGGGAGTGGTTCTAGGAGTGGGGTGGGTGGAATACTAGAGGAGTGGTTCTAGGAGTGGGGTGGATGGAATACTAGGAGTGGTTCTAGGAGTGGGGTGGGTGGAATATTAGGAGTGGTTCTAGGAGTAGGGTGGATGGAATACTGGGAGTGGTTCTAGGAGTGGGGTGGATGGAATACTAGGAGTGGGGTGGGTGGAATACTAGGAGTGGTTCTAGGAGCGGTTCTAGGAGTGGGGTGGATGGAATACTGGGAGTGGTTCTAGAAGTGGATCTAGGAGTGGGGTAGATGGAATACTGGGAGTGGTTCTAGGAGTGGATCTAGGAGTGGGGTGGATGGAATACTGGGAGAACAGTCTGGATACATTGCATAGTTTTACAATTTTTTTTTTAATTTTAAGCTCTTTTTAGACCAAATAAAATAAAAACTTATGCTTTCTGAAGTTAGTTTAAGCACTTGAACATTACCTAATAATCACATGGTTATAAATAACTAGCTGTTACTGCAGGCTTCGCCCCGCAAATAATAATTTATAAAAACTATGACAGTTGTGTGTGCTTCATTCTGTGGTTATCCCGTGGAACACGGTTAAAAAAAAGGGATTCAATAAATTGAATATTACGAATATAATAAAGGTTTATCAACATTTTTATACTACAATATTGTGTTTTAATGTCATTTAAGATATATTTATGTAAATTAAATAATTTTGAAAATCTTTAAATTGTGATAACATCTACAAACAGTCAAGATAATACTAGTTAATACTAGCAATGGTTGATAGCAGTAAATATTATCCAAAACGCTGAATGATATTTAATAGGTTAAACATCTCTAAACACCGAACAGTATGCTAGTTAATTCGGCACTGGGGGGAAAACCCCATGAGGGTGAACAAAGGCAGGAAGGGTGATTGTTTTGAGATGTTTCTATTTTTAGGCGTCCGACCGTCCGTCCGTCGCTGAGGGTGAACAGCGGTGGGAAGGGTGATTGTTTTTTGAGATGTTTCTTTTTTTAGACGACCATGCAGTGTCAAGATCATCGCTCCCCATAACATGCCCACGGCTCATTAGCGAAATGATAGACTCTCAGATTATGTTGTGTTTACTAAATTGTTTGTATAGAATTTATTCTGATAGACAAAGTAAATTAATACGATTCTGGAGATAATTTAGCAAAATAAATTGTTATTATTGCTCTATTTATGTTTAGAAGAGGATAAATAAAAATAATAAAAATAAACCTTTCGTGACCGCAGTTAAACCGCAACCCGATTAACCCGCTCCCGGATAATCGGGAGTTGACTGTGCTACGAATTAAGATCAGCTGTTTGTATTTTCATCAGCTCAAACTTAAGGTGAATGTCCATAAGAATAACACAGGTTTGGATCTTTGACTCCCCGCGGGGCGGAGCCCTATGGGACTTTCTTAAAACCCTTTCTTAGTGAGCACCTAAGACCCAAGAGGAAGGTATGTTCCAAATTCATTGCAATCCGTTCTGTGGTTTTTGAGATTTCATGGTGAGTGAGTCAATGAGTGGTATTTGGATTTTATATATTAAGATAATCACTCAAATATTTACCAAATAAAGGAAAAATAAATTTGTAATATTGCTGAGTTTTTAATTTTACAAAATTAATCTTCATTAACATCAACAATATCATTCCAAAGTGAATTAGAGTCGTAAACTGGTGTTACCAGTAACTGTAATAGTAATAAATATAAACCTTAACAAGGTGACTGAAATATCAACAGAAATGATTTGGGAAGAGCGTGTCACTCACGACAACCAACCAGCCGTCAAACAATGCGGCTACTGCCACCAACCAGTGCAGCCAACCCACTGATACTTTATCAAATTTCCCTTTGCAAAATCTTGGCAACATAAGTGAACATTAACGAAACGCAAGAGCAATATAAACTAAAGCGTGAGGGTGGGCCCGGACCCAATAGGCCCCCCACTAGAACTGCACCTGTTAAATAGGTTTTTAACTTTGTATGCTGTGTCTCTACATATTCATAAATGAATGTTTGTTTTATTTATTAGTCGCTTCTGCTTTCCTATACCATTCCTCTGATTGCGATGAAACAGCATAGTCATTCAGGTTAACCTTACAAAAGTTTCAAGCCAATTTTAAATTATCAATGTTATCCTCATGGAGTATTACTTTTATGTGAGTTTCCATTGTACAAATATTTTTACAACCGAGAAATAAAATGGGAAGAATCCACCTATCCCATCAGCTTGGACCTGTGCCGTCCACCGTTTGCTTAAGGTCCTCCCTCCCCTTTAACTCTGTCAAATAAAGGTGAACTATCCATGAGTTGCACATAAATAGAACCGACTGTGACGGGATTCGACCCTCGATCCAAGTGTTACCCCCGGCCGGGAAGGTAGTGCCTTAGATTGCACAGCCACAGAGCAGACTAGCAGCTGTAGCGTACCAGGTGTTATCAGAGCCTAGCGATGGACAAGGTAGTTCAGTTTGTGTCTACCAGGTTACACTACATGTCAGACGCAGACAGCAGACTGAGCTTATAACGGTAAAATTGCTTATGCAGCAATTGACAATGATTTGTGGTGGCAGATTCAAAGATATGTCACCCCATAGTACTGAAAGGGTTAAATATCTTAAAGTAAAATAATAAAAAAATATCGTTACCTGCGGTTGAGTAATGCTGACACTGATAGTCTGAGGCTGTTGTGGCGGCGCAGGGCCTGTTGGTGTGAAGGAGGCAGGGGCTCCAGAGGCGGGCGGGGCGCCAGGGGCAGATGGAGGCACTCCAGGGATAGGTCTGAAGGTGGCGGGGGGAGCAGCTGGAGGAGCGGCAGGTCTGGGGCTGGTGGGTGGGGCAGGCGGGGACGGCGGGGGGCCTTGAGGTATGTTCACTGTGATCGTAGTGGGCATCAAGAAGTTTGGGATCTGAACATTGTTACCAGTAGTGTAGTACACTTGTGCCTGAGTTACTGAGGAGACCTGGAACATTATTTTTGATAATAAAAACAAAATTCCTAGTTTAACTTTGAATAGAAATTCTTCTAACTTTGGAATAGTAATTCTTTTAACTTGTTTAAAATGTATGTTTTTAATTTCTGCAAATTTACGGACGGTTGCTATATTTTGCTAAAGATCAAGACAAAAACGAAAGGGGTTATTTAATCATTATAATAATCATCAAGTTCAGACTTTGTCTAAGTCGATTTTTTTGGGTGAGGAGGATGTCCTAGATGCAGTCCCAGTCGTTCTCACCTTCCACAATATTCATTAGGCATCGTTCAATTTTCAGCTATCAAAGTCAACTCTCTTCGCTTCATTCTCTTGGCATGTTACAAGTTGTGTCCCCAGTTCATTTGAGCTTACAGCATCTATTAACACGTTCTCTGCCGACGACATGTTTAAACATGATAATTGCACATGTTTTCTTGTTAATCAGCAACTGGAATCCCAGACAGCCGCAGTGAACATATAATAAAACTACTCAGTGTAATCTAAATGACAATTCTATAACTGAATTACTCTGACGGTGTTCTGTGTGAAAATATTTAGTGCATTTAGGGAAGGAGAGTGTAGACCTTCATCATGTCTTCTAGCTGCATAAAATTAAGAGAAGGACGAGGGAAAGTGTTACTTACTCCACTGTTCATATTTACAACCTTTGATGAGAAAAACGTCGTGATCGGCTGATACGTAATTTTCCGATAACAATAATAACTGTTACTGTACCTTATATTACTCATATCTCTCGCAACAATTCTTGATTAAATGGTTGCAATTTCATAAAATATTATTTTAATAATAGAAGTAAAATACTAAAATATACTAATAAAGTCTCTACAGATCTGTAACAGCTATAATGACACAGTTGTAATTGGCAAGTAAGCAAGTACTGTGATTGGATTAGGCTAAGATGTGCCTAGCAGCCATGCTGGGGTTTCCTAATCCAGCAACAATGAGTGAATGAATGAATAGCCACTATCTCCATCTTGTTCCCACAATATCTAAAAAATACACTTAAACACAATTTTGGGACAGTGAAGATATTTTAACGCTGTTACATAACACACATACAATCACTCCCCACTTTTAAACCCTATTACTTGAATGGAATTAACTTTTTTTGTGGAGTTAATCCACAAATTTTACTGTCCCACATAATTATATATAGTTTGATTCACTTTAATTTGGGCTGAATAAAAAAATGTAAAAATCACATAACTTGTTGTAGTTTTTTTTACAAAGAAATTAAATGTTTTAGTTGAAAACTGCAATAAATTTTTAAAGTACCACTCAGATGCTTGTGGGCGGCTCTTTGGCTGATAAGCGAGATGACCGAGACAATTGTGCAGCGATTAGAAGAGGTCAGGATGTGAAAGAGATAAGTGTATTCAAGACTGGTATGACCAATAAACTACTAAATGTTTCAATAAACTAAGTTTACAAAATATCTGGTTGGTTCTTACCAACCAATGGTAATGTCCTCTTGGACATTTTACTACACAGAATGGGGATTATCCCAGTTGCTCCCCGCAAATCCAAAACTAAATATGCTATATATAATAAAATAAGGGCAGCAATAGATTATACTTTTAAAACTCAAAATGTAGTCTCTTCTAAATAGTCTAAATATAAAATTGTAATTGGATTGTAGGTATTTAAAGAAAGTGGAGGTTTACCTTCAATACAAGTATTATTGTCGGGAAGCTTATTACACCTGAAACAAAATATAAAATTGATTGATATTTCGTAAAAAAATCATATTTATAGTATGTAGAGCACTAAAACTTTAAACTAATTTACCACTTCTTTCGCCACAAAGGTAAAACACGAGTAATAGAAATTAAAGAACAATATTAACAAATCAACTCCCTATATATATTGTAACCTCTAAAAAAGTTTTTATTCTGTGAACATCTATTAACATACTAACTATATAAATAAAAACAGGACATACCGAGAAGATACCAAAGGGAGGAGACATGCCTCGATAATAAACAGACAAACATGTTTGAACAGTGAATTACGAGGGAGTCATTCCTTGGTCAACTGAACCATCACTGACCAGTAACACCCACTATTCACCGGCAGGACATGACTGTCAAGTGGCGTGTCAATGTACAATGCATTCATTCTGGGAATCCTCTGTATTTGGCAATGACAAAGAACAATTAACTTCAGGTCATGGGATGTAATTAGAAATAAGTGACAATCTGAACATTAAATATTTTAGTTGATCTGAAAGTTACGTATTCAACAAAATCTGAAAGAAAATGTTGAAAGAACAAGACAATACTAGTCTAGTAATCTCTTAGTGACAACTTATCCAGGTCAATCCATAAGTGGCATAGTAAAGCCAATCTCAAAACACTGTCCCAGATTATTGGAAATAACATATCCAAGGCAGTGTGAAAAAAACAAATCCAATTAACCTGCAATTAAGCCAAACTGGAAATGTAATGTTTAAAGTGATATGGAAAAGCACGTCTGAAAGCGATGTGGCCAAGACAATCTGAAAGTTACGTGGCCAAGATAATCTGAAAGTGACGTGGCCAAGACAGTCTGAAAGTTACGTGGCCAAGATAATCTGAAAGTGACGTGGCCAAGACAGTCTGAAAGTTACGTGGCCAAGATAATCTGAAAGTGACGTGGCCAAGACAGTCTGAAAGTTACGTGGCCAAGATAATCTGAAAGTGACGTGGCCAAGACAGTCTGAAAGTTACGTGGCCAAGATAATCTGAAAGTGACGTGGCCAAGACAGTCTGAAAGTTACGTGGCCAAGATAATCTGAAAGTTACGTGGCCAAGATAATCTGAAAGTTACGTGGCCAAGATAATCTGAAAGTTACGTGGCCAAGATAATCTGAAAGTGACGTGGCCAAGACAGTCTGAAAGTTACGTGGCCAAGATAATCTGAAAGTGACGTGGCCAAGATAATCTGAAAGTGACGTGGCCAAGACAGTCTGAAAGTTACGTGGCCAAGATAATCTGAAAGTGACGTGGCCAAGACAGTCTGAAAGTGACGTGGCCAAGACAATCTGAAAGTTACGTGGCCAAGACAGTCTGAAAGTGACGTGGCCAAGATAATCTGAAAGTTACGTGGCCAAGATAATCTGAAAGTGACGTGGCCAAGACAGTCTGAAAGTGACGTGGCCAAGACAATCTGAAAGTTACGTGGCCAAGACAGTCTGAAAGTGACGTGGCCAAGATAATCTGAAAGTGACGTGGCCAAGACAGTCTGAAAGTGACGTGGCCAAGATAATCTGAAAGTTACGTGGCCAAGATAATCTGAAAGTGACGTGGCCAAGACAGTCTGAAAGTGACGTGGCCAAGACAATCTGAAAGTTACGTGGCCAAGACAGTCTGAAAGTTACGTGGCCAAGATAATCTGAAAGTGACGTGGCCAAGACAGTCTGAAAGTTACGTGGCCAAGATAATCTGAAAGTGACGTGGCCAAGACAGTCTGAAAGTTACGTGGCCAAGATAATCAGAAAGTGACGTGGCCAAGACAGTCTGAAAGTTACGTGGCCAAGATAATCTGAAAGTGACGTGGCCAAGACAGTCTGAAAGTTACGTGGCCAAGATAATCTGAAAGTGACGTGGCCAAGACAGTCTGAAAGTGAATTAATAAAAGTAGAACACAGAACAGAAATATACACTGATGAGTTTATTAAGATGCGTTTCATTTACTAAATTAATTCTTGATTCTGCATCCATATTCAACCAAGCGGCTCCTATTTCGGGATATCATAAAAACAATTGTTAATTGGGGATATCATAAAACAATTGTTAAATAATTTGAAAAATCTCTGTAAACCACAGTTGTACGATATTTCCTATTTAACACGAAGAGTAGTGGTTCATGCCAAAATAGATTTTTATTTGACAATATCTTATACCTTGAATTTAAAATTTGTTAATGGCCTATCAAAAAATAATTTTTAAAAAACTCCCAAAAAGATTTCGTCAGTTATGAAACTGTCAAAATCAAAATCAGACACACCAATTTCTTATAATATCACCTGGATTAAAACATAACATTACTTTGTAATTCCTTAGTAAAAAAGGAAATACTTGTTAATACAGTTTTTTGCACTAAGTATTAGACTTTTCTGGAAAAATAATTTTAAAAATAAGTTCAATATGACAACAATTTGTTTAATGTATTTATTTGTGTATTTGTTATAATATTTATAACAATTATAATTATGTTCAGTGCAAGTAGCAAATATAAATTAATACTTGATCATGAACTAGCTTTCAAAATATATTTTAGAATAATTACATTTGTACATTGCTTCATATTGTTTTAGACTAGAACAAAAGTTGCCAGCACAGTTGTGAAATATGTAATTAATGTATTTAAATTCTCAACTGATATAATTACTGGGTTTGCAGATGTGTGGTTCTGAATGTGTGTACCGCTGAAAGAAACTATTCATAATCCAACAAATGTTTGAGTTTACTAAATACTATTCCATTTTACAAACCATCATTAGTAACTATTGCGATATCTTTATGACTACTTCAACCAACGTAAGTTTAGTTAAAATATTGTTGATGAGGACTAATAAAAATAAATACGTGGTAGAGCAGTTTTTAAAGACCTTATTGTTACTACTTATTTATATTTGTTATTTATTCTATGGTTTGATGGCAGCAATCTGAAAATACTTATTTATAATTTTCACTTTTCAGTACAATTTGTACTTCTGTCAATGGGAAAAAATATTTGTTATTTGTTAAAAATCTTAAAAACTTATAAAGGGCCTAACCTATGGCCCTTAGCCAATCATAAGCCTCTCTACTGACGTTATGTAGTCCTGCCAACCCTCCCAAGAAACCACAGATCAGGCAATGGTTTAGTATGGTTCATAGCTTGATATTTGGCCCCGCAATCACAAGATTGGTCTAAGACCAATTGCTTTCACTAACAATACAAAGCATACATTTACATTATAAAGCCAAACCGTCCCCGGAACTTTTGAGAAAAACATAAGTCTGTCACCCTTAAACCAGTTGAATGGGTCTCGGTGAGAAAGTTGGAGAAAAAATGTTAGTTTTTATAAAACTTTTCCTAAGGCCATAAATTAAATTAATATACTAAATAAAATTTTGTTGTAAAACATTTCCTAAGGCTGTAAATTAAATAAATAAAAAAGTGTCAAGCTAAAATACATTTAAATGTTGGAATTTGATCAGCTTTGTATGATTTAGCTATAAAACTTAAATCAGGTGGTCAAGCGAAACTGTAGGGTAAAGCTAGTTGAATTTGTATATTAAAATGTCAAAGATCAATACAAAATTAACAAATTTTGTTTGTTAAAAAATTTCAAGGTAAAGGAAGAAAGCCTTATAAGGAAGGTTGATGTAAGTTATAAGGTACGAGTTTTCTGTCCTGAAACCAGGAATAACGTCCAAATCTTCTTAAACTCATCGGAGGATAAATTCAAGACCAAATTAGTACTGGATACTAAAGAGGTACTACAAATTTAAAACTCAGCATTAAAAAAAGAAGTAAGACATATGTTGGATGTTTTGTTGCTCTAGGAGACTAAAATGTTTCAACTGTTTAGATGGCTCTAGAGCACGACTCTAGCAGTGAAGTTGAGATCCGCGATGCCTACAGGAGATATTCAACAAACAATGTGGTACTGCAAGGTTTGAACATGACTGTCAAAAAGGGAACAATGTGAGTCGTTGGTTCATTGTCCTAATTTTAATCTAGTACAAAACATACTATCAATATAACGTCAACGTTTTGACAGTTTGAGGTTAAAAAGAAGCACTCTTTTCCTAAAATTCTAATGGATCAGGTGTTTGAATGGCAAATACATTTTTTTAGGATTATCCAGGTCGAACAATGTCCAAATTTATATTTTGTTGCGGTTCCAGTGATTATTTTATTTACATGATGAAGCATACTTTTTGTTCTTGCTGTTGATCTGCAATTCATAAATGCATAAATATTCAATTCAATATATATCAAGAAGTAAAACATTCAACATTGTAAAAAATTAACATTGTAACTTAGTCCATAGGGCGGAGTCCTGAAAGTTACAGTTTTTTCAAACCCAAAAAAACTCATAGGCCAAGCTTGTGATGAGTACTAAAATATATATAACTAGAATTTTCTATGCACAGCTTGCGCATCCCGTTTCGAGAAGCGAGAATAGTAAATAGTTAAATAGTAAACAAAACCATGACAGTTTGTGGTGAAATACAATCCTTATAACAGCTGTTTAATTAATTTAATTGAATTAAAACACAAATGACATAAGCCAAATAAAACTCTTCTCCATATCAATAACATGGAGACTTGGAAATCTCGTGGGGCAGAGCCCTGAAGCCTAAATCGAATCTAAAGCCAGTTTGCACATTGGCACACCTAGACGTCCGTTTTAGTTTGTAATATGTGGGGGTAAATCATAAAACTAAAAAGCCTTATTGTTTACAAAGTTTGCATGTAGCGTATTAATAATATAGATAGATAGATAAAATAGTTTGAAAAGTAAAAAATCTCAACTAGATACGAGGCCTGACAAGCCCAGTTACACCAGGCAGATACATGGAGAGCAAAATATATTTGTTTGTTATGTAATCTGTGGAGAAACTGGTGAACTTTGAGTATTTATGATAGGAATACATTGGAATTTTTAAGGACAATTAGGTGAAGCCTTGATTAACCTGTTCATCTCCTGTTCATCTTGTTCATTAATGATCTTCCTAGTAATATGCGCTGTAACACAGTCTTGTATGCAGATGACATGTCTTTTATCGTATGTGGTGATAGGATTGAATCTGTTGCAACAAGTATCACTAATAGTATAAATGAGTCTACCAACTGGTTTGAAGCAAACTGTCTGGAGATCAATGATTCAAAAACAGAAAAAATACTCAGGAAGTCCCCTATTGAACAAAAACCTGTCCAATTATTAGGTCTTCTCATGGATCCAAAGTTATCATGGGTGGCCCATACCAACCAGGTTATCTGAAAACTTTATCGGGTATGTTTCCTTCTCAGAAGATTGAAATCCTCTGTATCTGAAAAGATGATGTCTTATCTTGGTTTTTAGCGAATTTCCCCTATAGGGAAGAAGCTATTACCGTAGGTCTCATGGTAACACTTAAGCCCGAGACCATGATAACTTTTCATTTTGAGGTTCCCAGATGCCAAAAACACCATTCGTTCAAATTTTTATATATATATATATATTTATATATATATATATTTAAATATATATATATTTATATATATATGTGTCCGTAAGCACGATAACTCTCGTAAAAAAGGTCCAATCTTAATGAAATTTGGTACAAATGTGTAAAGTACCATTTATTTGAACAAGTTCGAAAACCAGATGAATCGCACCATCCGAAGGGGGGTTTTTGGGGGGTTTTGTACCCCAAAAATGTGTTTTTTGGGGTTTTCACATGTAATTTTAATTTAAATCAAATTTTAATTTATACCATTGAATTTAGCTTAAAAAAACAAACAATTTGGTATTTTGATCATTGCTCTACGTCAATTGGTTACCGAGATATTGAAAGTGCTAAACACAGTACGTTGTCTAATGTTATTCTTATGGAGAAAAAGAAAAATTGTATATCTCGCTTATTTATGAACATAAACTGGCAAAATTTGGTATATGGCTTGATCTGGTTATGGTTTATTGTTGTTTGCACAAAAAAACAATTTTTCGCCTATGGTTCCTGTAGCAGCAAACCTAGGTACTTGGTCCCCATGTTATTCTTATGGAAAATACTTAAAATGTTATATATCGCTTATTTATGAATGTATATGGATGAAACTTGGTATGTGACTTCACTAAGATGAGTTCTATTGATATTTGCATAAAAACCCATTATTTTGCGTGCCTTGTTGCAGCAAACCTGCGTACTCATCCCCAATGTTATTCTTATGGAGAATAATTAATATTTTAAATATCGCTTGTTTGTGAATACATTTCTTATGAATCCTGTTAAGTGTTATGTTATATATTCATTGGAAATATCCTGAGTATGCAGGTTTGCTGCGACGCGTGTATTTTCATTGTCACCTTTTACATGGCAACATTTTCTGGGGTAATAGTTCCGGTGCTGGGCAGGTACTTTTGTGGCAGAAAAAGGCCTTGCGTATTATGGCAGGTATTCCTAAACAAGATAGCTGCAAACCTTTTTTCGAAAAGTTTCAAATCATGTCTGTGCAAAATATTCTCATCTATCAAAATATTCTGTATGTAAAAGAGAATAATGAATAATTTTCATTGAGGAACGAGGTCCATGGATATGAAACCAGAAACTGCCAAAATCTAAATATTAGCAGACCTCGTTTACACAATTTGTCAAGTTCCCATAAATATTTCCAAATATCAATGTTTAATAAATTGCCTTTAAATTCTTTTAAACGCAAACTTAATACTTTCCTCATTAACAATGTTTTTTATGACGTAAATGCTTTTCTAGATTTTAGGGGTAATTTTGGTTGAGAACTGTTATTTTCTTGGATAATTATGTTTTTATTTTTATTATGATCACTGTGTTTTTAGCGAATTTCCCCTATAGGGAAGAAGCTATTACCGTAGTCGGCATGGTAAGACCTAGGCCCGGGACCATGATAACTTTTCGTTTTAAGGTCCCCAGACCCCAAAAACACCATTCGTTCGAAACTGTATATATATATATATGTGTGCCCGTGAGCACGATAACTCTCGTAAAAATTATCCGATTTTGATGAAATTTGGTATAAACGTGTAAAGCAACATTTATGACTTTAAGTTCGAAAACCAGCCAGATCGCTCTATCCGAAGGGGTATTTTGGGGGGGGGTTTTGTACCCCAAAAATGGGTTTTTCGAATTTTTTACATATAATTTTGGAAATAGTCAAATTTTATTTTTCTCCATTAGATTCAGCTTAAAAAAACACACAATTTGGTATTTTGATCATTTCTCTACGTCAATTGGTTACCGAGATATTGAAAGTGCTAAACACAGTACGTTGTCTAATGTTATTCTTATGGAGAAAAATAAAAATTTTATATCTCGCTTATTTATGAACCTATACTGACGAAACTTGGTATACGGCTTCATCTGGTTGTGGACCATTGATATATGCTCAAAAAACAATTTTTTACCAAAGGCTCCCGTAGCAGCAAACCTGCGTACTCAGCCCCATGTTATTCTTATGGAGAATAAGTAACGTGTTATCTGCCTTCATTATGAAAATAAATTAATGAAATTTGGTATGTGGCTTTACCTACACGAGTTATATTGATATTTGTATAAAACCCCATTTTTTTGTGTTCCTTGCTTCAGCAAACCTGCATACTCAGCTGCCATGTTATTCTTATGGAGAATAATGAAAATACGGGATGTAATAAAAGACGTCTTACAACACTTAAGATATATTTACACTTATACTGATTCACATACAGACGGTAAACATATATAAAAGATGGTACTAGGCTATCGATTTCGACCAGTCACACCAGTCATCATCAGGCCAATGAGAGAACTGACAGAATCAAAATGGGTCCTTGCTTATATCCCATTGGCTACCGGAAGTTCCGGATACAGGTTCCTAAATGTGCCACCAGAGTCGAAGTTAACTTGTTCGTTAATCAATTTATCTCTATTTTTACATTTTTCTTTAAATATAAACAATTCTTCCCATGCATTCATTTCATTTCCTTTTTTACAATTATAACATCAGAAAATTTAAAAATGTGGATCATATTGCCATACGACAGGAAATCACAAAAGATATCCCGACCGACAGCAAACAATTGACCCAGGACAGAAAAGAAGATTTGAGAAAATGTGTTATAATAAAAAATAAGATAGAAGATAATGATGCCATAGCAGTTAAAGCCGACAAAAGCAACGCCATAGTAATTATGGAAAAAGATGTTTATATCAAGAAAACGGAAGAATTCATTAAAGAAAATAACTTCAAGGAATTACCAAAAGATCCCACGGAGAAATATCAAAAGGAGCTCAACGACGTTGTGAAAAAATGTACCAAGGTTATTACTGAAGATTGTAGATTGAAAATGAACATTTTAAACTCTAAAGCACCTGTAATGAGGGGAATCCCAAAAATCCATAAGAAGAACGTACCAATTAGACCTCTAGTAAACTTCAAATGTGCTCCTACATACAATGTATCAAGAATGATAGCAAGTCGACTTAGTAATGATCTAGAGCTTGAATATAAATACAATGTAAAAAATAGTTATGATCTTGTTGATAAAGTTATGGAGATTAATGTTAATGAAAATAGCAGGCTAGTTTCATTTGATATTTCAAATTTATATACAAATATTCCTGTAAATGAAACGATTGAACTAATCAAGGCTAGACTCATACGTAATAAGTTGGATAATGATTATGTAAATCAGCTTGTAAAACTGCTCAGAATCGTATTGAAACAAAACTATTTTAGGTTTAACAATAGATTTTATACACAAATTGATGGTTTAGCCATGGGTAGCCCCCTTTCATCAATATTATCAGAAGTATTTTTGCAACATAATGAGGAGATAATTTTAGAAAAGTTGAAGAAAGAACATGAAATCATAATGTATGTCAGATATGTGGACGATATACTCGTTATTTTCAAGGAAACCGAAGAAAAGGAAGCGGAACAAATGATGAGATTATTTAACAATCATCACAAAAACTTAAACTTTACTAGGGAGTATGAAGAGAACGGCAAGATAAATTTCCTAGATCTCACGATATCAAGAATAAATGATGAGCTAGAGTTTGATATATACAGAAAACCTACGCAGACGGATACTACAATCAACAACAATTCATCCCACATCAACAACTTCATCCCACCAGCCATAAGACCGCTGCATTTAGATCGATGTTATATAGAGCCTTCAAGATTCCTCTAAATGAAGATAACAGAAGAAGAGAAATAACAACTATAAAGGCGATTGCTCGAGCCAACGGATTCAACCCGACAATAATAGACGAACTTGGAGCGAAAATACATAAGAAAATAAAGAACCAAGAAAAATTGCGTAGAATAACAACGTTAGACGGAAGAAAAGAAATATCAAGTAATTTTGCAACATTCAGCTTCACAGGAACTAAGATACAAAAGGTCGCAAATCGATTCAAGAAATATGGAGTTAATATAGCCTACAGAACGCAAAACACCATGAACAAAATTCTAAATCCCAAGATAGAAGATTGTAACAAATTCGACATGCCCGGCATTTACAAAATTAATTGTAACAATTGTGATCACTTTTATATTGGTCAAACTGTTAATTGTATTAAAAGATTTAAGAACCATGTATCAGCTTGGAAGAACAGGAAACCCGAAAGATCAAATGTAGCAAAACATCTTTTAGAAAATGGCCACACCATAGGGAAAATAGAAGAAAACCTCAGCATCCTCAAAAATTGTAAAAAAGGAAATGAAATGAATGCATGGGAAGAATTGTTTATATTTAAAGAAAAATGTAAAAATAGAGATAAATTGATTAACGAACAAGTTAACTTCGACTCTGGTGGCACATTTAGGAACCTGTATCCGGAACTTCCGGTAGCCAATAGGATATAAGCAAGGACGCCATTTTGATTCTGTCAGTTCTCTCATTGGCCTGATGATGACTGGTGTGACTGGTCGAAATCGATAGCCTAGTACCATCTTTTATATATGTTTACCGTCTGTATGTGAATCAGTATAAGTGTAAATATATCTTAAGTGTTGTAAGACGTCTTTTATTACATCCCGTAAGTAATAACAACACGTAATATGCTAATAAAAAAGTTGTTTAATAATGAAAATGTCATAAATCTTTTATTTATGAATGTATATTGATGAAACTTGGTATGTGGCTTTATGTGGTATTAAGATACATATATATGCATTGGAAATTCGCTGAGTACGCAGGTTTGCTGCTACGGGTGTATTATTATTCTTTATAACAATAATTGTCATCATCAGACGATGTCCATTACACAATGTAACTTGTGTTCAAAGACAAATAAAGATATTATTATTATTATTACTATAACCCATTGATTGACCTATGCATAGTTATGTGTCCCACTCTCACTTAGATAATCTATTAAAATTAGCCAAAATGCAGGGTTTTCTTTATAAATTCATTACAAATTCATTTGTTATGTTACAAGATAGCAAGTTATGTTTTTTTAATTGAAATAAAATTGCCTTTAATAATTTGTATATTTAAATATAATAATCAGTATCCAAAAAATATTATTGGCCTAATATATATATATATATATATATATATATATATATATATATATATATATAATTATTTTAAACATAAATAAAAAATATATGTATTTTTTTTAAAGCATGACAATTTTATATGCCTAAAAAGCTAATATATATTTTAATCTACACCCAACATGTATTATGCATATATATTTGGACTATTGACGAAAGTAAGAAAACTATTTAGTCTTGCACTTAGTCCAGGGGCTAATAATTGTATTCATTTTACCGTTATGCATGAGACGAATAAAGATATTTCGATTTTACTTGGTACCATCTTTATTTGTTTTCTCATAAAAAGTCCATTAATTATTTTAAATACAAACACAAATTTATGATTTATAATGAATGTGGTTGGGCCATTTTAACAGACAAAACACTCAGATTTTTTTAAGAGTCACCTGATTATTTTATTGTGTATTTATATGGGCTGCAATTTTCCAAAAATAAACAAAGGTTTTCCTATAACAGACACTTACAGATCAGTGATGTTTTTTAAGAATTTATCACGGACATTTTTCATCACTGATTCAGTGATGGAAAATGTCTGCAATATAATTTATTGATTTCAGTTATGGACTGTTAGGTCCTAGTGGTTGTGGGAAGACCACAGTTCTCAATTGCATCACAGGAATTTCAACTCTGAACTCGGGAACGATCTTTGTAGGGTGTCAAGATCGTAAACAGATCGGCTACATGCCCCAGGTAAATCTTTTACATGATAAACAATACTGGACTCAATGCTCCTGGTTACATCAGGAAAACTAATGTTAAATCGCCTACATTTTGTGTGTACAATGGTTATGAATGCAGCAGTCAGTAATGACATAGGGTTATTGTTAGAAAATATTATTATTTTTATTGTTATGAGGAACAGGAAAAATCCTTAAAAAATAGCAAACATAAGTCTTCAGAAGTAGAAGACTGGCATTGCAACTGTCACATCTACTAAACAATTTTAGGATATGCAAAATGTTAAATTTTAGTTCTTTGAGTGAAAACATGTTTTTTAAGTACATACTGCAATGGTAATAGACCATTATACAATTATCTGTACATGAAAAATAAATAGAAGATTTGTTTTAATAGTTTTAATAACAATGTTTCTATGTGAAATTTAATCTGTCTACAAAAAGAGTCAATGTAAATGTCTGTTATATAAAAGTATGATAGCTTAGTTAAGTAAGAAACTACCTTTTAGCGAATTTCCCCTATAGGGAAGAAGCTATTGCCGTAGGTCTCATGGTAAGACTTAAGCCCGAGACCATGATAACTTTTCATTTTGAGGTCCCCAGATGCCAAAAACACCATTCGTTCAAATTTTTATATATGTATATATATATATATATATATATATGTGTGTGTGTCCATAAGCACGATAACTCTCGTAAAAAAGGTCCGATCTTAATGAAATTTGGGAAAAATGTGTAAAGCTCCATTTATTTGAACGAGTTCGAAAACCAGATGAATCGCACCATCCGAAGGGGGGTTTTTGGGGAATTTTGTACCCCAAAAATGTTTTTTTTTTTGGGTTTTCACATGTAATTTTAATTTAAATCAAATTTTAATTTATACCATTCAATTCAGCTTAAAAAAACAAACCGTTTGGTATTTTGATCATTGTTCTACGTCAATTGGTTACCGAGATATTGAAAGTGCTAAACACAGTACGTTATCTAATGTTATTCTTGTAGAGAAAAAGAAAAATTGTAAATTGTAATTGTAATTTAAATTGTAATTGTAAATTGTAATTGTAATTGTATTTATGAACATAAACTGACGAAATTTGGTATATGGCTTCATCTGGTTGTGGTTTATTGTTGTTTCCACAAATAAAACAATTTTCCGCCTATGGTTCCGATAGCAGCAAACCAAAGTACTTGGTCCCCATGTTATTCTTATGGAAAATAATTAAAATGTTATATATCGCTTATTTATGAATGTATATGGATGAAACTTGGTGTGTGACTTCACTAAGATAAGTTCTATTGATATTTGCATCAAAACCCATGATTTTGTGTGCCTTGTTGCAGCAAACCTGCGTACTCATCCCCAATGTTATTCTTATGGAGAATAATTAATATTTTATATATCGCTTGTTTGTGAATACATTTCTTATGAATCCTGTGTTTTAATGTGTTATGTTATATATTCATTGGAAATTCACTGAGTATGCAGGTTTGCTGCGACGGGGGTATTTGTATACATGAATATGTGAAAAGTTTGCCAACATATAAATCCATACAACTATTGTCTTTGCACCAGTATATGCAAACTTGTTTTCTGGTGCAACAATAGCTTGTAAAAAACATGCAAAACTCCAGTACAGTGTTTTACTAACAATGTTTGTTATGTGAAAATTAATCTTTGAACGTTCTATTTAATAGTGTATAAAAAACATCCCTTTTAAAATTGTATTTTTGAGCAAGAAAACAAAGTTGAATTGTCTGTCCAGCCAGACCGAGAGGCAGTTCTACTGCTATACGAGTTGTCTACGAGTGGTACAATGTGCGATGTAGGTCTCTCATTTGTACGGAGTCTCGTTGCAAACTTCCATTGGATCGCACGACTGCATGTGTATACCTCCATTTTTCTTTGGATTTCCACAATCGAGTGTTGGGCTAATGCATGTAGTAAGACTCTCATTTGCAAAGGGCCTTAAAAATTGAATACAATGACTTTTTCCCCATTGATTTTTGAGTTTCTATACTTAATATTTACTAAAAATCACACACATTTAATTATTGTTTAAGGAAGCTGCGATGATGGAAACATTCAAGATTTCTGAGTTGTTGCACTACTTTGGGAAAGTATATGGAATGGAACATGACACGGTAGAAAAAAGAGCAAAACAGCTTCTCTTGCTTGTGAACCTTCCTCCGAACCAGTTCTACCACCTGTACATAACTTCTCTCAGGTAGTAATTTTGTAGAGCAAAACAGCTTCTCTTGCTTGTGAACCTTCCTCCGAACCAGTTCTACCACCTGTACATAACTTCTCTCAGGTAGTAATTTTGCAGAGCAAAAGAGCTTCTCTTGCTTGTGAACCTTCCTCCGAACCAGTTCTACCACCTGTACATAACTTCTCTCAGGTAGTAATTTTGTAGAGCAAAAGAGCTTCTCTTGCTTGTGAACCTTCCTCCGAACCAGTTCTACCACCTGTACATAACTTCTCTCAGGTAGTAATTTTGTAGAGCAAAACAGCTTCTCTTGCTTGTGAACCTTCCTCCGAACCAGTTCTACCACCTGTACATAACTTCTCTCAGGTAGTAATTTTGCAGAGCAAAAGAGCTTCTCTTGCTTGTGAACCTTCCTCCGAACCAGTTCTACCACCTGTACATAACTTCTCTCAGGTAGTAATTTTGTAGAGCAAAACAGCTTCTCTTGCTTGTGAACCTTCCTCCGAACCAGTTCTACCACCTGTACATAACTTCTCTCAGGTAGTAATTTTGTAGAGCAAAACAGCTTCTCTTGCTTGTGAACCTTCCTCCGAACCAGTTCTACCACCTGTACATAACTTCTCTCAGGTAGTAATTTTGTAGAGCAAAACAGCTTCTCTTGCTTGTGAACCTTCCTCCGAACCAGTTCTACCACCTGTACATAACTTCTCTCAGGTAGTAATTTTGTAGAGCAAAACAGCTTCTCTTGCTTGTGAACCTTCCTCCGAACCAGTTCTACCACCTGTACATAACTTCTCTCAGGTAGTAATTTTGTAGAGCAAAACAGCTTCTCTTGCTTGTGAACCTTCCTCCGAACCAGTTCTACCACCTGTACATAACTTCTCTCAGGTAGTAATTTTGTAGAGCAAAACAGCTTCTCTTGCTTGTGAACTTTCCTCCGAACCAGTTCTACCACCTGTACATAACTTCTCTCAGGTAGTAATTTTGTAGAGCAAAACAGCTTCTCTTGCTTGTGAACCTTCCTCCGAACCAGTTCTACCACCTGTACATAACTTCTCTCAGGTAGTAATTTTGTAGAGCAAAAGAGCTTCTCTTGCTTGTGAACCTTCCTCCGAACCAGTTCTACCACCTGTACATAACTTCTCTCAGGTAGTAATTTTGTAGAGCAAAACAGCTTCTCTTGCTTGTGAACCTTCCTCCGAACCAGTTCTACCACCTGTACATAACTTCTCTCAGGTAGTAATTTTGCAGAGCAAAAGAGCTTCTCTTGCTTGTGAACCTTCCTCCGAACCAGTTCTACCACCTGTACATAACTTCTCTCAGGTAGTAATTTTGTAGAGCAAAACAGCTTCTCTTGCTTGTGAACCTTCCTCCGAACCAGTTCTACCACCTGTACATAACTTCTCTCAGGTAGTAATTTTGTAGAGCAAAACAGCTTCTCTTGCTTGTGAACCTTCCTCCGAACCAGTTCTACCACCTGTACATAACTTCTCTCAGGTAGTAATTTTGTAGAGCAAAACAGCTTCTCTTGCTTGTGAACCTTCCTCCGAACCAGTTCTACCACCTATATATACAATGACTAGAGTGCATACACATATATTCATATATATATCATTTTGAACAACTCCCTCGTGTTCAGGGGGTCACGTTAGGAACTTCTATGGTGGTCCCGGGCTTAAGTTTCACCGTGTGGGTCATGCTAATAGTTCACTTTCCATAGGAAATTCACTAAAAATATATTTGTGTGGTAAGACTTAGTATGCATTTCGGTAAATACCCTAATATTCCGTTGCAATTCCCTTTAATATTAGAAACTTCAATACCCAGTGCGGCTTTGTATACACTTTACATTCCAAATTTTGAGGATAGGTTTTTAACTCTTTGTGTGCTGGGAATATCCTACGGCGTTGTTACTTTCACTGTTTAAAAATATCTGCTGAAGATCAAATTTGCAACCTAGTTTATGATTCTATAAATTTGGAGAGTCGAGTACACTTGAATATTAAGTGAAAAATGAAATCAAATAAATCTTGACAGCAAAATAGCTAAATTTAAGACAGGACTTACAGTTCTGTGCTGCAGTAATAATACATCTGAGTAGGTATATTCTGATTACATACAAGAGAGATGAATTAGTTTGAGACAATGAAACAATGAGAGGCAAAAGCTGTTCAGAACGCATCCAGTAACAGTGCCCGCATTTATGGAATTGCAAACAAATTTACCATAGAATTATACTGAGAGGTCAGTATAATTTCCTGACTATGATGTTATACTTTCTGGTATCCAAATGTCCCAATAGCTCGCCTTAATCTGAAAAAGAGTCTGAAGAGGTCCTGCGGTTTCACTGACATTTTTTTTAAAGGTCTTTAGATATATTTGGTAATATTATGCTTCGGAATTTGTTAACAAGCTATTGGGAAAACAATTAAAAAAGAAGTTACCCATTCTCAGCTTTTCCTGTGCTTGGCCTCTGGCTAAAGGTACAGTCAATCTACATCCGTCATATGCTGAGACAAGTTTTGTAAACATAATTTTGATTTTATTTCCGAGCTGGTTTTGACAGCTAAGGTATGAAAAATGGTCTCAACCTGTAATTTTGCAGGTGGTTTTAATTTATTATACTTCCTTTCTGAAGGGCACAGGGCCGCCCTTTATTTATGATTTTTTTTCAAAAAGGATAACATGGACATTTCTATTGAGCGCCAAGTACCTTGCCTTGCCTCCCTTACCAAGGGATGTTGCCGTTTGGTGTATCCCTGCTGTCCGTATTAAAATATTTGTTACGAGATTTGCTTCTCAACCGTAAGTAAACAAATTGGCAACATAGGTGTAAAGCCCAAGCTTGCAATGATATGACGCAGACTCAGTACGAGATATGATCATTAGTTTTGAAAGTATAAATCTATAAAATGGGATGATTCTTTTTGAAGCACCCTGTATTTTATTACCATTATTATTTCAGTGGAGGGCAGCAGAGAAAATTGTCACTCCTAGTGGCACTGATTCATGACCCAGACTTATTAATTTTGGACGAGCCAACAGTAGGATTAGATCCTGTTACTAGATGCAGGTAAGTAACAGTTTTCCGTCAATTTAGGTATTAGTAATGGGAACAGCTATGGGTTTAGTCACTACGGAAGGCAGCTTAGCTGTCTTGTAATGTACGGCAGTTCCCTACCAGGTTGGGCTTGACAGCAGGGTGGGCTGGGGTGTACTGACACCCATAATACATAAGGGTAGGCAACAACCGGTTTAACTATTTTACAGTATCTAAATACTTATACAGCCCGATGTGTAACTCACGTATACAAATCCTAGACCAATTCCAGACAAGCTAGAAACATGAAGTTGTTTTATCAACTTGTTAACACACAGGGTAAACAAACAGCAATTCAAATACTAATAAAAAATTAACTTTTTTCTATTGATTACTTAATATTTTTTCTTAACCAAAAATGAAATAAATGTGTAAAAGTAGATTACTGTTGCCATGTGCAGCTCCTCTTCCAACTGCTCCAGTGTCCTCTGCCTTGTCCTCTGGCTCGTCCTCTACCCCTCCTGGTGGGTGGGGCAACCACCTCTGGCAATGGAGGGAGTTGGTGGTTCGGTGGTGGTGCTGCTACCACCTCATCGTCACCGTCATCCTCGTCAGCCCTCCCATTCACTTCTGCCACGACATAGCTGGCTCGCAGCAAGAATTCCCTTATAGAATATCGTCCAGACACCAACAAGGTACTGGCTGACGCTATCCTCTGTTCCCCTCTGTACCCTCTGTTCCTCGCTAAGTTGTGCGAGGTGGATCCCTATCCAAGGCCACCCCATTGTCATGTTCAATTTTAATAAGGCCTTCTGTAAAAAAACAAAAACAATAGAGTTACATGGATAGTTGAACAAATCAGCTTATAATAAAATTATGATTTTTACTTTTTTTTAATGGGGAACTGTAACTTCAACTGTAACATGTGAAATTTAAAGTGGAAATTACAAATAGACAGATAAACAACAAATTAGGCATGGGAGACTTGTGTTAATATCAGTGGCGGATCCAAGTTTAGAGTCAGGGGAGCAAATGTATTCTCCCCTCCTCCTCCTCCCCCTACCTTGTAATGACTATATAATCTTTCAAAAAAATGTTAACTTTTTTAACAGTTTCATTCAATATTGCCACAAGCAAGTACTTAAGGTTTAAAACCTACATTCAGAATAATTTTGATAGAAGTTAATACTATTCTACTTATAGCCTGCCTGCAGCACCAAAAAACTGCAGAGAATAATTTTGGGGAACTTTTCAGTTTGTGGGAATACTTCTTGAAGGAAACAGAACAACGCAGAAAGACTATTCTCATTACGACACATTACTTCGAAGAAGCAAAGCAATCACATACAGTGAGTAGATGTTTATTTTAGTCCCAGTCATTTATATTTTTGGTTTTATGATCCTTTTCTCTCATTAAACTGATGGTTAGATAGAAAAAGTTCAATCAAATTACCCTTACTAAAAGTTAAACAAATTGTATTCAAAGACAATCATACTGTTAGGGTCTGAGTTTTCTCGACTACGAATTAACATGCATCTCCCGTCTCGACAGCTTGGCTTTATGAGAGGTGGGGTTCTCTTGGCTGAAGGATCGGCTGACAAACTGCTCAACGACTTCAACTGTTCTACTCTGGAGCATGTTTTCCTTCAACTCAGTCAAAACCAGAGTATATCTCCTTCTGAAATCAAGGTAAATGATAATTTTATTGCTTGAAAATCTTCTGTTACATTGTAATTGTGACTATGAACTAGCATCAAGTTCCTTAATCACAGTCAATAGTCAAATTTCTTTATTCATTATTGTACATTGTAATACATACATTGAATAGTGTCATACGCAATAAAGATCAGGGTGAATTTTTAGTTAGTTTAACATGTTAAGTGAATCAGTATGAATTATTTGGAGAGATTCTCGAGTATCTACGAGTATTATTGATACATATTGCTGGTCGCCCAAATCCACTACTATTTTCCCTCTGCCGCTGCAAAGCTGGGTTCTACCATTACTGTATACAACCGTTTGATTATAATGACGATAAGGATTGCCTCAGATGAAAAATACCTATGATCCACTATGGCAATATGAGGTCAAACACAGAAATAGTTGTATGCTAAAGATTAGCTAGAGAGAAGAAAATGATCGTGTTCTGTGCAGTTAAACTTGCTTAAAGAGTAAAAATGTGTACTTTCTGTCTTAGGGGCGCTCCCAAAATGACTTGTGTGTCCGTAGGCACAATAACTTTTGTAAAAATGGTCCGATCTTGATGAAATTTAGTATAAATATGTAAGGCAGCATCTATTTTCATGAGCTAGGCAGTAGCACTATTTTAAGGGGGGTTTTGTACCCCAAAATTTTTTTTTACTTTTTACATATAATTATTCTTAAACCCAAATTTTGGTTTGCACCATTGAATTCAGCTTAAAAAACACACAATTTAGTATCCTGAATTATTGCTCTATGACAATCGGTTACTGAAGTGCTAAACACAGTATGTTAACACCAATGTTAATCTATCGAATAGAAGTACAATTTTATATTTCGCTTATTAATGAACATATATCATGGAAACTTGGTGTGTGGTCCCCATGGCAGAAAACCTGCTTACTCAGCAGCTACCATGTTATCCTTATGGGTGATAATAAACACATGATATCTCGCTTACTTTTGAACATATATTGGTAAAACTCTGTATGTTGCTTCATCTGGTGATTATCTGTATTTAAATAAAAACCCGATTTTTGTGATCCAAGTTGCAGCAAACCTGCGTACTCAGTCCTAATGTTTTTTCTTATGGAGAATAAATAAAAATGTCGTATCTCGCCTATTTATGAATGTGGTTTGATGAAAGTTGGTAAGTAACTTCATGACGAAGTGAGGTACCATTTAAAATTCGATGAGTATGCAGGTTTGCTGCAACAGGGGTGTTTTGATCATCTTTGTATTTGACTCGATGTAATCACATTGAAAATGCACTTCCTAAAACACGGTGTTAGAGTTAACATGTATACAAAAAAGTAATTTGTGATTGATTTTGTGATACTTGTTCAACAGCCATTTCCGAAAACTACGTCATCACGTCCAACGTTCGCTGGCAAGAACTCATATTGCAACTTTAACAGATTGACTGCTCAGACAAAGAAGAACTTTTACTGGATGAAACGAAATCAGTGGTAAGAGGTGTTTTAACTTGTGCAGTTTTACAAGGTTGAATTGATTTGGATCCCTATTTGATGTCCGCAACGATGAGAGCTGCAGGAATACACCATCTTGAAAAAGTCATTTAGAGTTTACTGTAAAAAGTGTCATAAGAATTTTAAGTTATATTTTGTATTTCATTGAACACTTTATTATTGGCTTCATATACCTATTAATAACATTTTATTGCGCAACATCAGGCAAATCAGCACAGCAAATTTCCCTATACTCCTTCTGAGGTTTTGATTTCATTGTAGATATGACAATCACTAAGTAATACTAGCACAGGTAAATTTGTATTAAACAAATGCATATACATTGTTATATCCTCACTCGCTATCGACAGTCTTGTCTTCTCCCCTCATCTAGGTTAGGCCAAGTAAATTTGTATTAAACAAATGCATATACATTGTTATATCCTCACTCGCTATCGACAATCTTGTCTTCTCCCCTCATCTAGGTTAGGCCAAGTAAATTTGTATTAAACAAATGCATATACATTGTTATATCCTCACTCGCTATCGACAGTCTTGTCTTCTCCCCTCATCTAGGTTAGGCCAAGTAAATTTGTATTAAACAAATGCATATACATTGTTATATCCTCACTCGCTATCGACAGTCTTGTCTTCTCCCCTCATCTAGGTTAGGCCAAAGTGAGGTTGCATACAGTGTATTAACAGTTGTTATGAAAAATAATGTTCATATTGCCAATTAATTTAATTTTTGAGTCCTTCAAATGTTTTTGCACATTAGTAAAGTTAGTAAAGGATGGATATAAATTTGATTTATTTTACTTATTACGAGGAAAGTTTGGAAAGTAACCTCAGAGCAACCGGGGCACTTTGCCCCAGGTTCCCGAATTCCAGGGGCCTTAAGGGGGCCCGGCCAAAAGAAAACGAGTTCGCACGCAGCACGCTGACGTGAAGGAAGTGAATTTCCAGAAAAACTTTTAAAACTCAAAATCAGTGTAAAAACATACATTTATTTCATATTGAAATCTGAAAACATTGATTTTGTGACTGTTCTGATGCTCCTGGTTTCATTTACCTGCAATGCTGGGAATACAATTTCTCTCATCAATCGTCAATATTCGTAAATAATCGTAAATAGTCAATTGTCAATAGTCAATCTTCAATCGTCAATAATCGATAATATTTAATAGTTAATCGTCAATCGTCAATAATCATCAATAGTCAATCGTCAATCTCTTCAATAATCGTCAATAGTCAATCTCTTCAATAATCGTCAATAGTCAATCTCTTCAATAATCGTCAATAGTCAATCGTCAATAATCAATCGTCTATCATCAATTGTCAATAATCAATCGACAATAATCTTCAATAGTCAATCTTCAATAGTGATCAATAATCATCAACAGTCAATCGCCAACCGTAATCGTCAAGAATCGTCAATAGTCAATCTTCAATCATCGTCTATAATCAATTGTTTATCTTCAATCGTAAATATTCAATCGTCAATAATCGTCAATAGTCAATCTTCAAAAGTCAATCGTAATCGTCAATCATCAATAAATATTTATGCTAGAATGACGAGAGAGGGCTTAAAAGTTTCGCCTCCTTAATTCCCATCTTTTTCCTTGCATTAATTTTACATCCGGGGCTTTTCTAACCCTTTTTGGGCCCAAAAACTCGAAATTTGAGAGATTAATCCCCAAAAACGGAGTTTAAAGTTTTCTGATTGTTTTGCACAACGAACTTGTCCAACTGATTATAGAAAGGAACGTCCCAACAAAATTTGAAGTAAATCGGACAAAAAGTGTGACTGCTAGAGTGCAAACACATTTATATATATAAAATTTTAAACAATCCCCCAAAACGTATTAAGGGGGTCACGTTAGGAACTTCTATGGTGGTCCCGGGCTTAAGTTTCACTGCGCGGGTCATGCTAATAATTCACTTTCCACAGGAAATTCACTAAAACATACCAAGATCAAAAATGGGGTCTCTTGTGCCCTATGGAATATTAGTCCAAAGCCCAAATGTCCTCATGGCAGCCCTGCAAATTGAAACTAATTGAGTAAGTTATTCATTTTAAGGGTCGGTGTTTTTTATTATGTTTTATATCTTAAGTTCGTTGGCCATCACTACTGGTAATTATGGCCAACATAAATTCCGAATAGTGTATTTATTGTTTTGTAAAACTTGTATTAACTGCGGGATGAATCATTATTTCGTTTCAGGCTGGTGGCGTACATTCTCCTGCTCCCCGCAATGATGTCGCTCTTGTTCTGCACTTTACACACTAACAATCTCAGAGGCCTGCGACTAGCCTCAGTCTCAGAAGAGCCTTGCACAAACCACACCACCAGTATCACACCCAGATGTGATGCGCAATACAAAGCCAGCTGTCTATTCTTGCGGCTCATGAGGGAAAAAGGATATGTTGTTGTAAGAAATAACATTTGTTTTTAAAAATATATTACATGCGTAAATACTTAACTGTTTTGAAAAATAAGAAAGGATTCAATCCCAAAGAAGGTACAACGAGTTCGCACGCAGCACGCTGACGCGAGGGAAGTGAATTTCCATGTACAAAACTTTTAAAACTCAAAACCAGTGTAAAAACATACATTATTCCAATTTTATTGAAATCTGAAAACATTGATTTTTTGGCTGTTCTGATGCTCCTGGTTTCATTTACCTGCAATGCTAGGAATACAATTTTGCGCATTATAAGGTTAGGAGAAGGTCGTGTCAGGCTTGAAAGTAGGCGCGAGGTTACTGGGGTCTGATACAAATACACCAACAAATGAATAATATGCTTTTCTAATGTAAAAACCCCATAAGACAACATACTGTGTTTAGCCATTATACATTTTCTTTAATAACTCGGTAAGTATTTATGCTAGAATTACCAGAAAGGGCTTAACACTTTTGCTTCACTAATTTCCATCTTAATACATGCATTAATTTAACGTCGGGGCTTTTCTGACCCTTTTAGGGCCCAAAATATCGAAATTTGAAAGAATAATCCCCAAAAAAGGGGTTTAGAGTTTTCCGATTGTTTTGCCCAACGAACTTGTCCAACTGATTATAGAAAGGAACGTCCCTACCCTACCAAAGTTGAAGTAAATAAAAAAATGTTACCGCTAGAGTGCATACACACACACATATATATATATATATATATATCATTTTGAACGACCTCCCAAAACGTGTTCAGGGGGTCACGTTAGGAACTTCTAAGGTGGTCCCGGGCTTAAGTTTCACCGTGCGGGTCATGCTAATAGTTCACTCTCCATAGGAAATTCACTAATAAATTATGTTCCACAACACTAGAGAATATTCTTTGTTTTAAATTCATTGTTGGTGATGGTGAGTAAATGCTGTTTAAGAAATTATTGCGGACATTTTCCATCACTGATTAGCGAAAATCAGTTTGGGATCTGAAAACTAATCTCTTCTTCAGGTGAGAAAAATACCTAGAACATAACAAAATTACACCAAAAATTATGATTCTCGCTCTAGTGGTCGCATCCCCGTACAGTACCGTACCGTGTGATCCGTTCTATGCCTGGCTTTTGTGTTTGGTTTCATTTTTCATTTTGACTGCTTATACAATTCTCTATTTTAGCATTTAAGTGTTTTTTTGGCGTTGCCTAGATTGTGCCATTAATCTTTTGAGTAATTTATTTATGTTCTTGGTATTTTTCTCACCAGAGGACGGAATCAGATTCAATAAGACTTTATTAATGCCATTAAACACATCATCTGGTACAATGCAATAGGCACAAGTCACATTTATACATGTGTAAATTACAAGGTCAGTATGGGATAATACAGTTACATGATTGGTCCATCTACAAAATCAAAATTAAAATATTGGTCTACAGAGTAAAAAGACATTTGTTTAAGCCACATAGAAAATCTACTTACACTTAACATTCTAACAGGTGTTGGTAACTTTTTTTAAAGTTGTAACTGTAAATAAAAATGACTTTTCAAAGTTTTTGTCAATCCAACATGAGGAGGATGAGATTTTCCCTTTGTATGGTATTATAACTATGGTTCAACGATTGTTGTTCAAATTCAGTGATATACACACTAACATGTAGTAAATTACTTAAAACTCTTGATTCCGAAACGTTGAGAAACTTGTTTTTACTAATCAATGATGGAAAATGTCCGCAGTAATTTCTTAAATAACACTGCAGAATATATTTACATTTAATAATAACAATAATATTTATTCAATGACAATGTATGTACATAATTCTGTTACAAGCGATGTTATTTCCCCGTTTACAGAGTGAGTACCCCGACGTTCACTCAGGTATGGACGCCGTCAGACAAGGCCGCTCGCTCGCTCTGCTCCACTTCCAACCCAACTACACCTCCGCGCTCATCGACTACCTCTCCAGCACCATCCCAAACCCTCCTGACGACAAAGCTCTAGACAACTGCCAGCTCCACGTCACTACAGATATGACTGGTACTGATTTCAATCTTGCTAATTACGCTTACACTGAGTTTTACAAAGCCTTTTATACAGAATTTTCCATGGAAAATTTAGCTATTAGCATGACCTGCAAGGTGAAACTTAAGCCTGAAATCACCGGCTTTAGGGGGTCGTCGTAAAAATTATATATATATATATATATATATATATATATGTTTACACTCTAGCGGTCACATTTTTTGTCCAATTTACTTCAAATTTGGGGTGGGGAGGGAGGCATTTCTTTCTATAATCAGTTGGACAAAATTGGAAAAACTATTGGAAAACACTAACCCCCTTTTTAAGGAGTTTTTGGGCCTAAAAAGGGTAAGAAAAGCACCACATTTAATGTTCATGCTTATAAAACGATATATAATGTAAAAAGCCAAAAGTTTTAAGCCCTCTCTCATCATTCTAGCACAAATATTTACCGAGGTATTAAAATAAAATGTAAATGAAACATACACAGTATGTTGTCTTAAAGGTTTTTTTTTATACTGGAAATGGCTATTCTCATATCTTTATCGCCCCCAATACCCCCCCCCCCATACCTACTTCCACTCCTAACTGCAGCCCTCCTAACCATATAATGCACAACATTGCTATCCCAATATTTTAACATGTTCACTCTATCATATACTCTAAGAATATACTAAACTCATGGTGTGACTTCAGAAAAGCTGAAAGCCGGACAGATAACGAATGCTGTGATGGAAACTTTCACCGACATCCAAACGGAGCTGCTGAAGAGTTGTGGCTACAAAACTTCGTCTTACAATAGCATCGTTAGGGTAAGTGTTATTGTTACAAAGAATTTTGATAATAATCACTACTCAACAAATGGTTTTCCTTCCTACGCAACTAAAGGAATCACATTATTATTGTGCTAAATATTTTCTATTTCAAACACATTATTCTCGTTACATATAGTTTTTCAAATATTCATATGATTTAATTTAACTCATGTTTTATTGTAAATGAGGTGGATAACGTGACCGAGGTCAGAATTAATTATTTTTCACTTGACTAATCTAAAGACGGTAACTACAGTATAAATCCAATTATCCGAATCAATTTTGAGTGAAATAATAGAAATATGAAAATCAATAAAATAACAGCGGGAGTGCGTGTAGCGATAATGCGCCGTGAGCGCTAAAATAAAAGCCTACGCTGTTACCTTCCGGACGATATTTTCGCGGGGAACAATGAGTCATACCCCCTTCCCGCCCTGCTCATCATCAGTCGCTACTGTTCTTTCACCGAGATTATCGTTCAAAATGAGTACAAAACGTAAACGTGTTGTCCTTTCGCTAAGTGATAAACTCACTTTGCTCGAGATGTTCAAGTGAAATAACCAACATTGAACAGTGAAATAAGTACAGTATGCATTGAAAAGAGCAACTGTATACAGTTAAACTGTATACAGTACAGTACCACACAGTACACTGTGCACTGTGTACAGTACAGTAACACTGTGTGCAGTACAGTACAGTACTGTACCGTACTGTATACAGTATATATACTGTATTCAATTTAACTCCTGTAATTTAATTTTTATGACGTATATTCTTGATACAGTTCGCTCACTTTCTGTTCACTACATTTATAATAACTTTGTCAATAAAATTCTGATTTTTTATGTATGGTGATGTTTTTTGCTTAATTCCCGAGGTATACCTGATTATCCGAATTTCTGCATATCCGAATTGACCCGATCCCCAATTAATTTGGATAATTGGAGTTCTACTGTATTGCTGAGTCTACTAGCATTGTAGTAGCAGCATTGTAGTAATATTTGTTGCTGCAGTCTCTTGGGCACTAGTGGTTTTGCTCATGCATTAGTTCTTTTTCTGGATCACGCTACAGTTTAATTTAAAACATGAATAAATTTAGGCACAACAAATTTATAAGATATCACGGCACACTAATAAACACACTATGTAATATGTTGTTCAATGAAATATAAACTAAAGGTCTTCTCCGGATGTTTTCCCACAGTAAACAGTTATAATATTTTGGCCATTCCCCTGAATTCAAGCTCACAGTGCCAGAGAAAAAGCTGCACTGGATGTGTTAACATCAACTTATACTGGCATTTTACTTAAACGTGTAATTCAATCATTATTGTTTTAAATCTGTTATATTAAATGTTTTGAAATAATCTTATCCAGAACCAGCTGTCCATCATACTTGGTTTCACCCAGGAATAGTGCTGTATTCTGTGGTTAACCTATGTGGAACTACTACTACTGCAACTACTCCTACTACTATGTGGTACTACTACTACATGTGGAACTACTACAAATAATGATCAGCTGTTTGAATTTTCTTCAGCTCAAACCAAAGTGAATGTCCATAAGAATAACACTAGATTGGAACTTTGACTCCCCATTGAGGCGAAGCCCTATGGGAATTTCTTACAATCCTTTCTTTAATGGTCACCTACGTCATGGAAAGAGGATACATGACAAATTTTGTGTTGTAGGTGTAGAGGTTTGGCTTGGGGGATAATCGGTTTTTGGTACTCCATAAGAATAAAACTGGATTGGAAAAACAAAGTACCCAGGTTATCCCACCCCCTTTTTGATGGCTCTCGTTAAAGTGAATATTAAAACAACTGTTCTAGTTGTTAAACTGAGTGTAAAATACTTTGTTACTTAATAATATGCTTCAAAACTGTTTACCTGTCTACTTTTATTGACTGACAAAAAGGGAAATTTTCGGAAATTGACAGGCCACCCTCAAAAGCCAGAAACAATGGGATTACACTGTTAAAACAGAACATACATGCCACCATAAGATGAATCAGTCCTTAATCGTATACAAGACTAGCTGTTCCTGCAGGCTTCGCCCCGCAAATAATTTATAAAAACTATGACAGTTGTGAATACTGCATTCAGTGATTAGCCCGTGGAACTACTACGAATCAAGATTAGCTGTTTGTATTTTCATTAGCTCAAACAAAAATGAATGTCCACAAGAAATACATGGGAACTTTGTCGGGATCTCTGGCGGAGCCCTAAGGTCGGATCAAGCTGAAAACCATTTAGTTTCCTATGTTATGCCTAAAGAATCAGTGTACAAAATTTCAGCTCTCTACCTACATGGGAAGGTGGAGAATTAGTGATTGAGTCAGTCAGTCAGTCAGCCAGGGCTTTGCCTTTTATAGATAAATTTCAATCTTTTTCAATAACAACGAATACAAACTATATAAAAGATATTAGAAATGAGTAGTTTGTAAGACTTTTTGTCTTTTCAGGATCCTGTAAAAGTTTATGGTGCAGGTGCCATAGATTTGATCCACAATGCATTGCCGGGCTTCATTATTCCGTGAGTATACCTGTTTTTGTTTTGAAGCAATTTAGTTATTTTTATGACTTATATTTTAAACAAGATATACACATGATTATGTACGTATGTTTACATATGACTTTTCATATGTAAACAATGCAATTATTAAAAATCTAACCTTTTGTGTAGGTTAGTGTTTTACATGGCGATTTCATATTCCTCTACAGCGGCAGGCTCAGAAAGATCTACAGGAGTCTTTCGACGAAGTCTAGTTTCTGGTAAGTGTTTTGAAATTTCAAATCACAGGGTCATAAATATTCATTTTAAATTAATAATTTTCAAATAACTGCATATTTACGACAAACAATAATGAAACTCAAATGAAAAAGTGATAGGATCACAATACAAATACTATTAGTGGAGTTCCTGAAGAACACACAAGATTCCTTTAATACTGACAATGTATTAACTCAATAGTACATTAACGATTTGTCATAATTTTAAATGTCCATTTGCTTTCTACAAGACCACGGGTTTTATATACAGTAAGGTCCCGCTATTCTAAAAATCCGCCTATTCTGAACTCGAGTTTGGAAATTACTTAAAAAAAAGGAAGATTAAGAAGACGTTTGTTTTTCCGTGAAAAAATTCCAATGCTGTTTATCGCCTGCGCTATGAGGCGCTGTCCTGCATGTCCATGTGGGGCGAGCGATGTGAAAATAACAAACTGTGTTTTCTTGCGGGAGTGTCCTACGTGAATGTGGCGGAGCGAGCGACCGAAGCGATATCCATACGACGTTTGATCGCCTCAGCGCTCCGTCGGTCGCGTTGGCTGAAGCAGTCCTGTGCAGCCCTTGCCCCAATCGCTAGATCGCTCACAGTCGGATCGCTTGTCGCTCGCGTCGCTTGTACCATGTCGCCCACGCAGGTCAGCGCCTGAATCGTCGGTCACTGCTCTTCCCTTCCGAGTTTGACCAAGCCCGTTCACAAGCCGATCAATACTGTTTAGAGCTGACACTAGCTTATGACCTCACACATAACTGTCGCTTTTCCAAGTCAATACATTGATACTATTCACGAAATCCACCTATTCCGAATCCCCGCTTAACCGAACAGAGTTCGGTCCCAATTAGTTCGGATAGTGGGGCTCTACTGTATACATATTTATTATTTTATATCACATATTTTTATATGCCGGAACAACCATGGTCACCTAGAAATTTTCTGGACCAATATGTCAGGTTTATATAGGCTAAGAAACACGTACTCCCCTATCCCTTAAACTTCAGTTATTTCCCTAATTTTAGGGGGAGGGAACCACCCATCATCTACTAATGAACTATGCTCCCAGCGGTATGTTATAATTTCAAACAGTTCAACACCTTGACCTGAAAGTGATGTTTTCGTTCCAGGCTGTATAACTAAGGTGTTAATGAACTTGTTCCTATCCTAAGATTATGTTCACTAAATTAATCCTTCTCTATCCAGGGGTGACCAAGCTAGAGATGAACCTAGCTCTCATGGCGGTACAACTGATAGTGTTATCAGTCCAGAACTGCCTGATACTGGTGATGATGCATGCCAGCTTAAACGTCCCAATGCAGGGCAGCGGTTTATTAGCCTTCACCTTTGTCGGGTTGGCTGAACTTCAGGGGATGTTTTACGGTCAGTCGATAAGTTAGAAAATAACGTCTTACATAAACATTCAACCTAGGTTTATCCAGATAGGATGGATACAAATCCAAACGAACCAGCAACCGTTACAAAACAAAATCTTATGGTTGCTATCGGCCTGCGGGGGCCTGCTTTAGACAGAACAATACACTTAACAGAAATACAGCTAGAATTTTTGCAGATGTTACTTTTGACCGATGACATCATCTCCCATGAGTTAAAGCAAATTTAAAGACTGTGTACTGATGTAAAGGCAAATTAATTAATCAACTGGGATTTTAATATAAACCGACATTGTAACAAATAAACCTTGTAAAATATTTTGTTTTGTTACACTGCATACTGCAGCAGTGTAGCAATGGTAACACACTTTTCTTTGAGTATGAAAGGAACAAACCATTCTTTATTGCTTAGCAATTGAAAAACATATTTTACATTGGTGCAATGCTACAGCAACATGAAAAAACATTACAGTAGGCTACCGATTATTTATACGGCTCAAAAAGAAATGAAAATACAGCTGGAACTTTTGGCATGCCTTGAGTTTCTGTTACACACATGGTTTGTCACCGTCAGAGAGAATATGCAGGCACTACACGAGTGCATGAGTGTGGACCATTTTTAGCATTTTAGGAAGCTTTTTGTCACATCGCCCAGCTTGTAAACCCAGATGCGAATAGAATGAGTCTGGATAAGCCGAGGTTTACAGTCCATAGAGTTTATAAAAGTTCCACCATATCAAAAATAACTTTGGTTTGAGAGTGCCTGGACATTCCAGCTCATCAGTGGATGTGTTGTGATGAATAGTTCAGATAAACTGGAATACTCTGACACCATTGACTACACCTGTAGTAGACTGTAAATGCAATGCTGAGATCGATTAACCAGGAAACAGCCAATCTATTGAGTTCGGTTGGCAACAGGGGCTTTCGAATGTGCTTCCTCCTAGTACACATTACGCTAACTACCTGGAATCGCATAGGCAGACGAACAGACAGAGTACGCTTGATTGACGCTGGTGAAAGATGGTTATCACGTAGACACCAATTTCATTACAAGTTTTTAACGGTTATTACAATATTATTTTTATTTCACACAACCTTTGATATTACAGCCTTACAGCCTTTGATAAATCGTATATTAAAACTTCCGAGTTGCGAAAAAAGCGAGACAGTTGTTTTACTAGCAAAATGAGTTTTTAAAAACCCGCCACGGCCGAGCTGAGCGCGTCAAGCGGCATGAGCCAGAATTTTGTCCGCCATTGCGTACACGATGGTGGCGATTTCTATCCAGTGCTGTCAGAACTACGTGGAGAATTCCGCCTCTTTTGTTATCAGAAGGGCCTATAAGGTTTTCTGTCTGGTACAAGTGAATCGTCAATGCTGAGATATTGCCACCGTTTTGGGCTTTGGGTGAGCTACCTCTTATTGCCTGATTCGCAACTTACGTTGTTATCGTACTTACTCGGTGTTTTATCAGTAGGTAGTAATTACCAAGCCATAACATTTCTTATGATGTGTGTGTGAGCAGACTAGACATATTGACATTTCTGGGTGAAATTGTACTCTTCTTCTCTACAACTTTGGTAGTTCACCGAACAGCTTTTTTTTTAATGATTATTGATTAATTCAATTGTTTATTTATTTGGATTATTTCTTGGGCTGTGATGGTTCATAAAATCCTATTTTTCACTTTATTAAAAGATATGAGCTAACTTTGTACGCATTAACTAAAAGATTTCAATGCTTTCACCACAGAATGCAGCATGTATTTTGTTTACAGTTATGTTTACAATGACTTTATACAAGAGAGATTTTCTATTTTTGTTAGTAGGTTAACTCTAATGTAGATTAACCTTTTGGGCCCCAAGTGCCGATATAAGGCACCTAAACACATGGTTAGCTACGGTATAAGCACTCAGCACAAGTGGTGATAGTAATCTAGTCCATGACAACACAACTAACTCGTCTACAGTGCAAGCTCAGACAACAGCAGACAACAGACAATGTGGGTGGATTCTTTATGAGTTGCACATCTGATCAGGTGTTGCTATTTTTTACCTATCCTTACTATGGCACAGACAACAGCAGACAACAGACAATGTGGGTGGATTCTTTATGAGTTGCACATGTGATCAGGTGTTGCTATTTTTTACCTATCCTTACTATGGCACAGACAACAGCAGACAACAGACAATGTGGGTGGATTCTTTATGAGTTGCACGTCTGATCAGGTGTTGCTATTTTTTACCTATCCTTACTATGGCACAGACAACAGCAGACAACAGACAATGTGGGTGGATTCTTTATGAGTTGCACGTCTGATCAGGTGTTGCTATTTTTTACCTATCCTTACTATGGCACAGACAACAGCAGACAACAGATAATGTGGGTGGATTCTTTATGAGTTGCACGTCTGATCAGGTGTTGCTATTTTTTACCTATCCTTACTATGGCACAGACAACAGCAGACAACAGACAATGTGGGTGGATTCTTTATGAGTTGCACGTCTGATCAGGTGTTGCTATTTTTTACCTATCCTTACTATGGCACAGACAACAGCAGACAACAGACAATGTGGGTGGATTCTTTATGAGTTGCACGTCTGATCAGGTGTTGCTATTTTTTACCTATCCTTACTATGGCACAGACAACAGCAGACAACAGACAATGTGGGTAGATTCTTTATGAGTTGCACATCTGATCAGGTGTTGCTATTTTTTACCTATCCTTACTATGTCTGTGCCCACCAGAAGCACATTTTTATAATTTTAAATGTTTAGGTGTTTGAAATATTTAAAAATGACAATCCGACGATTAAACTACTCCATTCACCAGCTTGGGGCTCAAAGTGTTAATGGCTTATTGTATACAGGTATTTTCCTGGCATCTATTATCAGAAAGGAGGCCCTTTTAACGAACACTGCAGTAGGAACTGTTATGACCCTATTCCTCACTTCAGGTAAGTGAATGTGTAGTTTGAATAAATCTATATTTTTATAAATTAAAAGAAAACATAACAAACTATTTTTTACTTTGTTTGACATTTTTAACCTTTTTACTAGGAAAAAATGACAACTGCTGAATACAAACCATATAAAATTATTATAAATCAGATAATAAATCAAAGTAATAAAATTTATTTCCAGTAGCCTAGTAATTTTGTTTAAATAATGAGGGCAGATAAATTCAGATTTAAATAATAATTTTTATAACCATCAATAATTTTATATGTAAAATCTAAACATCGCAGTAATGAAATGTTAAATGAATTTTCATGAACTGCAATTATACAATATTGCTGATCAAAAGTAATACAGTGTGTATTAGGTGTATTTTCACACTAGATTAGGATTAGGATTTAGGACTGGATTAGGCTATTACTAAAATAGGTCCTCGTAACTAATCAGGTTGATAAGCAGCGGTCTGAGATTATACAGGATTTTTATAAAAGAATGGTGCAATTTTGCCTACTTGAGAAAAAAATACTAGGCAAATTGAAAAATCTAGGTTGGTAGCGCTGGATGCTACAGCTCAAATAGTTTATTTTCCATTAACTGTAAAAACAGCCATTTGATTGTTTTAACTCTGTATTCCGTAAAAACGTGTTATGGTTCGGTTTTGATTGTATACCTTTTCAAGTTTGTTTCAAGGTGGATTGGTAGAGGTGGTTCCATATCATGGCCTCCTAGCAACGCAGACATGACTCCATGTGACTTGTTTGTAGTTAAAAACATAATTTACCCATAACAAACTTGTAATATGGCACATTTAAGAGAGAGAATATAAGATGTAGTCTCCTCAGTAGTAATAGACATGCTACACCGTTTGTGGATTGATTTACATCGTTTAGTTGTCTGCCGAGCTACAAATTGCGGACATATGTTGACATTTATTAGTCATTTATATTAAACTGTTTTTTTTATGAGGATTTTAAAAAATTATTTTCGTTCTGCCTTTTTTTTGTATCCTAACATCATTGGCATTTTTGTTAATACAGTACACAAGCACTTTTAGGGAAAACGGTCCAAATCCCTAAAATTTTTTCCCTCATTTTAGCGAATTTCCTCTCTAGGGAAGAAGCTATTACCGTAGGTCTCATGGTAAGACTTAAGTCCGAGACCATGATAACTTTTTATTTTGAGGTCCCCAGATGCCAAAAACACTATTCGTTCAAATTTATATATGTGTGTATATATACATATATTAGGGGTCTGCGGTACCAACAATTTCAGATCGGTACGGTAAAAGATTTTGTACCTCGGTTATCGGTACAAATTCGGTACGGTACAATGTACCGTCATATATACTAATTTAGTTATTAATTTGAATGTATCATAAACAAATTATTGAGTAATAATTAAGGTCATATACAATTATTATTATTAATTTGATTAAACAAATAAATAACTATACTAAAGATAAAAATATTTTTAAAACCTGCATCTTCGGAGTATTACATTTTAACATTGTTATTATTAGGTATTAATGCAAGTTCTTGAAATAATCATGAGAAATAAATTCAAAAATTACTTGAAAATCAATCAATTGCATAAGTTGCTAACTGATTAATTATATTGATTTCAATATAAATAAAAACTATTGGTTTAATTCATACAAACAACAAAAATCAAAGTTTTATAAATACTATTCTTGTTGCATTGGGAGATTATTGTATCATTAATACAAAGTAAAATCAGATAACTTAAATAAAACTATGTATGATGTGAAACTAAAAGAAATTATAAATTAGAAAATTAGACCAATAAATACTGAAGATTAAAATCAAAATAATTCTAAAATTACTTAATTACATTACTAAATTAAAAATTGAAGTCCATAAAAAATATTACAGTACATTTATTTAAACATAAGTACCATGGAAAACTGAAAAATAAATAAATAAAGTAATAAAAGTAAGACAGTTTTATATAATGTTAATTTGCCTATATCATATTTGAAATAATTAGCTATTAACCTTATCAAAAAATAAATTTAGGTTATTGTTAATAATAAATTTTAGTTGAATTTTCCAAAACCACACAAGATAATCTAACATATAACAGATATATGTATGTACAAATTTCACAGCACAGTAAAAAATAACAAATTTATGCTACCATTTGAAATTTATCAAGTTAGTGGCTATTTTTGAATTAGTTTTCAACCATTTTTTAAACCTTTTTTAATATAATTTAAAAATTTCACTAGTATACTTCAATAACAATAATAATAATACATAAATAAAAACAGTTTAATTTAAAATCATAATGGAGAACGAAAGCGATTTAAAAGATAGTATTCCTTTTCTCACTCTAGGAATGATGTTGACAAACAACTGATTTACAGCCACTCACCCTAGGAATATTGTTGACAAACAACTGATTTACAGCTAATTACCTCCCTCCCCCCTTACCCCTCACGATTTCCTAGTCTAAACCTTTCTTGTCTTCAAGGACATTTTTTGCGACCCTACCCAGCTACTCCCCACTCCCCTTGCCAACCTTTCTTATCTCCATTCTCGTTCAGCTATAAATAACACCTGTCAACAACATCTCTTTTCCTATGAGTTTTGGGGCTTGTTTTCCTTAAAGGAAATGACTAGTTATAAATAGGAGTCGGTCTTATTTAAACCACTTATTTTGTTAAACATTGTTTAGCTTATCTCTGTTTATTGTTTGAAGCAGTAAACTGTACCGTACCGAATCTGTACCGGGGTTATGTTCTGTACCGAACCGATGACGGTAATTAGTTGTGTACCGTACTGGTACCGTTTTTTCGGTGCACCGCAGAGCCCTAACATATATATATAAATATATATGTGTGCCCGTGAATGCGATAACTTGAGTAAAAAACGTCTGATTTCGATGAAATTTGGCTCAAATGTGTAAAGTGACATTCATGACTTTAAGTTAGAAAACCAGAAAAATCGGACCATAGGAAAGGGGATTTATGGGTTTCAAAGTTTTCCAAAAATCAGTTTTTTGCACTTTTCACCCTGAAATTTTTAAGACACAATTTTTGCTTCAACCATTTTATAGAGCTTAAAAAACAAATAATATAGTATTTTGAATCATTAACCTAGGTTAAGTGGTTGCGGAGAAAATCCAAAAAACGTGTTCATAAAATCTCCCATGTTAATCTTATGGGAAAATGGTTTTTAGCTTTTCCTCAATTAATTTTACTGTAAACTTCACATTTGCTTTTACCAATCAGTTTAGCTCATTGATTCTACGTCCAACCGTTGACGAGATATTCAAAGTGCTAAACACAGTAAGTTGTCCAATGTTTTCCTTATGGAGAATAAATAAAATTTGATATCTCGATTATTTATGAATGTATATTGATGAAACTTGGTATGTGGCTTCAACTAGTTGTGGTATATTGATATTAGCACAAAAAACAAGTTTTTATGTTTATAGTCCCCGAAGCAGCAAACCTGCATACTCGCCCCCATGTTATTCATATGGAGAATAAGTCAAGTTGTATATCTCCCTTAATTACGAACCTAAATTAATAGAACTTGGTATGTAGCTTCACCTGGTTCAATTATATTGATAATTGCAAAAAAAACACATTACTTATCTTCCTCGTTGCAGCAAACCTGCGTCCTCAACCCTAATGTTATTCTTATGGAGAATAAATAAAATGTTATATATCACTTGTTTATGAATGTATTTTTGTGAAACTTGGTGATTGGCTTTATGTAGTAGTGAGACACATATATATGCATTGGATATTCGCTAAGCACGCAGGTTTGGTGCGACGGGGGTATTTTTGGCTTCTTTGGTTTGTTCAGTATTTAATATGAAAACCGCTCCGTTCTTTTATGAAAACCCTGTATTACCAATGAGAGTTGTACTAACCATGACTGACTTGTCACAGGTATGATATGGCCAGTAGAAGGCATGGTGCCCTGGTTGAAGCACCTGGTGGACTATTCCCCAATGACAACTGCAGTCGAGGCGTTCCGCAGCGTGGCTGTCAGAGGGTGGGGGTTGGACAATCCCAAGGTCCTGTCCGCGTTTCACTACAACATCGCTACCGTAGCGATTTTAGTAGCAGCCAACGTCATTTCTGCCAAGAACAACAGAACTTTATGAATTCAGTTTCTGCTTTTGGGACACACGTTTGAAATAAATTATCTTTGGCTATCTTATATTATTTGGTTACGGATCCTGAAAAATGTATGATGTGTAACAGAAATTTATCAATTTTGATTTCTGTACATTTTAATAGAATTAAGTTTGTAGTAAGTGAGTGGTGAATAAATGAGAGTTTAAAATGGTCATGACACATGACATTTGATCGCACACTTTCTGCTTTTTTTATTACTCGACATTACTGTTTATGGTTTGGGTTCTTTAGTTAAGTAATAAATAATCAGTTAATGAAAAGCTCTATGACAAGACTTGTTTTAAATGGCAGACAATTGAACCCAGGGTTACATGGGGGAACTGAAGCTGCAGTTACTAAACAACTCCATCATCAAACCACAGTACTCTGCTGTCATCGTAAAGCTAAAATAAGCACCCTTTATACAACACAATACATTTAAACAAAAAATATGCCTGCCAAACCTATCTGTTGGAAACAACCTGACAGTGACCGCGATGATGCGTCCGACCGATATGAGTGACAGGACTATCTTTTGATGAAATGTATTGTATTGTGTTGTATAATTGTATGTGCTTATTTTACCTTTACGACAACAGCAGAGTACTGCGTTTTGATACTGGTTCTATTGAACCGAAACATGGAAACAGCTGATACACGCACAAATTTGAACTGGCATCACAAATTGCCATAGAAAACCGTTCAAGGGCTGAAATGGATATAAATTATAATGTTTTTAATATCATTATGTGATCAATTTGTTCATGTCAGGTTTTTTATTAGGGTGGTCATCTCTAAAAATTGACAATTTACCAAGCACAAGCTGAAGTAGTACCCAATGATTATTGCAGGAGCAGGTCGCATCTTGTGGTGGAGTTTTGATCAGTGTCCAACAAATCATAAGCTAATCCTATAAATGTAACTTTGGAACTTTGAAGGTTTTTAGAGAATCTGAAGGATTCTCAAAACAAGAATGAACAAATGTTTTCTTTAGGTATATAAGCTAAGTTTATATCACTATGAAATTTAAGCTTAATGGATGCAGTAGCTCATGTGAAACTTTACGTGGGCAAAGCAACTAACAACAGATATCATAGTACAGTAGGACCTCGCTTAACCGAGTTAATTGGGACCGAGGCCACCTCGGATACGTCAAATCTCGGATAACACGGAATGTAACCTAAAAATCGTAATTGGGGTTATAAATAGATCAAGATATGTTTAAACCATGAAATAAAACAATGATTTGAGTTTTGTTCAGTTTATTAGTACAAGAAATATCGTAACATTGCATTTAGTTTTGAGTCTAAGACACAACGACACGTTTGCGCTTAGCACTCATCTCTCTAATTAACACGGACACGCTAAGTTAACAGCGATAAACAGAACTGAGTAAACAAATCACTGTCAACACGAAATGGCGGCTTCGGCAGACTAACGACGACGGTCCCGAATTGCACTGTCTGCTACGCACGAACTTTGCCAAACAACCTTGACAACTGCCGACGTTTACTGTAGTTGAATGCAAACACAATACAGTTCAGCGCACGTATTGCGGTTGCGGTAAGTGAAGGCGCGCGCTGTCAATTGCTCGTTTATTTGACCGTGTTATTTTCTCTTTGAAATTTATAATACTGTACACATATTAGGACCGCCTCGGTTAAGCCGGAATCTCGGATAAGCGAGGCTCGGTTTACCGAGGTTCTACTGTAGAAAGATACTTACATTGATATTTGTCAAACCAGGAGAACTAGAACGCCAGAACATTGGATCCCATAATAACTTCATGTGTAAACTTCAGGGTTAAGTTTGAGGAAAGCGGTCAGCAAGCAGAAGCAAAATAGATTGTTGGCGATAACGGAAATAAGTTGGGGATATGACAACAACTTAAAAACCAGAATAAATTAACATAAAAGTATGAAATATCTCAAGAATCACAGTGAGTAAATTTAGGAGAAGATAGGAAACAATGAAACAATATTTTAACAAAATATATCCAGCAGGAACATTTTTAAGTAAAGTCCCTTGAAAAGGAGATCACGGTGTAAAAAGTCTAACGAAGAGAAAAATAAATAAGACGAGGTAGCAAGATGGGGGAGGGGAGGGGAAAAGTGGGAGAAGTATGTATGACCACTTGCAGACAACTCGATGGTGCCAACCATGATGATCATTAATCTGTAAAATAACTCAAATTCATTATAATTCTATAATAACTACTATTTCAATTTTCTACCTAAAATATTCTACAGCAACATGCAGAGATATTTTCTCAGAAACATCAAAACCTATTTCTGTGTGTATTAAAGTTTGCATTGTTGATATGACTTAACAAACGGGAAGTTGTCTCATGTAGGCTAGAAAAGGTTACTAAAAAATTTCCTGAAGTCTTGCCCTATATCAACGATTCACTAAATAATTTGATTCATCAATAACATGTTTTTATGTAAAAGCCGGACCACACTTGCAAGGAAGTCAGTTTAATTTTAATAAAAAATTCACCTACAACTTTGCAGATTAATTATTTTAAAGATCTGGTAAAATACATCAATTTGGGCTGTTACAGCTTTACAACCAATGCTAAGAGGCAGATACGTCTCTGATATGACCAATAACGAGCCCATGTACAGTACTGTGTACTTTACAAATGTATACTTCAACAAATACATTGTTAACTCTATTCAAATCTCAAAATAAACCAGCTAATAAAATCCAAATGACGGTTGCTTCAATTGCAATACTAGTTTCATCCACTAGGTGGAACATTCAACACGAGTGATGTATGTTGGTTCACAAATGTCTTCAATTGCAATACTAGTTTCATCCACTAGGTGGAACATTCAACACGAGTGATGTATGTTGGTTCACAAATGTCTTCAATTGCAATACTAGTTTCATCCACTAGGTGGAACATTCAACACGAGTGATGTATGTTGGTTCACAAATGTCTTCAATTGCAATACTAGTTTCATCCACTAGGTGGAACATTCAACACGAGTGATGTATGTTGGTTCACAAATGTCTTCAATTGCAATACTAGTTTCATCCACTAGGTGGAACATTCAACACGAGTGATGTATGTTGGTTCACAAATGTCTTCAATTGCAATACTAGTTTCATCCACTAGGTGGAACATTCAACACGAGTGATGTATGTTGGTTCACAAATGTCTTCAATTGCAATACTAGTTTCATCCACTAGGTGGAACATTCAACACGAGTGATGTATGTTGGTTCACAAATGTCTTCAATTGCAATACTAGTTTCATCCACTAGGTGGAACATTCAACACGAGTGATGTATGTTGGTTCACAAATGTCTTCAATTGCAATACTAGTTTCATCCACTAGGTGGAACATTCAACACGAGTGATGTATGTTGGTTCACAAATGTCTTCAATTGCAATACTAGTTTCATCCACTAGGTGGAACATTCAACACGAGTGATGTATGTTGGTTCACAAATGTCTTCAATTGCAATACTAGTTTCATCCACTAGGTGGAACATTCAACACGAGTGATGTATGTTGGTTCACAAATGTCTTCAATTGCAATACTAGTTTCATCCACTAGGTGGAACATTCAACACGAGTGATGTGTGTTGGTTCACAAATGTCTTCAATTGCAATACTAGTTTCATCCACTAGGTGGAACATTCAACACGAGTGATGTGTGTTGGTTCACAAATGTCTTCAATTGCAATACTAGTTTCATCCACTAGGTGGAACATTCAACACGAGTGATGTGTGTTGGTTCACAAATGTCTTCAATTGCAATACTAGTTTCATCCACTAGGTGGAACATTCAACACGAGTGATGTGTGTTGGTTCACAAATGTCTTCAATTGCAATACTAGTTTCATCCACTAGGTGGAACATTCAACACGAGTGATGTGTGTTGGTTCACAAATGTCTTCAATTGCAATACTAGTTTCATCCACTAGGTGGAACATTCAACACGAGTGATGTATGTTGGTTCACAAATGTCTTCAATTGCAATACTAGTTTCATCCACTAGGTGGAACATTCAACACGAGTGATGTATGTTGGTTCACAAATGTCTTCAATTGCAATACTAGTTTCATCCACTAGGTGGAACATTCAACACGAGTGATGTATGTTGGTTCACAAATGTCTTCAATTGCAATACTAGTTTCATCCACTAGGTGGAACATTCAACACGAGTGATGTATGTTGGTTCACAAATGTCTTCAATTGCAATACTAGTTTCATCCACTAGGTGGAACATTCAACACGAGTGATGTATGTTGGTTCACAAATGTCTTCAATTGCAATACTAGTTTCATCCACTAGGTGGAACATTCAACACGAGTGATGTGTGTTGGTTCACAAATGTCTTCAATTGCAATACTAGTTTCATCCACTAGGTGGAACATTCAACACGAGTGATGTGTGTTGGTTCACAAATGTCTTCAATTGCAATACTAGTTTCATCCACTAGGTGGAACATTCAACACGAGTGATGTGTGTTGGTTCACAAATGTCTTCAATTGCAATACTAGTTTCATCCACTAGGTGGAACATTCAACACGAGTGATGTATGTTGGTTCACAAATGTCTTCAATTGCAATACTAGTTTCATCCACTAGGTGGAACATTCAACACGAGTGATGTATGTTGGTTCACAAATGTCTTCAATTGCAATACTAGTTTCATCCACTAGGTGGAACATTCAACACGAGTGATGTATGTTGGTTCACAAATGTCTTCAATTGCAATACTAGTTTCATCCACTAGGTGGAACATTCAACACGAGTGATGTGTGTTGGTTCACAAATGTCTTCAATTGCAATACTAGTTTCATCCACTAGGTGGAACATTCAACACGAGTGATGTATGTTGGTTCACAAATGTCTTCAATTGCAATACTAGTTTCATCCACTAGGTGGAACATTCAACACGAGTGATGTATGTTGGTTCACAAATGTCTTCAATTGCAATACTAGTTTCATCCACTAGGTGGAACATTCAACACGAGTGATGTGTGTTGGTTCACAAATGTCTTCAATTGCAATACTAGTTTCATCCACTAGGTGGAACATTCAACACGAGTGATGTATGTTGGTTCACAAATGTCTTCAATTGCAATACTAGTTTCATCCACTAGGTGGAACATTCAACACGAGTGATGTATGTTGGTTCACAAATGTCTTCAATTGCAATACTAGTTTCATCCACTAGGTGGAACATTCAACACGAGTGATGTATGTTGGTTCACAAATGTCTTCAATTGCAATACTAGTTTCATCCACTAGGTGGAACATTCAACACGAGTGATGTATGTTGGTTCACAAATGTCTTCAATTGCAATACTAGTTTCATCCACTAGGTGGAACATTCAACACGAGTGATGTATGTTGGTTCACAAATGTCTTCAATTGCAATACTAGTTTCATCCACTAGGTGGAACATTCAACACGAGTGATGTATGTTGGTTCACAAATGTCTTCAATTGCAATACTAGTTTCATCCACTAGGTGGAACATTCAACACGAGTGATGTATGTTGGTTCACAAATGTCTTCAATTGCAATACTAGTTTCATCCACTAGGTGGAACATTCAACACGAGTGATGTGTGTTGGTTCACAAATGTCTTCAATTGCAATACTAGTTTCATCCACTAGGTGGAACATTCAACACGAGTGATGTATGTTGGTTCACAAATGTCTTCAATTGCAATACTAGTTTCATCCACTAGGTGGAACATTCAACACGAGTGATGTATGTTGGTTCACAAATGTCTTCAATTGCAATACTAGTTTCATCCACTAGGTGGAACATTCAACACGAGTGATGTGTGTTGGTTCACAAATGTCTTCAATTGCAATACTAGTTTCATCCACTAGGTGGAACATTCAACACGAGTGATGTATGTTGGTTCACAAATGTCTTCAATTGCAATACTAGTTTCATCCACTAGGTGGAACATTCAACACGAGTGATGTGTGTTGGTTCACAAATGTCTTCAATTGCAATACTAGTTTCATCCACTAGGTGGAACATTCAACACGAGTGATGTATGTTGGTTCACAAATGTCTTCAATTGCAATACTAGTTTCATCCACTAGGTGGAACATTCAACACGAGTGATGTATGTTGGTTCACAAATGTCTTCAATTGCAATACTAGTTTCATCCACTAGGTGGAACATTCAACACGAGTGATGTATGTTGGTTCACAAATGTCTTCAATTGCAATACTAGTTTCATCCACTAGGTGGAACATTCAACACGAGTGATGTGTGTTGGTTCACAAATGTCTTCAATTGCAATACTAGTTTCATCCACTAGGTGGAACATTCAACACGAGTGATGTATGTTGGTTCACAAATGTCTTCAATTGCAATACTAGTTTCATCCACTAGGTGGAACATTCAACACGAGTGATGTGTGTTGGTTCACAAATGTCTTCAATTGCAATACTAGTTTCATCCACTAGGTGGAACATTCAACACGAGTGATGTATGTTGGTTCACAAATGTCTTCAATACACTAATGAATCAGATTATTTTTACATATAGCTAAAGCATTTGAAGAACTTAGGACAAAATTATAAGTCAGACAACTGTAAACCGTAAACTTAAATGAAAAACTGGCTTAACACCTGAAGAAATATCAGATTGACTTTCATATTCAAATTATTGACTTTCTATCACCACTTAATCAGAATTAGTAACGTATCAGTTTTGCTAATGTTGAACTACAGTAGAACCTCTCATACCCTACCGTGGAATAAATGACCATAGGTTCAACCGTTTGAGGCAGGTTCTCAAGCTTCAAGACTTGGTGACATTGACTATAACCCCCAACTATACTGAACTAGACTGGGGAACTATATTGAATTAGACTTCTCATTGCCATTGTAAAAGCAGTACCTATTTTTATGTGAGCCAGGATTCAAAGAGGACGTAGTTACACTAATCACCATCAGAGTATTCCTGTCAACTATTACCTATCCTCTCAGGTAGGGGTGTGCGATGCAGCGATTTTATGTCGATTCGATGCAACGATGCGATTCAAAGAATTTCGATTTCAATCGTTGCAATTCGATTCGATTCAATGCGACATGTTTCAGTGATTAAAACTCAGCCTATACACCAATGTTTATTACCAACATGGGTAATCTACCTTCTTGACCAAAGTCTAGTTATATTTTTCTGATTTTATTTCCTCATAACATTAATATCCTGAAATAACCATGAACTGTTGACGTTTGTTGACTAACTAAATAAAAATTAGATCAAACCATGACAAGAAAAATAATTTAAAATACTTGATACTTAGGTTTTATCTTTATTGAGGAAATTTGATTAAGCACGACTAGTGGTGAAATATTCATATAATAACCAAACAATATTAAAGTATAACAGCTTTTGCTATTTGGATGTTTTGTATAAATCTTGTAAGAAAGAATGGGTATAAACAAATTAAACAATCAATTGAACAATTCAATTTTAATGATAACAGTTTATAAAAAAATTAAGGGCTTAATAGTTAAACCCCGCAACTGCCAGTGCAGTTGTGACAAGAAAATCCACTAGATTAGAAGTGCTCTGCTAAGGTGGTCTGGTCGTAAGCAAACTAGCAGACGTAATGCCGATTTCCAAAATATCCCATATATGGGATAAAAATCCCTCAAGTGGAAACACTACTACCATGCCAGTAAAACCACCGTATTTTGACACAATACTATTGTACCCACCCTAAAACTTTATTCAAATAACTCACTATCACAATTTTACGTATTAAAAAACTACGAAAATACTAATTTAAACTAGTATTTAATAGTAAACAACAATAGTAGGCCTATATTTGGTGCAATTAACGATATCATAAGAGGACTTATGGTGCAAATATCGTACATCTGGCAACACTGAATATCGTATCAGGTAACATCAGTGCGTAATAAAGACTTCTAAATCAAAAATATTCCTCCGTGGTCCGCCATTGTTTAACGCGTAGGAATATCAAACTTAATATTAACTTCAATTATATCGAAAGTGTTACAACCGGTTATCAATCTTAGTTTCTGAAAAAATAACTCTCCTTCAATTATAAAATCCCCAACAAATTAATGTTTTAACAACGTAATAGTGGAACTACTTTTCCGAAGAGATGTGATTACCCATTACTGCTTTGCAGTAGTGATGGGAGAATCGAATACTGCCGAATCGAATACACCTCTGTATTCGAATACGTATTCGGATACTTGAACTCGAATACTTCCGGTACTGAACGCTGCGCCGGCCGACTGGATAACTGGCGGTGGCGGAACGGCGCGGCGGATTCTTGGAATTCATGTCTAGACTTGTCTTCCCCACCCTTCCCCGCACCCTGTTGCTTGTTTTCAAATGTCAAAATAGTCCGCGGACGGCTGCGGTGATCGCGGTATTGCATCATAGTTTTTTGTGCAAAACAGTTTAGTTTTTTGTGTAGGCCTACTCATTAGTGAAAGTTTATGTGATATAGTTATTCTATTTCAATTTTATTACTTTAATTAACTATTGGTAGCCTTTTGTGATTAACTGTGCAATATGCCTCCCAAAAGGTCTCCTGTGTCGGAACATTTTAATCAAGTTGATAGAGTTTGTGATGTGTAAAAGTTGCAAGAAAAAATTTAAATACCATAGCAACACGAGCAACATGACGATGCACTTGAAACGAAACCACCCTCATTTGCTGGCAACAGAAACTGTTCTTATAATTAGAGTTTAGTAGTTATTTATCCAGATTTAATGAACTAAATTAAATTAAATGCAATTTACAGCAATTTTAACATAAATGAGTCCTAATGATTTCTTTCGTAAAGTGAATACTTTGCGCCAACTTGCAAGTGAATTCAAATTCGAATACAATATTGAAGTATTCGAATACATGAATACTTGGGCTGTATTCGAATACTATTCGATTCTGCATTCGATTCTCCCATCACTACTTTGCAGCTGTCGTTGTGTCATCGTCGTCATTTAATCGTCTGCTGCCGATTTGTTTGAAATCAAACCACGTTATAAACTGTGTTATGTGCTAGCTGCTATATCTAAAACATATCTTAAAGGATGCATCTGGAAAATAGGGATTAAATTAAAACGCAAACATTAGAATATACTTTATTTATTTATTTCTACGACTGTGAGACAGCCGGTACGAACTTTGCCGATTAGGATAGCATCGAACACTTTCGATGCATCGCTTTTTTGATTACTTCCACATCGAATCGACGATTCGATGCATCGAATCGAATCGAAATTTCAATGCTTTTCGATGCATCGCACACCCCTACTCTCAGGAGTGGATAATACAACAGTTGGTGTGTCAGGAACAAACATATGTTAATTATCACTTGGGGTTGAGATTTTTTACAAGTTAATCTAAATAACTAAAACAAATAGTTGAGAGCAGCACGCTATGTCAGTGACTTAATCAAACAAATAGTTGAGAGCAGCACGCTATGTCAGTGACTTAATCAAACAAATAGTTGAGAGCAGCACGCTATGTCAGTGACTTAATCAAACTACACCCACTTCAAATTCTGTCTAACACTAAAAGATGGAAAGTCTCCTTCAGAATCTATTGTCAATGCTACTAACCATTCTTTCCATAAAAACCACTAGTGATGGACTCAGCTGTTATGATTGAGTAATTTCATAGATAATTAGGTTAAGTTTTGATTTCAAATGTTGACAATGCCTTTTTCAATGTAAGACTTCATCAATGGCAACACAAATTCTGATTTCTGAATCACGGTTCCACGTTACCTGCAGGACAGTCGCAGAGTCTGTTGCCACAGTCCCTGTACTCGCGCCATGTTTCATAGACGCCAGTCACATTCAGCTGCATCACGTTGCAACTGCGCGGGTGACAGGCTGGTGGCTCGACGCACGCCCAGTAGCACACATCGCCTGCGTGGCGCGAGGGAGCCATCCCCTGCAGCCATATCCCCATAGCCACGTCCTCCCCTTGGTACCCCACCGACAGAGTGTCTAGCCTAGCAAACACCGAGAGTTATTGTTACAATATCGAGAAGAATTTGTAATTGAATAGTGTTCTCTACTATGTTTAATGATTGCTAATTAATCAAATGCTGATGATTTATATTTATGATTGCAAATTTCTAAACAAGTGATTTCTGGCTGAAACGGCTCGGTTTTATAATACCCCCGTAGCAGCAAACCTGCGTACTCAGTGAATTTCCAATGCATATATATGTATATTAATACCACATAAAGCCACATACCAAGTTTCATCAATATACATTCATAAATAAACTATTTATGACATTTTAATTATTCTCCATAAGAATAACATGGCAGCTGAGTATGCAGGTTTGCTGAAGCAAGGAACACAAAAAATGGGGTTTTATACAAATATCAATACAACTCATGTAGGTAAAGCCACATACCAAATTTCATTAATTTATTTTCATAATGAAGGCAGATAACACGTTACTTATTCTCCATAAGAATAACATGGGGCTGAGTACCCAGGTTTGCTGCTACGGGAGCCTTGGGTAAAAAATTGTCTTTTTGAGCAAATATCAATGGTCCACAACCAGATGAAGCCGTATACCAAGTTTGGTCAGTATACGTTGATAAATAGGCGAGATATAAAATTTTTCTTTTCCTCCATAAGAATAACATTAGACAACGTACTGTGTTTAGCACTTTCAATATCTCGGTAACCAATTGACGTAGAGAAATGATAAAAATACCAAATTGTGTGTTTTTTTAAGCTAAATCCAATGGTGAAAACTAAAATTTGAATATTTCAAAAATTATATGTGAAAAATTCGAAAAACCCATTTTTGGGGTACTAAACCCCCCCAAAATACCCCTTTGGGTAGAGCGATCTGGCTGGTTTTCGAACTTAAAGTCATAAATGTTGCTTTACACGTTTATACCAAATTTCATCAAAATCGGATCATTTTTACGAGAGTTATCGTGCTCACGGACACATATATATATATATATATATACAGTATCGAACGAATGGTGTTTTTGGGGTCTGGGGACCTCAAAACGAAAAGTTATCATGGTCCCGGGCCTAGGTCTTACCATGCCGACTACGGTAATAGCTTCTTCCCTATAGGGGAAATTCGCTAAAAATGTATTAATAACAGTAACAAATTGATAGATACGGAAACAGTGCTTCCACGAAATAAAACAATCGTAATGATGTACGTCATTTAACAGGTGTGTTGAAATGTGACTTTAGAAAAATAGCAACAAAAATATGGTTTCACCCAAAGGCAAGTTGCAAGGGCTATGCTTGGTTAAATCCCCTTTTAATGATACAGTGGAGGAAGCTGTCCCGCCCACCACCATCCACAAGGTATCAAAAAGGTCTGTGTCTTGGTTAAAGTAAAATCACCTGTTTTTCAACCACTGTAGAGCCCGCTCAGACAGTACGTAGCCAGCCCCAGTTGGGAACGGAGGGTAAATGTCTTCCTTGAAGTCAAACGTTTCCCGCCATTTACCACTCCTCATGACTGGCCAATCGATGCGGAAACAGGACCACCAATCCCAATCACCTTGCTTCTCTAGCTCTTCTTGTATTTTCAAAATGTCAACAAACGAGTCATCATCAGTTTTCAAAACGTAGTCGACATCAAAATTATCAAAGAGCCTAGAAATAGAAGAGGTAAACGTTACAAATACTTGTTTAAATGGAGAAAGAACTTGTAAAACAAAATAAAGACTTTTTTTCTGCTGAAAAAAGGAAATTCAACTTTGTTACCGTTAAATAAATACCATTTTGGAACCCTCCCGTGTTGTAATGTAGGCCTAACAGTAACATACATATAGCATCATGTCTTAGTTCACTGAGATATTTTTTACTTCATTGCCTAAAAATGTGGGATGAAATAGCCTCCGAATCACTTTATATTACTAAAATGTTTAAATTACCTGGTGATGCTTCCAAGTGACCCTATGTTATGGTACAATTACCACTGGTTTCACACCTCAGGGGTTCATCCTCAAGTTGACATCAAGCTAGCCTATTCCTCTCTTCATCACTGGTGGTGAGAAAAGTTGTCAAAGTTATTAAACAGTCACACATGGACATAAAACATGGAAGCATAGAAAACATTTAAAAAACTGGCCAGTACGAAAATTATATCACAAGATACGAGATAACTCAGATAAGAATAGTATTTACAAAATAACATGTGATAACTGCCCCAGTTTCTACATCGGCCAGGCAGCCCAGTCATCTTCCAAAAGGTTCAAAGAGCATTTATCTAGGAAGTCATCTAAGTCAGCTTATGCCAACCATTTAATAGACTCAAAACACAGCTACACATGTATCAATAAAAATGTAGAAATCCTCCATTTTTGTAATAAAGGTAATTTTATAAATACAATTGAAGAATTTGAAATCTATAGATCATCTAAAGAAACTCTGCAACATTTGCTTGATGATAAATTGTCCTTCGAATTAAACATAATATATAATACGGCAATAGAAATATTGGGAGGCAGTGGTAGCGAGAGGAAGGGACCTGATAAGGATGACATGTGAAGGAGGGGGTTGTCATGTCACGCATCGGCACACATGCTTTTATTTTCGTACTGGCCAGTTTTTAAATGTTTTTGATGTTTCCATGTTTTATGTCCATGTGTGACTGTTTAATAACTTTGACGACTTCTCTCACCACCAGTGATGAAGAGCAACAGGCTAGCTTGATGTCAACTTGAGGATGAACCCCTGAGGTGTGAAACCAGTGGTAGTTGTACCATAACATAGGATCACTCTGCAGTATCACCAGGTAATTTAAACCGTTTTGGTAAAAATTTACATTAATTCTCAGAGATTTTTTGATAGTACAAGCAATATCATGCACGTTTATTACCAAATGGTTATTTTTAGCATATTTTGCCCTGTAGGGAAGAAGCTATTACCGTAGGTGGCATGTCAAGACTTAAGCCTAGGACAACTTTTTTTCAGTCCCCAGATGCCAAAACACCATTCGCTCATGTTTATAGTTTGTTTATGAAATAATGACTATTATAAAAATACAAAGAATAACACATGATAACAAACTATGTATAGCCTCCCACTCCAATGGTATTGCAATGGTACCACTCCACGAAAAACAAAAAAAATCCCCAGGTAGAAACGAGAACCGCCAAAATGTTGATAAAGAAGGATGTGAACTGCGGAAAAAACACCATTCACTCTTGACTAGTGCGCAAGGCACGCTGATCCCATTTCATAACACGTGCAGTTGGTACGGTAACAATTGTTACCTCGCATCTAGAGCCGCCCTTCCATGGTAATAATTGTTACCATGCGCAGAATGAACGTGTTAAAATTAAACTTGAGTCCCTTTTCAGTTGAGCAATAAACTCACCACTTCAAGAAAAGAAGTATCTTCTGGGGTAAATTTCTATAGACATCAATCATGTCCAGGAACAACAAGTCTTTGTGCTGATCGGCCTCTGACTGTAATTGTTGGTGTACCTCCTTAACATGTTTCCTCCATTCTATATCTCTTTCTGCTGAACGATTTATATGTTTTTCCAATTCTGATATTTCTGAAAAAATAACCTTCTTTTTAAAGTAGATTAGAAAATTGTTAAATTATTAAAAAGATGATGCAATACAATTTAGAGAATTTTACAAATCATGATTTCCTCCCTCCCCTTCCAATGTTAAGTCAATTTAAAATAATATTATTATTTTGGACTAGATTTTCACTACAGAACAACTGAATTCAAACATATTTCTGTAAAAGAACTGCACAAATAGAAATTAACTTTGCCATTCTGATCGCCTGACTTTCTCACAAGAGTGACAGATCTAGTAATTGTTTTTATTCTTTCGACTTTCTTGGATAAATGATAGAATTCCATTACATTGACTGATACAGATTTAAAAGTGGAGTATGGGAAGCAATTTAGCATCAACATGGATGGACACTAACAACTTCAAATTGTAATACACACTCTCCAACTCAACCAAAATAACAAGATTGTACATTTAAAAAATCTGTCAGTTTTTGATTAGTACTTTTATATTTAAATCTTCAAATTCCAATAAGTTCAGCGCTTTAAATTTAATTGTCATGAGGGGTTTCATTTACACAAAACGCTGTGTTTTGTTACATACGTTCATATCAACAAACATAAGCCAATCCATCTAAAATACAGTACAACATCATAAACAGCTGTAGCAGGATAAATATAACAACAATAGGTTACATAAAACTACTGAAATGGCAACACGATCTGTAACGTCCCGAAGTGAAGCCCCTGAAATTGAGAAACAAATATAACACTTTTCTCTCAATCAAAATTGTTTTGATTGAAATAATTGCATAAAAATCTCTTTTTTCCCTTTAAGTAAGTTATGCAGAGCAAATATAAATCGGGATAATATTGAAGGAACAAGAGGTAAATTCAATCAATCAATCAATGTTTCATCATTTCAGTGATTCTGAGCTTCACAAAAAAATATGAAAGTAAAAATGTTCTAGCTGATTTAAATATAGATTTTTGTTACAACTACCTATGAATAGAAACCTATAGAGATGGCTAAGGGGAGATGGCGTGTTTTCATCCCCGGTAATGTAACACGTAGTACATTTATGTTTGTAATTTTACGCATATTGTGTTACTTAGGCCTTACCACTCAAATGTGCCGAGTGATAAGGACCAGCAGAAGAGGAAAAGAAGGAAAGACAAAGATCATGCAGTCAAGCTTATTTCAGATTTTCATATACAAATGGTGTTAAAATACTAATAAGCCACTTTAAAAATATATTACGGTACCTTTTATTGTGAAACTAAAAGAAGGCAATATACAAAATTTATTTGCACTAACTTCAATAGAATCTGTTGTAATTACATTTAAAATTGTAAATAGATTCCCATGCTCCCAATGGGTTAACTGTGTGCAGTTTTCTTCTTGGTTTTCGACAATGATCATCCCTTCAAAACCTTTAGGCAAATGAAGTGGATTTGATAACCTTTTATGGACATATCCTGAAACAAGATCGAAAGGCAAGTTTATTGCATAAAACAAAACAACAAGCTTGATAAATGTAGGTAAATATATATTCATAGCATCACATAAGCGTCATGTTATTTCTTAGTCATTGATTACTTTGTCAGTCATTAAGTGTATCAGAATTAGGATCTCATTAATCCAGCCCTATATCAGGATTTGGAGGGCTGGATTAGAGGGAATACATTGAAAAATGAAGCAATTTAACGATAAAACTACATATAATTGCTTATGAAATAACATGCATGTTGTTGAGTGTGGTTGTTTACGTTTTTGTGACAATGCACTCAGGGCCGTACTCAGCTTTTACGGGCCTCTGGGCAGGCCTGGTGGTGTGGCCCCTTGTTGCCGTCCGGATCCAAGTTGGTGACTTTTTTTAGACACCGGCCCGTCCCGGGCCCCCCTCGACGGACCGGGCCCTCCCTAACAGGCCCGGGCCCCGGGGCAGTTGTCCCCCCTGCCCCCCCCTGAATGCACTCAATGTTTCGCCTTCAATTAACTCACTCGTGACGGTCACACTGCATAGCCTACAACTACAGTGGAACTTGAATATTCAAATCTCAAGGGACCGCTAAAAATACTCTACTTAATAAGGCTGCTCGAATAAGGCTTAAAACCTTTATAATCCCCATTTACAGAGAAAAAGTATCATTAAAGAAATAATTAGTATTATTTCAATTTAAATTATTTTAAATACACTCGCTATTGGTGGAGCCATCCCCCTCCCCACGGTCATCTCCCCACGCACTTCCTGCACGCAACCAAGTCTGTGTCGGACAGCAGTACAGCACTCAAGCACACCCAATAATACTGAGTTGTTTACTTCTGAACTTGCCATTAAATTCAAATATGTTGTTATTATTAACAAACCATATACCGTTCTGAGCTGTTTGTGCATTTTCTTCAGTTGCTCAATTTTGAATCACCAATAGTACACATTTCTGCTCCATGCCATGGCCATGATGCCTCTAGCTTCCACATAAAAAATCTCTCAAGCGCAAGGCCTTCGTAGGCGCGAGGCCCTGTGCAGCTGCACCTGTTGCGCTGCCCTAAGGACAGCACTGGAGCCTATGATTATGGTGTTGATTGTGTATTACTATTACAATACATATTATAATTATAGGCTCTATACCTTACAACTACATAGTTGTAATACTTCTGACAAGAACTAAACCTTATCTTATACTTACTTTTATTGTTGCCATCCCTGAGAGCAGAATCACTATGGAATGTTACCGATGAAAGTTTTGTTCCAGAATCAATAAGATTGAAATTATTATGAGGCATAAAATGAAGAAAGACTCTTGCTATTTGACCACTTCCTGGAATTAACGAGTCCTGCCAAATTCCAAGAGATTGTATAATTACTGGGTGATGAACCATGAAATTAAATCCCAAACCGGTTTGTACTTTTTGTTTGTTCGTCTCCAAGGAATTAACATGAAAAAGAGTTTTTTCTGTAACATCTGAAAAGAACAAACATAAAATACTTTTAGATCGAGAATACTGAGTTAACTGGTCTTAGTTAATTATTTTATAAACCTGGATATTCCTTTGTGTTTCATTAAACCTTAAGTCATGAACTAGGGATTGCTGATGCCTATTTTTTTTCAAAAACAGCATCGAAAAGAGCCCTGACAAGTTTCAAGTAGTTCATTAGAACTCACAAAGCTACTTCTTTAAAGTTCCAATTGAACACATTGAACGGTCCACTTGAGTCTTCCTTATTTTCAAAAATACTAAATACGATGACTGGATTCATCCAACTCAACTGAGCCCAATCAAAGGGAGATGCTACTATATAATTTACTTATGTTGGAATACCATTGTGCAAATGATTGTATAAAGCTGATTCTTACAAAACTTTATTAGTTTTCATAAACTGTAATTTTTTCCCCAATTATTTTGTTAAAGGAAAACTTCATAAAACCCATTTTGTAACAACTTTATATACCGGTACACAATTGTTGTAAACATCATATACATGCAACATTATGAGCTAGTTTTATAAATGTGACCAATTTATAAACACGTTTTATTGGTTTAAAATTGCATGTATCCATGTTTAGCGGCGCCATCAGCCGATGACGCTAGCACTCATTGTGTTAAATTTCTTTTTTAATCATTTTAACACATTCGCTACCGTGCGACGCATATTTGCGTCGGTCCGGTCACTCCCACAGACCAAAAGAATAATCTGAACGTTGCAAACAGACCGGGAGGTACAGGAGGAACATTAACAACAGACCACAAGAGAAATTGGGTTTAAACAGACTAGCCTAATTCACTTCATAACAACCTAAAATGCATTTTTAAACGATAACAACTGTTTTTATTTTACTTTAAGCAATTTTAAAAACGTTGCATATATGCGTCGGTCAGTCTATACAATTGAAAATAGCAACAAAGATTGTATTTTTGTTCAATAGACCGAGCGACGCACATTTGCGTTGTTGTAAATTTGATCAATCGTAGGCCTATTCTGTTTCATTGTTAATGTTCTGCACAGTAATCAAACAAACAACACTAAAGCACGTCCAACAACTGTTAAGGTTAGCCAGTTGGACAGTTGTACATTGATGCAGTGAAAATGACAATGTAAACAACAGTTCTGCCAATTGCCATGTGACGTCACCAATCGTCATACCCATAGACCAAGCAATGCACATGTGCGTCAGATATCGCTCTAGACTGATACTAAGATATCAGGCCTTTAAAATAGACCATTGCTAAGAAATACACGTTTGAATAACAATGGGACACTGACGCAAATTAGCGTCGTCAGTCTATTTCAATGTACCAGCCGACGCAAATATGCGTCGGTGGTCTATCAGGAGAAACCATTCGACGTACAGATGCATCGCGTGTCTATGTGAATGACAAATTCCATGTGGTACGGTAGCGAACGTGTTAATAGCGATTGTGGATGGGGATCTTTACATACTTTGTGAATTTATCTTTACATTCATTATTCAAACATATAATGTCTTGACATATATTAGGTATAGTTCGTAATAACATACATACATAGGCTAAACCCATAATTTACCTTTTCGAAGTGAAATATTCAGGCTTTCGCAAGAATACTCTGATTTACGATCAAACGGATGAATATCACACATATTTTTACCAACTATAAATTTATAGTTATAGGATTTATCTGGTAAAAGTTGAAGCCAAGTCTCTCTGAGGCTTTTACGTTGTTCCGTATGGTCAGGATGGGATGGAATTGCAATAAATAAAACACTCCTTTCCTTGTCCAACACTCCTGCAAAATAAATTGGGCAAGTTTAAATGCACGGGTTTTCCTGCACCGTCAGCTTAAAATATTTAGGAGATTTCAATACAAAAATAGGTAACTTTCAGTAACAGTGTGCTACTATAATTGTTAGGTTAGGTACTTTAATCAATGTATGTGTTAAACAGGACATTTGAGACGGCGGCCATGTAGGATTTATACTTCATAATAACCAATATGTTAAAAAAAATCATATATGTGCACAAACAATATTGATTTCTTCCAGTGTGGTATGAGTAACTGGTGATTCATGACACAAGTTAAGATATGTTGCTGCCCTCTGGCGGGTAATGTCCTAATAGTAGGTGCCAAAAAACTCACCCAGAGCGCTCTGACTGTAACCTCTATGGTGCTACAGCTCGCCAAAGTTTTAAATCAATATGAGACATGGGATACCTACTCACGCCGCGCATGGTAACAAACGCACAATGAGCCACCAGTGGATCAGGCCGCAAATTTGGGCAGAACATCAAAGTTCTTGATACAGTGAACGTATTAAGGACCTTTGAATAAATAGGTATTTTGTTTGTAAGCAGTGGGTTTATTTAAACAAGAACATTTCTTAAAATGTAATAAAAAAAACCTTGATTGGCCTAAATGTTTTGATGTTATGTTTAAAGTTCAGCCAAACTTGGAACAAACACAATCCACAAACAAAATACAAAATTCTACCAAATATTTAAAAAAAAATTACTTTAGGCCTACCGATACTGTAAAAATATTCGGTAAAACAATAACAAACAAATTGTATTTAGTGAAGACATGCCAAACGCAAATCGACAGTTAAATTGTCACTGTTTATAGCCTAGGATTAGCTGGCCTGTTTAAAAAGCTGACCCTCTTTCGCGTAGGAATACACAGTTCTTAGTGAGAGCTTTAAATTAAATCAAAATAAATAAAAAAATTATATTCAGATACATTTATCAAGCAACCATACTGTACCACTGAAGTTGAAAGCCCTAGGGTTGTAATGTGGAATGAAAATCCAAGTCCAACCCAACTAGGGAATTACTTAGATCAGCACTACTTTTTTAGTACAATATGGTGTGGGTAGACTTTCATAAGCGGTATCCCAAACAACCGAATGAAAATATCGAACTTAAATATATCGATATATCGATTGATATTTCGATATAAGTAATCGGTAAATATTAACAATTATATCGATCTTTAAAATGAGATTAAAACTAATAAATAAACAAGGCATTGTGATTTATACAAATATCTTACTTCTTTACCAAAATGACGTTTAATTTTCGTAAGTTAAACGAAATTAGTTTAAAAGACGATCCTACTTGTATAAAACACCTTCAAGAACTGCAATTGATTCCAAAACCAGGTAATTGTGATATTTGCGGGGATGTTATGAAAGTGATCATTAAAGGACCTAATCAAGTACAATACCGATGATTAAAGAAGGGTAAGGATGTAGAACATTGTAAATGTGTAAACGCTCTAAAAAATATGTGTTTTGATAAATCAAAATTTGGATTAAGAAACATAGTAACTTTGATGTATTTTTTTGCTAGAAACGTAACAAATTAACGTTTTCATTGATTGAGTGTAGCTTGGATGATTGTGATGCGTCGAGCAGAACGATCGCTGATTGGTTGAGTTTTTGTAGAGAAGTTTGTATCAATTATATTGAAGACAAATTCCAAAACGAAGAGAAACTAGGGGGTCCAGGTGTAGTCGTAGAAATCGACGAATGTAAGATAGGCAAAGAAAATACAACCGTGGGAAATTGGTCGAGGGCACCTGGATCCTCGGTATGATCGAATATTACGAATATGATCGAAGTATTACGAATGAAAATATCGAATTATTAAATGACTGAAAGTAATCGATATATCGATATATTTAAGTTCGATATTTTCATTCGGTTGTTTGGGATACCGCTTATGAAAGTCTACCCTATGGTGTCGGCGGTGCAACGTATTATTTCATTAGTTCTGAGTTTCATCGTAACTTAAGCCTGACCAGCAGCACTTGTGACTTCAAAGTCCCCGTTTAGCTGGGCCTAATTATGGCATTACAAGTTAATGATTGGCATACCGGTAACAGTAATGATGAAATAAGATAGAGTTACGTTTGAGCGTTAAATTCTTCGATTCAGAGGGATTATATGGCTTTATTTACTGACTTGGTTGCGAAGATTTAATCCAATTCTGCATCAGATCAAGGATGACCTGTTTCATTGTAGGCTACTTTATAGATCACACTTTTTCATGAGTTTTATTCTAGCAAAAAATTCCCAGCAAGCCTAGGAATTTTGAGTTGAAATTTGAAAATAACAACCACAGTATTAACTTATTGAGGATAAATTATTATCAAAAGCGCCTAGCACTTAATGTTTTAGGTTAGCTTAGGTGAAGATATATTTACGGTGAACTAACAACAAAAGTAATGCATATAAACTGTTTAAACTCATAAATACTTACTAAACATCTTAAAAGGCACATAAAATATGATGACAGATAATATTACCACAAATATGTTGACAAGCATTTTCAAACTAGGGTCTGTTAAGGCGGCCATATCGTAACAAAGTGAAGATAGTTAAGAATTAAGAATTAGACGTTAGATATAAATGTAAACATAGAGAAACAATCCTCATTCAACGTTGAAGCATTGAGTATAGACATTAAACAGACAACGTATGTACAGAAAAACAGGACTCCGGCCAGATTAAGCATATGTAGACCCCTAAGGAAAGCTAAACCTGTGGTGTGGGTGAGCACTTATCCCTTTAAACCCCAACGTCCGAGATATCGGTGTGAGCAACGTCAGATTTAGAAACTGTGGACCCCTAGGCTCAACCAGTGGTGTGGGACCTTTTTGCCGTCCAGGTCCAAGGTGGTGACCTTTTTTTGGCTTGTATCATACTGTAGTTAGTTTATGCTTGTATAAAAACTTTTGCGTTTAGTTCTGTTGTGGTGTGAATCCCTAGGCACCCGCCTATGTAGCCTAAGCTTAACTCCGGTCCTGTGTGGGATACGCAATTTCAACCTTATATGGCTTAGAAAACAAATAATACAATAAGAGTGGTGTTCCGATCGTTCGGAGGATAAGCGGTGGCTGTGCCACTTGCACAGTGGGACCGATCACAGGAGGTCCAGTGTAGCTCGCGATGCCCGCTACGGAAGAAGAGGGCGAAGAAGTCGGACGGGGAAGGCGGCGGGCCGCACGCGACGAACAACGTCAAACGCGGACTGCGCGGTTTCGTCTGTCCCCTGTTGGAAGGGGAGAAGAGGGAAAAATTGCTCGCCGAGATACGCCACGATATGTCGTCTTTCTCCACGTACCTCTCGATACTGGCCCACTACTTTTACACCTTGCGCATGCTGCCACTCGACGACGACGACGACACTGAGTTCCTGCGCGTCCATCCCAAATTTGACGGTCGGGCATTGGCCGCCGTCCTGTCTGGCGACGGGCCGATAAAATATAAACGAATAACCCGGAGATTCGGGGAGTGATGGTCTGCTCTGAGTCTGGAAGTTACGACGTGAAAGTCAGATCGTTCCTGATCAACCACCTGGTCAACGGATACACCGGCGTTCTGGAGACGAATGCGTCCAGACCCGCACGCTTTCGACCGAATCAAACGGGTAAGAACCCGAGTGGGACAAGAATACCATTTACGAGGAGTACTACGCGCGTTACTATATACCGGGTTGTCACGATCCGGGTACGCGGCGGTAGACGAGTGGTTTGAGTCCACGATTCCGGAACTGCTGACGACGAAGGCATTTTGGAACGCGACTTCTGGCGTTTCGTCCCGTCGTTCCGCCGCCTGGTCCTCGGCCACGAAATCGGACGGTTGCCACGGGCGCGGGTTCAGGCTGTCCCCCCCCAGTACCCTCACGGACTGGAACACCTACTGTACGACAGTAGAGCGTTACACGAACTATTACGACGCGCGGACAGAGATGCCACGCCGTCCACGTGGAACGCGTCCAACGAATCCAACCGGCCGGGAGACGAGGACGGTTCTCGCGTATACTGGCGGTGTTACTTTTCCTTCCCGCCGAATTTCGGGTTCAGCGTAAGGCGAGAAGAGTGAGTAAACGAGACGGACGACGAGACTAAACAAGGAAAAAAATAAACGAAAACAGCGTGATTCGTCGAAAACGAAGTTAGAGTGGATCGCGAATTATCGCGACCGCCCTACTCTTCGCGGGAATGCGTGACCGTCGATCTGGGAGCCCGAGAATACATAGTCACCTGTATGGAAAACCGAGAGGGGAAGTTTGTGTATTCCAGGCTCACCGCCGATCGGGTGTACTACGAGACCGGGAGAGTTGTGGCGTGAGAAAATGAGGAAAAGGATAACGGCGGCGGCGGACGAGTGTGTGCGATCTGCAGCCGTGGACGACTACAGTTCCATGCACGTCGGTGATATCCTCTCACTTACACGGAATTCCGACACTGACACTTCGACGAGACGCGGCGCGCGTACGAGAATAGGAAATTGACACTTTAAGATTCGATAAATACTCCCACCGACAGAGGTTCATGTCCGTCGTCGTAAAAGAGTTTTTCCCGGATCGGGAGAGGACGATTCTGTACGGCGCCGATCGCAAATTCATGAACCGAGCCACTTTCCGCGATCACCGCAAGTTCTCGCACGATTAGCTGCTGCATGAGCTCAAGCGAAGCGGCAGGACGGTAATCTTGTGGTCGAATCCTATACTACAAGATGCTGCTTTCACCGGTGTTTCTGCAGCTCCCCGGTCAAAGTGAGTCCCTCGCCCCACCGTTACGTGCACTTCCTGGTGTGTCGTTGCTGGGCTAACAGGGACTGCAATGGGGTGGCCAACACCCTCCTGAAATCGACGGGAAGATGGAAGTATGATCGTAACAGTGAGTCTTCCCTTCCGCTGATCGCGTCACGTGAGGGCGGCACTGACTTTCCGCCATAAGGTCGAGAGTAGTATCACCGAGAAAACCACAGTGGCTTTCAAAGGGTTAATGTTGGGAACTCCGTCCAGGTCAACAATGATCAAGTGGAGGGGTTGTTTGTTTTTTTTTTACCCTGAACCTTGAAATTAAACGGGAACATCAAAACTGCAAACTCTTCATATTTTAATTCCATTTTCAATATTCTCCCTGTATTACCTTCTCAAGTATAATACATTTAAATGAAAAATGAAATCTAGGAACGTTTATAGAAATAAGATTAAGGAAAAAGGAAGCAAAGTGCAACTTTACTATCAAGACAAGTAAACAAAAATTATAATAGAAAATCAGGTGCGATCAATTAGCGGGTTGTTTACATGTACCTTACAACCTTGTACACTGTGCGGCTGTGTGGCGCGAGCACTCTCTTCACTCACTAGTAGCACCTTACAGACGACAGCCCTTGTCTCCATTTGTACAAATAATCAAATGCAGCAGGTGTGATCCCGCACCCGCGATAGTACTTAAGGGTCCGGGCAAAAACTGGACAAGTTAATAACTTTGAGGGCCCTCATGACTATTTTGCCGAGGGGATTAATTATTCTCCTTCAGATGACGAGGTAGCGAGCTATAGTTTTTCACTCGCAGAAACATAAGTTTTTCTCGCTCATTATGAAGCCTGCCATCAGTGTTTTTCCGAGTTATTGTCCGCCCAGAAGAGAACCTTTATATACTTCTTAAAAATATATATCCAGTGTCTCTCTCCCACCTTAATTCCTGTAAGTATCGTGACCCATGACATCGTTTTATATTGCAGTACGACCTTTGGCTGTGATTGTGCATATTTCAGATTATACCTGTACAGATCAGCCAAAAACAGCATAATAGAATAACTTATGGTATCAAAGATACAAGTTAAATTAAGAGTTAAACTGTTGAAGTATGCATGTAGGAGTTTAATTGTAAAATGTGATGCTTCAATCAAGGATATCTGTCTTTAAGAAAAACTTGCACAAAAACGATCCCCTCTACATCAAATGTAGATCCTGCTTTAATTAGCAAAAATTAAAAAATGTGGATGTTTTAATTATAAGTAACTTACCTATGACTCGTCTGTATAGTAGATATGTCCACCTGCAGGTGTTATGTTGTCACATGGCTATTTTTAAAACAAGAACAGTTCTACACATCCCGGGAACGTGGAATATCTTGAGCTATGGCTTACTCCACTGCCAGAGTGACTGAGAACCAGCTGGCCTACTGAACATGGTATACTGACGAACAGTTATTTTATTTACATAACAACAATATTATGATTAAATTAATGATTAGATGATGGAAACAACATACATGACAGATTAGACCGATATCTAAATGTCATTCTACTCCAACTATTTCCAAATATTATTTTGTAGATAGAATCTCTAATATAGTGAGTATAAAGATGTAGGTATTGAGCTCATCGGACATAAATTAATTGAAAGTGACAAGTTAATCAGCTATGTAATTTGATTTGACAACAACGTAAATTAGGTAAACAGGCAAAGCTAGTATTACTTAAGTTCACAATCCAAAGTTTCAATACACTTTTCTGCACAATCAAGTGGAGCTAGCTTTGCCAAGAAATTAAGTAATACATGAGCAAAAGTCCAGTGCAATAAACAAAGAATAAAAAATCCTGATATAATGATTGGTATATAACTAGTAAAAAGGATAACTGAGACACACAGAGTATATAGAAATGTATATTAAACTTTCATAATAATAACAATAGTATCTGTATGAAATTATAAATGATTGATGTTTTATTAAAATTAGAGAAGCAAAATGTTACAATCTTAAAAATAAACAACAAATGAAACAATCAAAAATTAAGACTATATAGTGACAATAGGAAAAATGAAGACAGAACTATGTTTATATAAACAGTTTGAATGAAAAATGCAAAGACGAGCAAGCAAAATATTTAAAAAGATTATACATATTTTTAGTTCAGTCTATTTACACAAAAGGCACATATTAACCAATTCTCAGTTGGGATAGTTGATCATTCAGAAGAGGACTCGTTTCAATTTCATCTTATCGCTTGCTGATAGAAAATCAAATGTTTCTAAATGGAATGCAATTTTCTTCAAAAAGTGTTCTTTCATGCTCTGCCATGTTCGATTGGGACAGATCTAAAAAAAAAACATTTATGAGTTTCAAACAAACCATGACTTACTAGAGTAATAAATTTAACAACACTAACACGAAAACTAAAAAATAACTTGTTTGAATAAAAATTACAGTATATGCTCATCTATATAACATTTTTTGCACCAAACTCTTTCAATTCCATCCAGTTTGGCCAGTATAATATAATGAACTGAATTAAAGCTGTTCAGTGAGTATTCATGTGTTTTTTACTCGTCACACAAAGACAGATTAGTTTTGTACAACTTCTGACATGAAAGTATAACAAGGTGAACAGTATTTTATGAATACGGGGCATTAGAGTTCTGTGTGAAAATATACCATACCAACAACTAAATCTTACACAAGGTTCTTTAAAAACATTTCTTAGTTTAAATTCTTAGAACTATCACCACTTGAGTAGGATACAGGCCTGAGAGCGGAAGTGTCATTCCAAGAGAGAAACCATTTTTATATGGGGGGCATGGGGTATTTTTCCTATCCAATAACTATTTTTGCTTTCTTAGCTATATCATTTACTAAATACCGAGGCACAACAACCTTTCCAGATGTAAACAAATCTGAAATACAGTATAATCCAGGGGATGCAATCTTATGTAATGTCTTACAAAAGTTGTAAGGATAAACGTCCTCAGCTTACGTGTGAGAGTTCCAGGTGCCAATCTTAAAATTTGGCACGAGCTAAGGCCAAAGGGATTCTCGTGTCATTCGCCAGTTTAAAGCGTATAGAAAGCTTCATAGGTTCTTCAAAATATATTTGAAATAACTTCATACTTGAATGTCACATTCTTCTACAAAGCATTTTAAATTGCTTAAATATTTATACAGGAATTTTGAAATAAGAATAATTGTTTAAATATTTTACCAGGAACTTACCTTCCGCCTTTCCATGATCATCCATAATTCTCGACCCTTGATTCTCGAGTATTCACAGTGATTTATGATGTACTTTAAGATTTTACTTTGCTCATCGTAAGAATAAGGCAATCTTGAGCTGCAAAATTTATAATAAAAAATCAATCTAGCAATAAAAACTGGTTTCACACTCCGTAAGAACCAACGTGAAACAGAAAATAATGTATCTTGTTTATTTATGATCAGAAAATTATGACTGACTTCTTAGAATTTTTGTAAAGACAAATTTTAATATAATACTAAGAAATCTAGCTTGTTAATTATTTTGTTGACGATTTTATATCTGAAGGAAAGAGAACTTTGCAAACAAGGTGTACAATTTCATCATGTATGAAATTTAAATAAAATAAAAATCTTTTGGTCAAACATTAACAACAAAAAATGGCTTTTGGTAAAGAGATAAAAAAAATTCAAAGCTTGTTTTTCTTTTGTTAATTTAAGTAACACAGTCTTATTTTAGCTCACAAAGAGAAAGCATTTCAAACTCGAAACTTATGTACACACTAATAATCAGAGGAGGATCTTGGTGTGAGGTGCGAATGGAGCAATCACCCCCTCCCCCATCAGCAGAAAAGGAATTATAAGGTAAACGAGTTCGCACGCAGCACGCTGACGTGAGGGAAGTGAATTTCCACATAAAAACTTTTAAAACTCAAAATCAGTGTAAAAACATACATTTGTCCAATTTTTATTGAAATCTGAAAACATTGATTTTTTTGGCTGTTCTGATACTTCTGGTTTCATTTACTTGCAAAGCTGGGAATACAATTTTGCACATTATAAGGTTAGTAGAAGGTCCAGACAGGCTTGAAAGTAGGCGTGAGGTTGCTGGGGGTAATAAAAGTACTCTAACAAAGGAATAACACGCTTTTCTAGTGTAAAACCCCCATAAGACAACGTACTGTGTTTAGCCGATACACATTTTCATTAATAACTCGGTAAATATTTATGCTAGAATGACGGAAGAGGGCTTAAAACTTTTGCCTCTCTTATTCCCATCTTTTTACATGTATTAATTTTACATCTGGGGCTTTTCTGACCCTTTTTGGGCCCAAAAACTCGAAATTTGAAAGATTAATCCCCAAAAAATGGGTTTAGAGTTTTCCGATTGTTTTGCCCAACGAACTTGTCCAACAGATTATAGAAAGTAACGTCCCTACCAAATTTGATGTAAATCGGACAAAAAATGCGACCGCTAGAGTGCATACACATATATATATATGTCTATATATATATATATATATATATATATACATATATATATATATATACATATATATATATATATATACAATTTTGAACGACCCCCCAAAACGTGTTCAGGGGGTCACGTTAGGAACTTCTATGGTGGTGCCGGGCTTAAGTTTCACCGTGCAGGTCATGCTAATAGTTCACTTTCCAAAGGAAATTCACTAAAAAGCATGGCTGAGAAAAGATAGAAAATTCATAAACTGTATTAAAAGGACATCAGAGACGATTGGGCTAATGTCTTCATGAAAAGCAAAAAATGTTAGAAAACGATAACCTGTAGGCGTAGGGTTTTGCTGCCCATAGCCCCTCTAGTGACCTGGATTTGAGGCTGCTCATGCAGCTTAGGCCTACTGCAGTAATTGCCATTAGTTAGTTTATTAATTTACACAATATCCCACTGATTAAATTGTATAAAGTATGTTATATTGTGTGCTGTTAATTAATCATATAATCATATAAAAACAGTTATAGAAGGCTGATATATCAGAAATTGATAAAGAAGAACATCTGTTACAAGTTAAACTGTAGTAAAAAGGTGGCCTAGAATCGCAACTCAAAACAAAATATACTACAAGAAAGGCAGTATTCTGGTGCGCTTGCTGGTATATTCAGCGACATTTAAGATAATGGTATGTGCCCAGGCAAACGTGAAAGAAAAACACTTGTGCCCCCGCAAAACACTGCGGCAACGAGTCACCACTACAAAAATGGCTCGGCCGCAGCTGTGCGGCAACGGGATCCAACAGGTTAAAAGAGGGACATTGACATCTAAACTGCTGAATTGCTTATTAACTCCCCCCCATAGATAGTAAGTGTTGTATATGTTTGCAAGCCAAGGACAAATTCCTCTAATTTGTTTGTAAATAAGTGTTTGTAGTCATGCTTGAAACCATTAGTAATGTGGTCATTGGTAGGTATAAATAAAGCCATTAAATACAGTATATTCCAAAATTGTCTTAAAAGTTAAATATTGAGCAATTTCATACTCCTATTATTAACCCCGTTTTGCAGTCCAGCATCCTGGTCTGGGAGGAAATTTGAGCGATACTAAAAACAGACTAGCAAATCCAGCAGCTAGAATTTGAGCAAATACAGTTCTGTTAGTTTAACTTGAGATGCCATTCCAGAAGTTAGTTTAAAACAGCTGATATTGTTCCACTCCTTGATGCTTCAATCATAAAAATCAGTCCAGTGGTTCCTGAGATCTCAGCGTGACAAAGAATATGCTTGAGTAATAAATATTAGGATCAACATCAAAAATATCAGTAATATAAAAATTTGGTAAGATTTAAATTAAAGTTGTTACGGAAAAAACAAACTGTTTTAGACTGTTACAAACTGTTGTAGAGCTATTGGTATACTTTGGGTGAAACATTAATTTTATTACAATCATAACAGTGTCACTTACCGTTTCTTGTCTTTACTGGATTTAAACAAGTCCTCTTCAGCCGCAACAAAATCAAAAAAGGTTCTGAAACAGAGTGTTAAGACAACACGATTGAATAAAAATACGTAGAAAATCCAAACAAATTATTGTGTGTATGGCCTTCAGCATATTGATGCAAACTTAACATCCCCATAGTAAAATTAACACAACCTCAGGTCAGCCACAGGTTTCACAGGTTCTGGGGCTTGGATCTATTTAGGCCTACAAACACTTTTTCTACATACATAATATGATACACGGCGACAACTTGCCAACCGTATCATACCTACAGCCAAAGATATGGCCTCTGATAGAGTATCAGCTATTTAGCTACAAGCCACTGAAGTCACATTATGCCATTTGATTTCCCATACAAATCTGATATGCCTGTTTTGAAATAAATCCCACACGTTTCTGGAACATCACAATTTTGCTAGTTTCAGAGCTCTCTGGTGGGATTCACAAGAAAACCCGATAGGCGGAGATCTTTAGCTATAGGCATAAACAGAACTCCTCGTTAATTTTTAAACTGATTTCAGCAAGTGAGGTATCAAACAAACAACCTGTATTTGTATTTGTCGCCTTCAATTTTCAATCATTCCGTTCTGAAGAGCAAAAGTCACCCTCAAATTCTGCTTGTTGCCTATGAGGATAAACAAGGAAATATATTGATTTCAATTAAATCTCTACTGTGTATTTTATTCATTGGGTGTGCAGCATGAGGTGTGAGGTGTGAGGTGTGCAGCATGAGGTGTGAGGTGTGAGGTGTGCAGCATGAGGTGTGAGGTGTGCAGCATGAGGTGTGAGGTGTGAGGTGTGCAGCATGAGGTGTGAGGTGTGCAGCATGAGGTGTGAGGTGTGCAGCATGAGGTGTGAGGTGTGAGGTGTGCAGCATGAGGTGTGAGGTGTGCAGCATGAGGTGTGAGGTGTGCAGCATGAGGTGTGAGGTGTGCAGCATGAGGTGTGAGGTGTGCAGCATGAGGTGTGAGGTGTGCAGCATGAGGTGTGAGGTGTGCAGCATGAGGTGTGAGGTGTGCAGCATGAGGTGTAGGTGTGCAGCATGAGGTGTGAGGTGTGCAGCATGAGGTGTGAGGTGTGCAGCATGAGGTGTGAGGTGTGCAGCATGAGGTGTGAGGTGTGCAGCATGAGGTGTGAGGTGTGAGGTGTGCAGCATGAGGTGTGAGGTGTGCAGCATGAGGTGTGAGGTGTGCAGCATGAGGTGTGAGGTGTGCAATTCATGCCTCGGCTAGTTAATCAATCAATCCTCTTGTTTAAAGTAGAAAGTGAGTTGCGTAAAATGCAAAAGATTAAATAGAATCAAACACTGTAAAAGGGGTTTAAACTGGAAAAAAGGAGGTGGAATCATTCACGATAACTCTTTTCAAATAATCACTGGTTAATATTTAAATATCAATTTAGCAAACGAGAAGTGTTCTTTTAATGTTAATTTAATAATAGTGAATTCTAAAGTCTACAAATGTGCTTGATGTGCAATTGTATTTTTAAAATATGACTCACTGCAGGGTTGCAACTCACTTTTTCTCTTCTTTCTTCTTCTTTTTTGGCTGCAAATCCTCCTCATCACTGCTTTCTGGTTGAAATTCATCCAGAAATGACCTAAAAATGTCAAATAGAATTTCTCACCTTAATAGTACTTAAAAAAATACTTCTAAACGTAATTCAAATTGTGAACATCATCCATGTCCTCTATCTACATCCTCTATGTTAAGACTTGAGCAGCAGTCATAACCAGTGGGGTGCTCGTTCAGTGACAATTTAATAAGTCTCACTCTCTGGACTAAAAACATCAACTTTTATTTTGTTTTTGATGTATTAGTACTTGAAAATTTACAAGGCTAGACCCTAATATTACAGATTTGTATTTTAAGATTTTTAACCAGTGGAAGTTGTCACATGGGATCAGGAGAGTCCAAGTTCCTGCGCTTGCTTTGTAGTGTAGACGCCACTTTGCCTTGTTCGTGTCTCATATGACTCATGCTCACCTGCAGGAAATCCGGATTATTCTAAATCTCGACTGACTGTCCGCCATATTAGTCCAGATTTCACTGTAACTTGATATGCAGTTTATAATGATATACTTAACAGTTATTATAAACACAATTTACCATTTTCTTTTTGATGGGTATGAAGTAGATGGTGTACTATCAACCTCTCTCGATCTACTACTGATATTTTGGTTCTTCCCTGAATGTTCATCAGTCCCATTTTTTGATTTGGAATCGAGAGCTTTACTGAGTGAATTTGTGCTCTCTTTGGTTGCTTTTGGATTCCGAGATTCTTCTATCTCAATGTTAGTATTTTCTACTTTTTCACGAGTTTTATTCACACAATCTCGATTATCGGTTTGTTCTACATCTGAATCTTTATCGCTGGATAATAATCTACATCCATTAATAGTTTTAGGATCTTCTTCTTCAGGTTTTGAATCATCTTTTTGTTTGCATGATCCAAGCCTGAAGAAAATAAGTACAGTAAGTTTTCATAAACATTGAAAATTTGAAAATTTAAAATTTAAAATTTAAAATTTGTTGTTATATATATATATATATATATATATATATATATCACCCTTAATATATATTTATAATTGGCAAATAACATTTGAAACCATCCATATAACTTATAAAAAACCAAAGTAAACAAAGAAGAAATTAGGAGCGGTACTATTATTACTAAACAAATATTGCTTTTGGGAGGTCTCGGGATTAATTCGAGGCTGGCCATTCTGAGATGAGTTTATGTCGTTTCTCACCTCACATGAAAATGCAAATGGCGTAGACAAGCCTAAAAATTGTTTAGAATTCAATTTTAATATATAATATGATTAAATTCAACAAAACTGAGGGGGAGGAACCTGGAAATGTATTTAGCCTAATTAAATAATTTTGAAAACCTAGGCCTGAAAGGCCCCTGTCTGAACATTTTTTTAGCTTTCTCAGCCCAACTTGCTAGCTTCCATCTCATCGACAAGTCAGCTAACCAACTTGAGCCAGAGCCTTTAGCAGGTCAGAAGAATCTTTTATTGTTTCAAATGTTTTATTGTTCTTCCATCCTACCACACAAAAAGCTCAGATGTTTCCTCCTTACAAATCTTTCCTTCCCTCTTGCATTATTTATTCAACGAAATGTGTTAAATTCTCCTTCATTACATATATGTGGTGGTTTGAATCAAGGAAACTAAAAATAGCTCTTTCACACTCAGCAAATTAAATATAAACATAAATTAGCATGATAAATATATAAATTCATAAACATACCGTACTACCGTGTTTACCAAAGTTTTATATGCAGGTCCTGCTAGTTTTATAAATGACTGTAGAAATAAATATTCTACAGTCAACTCCCGATTATCCGGGGTAATGACCGGTTGGAGGGTCACGGAAAACCCAAAACCACGGTTAAAACAAAAGGATTCAATAAATTGAATATTACGAATCTAATAAAGGTTTATCAGAATTGTTATACTAAAATATTGTGTTTTAATGTCATTTAAGATATGTTTATGTAAATTAAATACTTTTGAAAATCTTGAAATAGTGTTAACATCTACAAACAATCACGGTAATAATAGTTAATACTAGCAATGGCTGATAGCAGTAAATACTATCAAAAACGCCGAATGACATTTAATAGGTTAAAGATCTCTAAAAATAAAGATCTCTAAAAACCGAACTCTCTAAACTACACCGAACAGTATGCTAATTAATTTTGCACTGAGGGAAAACCCCGTAAGGATGAACAGCTGCGAGAAGGGTGATTGTTTTGAAATATTTCTATTTGTTGACGTCCTCGTCCACCGTCCATCCGCGCACTGCCTAGTCAGTTGCAGTGTCAAGGCCATCGCTCCCCATCACGCGCCCATGGCTTATTAGCGAGATGACAGACTCTGAGATTATGTTGTGTTTACTAAATTGTTTGTATAGTATTTATTCTGATAAATAAAGTAAATTAAATATTATTAAGGAGATAATTTGGCGACAAAATTGTTATTATTGCTCTATTTATGTTTAGAAGAGGATAAATAAAAATTATAAAAATAAACCTTTCGTGACCCCAGTTAAACCGCAACCCGATCCCGGATAATTGGGAATTGACTGTACTCTAGTTAATGGATTTATCTATAAGGAAAAATAATCTTAATGTGAACAATTAATACACTTGTATAAAATCTAAAAAAACGAAAACAACCTCAAGGACTAAACTTTGAAACAAAACTATAAGCAAACAATTAAAAAATAATATATTTTTTGTAAATATTTACCTTTGTAAAAACAATGATTTACAAGGCAAACTTACCTTTTATTTACTAAACTCAAAATATCAAAACAACTGGAAGCTGCCTGGGGCTCAAAAGGCTCAATAGATCTTCTCGAGTCAACATTTCCATTAAACCTAAAACACCATTAGCTATATAACCAGCAAGAAATGGGAACGTTTCATAACCTCCAGGTACGGAACGTCCAGGTCCTCTTTTATTTAAACTTAATAATTTGGCTGTTTCAAATTGTCAGGATACAAAACGTCAAGGTTCTTATTTACAATGTTTTTAATTTAGCTGTTTCAGAAAGTCAAGGTACAAAACGTAAAGTTTCACAACGTCCAGGTCAGTAATTCGCTCGCTTTCAGTCCACTTGGAGGCAAACAAATATTTGAAACCTTTTGATCCGTAATCCATGTTTCTGTTCTGATGCGGAGTACACAACGTCAAGTTTCAGAACGTCAAGTACAGTCTGATTCGTGACAGCTAGTAACTGAGAGTCACAGCAGCCGAGAACGGTTTCGAGGTTGCCCGTACTTTACGTCCTGTACCTTGACGTTGTGAAACAGTTGTTTTTACAAGCAGTTTGAAAGGAGTGGATCCAGATTTGGTTTAGAGTGAAATCACATTCAGCGTTTACAGTTATAACAAATACTACTTTGACATTTTGTATCTTAACGATCTGAAACCACTCATTATTTTAAATAGGACCTTTACGTTCTGTACCTTGAAGTTGTGAAACGGACCCCAAGAAATATTAAACATATTAGCTATTCTAATTTATTTTTTCTTTGGATTAGTTTAGACATTTTGCAGTTTCAGCCGGTGTCTGATTAAACCATTGGACCGACTAGGCAGCAGCCTAGGGCGCCAGTCAGCCAAGGGGCGCCGCCGTAGAATGGTAATCAATTGGCTAGAGGAATTTTAGTTCCGTGTGCCCTTTTTCGTCACCACACCTGCTTAATTTAGGTGTCCCTTAGCTTGTAATTAGGGATGGACAAGTCCTGAAATTTCGGTAAATTTCGGAGAAATAAACAACCCCGTTTTCGGTCGGGATTTATTTTACCTAGGAATTATTTTGGGACGGGATTATTCTCGAAACGGTCATCTTCGGAGCGATCGTCATTTACGGCTCATATCACGTGGTGCTATTGTCAATTATAGTGATTACGCGATATAGTTGTCATTTACTGCTGATACATCACCTGATCCGGTCGTCTGTTTTGGCGGATAGTGGCGCGGTTGACACTATTTTTTTTATAAAGTGCGGTGCGATCGTCTTTTATCGCCAAAGGCACACGTTGCGATCATCATTTATTACGGCAATTTATCACGTGGTTCGGTAATTTATTACGTTGATGTTGCATGGTCCGGTTGTCTTTTACGGCCGATTACGTGGTGTCATCGTCAATTACGGCCGATGTTATGCGATCTGGCTGCCATTCACGATGGAACTGAAACCAGGAGATATAGGTCCTCAATTCGGTTTCCCCACAAACCGATTAAATTGTTGAGAATCAAAACTGACACATCCCGAAATACTTTAAAGTCTTAAGTTTTGAATCCTTTTCCTGGTAGGTTTTTTGTGGGGGAGGGGGCAAATCAACTCAAGCCTACAGGCGCCACACCTCTAAATCAGGCACTGGTTTCAGCTTATACACTCAAACATGATACCATATTTCTGTGTGTCTGTGCTACTAATATGTAATTATCAGCTCAAATGAAACAGTAAATAAACAAATTAAGAAAATACAATTTCCATTCCAATCCATTCCTTTCGAGAAATGCTAAATTTAGGGAGACTGAACTGCCCCATAATAGTTGTATTTATCTCAACTTTTTCTGATTTCCCTATTTTCTATATTATTAAAAGAATTTCTTGATTTTCGGCCTCTTGATTTTGCATACATGTTTGGTATTAATCAAAAGCTCTCGCTTACTAGAGATGACTTTTGTGGGTTTGAAAAAAAACCTTCAGGGCTCCTCCCCTCAGGCTTTAAAAGTTTCAATGTTAATCTTATGGAGTTTATTTAGGTATTCAGCTGATTGTAAACATTTCACAACAACTGCCCCTTTACCTGTGAGAATCCGGCCGAGGAACAGGACATTGGATCGTTGTTTTTAATATATTTATATTAAATGGAGCATAAATTAGGCCTTACTTATTTTTATATGACTTGTTACTGTCTTTTTGTATATATTATTACTGTTATAATTATGACTTATTAAATTAATAACTGAGTAGATTTAAAGTCGGCGTCAATAGAACTGGCGGGTCAAGGACAACCATTGTAATAGACCAGCTGATATTTAAGCGAATTTCCCCTATAGGAAAGAAATTAAAGCATAGAAGTAGAATAGTGAAGTAGGTGGCATGGTAAGACTTAAGCCTGAGACCATAATAAATTTTTGTTTAGAGATCCCCAGATGCCAAAAACACTATTTGTTCAAATTTATATATATATATATATATATATATATATATATATATATATATATATATCAGAGGTGTGCGAGTAGTGATTTTTATAACTGAGTCGAGTCGAGTAGTGCCAATCATTTTCGAGTTTCGAGTATTTTCGAGCGAGTATTTGCCATCAGTTGGTAGTTTAAAGTAGTCTAATGGGATTTGGATACAACCCCAGATTTGATAATCTAAACATGGTCTAACTAATACATGAGTAGCAATACAAAGTTTTGGCCAGTACGATCAAACTGGATTACATATTGACAAACAAAACATGGTTTGACATTCGTTTCCGGTCGATGAAACAAGGGTCCGGTTCTCATTTGGCCAGTTTCACCTGGTACAGACATCACTTATAATCAATATTAAATGCCGAAATCGTCAGTTGCGGCCGAAATTACGCGGTCCGATCGTCATTTTCGGCCGATTTTACATGAAGCGATCGCCTTTTGCGGCCGTTACTGCACGTTTTGGCCGGTTGCAATCGTTCTAATCGTCATTTGCAGCCGATTTTACGTGATGCGATCGCCTTTTGCAGCCGTTAATCCGCATTTTGGCCGGTCGCAATTGTTCGCGATCATCTGGAAGTCGGCAGGAAATACTCGCTCGAACTTTCGAGTAGTTTTCAAGAGTCGAGTTCGAGTATTAAAATACTCGGCCGAAAACTCGAAGTTTCGAGTACTCGCACACCCCTAATATATATATATATATATATATATATATATATATATATTTTGATATATAATTCTGTAAGCAACATTTTTAAGTCAAAATTGTGGGAGTTGGGTGAATCAGAGGATGATGGGAGACAGCTCAAATTAAAGGTCTTGACTCCAGGGACTCGGGAAAAATAGCAGCAGATCTAAAAAATCACCAGAAAACGAGAAATAACATAAAACATTCCCTATAAGAAAAGCATGGTGATTTAAAACGTCTGCTTTGTTTACATTATACCATATGATTACGAGTCTAATTTGTTTACGCACTGACATGTGTTGAAATCAAAATGAGACAGAGTATTGGAGCAAGGTTAGGAGCTATGGCCCCTTCAAGCCACTAGTAATATTTAATTCCGTAAGCGAATCGGTCCCCAAGAAATATCTCGAGATAAGAGGAAGTTAAGTTAGGTTATGACGATTCATTTTCAAGCTTGAGGGCCAAGAACGGTGGAAAAAATATCATAAATGTTAAAAATGTCGTGGGTTACGCCCCACAGGACTTCAAAGATCCAATGATTTTCTTATAGAAATAACACTACAGTGTTTTTATAAGCAAAATAACCTAATGATCAGCTGTGATTATCCACTTACACAAAAACCATATGTCAGGGGCTATAGCCCCTGTAAGCCACTAGTATATATATATCTATATGTGTCCGTTACCGCGATAACTTTTGAAAGAAACGCCCGATTTTGATGAAATTTGGCGCAAATGTGTAGAGTAACATTTATGACTAAGTTTGAAATCCAGATCGATCGGTCTATGGGATGGGGGTTTTAATTTTCCAAAAATCAGTTTTTTGGATTCTTTCCCCTAAAATTTTAAAAACACTTAATTTTGGTTATAGCCGTTTTATAGAGCTAAAAGAAAAAAATAATTTGGTATTTTAAATCATTGACCTAGCTTAAGTGATTGTAGAGAAAAGTAAAAAACCGTGTTCATACAATTTCCTTGTTAATCTTATAGGAAAAAGGTTTTTGGATTTTCCTCAGATAATTTTACTAAAAACTTACATTTCTTTTTACCAATCAGTTTGGCTCTAAAAAACAATCATTTTGGTGTTTCCTACGTCCAACCGTTGCAGAGATATTCAAAGTGCTAAACTCAGTACGTTGTCCAATATTATCCTTATGGAGGATAAATAAAATTTGATATCTCGATTATTTATGAATGTAAATTGATGAAACTTGGTATGTGGCTTCAAGTAGTTGTGGTATATTCATATTTGCACAGAAAAGGTTTTTTGTTGACTTTCCCCGTCGCAGCAAACCTGCATACTCGGCCCCCACGTTATTCATATGGAGAATAAGTAAAGTTGTATATATCCCTTAGTTATGAACCTAAATTAATAAAACTTGGTATGTAGCTTCACCTGGTTGAGTTATATTGATAATTGCAAAAATATACATTTTTTATCTTCCTCGTTCCAGCAAACCTGTGTACTCAGCCCTAATGTTATTCTTATGGAGAATAAATAAAATGCTATATATCACTTTTTTATGAATGTATTTTTGTGAACCTTGGTAAGTGGCTCTATGTAGAAGTGAGACACATACATATGCATTGGAAATTCGCTGAGACGCAGGTTTGCTGCAACGGGGGTATTTTCTATTACCATATGTTATATGGAGAAATGATCAGCAGGCCTAGTTCAACATTTGTCCTTGACCCGCTAGTTCTATTGACAATGACTATAGTAAGAGTTTTGCATGTTATATGTATAGCTTATGAAAGATTTGTTTAAAACTCACTTGGCTTATGTTATTATTCAAGTATTCGACTATGTGTTTTAGACACTTAAAATATGACTAAGACTGACAATGCCGAGTGATTGTGTATGTAAGCCTATGAAGTTCTGATTTTGATTCGTGTGCTCAAAATAATTGCCATCAATAAGATCCAGCTTTTTCTTCTCTACTATGTTAAAAATGCATCAACTCACTCTGGCAGTGTTACCAGTAGAAGGGCATTGAATACATTTTTAGTGAAGTTCCAACTAAAAAGGGATCAAATGGATGATAGATATGCATAGATCAAATTAAAGCGAAGTCTTCCATTTCCTTTCATCAGTAATAAACCCGTAATATTTTCTTAAATTTCACCATCTCCTCATCACCAACAATCTTATACACTAATACGAGCAATGTCTGTTTGCTTGTTTACAAAAATTTATCTCGGAATCCAGCAGAACGATTTGGTCAAAATTTTGGAATTAGGATTTCCAACTAAAAAATCAATTTGGAAAAACCTCAACCCCAGAAAAACTCATATTTTGTTAAAAATCTCATTTGGGAATTTGAAGTTTTAACATTGGACTTAGTGGAGTTTTGCATCAAAACAAAAGAATCATAACAGCTGTGAATAAATTAACCAGTAAACTGTCAAAGTAGCAGTTATACATGGTAAAGTATCAACATTACCACTGGAACCATTGAATTAATATAGCATAAATTGGACATATTGGAATATTGGACATATCAAAAAAATCATGTATGAATGCATAAAATATACTATCTGAAGGGAGATTCAGTTAGTATAATAATAACTGGAGTGACTCTAATATGCGGAAAAGAGGCACTTGAATTAAGCAAATATGTTCTTAATACAATATGTATCTACTGAGTTTTTTAACCCACAAAAACTTGTCTAATTTCACCAAACAAGGCTCGGTCCCCCTGGTACAAAATTTAAAATAAAGTAACAATTAAATTATATATTATATCATACGACAGAAAATTAAAATATCAAAACATAATTACCACCGTTTTTCTGCCTTAGTCAAAACTGAATCCCAGCTCCGTTTGCGAAAATAAACCACGTCCATACACTGAACATTACTGGCTATATGACTTGTAGCATCTTGCCTGAAAAAAAAAATCAATAATAATATTCAGTAATGCTTTAAGGTAAATAAAAAAGCTTAACCGTCAAAAAAGCTGTACAAAATAAAGCTTAAAATTTAAAAGTTTTGTAATATGGCCTACCAATGACAACTTTTTATATTCCTTGTTTGACATTTCAGATTCCTTATTGAAAGACAGAGAGGCTTATTGAGAGGCTTAAGACAAAATCCACTTAAGATTCCCTACCCTAAATATTATATAGTAATCAAAGAAAGAAGTCCTATTGCTTTTATAAAAAATTCACGTTGTTGATGGATATATTCATTTTGAAGCTCCCTGAACCCCAAAAAATGTTTTGAGAGTGACTTCAAAGTGAAAGTGAGTGTGTGTGTATGGGTGTGTGTCTTTCTGTTTGGATTTGTTCTCTTCTAGAGACACACCGATGGCCCGATTTCCATGAAATTCAGTATGAAGGTGCCCATATTGCTATCCTAAGCAATAGGGGTTTTCAATTTTCAAAAATAATTTGTTTTGAAGGGTTACTATCCCTCAAAAACCCCTAAAAATCAGAGGGGGCATCCCCCTTCAAATACTCATGGTAAGTAGTCGGGCAGGGTGAGACAGAATACAAAGGTATAAAGATGTCCTGCAAATCGAGTATGCAGCTTTTAGTAACAAATCTCAGCTGTTTATAGGCTTACAGGGGGTTTGAATGGGAGAAGGTATATAACTTTTTAGATACCTTTTATTTAAATACAGTGATTTTAGTGCCTTACCTGTAATTTGAAATATCTTGAACTTTCAATTTTTTCAAGCAATCTTCGATATATTTTAGTGTAAAAGCTGGGGTTTTGACATTGACTACTTCATCATGGTCAACGATGACTGCTGAATAATTGGTTACATCTTCCACACTAAAACTTACTTCTGCCCCACAATGCTGCAACAAAAGTGACACAATCCTGTCTTCTTAAAGAAAATATATTATATAGCGGTATACTTATAAATTAAAATAAGTAAACATTACAAATTTAATAAGCTAAATAGGCTAACTAACAATGCCCAGTTTTATAAATTTTGGATAAAACTACATATTTTTATGTCCTGATGCTCCTGTGTTCATTTTGCAAACACTAAACTGCAAAATGCAAAACAAAAAATACGGGTCAAACACCAGGTAGCAAAACATTTCAAAAACCCTATAGAAACGGACAAATTAAAACAAATGGAATTTAGCTTCTAAGAGATGCTTGTGTTATTTATGGGTTTATGGGTCTATATTTGACAAAGAGATCAAAGTTTGGTGAATTGCTAATCATTTCTAAAATATTCTTTAGTATCATTGTCCCCTATATGAATATTCTAGGTGTTGATTCCCAAAAAAATAAAGAATTGGTATCATTTGCAATTACAGACCTGCGTAAAGGCAGAATTAGTTAGGCCCTAAATTGCTTTTGAAGCATTCTCAAATGTGAAACATAAATAAATTTAAAACACAAAACAATACAGATAGTAAACATGTTTTAAATAGCCTAGGCTTCGTGATGTAAAATACCCGGAATTTAAACCTCGAGGTAAATACCAAAAATTCACAAATACCCGGGTATTTTGGGTATTTATAATATTTTACATAAAAAACGCCAATGTAATTCACATCTATCCTCACTACCCTTCTTATTATCAATATATAACATTTGAGGATATTTTATTGATTGCATTTATTATTTTTTTTAACAATAAATAATAACTTGGCAATTTTTGTAAAAAGTCCTGTCGAGCATTCAAACCACACCACCGCCAAACTATGAAGGAACTGGTTAAATATGAGACATTCTATTCAAATTTAAAAATATTTAATTTTATAATTGGACAAATACAGAACACAATCAGAATGTAATTGAATGTCAATTCTTTTCATACAAATTTTTAGATTGATTCAACACTCCAAAAGACCATCAACGTAATAGATTCCCTGTCCTGGGAATTTATCTCGATCTTGTTCAGAAGCTAAATGCTTGTGGTAACTAAGTTATACTATTCAAACAAGTTGTTATGATAATTGTATAATCCTTACAGCATAGGAATTTCAATGGACCTAGTAAAAATCCCCTAAATGTTATAAAAATCATAAATACCCATGTTCAGGGTATTTACCCGCTTGGGATAAATACCCTATTTTTATTTACCTACCCGCTGGGTATTGACCTGACCCACATCATTTCCCAGGCTTCCTCATTACCCTTAGGCCCCTACTCAAATTATTTCAAGAAACTCATACTATCTGTAGTTTATGAACTTATCCAATTTGAACTTACATGCAAGAGTTCCACAAGTTCCTCTTGCTGAGCGTCTGATAAATATTTTAGTGAAAGGATAAAGTGCATAGAATGTTCATCATCAGAACAAAAAAACAAAATTGGAGGATAAAGGTCAATGTATTTTTCAAGAATACGAGTCATCTGAAAAAATAAAGAAGCATAAATCAGTCGAGACATACGTACAGTATCATAATATAAAAATACGTAAAGCACAAAGAACAAAATATATTAATATAGCCTAGCCTACAATTTATTGCAATCCAGGATGTGTAATTAAATCTTAGGATGCTGAAAGATTAAATTGATTATTGAACTAAGTAAAAGCCCTATATGATCAAATAAATAAAATTTGACGGAGGCGTGATTCAGGGGTGGTAGTGGGGGTATTTTCCCCCAAATAATATGTATATCTTGTAATAATATGAAAAGTCATGATAATCACAATCACAACAGCTTTGTCCCCCACAACTGAAATAGGCTACCTACTCTATTTTGCTTATGCACCCAAATGAACGAAGTGTGTTCAGCCGCGCCCCTATGATGAAGCCAAATGCATTGTCAGTTCATTTAAATAAACCCGCCACCCTACTGACATAGAAGTCCAGTACAAGTTAACAAAATGATGAAGAACAGAGAGGTGCCATGGAAAGTCTCCAGGTCTTCCACTTAAGATGAGCTCAATGTGGCTACCTCCACACTGCCTATCGGGAAAGCAGCCGGCTTTGATTAAATTATTTCTGATTTCCTCAAGCACACTGGTGTTAATGTTCGCACGTGGCTCCTGGCAGTTTTCATCAGGGGTACCGGTACAGAAAATGTTTAGACCTCTGAAATTTCTCCCAATCCTACTATTATAACCATAAAATGTTCCCCAAAATTTGCACTATTAAGTTATCTTTACATAAAAATTGAACAGCTTTTCACAATCAATAATTAATAATAATGAAGTAAATGTTTTTACTTTAATTTCTTAAGCTTAAATTCGGTACTTTGGTATTATACGGATGCCACCCTTATACAGCGCGCTGCGGCAGTTATGTTAGGATGGGTTATCATAAAAATGATTGTAGGACTTTTCTTGTTTCATTACGAATCGAATGATCCCTGATGAGTCATACTTCCGGCCGCCAAACCCCCTCCAAATAGGCCAAGGTCAGGTCGTTGACTGGAGCGTGCGCATCACCTGTCACCGCCTGTATCTGGGTCGGTGTCATGAGTGATTTATTGCCGTGCACTACGTTACATTTGTTTTAATAATGAGTGACGTTCTTTTGGTGTGGGATTACCTCGAAATGAAGAGGAAACCATACGTATTTTTATGATAACCCATCCTAACATAACTGTCGCAGCGCGCTGTATGTTTGGCGGAGTACATGTGGCGATCGGGTGTGGCTGCTAGCGGCGGCGACACATTCAACACGATCCTAGCGGACATCGCTGCCTTTTGGGAGGCACAACACAAAGACCGCTCATAATAATGATGTAAAATTTGTACAGTAATTCAATAAAAGTACGTTTTTTTCGATTTATGTAGTTATCCTTTGTATCCGGTAAAAATTTAACCTCCAAAAATAGTGGCATCTGTATAATACCAAAGTACCTTAAATTCTACAAAAAGATGTATTTACTGATAAAATACAGTAAAATAAACTTACAAAAATAAATAATTTAAACAAATTTATGTTGAATTGCAAGTTTATTTTCCATACTATTTCTTGAGGAATGGAGTTGTAATCATAATTATAGCACAAACATCAATAAACACTAATTAAATGACGGGAAAGGAAGAAATTAACACAGACAACTTTGAATAGTCGGGAAAATTTATAAACTGACTAGCTAGTCCGACAGACGTTGTCCTGTCCTAAAGTCAATGAATTTGTTTTATGTCAAATACTCATTCATTTTCAAGATGAGCTTGTTCGCTTCGCTCACTCGCCTATCGAAAAAAAGTTTGAGTTGCCATTCAAGTAGTTTTTTTTATTTTCATAATGAGAGTTGTGATTCAAGTAGTTTTTTTATTTCCATAATGAAAATATGTTTATGCCTTTCAAGTATGTTTAAGATATAATCCTTGTTAACAGCTATCTGGTATAACTAACTGAACTTTGATCAAATCAATGGGAACTTTGACGGACAGTGGGCTGTGGGTCAGAGCCCTTAGGTCGGATTGAAAATTGTCTTTATAAGAACCTTGTCCTGACATTAACGAACACAACAAAAAAATTATTCAATATGGTGCACTCTTTCCCAATTTATGGAATGACAAAGGAAAATAGGGATTCATTTTTATATATTAAGATAAAAAGATACACAGTGATTGAATTAGTCACATCTCTTGAACAGCTTGTCACACAACTTTGATTGACGTTTATTGAATTTGTGATAGTATGACAAAAAATGAGCCATAATTTGTCTTTGAATGAGAGTTATTTTAGGTTTTAGCATTTTGTAGTAAGGTAAAAAAACCTTATCTCTTGAATAAATTACCACGACCTGTGTCCGATGCCAAATAATAGACCAACCATTAGGAATAAGACAACACATATGGGATCACTAAACTGACTTTTGAAGTAAACAAACAAACACAGTGTTTATAATTATACTTTATTGTAAATCGCTTATGAAACGCCATTGTTTTTGTGTTATCTAAGATGTTTTAATTTTCCGGGATATTAAATTTTGACTTGTGGATTTATTTTGTTTGTTCATAAATTCCCCCGGCAGCCAAAATTGTCCTCGAGCCTGGCTCGCCGGATCGGACATATTCTGCACCCCTGGTTTTCATTGCCATTGGCCAGTGGAAACCAAAACCATTAATGCAGCCGTCAAAAGATCTAATTTTTGCAGTTTTAAAGCCAGGAAAGGAACCAAAATGAGTGGAGAGTTTATCACACTATAGCCCTTCAATGAGTAACAAGGCATCCTACCCATTCTAGATTCATCATTCATTCATATTCACCTTAAAACACCCTAGTCGATATGTATCTTTTAACAATATGCTCAGAAATAGGCTGATTAATTATAATTGGGACGCAATAAAAATAGTTTCAGATATCTAGAACACCTACGACATCCCCCAGGGTTCTTGTACTGTCCCCTATCTTTATTTACCTTCTCCCGTATGTATAGTAAACAGAGAAAGTATCCTTTTTCATTCACATGAAAAGTATACGTCTACTTTTTTTGCATTTACCTAGGTTACCATGCCAATTCAAATAATATATATATATATATATATATATATACACAATAAAAAAATATATATACACAAATATAACTCAATAACAGCGTATTAGACCATAGAGCAGTAAACCCCAAAGTTGCATATGCAAGCAGCAATGTGACTTTCTGGAATTTAATCCTGCTAAAAATAATGAGTGGTGTTCCTTCAATTTAACGACAGAGCCTATAGGCCTAGGTAAGGTGACCAGATTTAGAGACAATGAAAATAGGACGCATGAAACCGGTGGGGTGTGAAGGGGATAGGGTTCTGGGGGTTCACCCCAGAAAATTATTTGAACATTAGGAGCAAAATAAGTTAGACCTAGTGGGTTTTGAAGAATAGTTCAGGAGTAGTAGGCTAGTAGTAGATAGATAGATATATATGGGTCTGGAGTAGTTTTTTAACTCACTTATAAAACGTTTACTTATACTTTTTTGTACTTGGATACAGTAATTTGTTTTGGGGTTAGGAAGCTAGAGAAAACAAAGGAATCATGGCCAAACTTATTCCAATGTAATGGTATTGCATTCGCTAGGTTAAAAAATTAAGACAGATTATTTCAGATGAAAAACTATTCATAAAAGTGCAAATCAAGTAGCCTACACCTAAAGCGAAAATGGGACAAATGGGCGTCCAGAGAGGGTTGGTCAGGACAACAGGGCAAGTCCCCAAAAATGGGACTGTCCCGTTGAAAACGGGAGGTCACCTTACCTAAGGCATAACTTACCTAGGCCAAAATAAAATATCCTAATCAAGGCAGAAGTAGGCTAGAGAATATGACTTCCTCCTGTTACAGGTCAAATTTACCATTTACTGTTGAGTGAATTTGACCATAAGTTTTAATCAACTACTGTAATATATTACCAAATACAATATTTTAGAAGTGTACCGGTAGGCTTATATAAATATAGAGAAATTTAAGGTTAACTAATCTTTGAATTCACAGACCAACCTCCGTTATGAATATTTAACCAGCACAGAAATTAAAATATTTTGCCATCACTTCAAAATGCTCTAGCAAAGTCTGTCTTTATTACAGGAAACAAACTTGTTATTACTTGATTTTATAACATTCTTGCACGTCAAGGAGGTAACTTGTGGAATTTGAAAATTTGTTTTGTTTACATGAAAACTGTGTTGCCAGACTGGGTTTGCTATTTTACCCGCAAACTACCTATAAAATCCTCGCTTTTACCAGGTCATTCTGTAGTGATCCCCACAAAATCCCCGCGCGAGCTAAAAATACCCGAAAAGCGGGTAATTTCTTGGAAATTACTAGATTATTACCCGGAAATTAACTAGTATAACCGAAATAATGCCAGTTTTAGTTATCTTATCGCCGTTCAGCGCCGGACCTGGTCAGGGCCGGACCTGGTCAAGGCCGGATATTAGGAGCCGTGGGCCCTTAGGTTCAACCAGTGGTGCGGGCCCTTGTTGTGTCTAGTTCCAAGTTGGCGACTTTTTTTGGTTTTATTAGGCTTTTAAATCGGGTTCTGTGTGGTGCGGGCCCCTAACCGCGCAACTATGCTTAATTCCGGTCCTGCGCTTACTTTTAATAAAGGCCAATAATTGGTATTACTGGAAGCGACACTCTTCAGTAATTATGCGCTAAATTTATTTCGTTTAAAAGTTGGTACACTGGTCAGAGGATGACAAACAGAACGATGAATAAAAAAATATGATTCACTATTTTGTTGCAGTTAATTGGCGTATAATTATTCGTTAATAATCATAGATTGATTATTTTTACCAGGTTATTTCCACCATATATTATGCATATTTGAATTCGTAAACCGACTGTACCTGAACAAACGTTAAGCGGATCAAAATTTTAATATATCTAGAGGTCTTGCCAGGGTAAAAAAGCGAAGCTTTCATGTTAACCGTAATTTTCTTCAGGTACTCTAAAGCCGCCTTTCCACTAGGTCGCCCCGCGCCATGTCACCGGTCTCAGTCACTGCGTTACAGCCACCCGTTGGTCACATCACCTGTTGAAAATTCATTTAGCCTTTTGGAACCCTTCCCACTAGTGGGTCGCAGCTACCCTCCTCGGTGGTAATCAAATCGACCCTTTACAAAAGTTAAATGTTACTCAGCTAATAAATATGTAACTTGTGATGAGGGGATTTGATTGGTTGACTTGAGAGCAAAGTTTACAGAGGGGAAAAAATGGCGGTAGACCACGTAGGCTACACTTTTTTACACGAGACGAGACTTTTAGATATATTAACCTCGTTGGAGTCATCTGAGATGTCCCCCTAACCATAGACTAAATTCCCTAGCCTCTCCCTCGCCCAACAGAACCGCTCGCCCATTAGAACGAGCGCGCCTTCAAAACAACTCTATAAACAAGATCGTAATATAGAACGTATGAAACCAAGAAAAACGTTAATTTACCAAGAAAAAGTGAAGCTTATAAAGTGGCCGCCATTTTCCCGACTATTCACAAGCAATACCCTGTATCTCAATGCAGGCCCGGATTTAAGTATAAGCTACATAGGCGAACGCCAAAGGTCAAGTTTTGTAAGAACAACATAATCTAACTTACTTACTTGAATACATGGTAATTCATCCAGGAGGCCAAATTGGCGTTGGATCGTTGGATGTCGTCAAAATGCGTGGTAGGCCCCGGACGACGACATAAATGCAATCATAATAACATTATTTATTTATCAATGAACAAGTAATGTACTAAAATATTCATATATCCTTATAGACAACAACAAATGCAACACAACATTTATGTCAAAGACATTGTTGACTATATTTAATATGTTCCAGTTTGTGTTATATTGCTTGATTGTTTATCGCTATCGTTTATATCAACTGTCACAGGAGAATTTTAAATACCCGGTATTTCGGGAAAATCCCCGCAACTCGAGTCCAAAATCCCCGGTTTTACCCGGTTTTGTGTTAATCGCCACAAAATCCCCGCACGGCCAACAAAATACCCGAAAACCGGGTAATTACCCGGTTTCTGGTAACAGTGGTAACACTGGGACGGAATATCAGAATTTTTTTCAGAATCAGAATGAGAATGTGTTTGTTTGTTATTTAATTTCTGTTGAAACTGAGGCTTAAAAATAATACCTTAATTTTACAACATCAAATTGTTTGAGTGCTAGAACAACTTTTAAAGATACTTTCTTTTGAATCGATTTTATATGTTAATTTTAATTGCGTTACAGCATGTCTTTCTTACTTCTGCTGTTCCCGCCACAGTGACACAGTGGTGTAGGGTTAGGATTGAGGATTAAGATAGGCCCTTGGCTTTTTCCTACTTTTGTGTTTTTCTGGTGTATTTTCAAACTTTTCACAACCATACAAGAGCAGAATTGACTTACAATGAGTTTTTAATAATCATGCCTCCGATAATCATTGACAGAGTGTTGAGTGTTAGTAGTGAGGACCCAGTAAGTTCCAATAATTAGTTAAAGCCTGTAGAGAATTTGATTACTGCTGCGTCCCTTAGAGGCCTTTTGTGCATTCCTAGGATAATTAAATTAGATTAGGCCAGCAATTTTAGGGGTACACTTACTTGATTATTCCATTTGTATTAGGTGAGGAATTCTCTAGTTGTTTGGATAGGTACTGGTACGTTTTCAAGTACTTTATATTTCTGATGCCTTGGCAAACCTTACTTGGAATGGCCAATGAACTAAAATCAACCAACCAGATCAGACTGTCTTATAAACCTTACCTAACCCAAGCTATGTAGGCTAATGTTATAAGCACCCATGTCAACCTCGCCAACCAATTAAGTATGCCAACCAACCACCTCAAATTGATATTAGTTATTATACTTTGATTGACAGCACACTGTGTTTAAGATAGTTTTGTTATCATATTGAGATCAATATTTTATAGTCTAACTTAATTTATATCATCACATTTGGTTGCACTTCGGCAGATGCCCGCTGGACAATCGAATGAAAATAATCGATGTACATAACTTAATAGATCATTTTAATTTGATTATTAAGGTTTCACAATAAATACAAATACATTTAGGGGCCTATATTTATTAACTTGAAACTAAAAAAATGCAACTAGACTAACATAAATAACATGAAAAATTTACAATTTTAATTTCCTGGATATACACTTTTAGCTGTTTAAAAAAAAATTAAAAATGAATCTTTCCCTGACATTCTCACTTCTCTTTTTTAGAGGTACCTATCCTGATAAATGATATGATCTGCGTTGAGTTTTTGAAAAATCATCATTTAATTACACACTCAATGAAATGCAGAGTTTTTTACGACGATATGAAGATGAAAATAAAGTGTTGTTTCAGTGTTGTAAACATATATTATTATGGTTATAATATATGTCAGTTTTATCAATTTGATCCGATAGCCTATATTTATATCGAAATATCAAAACATCAACGTATATCGATTATTTTCATTTGATTGTTCCACCGGACGTCTGCGGAAGTGTAACCTCACATTTTATTTCAATTGCCTTAATTAATGCTCAAGAGACAAACGTATTCGAGTTAATTCACCTTACAAGTCAAGATAATTTAACATATATGTAGCTTGTTTGACCTTGTATAAGTTGCAGTTTGTATTTTTGTGTATTATCAGGCCTGTTAGTTTGAATATTAGCCAAATGAAATCATAAGATTAGTGTGAGTCATGCGACAAACTTCAAGACCATGACAGTAGCCTTGTGAATAATTTGAATCACAGTCTGGGGAAGTAAATTGTATCATTGTCTAGTTTGTGCTGTTACGGCTCAGCCCTTGTTTAGCTGGTTGGCTGGGTAGCGTACAGGTTATCGTGGTTGCCTCGTAATCCGTGGTTCGCTAGATCCATCCTGATAAAAATTGCAAAATTAGCAGGATCAAAACTGGAGCCGCTTTATCATTGGGCTATTAATTATTGATGCTTTCTAAGATCAGATCGATCTTAGGTAGGTAGTATCAAGACCAGGGTTTGGACTGTTCTCTATGAAAACGTTTAAAAATGCCACTGGCGTAGATACTCAAAAATAAAAAAACAATCCATGCCAAGCCTGTAGTCTTTGTGGACGGGCAAATTTACCTCTTAACCCTAGCCGTGTCCAACTGTCCGATTCGGACTATCGGCTTTGTCCCCTTAAAGTGGCCACGATCCGAATCGTCGGATAGTCAGGGACCGAAAATGTTGTAACGTTATAAAACGACAAATAATCAACTCTAAAGTGAACAATATATATACCATTTGAAAGATCATATTCTGAAATTTCATTTTATTACATAAATGAACCGTGTAGCAGCTGTATAACAATGTCACATCAATTATAAAACATATGAATTTTTGGCGCGACGCGATTTCTGCAGCCGACGCTCAGACAATGAAAAACTATATTTTTTAAATTACCCAGCTCGGGTAATTTTTGTCGCGGGAAGTTGCGGTTGGTAACAATGCACTGCTAAATAGTTGTACTATAGTTTGGTATTAATTTTTTGTACAAAATAAGTTAATTACTGGACAGACAATATGATTTTTTGAAAACTGGTGTTTTTTGGTCTCTGTAACGAATGGCCAGCTATCCGAATCGGATTGTCAGGAAAATCGGATTACATGCAGTGTAACTTATAGTTACTAGTCAAATAGTATGTCATTTTGTACTGGAAGGAATGTAGTTTTGATGTTTGCAACACTGCTTTTAGCCTGAGATCTGTCTGCAGAGAAGAATTACGTCATACTTGGTCGTCAGTCTGTTTACTCTGTTTTCACCGACCTTGTTGTATTTTAGTTCTTACGAGTGCGGTATTTTTTATCCATGAGTTATTACCTAATTTGTTAGTATTTTGGAGTTTTAGTGTTAGTGAAATGTTTATGTGTATATAACAGTAATCTTTATACATTACATTATGCATAAATATTGCTGAAGTGTGATAAACAGTGTTCATAAAGTGTTGTGTTTACTCCTTCCCTAGTGGCTAAGTGATCGAAAGCACGTTATCTCGTATATTATAATATGCCACAACCCTACGTATATGTACATATATACATTTTATTATTTATAAATACCTGTAATAATGATAAATATATGTAATATGACATTCTTTATGTTTATACAAATTATAAAGATCCCAATGAAAAATACTGGGCTACTTTTCACAAATTTGCCGAGTCTGCGACTATTTGTTTATTGCTACATAACACATATAAAAAAAATAATTTACCCTAGGCGTTATACATTTTTATGTAGGTAATTGAATGTACTACAACATGTTTATATTGGTTTGGGGGTAAAATATTTGGTTTAAAAGTTATATACTAAATACTGTGAATTTTTTTTTAAATACGTAAAAATAGCAAAACATTCTCTTATATACATTTATTTATAAGTGATAATAATTTGTTACCATCAAATTCATGATTTTTTTAGATTCCTTACTTTATTAGCTCTACAAATATACACACATATATATTTATATATATATATAGGCCTATCATTAGTATATATATATATATATATATATATATATATATATATATATATATATATTACATTACTTGTTTAATATAAACAGGTTAACATACCTTGACGCCAGCAATTCCTTAGTAACAAAATGTTGACTATAGTTTCGGCTAACACGTAGCCATTATCAAAACTTTAAATAAGAATGTTATTCCATTCTTCTGAATGTCTTCAATGTATAAAAATACACTGTATACACACTTACAAATGACACATAACATTGAAAACAGTTAACCGGCCGGCGCACGTCACTGAACTGATTCGTGACGTCAAGGTATGTTAACCTGTTTATATTGATAAAACAATTCTGGAAGGCTTCAACATGAATTACTTATTTACATCACAAACTAACACTGTACAGTTTGTACATTTTTCGGGTTTCCGTTTATTATTATATTACGCCCCTAAAACTTAGAAAAAAATTCTTTCCCCAACACGTTATATATTTATATGTAGGGAATTAGATTTTATACAAAATGTATATAAAGAATATTCTATAAAAAATCTAGAAACAAATTTACCAAGGTTTATTTTGAAATTTCAAAATAGAAATTTTAATTTTTTATTCTTTTCACTTTACCGAAATATTTTCCAGATATTTTATTTTAGTATTTTTGAATTGTCCTGTTCTTTCTGATCAAAATGAATATGAGGTTGGCTAAGTTTACTTCTACGGTTTAATTTATAAAAATTTTCAAAAAAAGGTCTACAAAATCGCCAAATCTGCTTGGCCATTTCCCACTTCACAATTTGGCCACTGATAGGGTTAAAAAAATTTAAACTTTGAAGGTTGATGGGACAGTCAGAGGGCTAAATGATTGAGAACAGGGATAGTAGCCCAGTGTGTTTTGCAGGACCGATGCTTCTAGGGTCAAACAAAGCAACTTGAACATAATGCAAATTCCTACGATCATTATTCTTGTTGTATCTTCACATTTCTGTTTTTATTTGGTTCAGAAATTTGTGATAGAGCTGCAAACACTCTGATTTATATATACGATTTTAACTAAAGTAACTTATATCATCTTATTTCAGGCTCATCCAGCGGAAAATTTATTGAAATCCGATAATAACAAAAAGTGGAAATGCAAAACTGGAGAAAAACAGGCAATTGTTATTCTACAGCTGAAACAGAGTGTGGCTATTGAGGCAATAGATATTGGAAATGAACATTCTGCTTTTGTTGAAGTTCTTGTGGGTAGATCGTGTTCTCCTAATGAAGACTACAAAGTAAGATATTTATTGTTTGGTAACGTTAAACAAATAATTATTGTGATAAAACAACATTTATTTTGTCAACTCTCATAAGCTTGTTTGTTAATATGAAATAATCCAATATTCCGGGTCACCTTTACTGTGTTAATATAATATATCTAGTGTACTGTTCAGGACTTTGAAGACAATATTTCAATTTGATAAAATAAGTGAAAGTGCTTGGAATATCCTACAAGTATAGGAATTTTATAAAACAAAAATACAATGGTTTTAGGTTGAAAATATATAATTAATTTTTAATATTAGATAGGCTAATCCATAACTGTAAGGGGATGACTTGAAGGCCAGCAAGCGAACAAGGGACGAGGAGAAAGTTACGCTCACCACAATCCTTTCTTACTTTTTCTGTTAGACAAATTTATTTCAATCAGAAGGTTCTCATGAAGATTTGTAATACGATCTAGTTGATCTAGTTGTAGCCTACTACTTCAGTAGGATTGTATTGAAGTATTTTTGTCCCCAGACAAAGTATCCTGTAAAATGTTATAAAAGTTCAAAAAAGTTTTAGTTTTCAAACTGTAGAGCCTAAAAGCTCACTCACAAAACGTTTGTACAGGTTTTGTTGGTGGCATCGTCCCTTATGACTCTCCGAGAAGCTAAGGACAGTGTCAATGTTAACGGAGTAAGATTTTTCAAGAAAGCAGACTTCACAAAGCCGACTTGCGATGAGAAGTGGGACCGAGTGAAGATTGTGTGTACTCAGCCGTTCAACAAACATGTTCAGTACGGTCTTTCGTTTGTCACGCTGCATGCCGCGGGAGACCTGGGAGGTAGCGGAGAGACGAGTGCGGCGTTAGGACGATTCGCCCTTAAAGAGGATAAAGAAGACTCGCCAGCTGTGGGAAGCTGGTTTGCCAAGAGGAAGGATCCACCTGCGCCTGTGCCTCCAGGTTAGATTGTGGTATCACATTGACTCTTTTCCTGCGGACCATGGGGTGGTGCAGAATGTGGCAACATAAAGCTTACCGTTTCAGTGTGCTACAGCACTGCGCGCGGTGTAGACGATTTGCTGTCAGCGTTTAGTTTAGAATGTGAGTTTTATTTTGTTGTGGGTTGGTAGTAAATTTCCCCCAATATTCTGGCCGTCACGGAGTCACGGGACATCCCCGCTTTCGTTTTCGTCCAACTTAGTCTTTCTAGATGGCAACCCTGGTTGACGAGTGCTATCTGGATTGTGCTGCTACCTATTGGCGTTTTGTAGAATTACATCTAGTCATCTAGTCATAATAGATTTCAGCTATTATGAACGCGTTTCGCAGCAACTAGGCTGCATCATCAGCAGAAGAGGTTAAGCTACATAAGTACCGTAGGTTGATCCGAGAGAATCCTGTCACGAAGTTAAAAATGTTCAAAACGTGTTTTGGACACACACATACATCACACGAACAAAAAACACTAATAAAAATGGCCATTTTTACTCTGACTATGACACGGTCGAACATAACCTCAACGGTCACCATGAGGCCATAAGACAACGTACTGTGTTTGGCCTCACAGCCGGCACGTCAACCTACATTTTTTGTAAAATTCAGCTAAAAACATGTAATCCCACTTATTTAGCCACTATTCATTACGTGTACCGCGGTTAAACATTTATCCTAAATTTAAGAAATTACTTATGTCAACTCCAATTTCTTGTGAAATTCTGAGAAATATCTGTACGTCGGATAATATGTTCCACTCAAAAAAAAACATAAGAAATTATCAGAAAACATTGTTTGTAGTGGTAAAAAACATTTCAATCACAAGAAAAATACGTAATGAGATAACAACTTTCTTACATCTAGATTCCTTATACTAATTTCTCAGTTTACAATAGTTACAGTAGTAAAATAATGTCAATACCCGCACTCAGTCCATTTGCCCAGCCTTCACAAGTCTTAAGACTGAATCCATTTTTCTTTGTAACTTTCGCCTCAATCAACACAATCTACATCTTTAGATGTACCAGGTGTATCATTATCGTAATCAATAATTTTTTTTGTATAAGGTCTTGGTTTATTTCTTGTTTCTTCTTCTTTTTAGTTTGTTTAAACTTTTCTTTATTTTTCACAAATTTTATAGTCTCCTAACTTGTTTTGAAGCTTATTTGTTCTTTTCTTAATTTTTCTGAGCAATCAGCATGTTTTTAATTGGTGTTGCAGTTAAAAACGTCACTCGTTTCAGCCTTTGTCTTTCAACTTGTCAACCTCTTTTCCCTGCATGAGGGTAAAGGAGAAACCTCCTTTAAAACACTTGCAAAACCAGGTTTTCTGATTTTCATAGTCCCAGGTGGATTTGTGTTTAAAATATAAACCAAATAAATTACTCAGATGGCCCATACTCCCCGATTTTGGCGTGGCCTATTCTACCCAACCGGCATTGAAAATAAAAACATGGCGGTAACTAAGCCGGGTTAATAGAAACAAAACAAAACTTTCAGGTTTGTATAAGAATAAAGGGAGCTAAATAATAACTCTAGTTTCACAGTTTTATCTTTATCTGTATCAACACAGGTGCTTAAAAGTTACTCGAAGCACTGATCCCCAGGTTCAAAACTAAACATATCCAACTCAACTTCCTGCACATGGCGGGGTGATGCTAGCACCTTGTGATAAATACAGAACTGTGCTGCTACCTGTTGGCAGATACGAGGAACAGGCAGTGGCCCATACTACCCGCCTCTCCCCTAGTGACCAAACACAGTACGTTAGGGGTATTACATTAGAAAAGCCTGTTATTCATTTGTTGGTGTACTTTTATCATCCCCAGCAACCTCACGCCTACTTTCAAGCCTGGTTGGACCTTCTCCTAACCTTATAATGCACAAAATTGTATTCCCAGCATTGCAGGTAAATAAATCCAGGAGCATCAGAACATGCAAAAAATCTGTGTTTTCAGATTTCAATAACATTTGGAATAAATGCATGTTTTTACATTGATTTTGAGTTTTGATGTGGAAATTCACTTCCCTCACGTCAGCGTGTGCTGCGTGCAAACTCGTATTTAATTTGTATGTGTCTGTGTTACTGTGTTACTAGTTTTGTCATCAAAGTGTAGTTAAAACGTATGAAACACAATCTGTGGCCGTCATCTACAGGTAACTCACGTTACTGTGATATTGAATTCAGGTGCTGCAGCAGCTGCTAGGGACGCATTGTCACCAGCCACCATTGCTCGAGGAACAAACAAGAAACCTACACCTAGGAGACCTAAGGCTGAAACTCCGAAAAATGGTGAGACTATATTCCTTGCATTGACCTCCATTCTTTTTTTAACTTATATATTATGTATGAAAAATGTCTTTAACATGTCAAAAAGCTATAATAACAAAGAAAAACTTACTGTTTATACCTTGATGGACAAGCGGTAAAATTCCGTGATGGCACTGGAATTCCTAAGATGCAACTAAAGTTGAAGCATTTGAAACTACCACAAGAAGCAATAAGAGTTAAGAATATTTCCAATGTAAATATCGGTTAAGCATTTTTTGAATGCGTTTCACATAGCAAAGGTATTGGTCAAAAACCTGTACAACAACAACTGTGACAAAGTAATTGTTCTACTCTCAATTATTAAATTAGATGGTTACGTTGTTGTGCTGTAGCTATATTACAACAAAAATAAATGGACGGGGTCCACTTTAATTTCAAACAAGTTTTACACTAAAAAATATATAAATAAAACTTTATTCATGACTGCTAATTATGGAGGTCTTTAATACTAGCAAATCAATTTCAGATTTCGTCTCTGGCGTGTAATTTAGTTTCACAATTAAAAATCAGATAATTTTGGGGCCTGAACACACGAAAACCAATAATTGCAAAGTTAACAAAAAGACAATGAATTTAGAAAACCCTATCTACAACATGTTGGATCTTTGTTGACAGGGACATGGAAACCAGACATGGTCGGTAGTAAAAATCCAACCCCAAAAAGAGATCCAGCGAAAGTTCAAAAACCATTACAATTTCAGATGTCTCTTGCAGGTATGTATACTCACGGTTGAAGTGTCATCGTCATTACTTGATACTTTTACTAGAGGTAGTTTAATCTAGTGCTGGGCAGGGTTTAAGGTGGGAACAAAATTCTTTGGGCAAAAATGCTACAAGCTTCTAGAGATTTGTAGTAAAAATATTTTCCTTTTAGCTTTTTCATCGCGTGTCATTGTTTTTTTTGTCGCAAGTGTTTTTTGGGTGTATTTGTTTTTAAGGTTTAAACATAATAAATAATACACTTATGTTTAAGTTTACTGTTAGTTTTAATTGGTTTGGTTCAATCAACCATTTGTATGTAGACAACCCTTTTTAGACTAATTGTAACGAAGGAATCTCACATTTTTCACTATCACTCGGGGTATCAGTTTCCAGTTATTGTTTACTGCTTGTACCGGTACTTGTACTAGTACTACTACTATTGGAGGGCTGGGAAGCTTCTACATTTCATTCCAAGCCTGCTTTTCTTGGTAACAATCTTATCCATTTAAACTACTAATGTCTGAAATAGAAATATACTACACATTGTAAAACAATAAATACGTCACTAAAACAAATGAAAATCAAAGATAACATAACCTCGAAGTATAACACGATTACCACATTACCGATTTCGAGATGTCTGTTTTCGCTGTTTGAGAATTCCTATTACACAGTGCACGCCTAGCCAAGTCACACTGCATGACGTCAGCTACTGTCGTATCAGTAATTCGCTCGTTCCGCGGTACGCAGTTGAAACCGACAGCAACTGTGACAGTCTACCTCTACTTGGGGCTTGGCACCGTGGAAACCAGGCTTCACGTAATGGAGGCTCGTCTACCACTCATGTAGAAGCGGTCGGTAAAGTGATGTAGGTAGTGCAATTAACACAATGTTGTCAAGCCTCCATAACGTCCCAACTGACTATTCTGTTTAGTTGTGGATCGTGATCACGTCGCGTCTGATCAAGGTTTGCATTGCAGACTATGTTACATATGTAGCTTTTAAAATAATACAGAAATAAGTTGCAAAATCAAATGATGTTTTAATAAAATTGTTTGGTTAAAAGTAGATTTTTGCAACCAAATAAAAAAATTTGTATACATTTCCTTTTAGCAATAAAGCGACAGCCCGCTCAAATATTGTCACATTTTTGAGGTGTATGTCGCATTTTTTGTCAAATACGACCGCAGCTTAAACCCTGGTGCTGGATGAAGTGAAGAAGCTGAATGTATTCACTGGCTGTTTGTTGTTGGGTTTGCTTTTAAAGAGGATGGATAAAATACATCTCACAACACTATAATAGTTATTTGTGTGTTAAGGGAGTAAAGTGCAACTTTGTCTCCCTGAGGGAAATTGTTGGCGCCCGATGCCGTAGGCGAGGGCGACAATTTTCCCAAGTGAGACAATGTACTTAACTCCCGTAATACACACAACATTTCCCAGACCCCAAAATCCACAAGTATCGATAAGTATTCACATTCACAATCGCTGTCCATTTTGGTTGCGTAATGCGTAATAACTAGCCTCGGAATTCGAAACGTTAATTGCCGCTGGATCGAAATATCAATCAGCTGATCCGATTCCGTTATAGCTGCAGCATTAATTATTGCAGCGAAATCTCAGCTGATTCTGTTCCGCAGGAGACAAAGTAGCACTTTACTCGTTCATTACAAGGAGTAAAATTCGACTTTACGCAGTACGCGGGGGAAAAGTATATTTACACTTATAATGTACTTGTATACAAGATGGAAAAATATACACAAAATATGGTACAAGGAGATCGATTTCAACCAGTTACACCGGTCATCATGAGGCGCAATCAGAGAATGGGTCGTTGCTTCTGGCCTCCAACCTTCTACTCACAGCAAACATCCCCTCACCACGAACAAGGTTTATGTCAAGGTCTCTAGTGTAGATGCAAGAGATGAGTCATCATGAGGCACAATCAGAGAATGTGTCGTTGCTTCTGGCCTCCAACCTTCTACTCACAGCAAACATCCCCTCACCACGCACAAGGTTTATGTCAAGGTCTCTAGTGTAGATGCAAGAGATGAGTCATCATGAGGCACAATCAGAGAATGGGTCGTTGCTTCTGGCCTCCAACCTTCTACTCACAGCAAACATCCCCTCACCACGCACAAGGTTTATGTCAAGGTCTCTAGTGTAGATGCAAGAGATGAGTCATCATGAGGCACAATCAGAGAATGTGTCGTTGCTTCTGGCCTCCAACCTTCTACTCACAGCAAACATCCCCTCACCACGCACAAGGTTTATGTCAAGGTCTCTAGTGTAGATGCAAGAGATGAGTCATCATGAGGCACAATCAGAGAATGGGTCGTTGCTTCTGGCCTCCAACCTTCTACTCACAGCAAACATCCCCTCACCACGCACAAGGTTTATGTCAAGGTCTCTAGTGTAGATGCAAGAGATGAGTCATCATGAGGCACAATCAGAGAATGGGTCGTTGCTTCTGGCCTCCAACCTTCTACTCACAGCAAACATCCCCTCACCACGCACAAGGTTTATGTCAAGGTCTCTAGTGTAGATGCAAGAGATGAGTCATCATGAGGCACAATCAGAGAATGGGTCGTTGCTTCTGGCCTCCAACCTTCTACTCACAGCAAACATCCCCTCACCACGCAGAAGGTTTATGTCAAGTTCTCTAGTGTAGATGCAAGAGATGAGTCATCATGGGGCGCAATCAGAGAATGGGTCGTTGCTTCTGGCCTCCAACCTTCTACTCACAGCAAACATCCCCTCACCACGCACAAGGTTTATGTCAAGGTCTCTAGTGTAGATGCAAGAGATGAGTCATCATGAGGCGCAATCAGAGAATGGGTCGTTGCTTCTGGCCTCCAACCTTCTACTCACAGCAAACATCCCCTCACCACGCACAAGGTTTATGTCAAGGTCTCTAGTGTAGATGCAAGAGATGAGTCATCATGAGGCACAATCAGAGAATGGGTCGTTGCTGCTGGCCTCCAACCTTCTACTCACAGCAAACATCCCCTCACCACGCACAAGGTTTATGTCAAGGTCTCTAGTGTAGATGCAAGAGATGAGTCATCATGAGGCACAATCAGATAATGGGTCGTTGCTTCTGGCCTCCTACCTTCTACTCACAGCAAACATCCCCTCACCACGCACAAGGTTTATGTCAAGGTCTCTAGTGTAGATGCAAGAGATGAGTCATCATGAGGCACAATCAGAGAATGGGTCGTTGCTTCTGGCCTCCAACCTTCTACTCACAGCAAACATCCCCTCACCACGCACAAGGTTTATGTCAAGGTCTCTAGTGTAGATGCAAGAGATGAGTCATCATGAGGCACAATCAGAGAATGGGTCGTTGCTTCTGGCCTCCAACCTTCTACTCACAGCAAACATCCCCTCACCACGCACAAGGTTTATGTCAAGGTCTCTAGTGTAGATGCAAGAGATGAGTCATCATGAGGCACAATCAGAGAATGGGTCGTTGCTTCTGGCCTCCAACCTTCTACTCACAGCAAACATCCCCTCACCACGCACAAGGTTTATGTCAAGGTCTCTAGTGTAGATGCAAGAGATGAGTCATCATGAGGCACAATCAGAGAATGGGTCGTTGCTTCTGGCCTCCAACCTTCTACTCACAGCAAACATCCCCTCACCACGCACAAGGTTTATGTCAAGGTCTCTAGTGTAGATGCAAGAGATGAGTCATCATGAGGCACAATCAGATAATGGGTCGTTGCTTCTGGCCTCCAACCTTCTACTCACAGCAAACATCCCCTCACCACGCACAAGGTTTATGTCAAGGTCTCTAGTGTAGATGCAAGAGATGAGTCATCATGAGGCACAATCAGATAATGGGTCGTTGCTTCTGGCCTCCAACCTTCTACTCACAGCAAACATCCCCTCACCACGCACAAGGTTTATGTCAAGGTCTCTAGTGTAGATGCAAGGGATGAATACAAATTAGATAAAAAACCCCACAAAGTTAAATTTAATTCCTCTTTCCTTGTACCAGGTGCTTAAGGTTTATGTATAAGATTATTAGGTATCTGTGGATCAGGTTTTCGACATACTGGACATTACCAGATTTGGTAGCACAGCGCTGGCTTCACAAGTCAGACTTAGTTGGGTGAGTTCGATCCGGGCTTAGGGCTAAGATAGACACTCTTAACGAACGGTCACTACTGCTTACCCATGTGACTAAGGCCGTTACGGTACCTCAGCTGACCTTTGATAACTTTAATAATCCCACAGCACAAAACCAGCTTCTGCAAGAAACAAAGTCCATATGTTGGCATAAAACTCCTCGATGCACTATCAAGAACATTAAAATCTGAGGGAAGCATTAGCAGATTGAAAAAAAAAACAACTGAAATCTCTAATGCTTCAGGGAGCTTATTATACTGTAAAGGAATTTCCAAGTGACCCCACAAGTGTAAATGATTACAGGTTTAAGAAATGTAACAGACTTTTGTAGTGTTATAGTTGGATGTAAGAGGTTTTATGAGTGTTTTTTGTCTCTAATAGTAGTAGTGACCTCTACTGTATTTTGACGCTCTTATGCAACTTTTTGATGTTTTACAATAAAGCATTTCTGAGATCTGAGTCCTTAATGTGTACATAATTTTAAGAGTTTGCGGGTTACAACAATATCGGCTCAGGTACAGAGTAAAAGGAATTACTATCAATGGATCGGTTCAATCTTCAGCAACTGTTCAAAGTCTGTTCAACTTTGATATCACTTTAGAGGTTTCACTTTAGTTGTTTTATAATAAAGCATTTTTGAGTTCTGGATCTTCTTTGCAATATAAGTTTGTCTCTGTAAACAAATCCAACATCTAATTCAATTTATTTTAATTTCAAAGATGAAGACTCACCTGCTGACGACACTGATGCGGACTCCACCTATTCTCCCACCAAGGACAGCGCTTCAGTCCTGTCTGATGATGAGGTTATACCAGACGACTCGGATGGTGAGACACCGCACAAGAGGACGAAAAGGGCGAAGAAAGGTACAGAAACAGTAATTTACCATCTCGACTATAAAAATATAAGGAGAAAGAAGAGTAGTCAATTCTGCATGGTTTGAGAATCTTTTTTTGTTATCAACTAGGCTGATTTATTCTAAATCAAAATATTTATTACCATTGACCATATCATTGCAATGAAATAGGCATTGTCAATAATATTTAACTTAACTGCCTTAATATTGATCAGATCTAACCTCGAAACAAATTTACTCAATGGTCATTGGTGTTTAAAAAATTCTTTACATGTATAAAAATGGATGGTCAACAAGCTAGGTAGAGGTGGGCGAGTACTCAAATTTTCTAACTCTCAAAGGCCGAGCGAGTATTAGAGGCTACTCGAAAATTCGAGTTGAGTAGTTTGATACTCCCGCCCTTTACCCGAAATACTCGACAATAGCATAACTCCACCCACCGTTTACGCCGCTAACCAATGATTAACAAAATAAGTGACTGAAATAGAGAAAAATCACTTTCTTGTTAAAATGTTCTGGTTTTGATAAACTAACCCAAAATCTTTGTATGGATATATATTCATAATACTTGTTTTTTGTTTGTTATGGTTGTTGTGGTTTTATCTATATATATTTTTTTCATTTAATTCATATTCATTCATAGGTTAAAATAAAATAAATAATAACATTAATAATTCAATAAAGTGTTATGTTTATAACTAAAGTTTAATATGTAAAAAACATTATTTTCAATAACAAAAATTAAAATGAGTTTTTTATTTTTTTAAAGAACTACTCGACTCGACTCGCCCACCCCTAAAGCTAGGACTAGGACTTAGCCACTGCTCCTAGCTCTAGTCTGATATTTAGCTTTGTGAACTCCCGGGAGGTTGGAGAGTGGGATGTTCTTTCACTACCCAGTGACTCATACAATCAATAACTAAACACAATGTTTCAGGATGGTTTTATTTGCCTTATTACCAATCATGACGATCGATTCACTTTTGTTTCAGACAACTCCAAGACTGGGACTACGTTCAATGGACAAACGTCTAAACAGAAAGTTAACGATTCAGGTGGCAAGAAGCCGAAACCGCCCAAAGAAATAAAACCATTCAACCGCCTGCTGGAGGGAGTTACCATTGTCATTAGCGGGTACCAGAACCCATTGCGCGGGGAGCTGAGGTCAAAGGCGTGTGACATGGGCGCTAGGTACAAGGGGGACTGGGACAATACCTGCACACACCTCATGTAGGTGCCTCAAGTTTTATCTTGGTTCACTTCATTTTTTTGTTAATATGTCTGTTGTTCATCTGTTTATATTTTTACACACCAAAATAATAATCAGTCTCGCTCAAGTAGTCGCATTGTGTAGCCATACCGAGCCTGGCTTTATTTTAATTTTGTCTGCTTTTCAGTTCTCTATTTTATTTTTTTTTTAGCTTTGCCTGGATTGTGCACCTATATTCTGTGTAATTTTGTTATGTTTTAGGTTTTTTCTCATCTGAAAACGGGATCAGATTTTATATCCTGAAACATTGCAGACGTGTTTTTACTAATCAGTAATGGAAAATATCTGTGATGATTTTTTAAAATAACAAAATCAATATTTTTAAATATATCAATGTTGTATTTATGTCTACGTGTGTAATTTCGCTGCTGCAAGAAAGACTTACTGTATTGAGTTATATGACATGATACCTTTTTTAATGCATAATTATTTATTTATGTTATTAACATGATATCAAGTGATCTGGAAAAATATTTAACATCTTACGAATGTTGATTATTATTTTAATGAGCATAAATTTTGTATTTATTTAGTGGAAAAATTACATAAAAGTAAATGGGAAAGTGGAGAAAACTCAAAAACAAGAATAATTAAGAAATTAATTCTTAACTGTATCTTCATAAAAAAATCAGTTGCAATGAAGTAAGCTCAATGCAGTAGGCTAGGCCTATTTAATACGTACGGCAAATAACTGTGCAGTTGTACATTTTCAAAACAAAGGTTAAAACACTTGTCACAGTTTTTAGCTTTCTTTTGTTAGTTATACCCATCAAACATATAAAAGGTAAATAGCGTATTTTATTATGTATTGTTGCGAATGACCGGCTGTGATTCGCTGTCACTCGTATGTAGTGTTTTACACATTTATAATCAAAAGATGTATCTCATACATCATCCGTTGGAGCCACTGGTAGTTCCTATTTCTGATCTTAGTAGTTAAAGAACACTTCCCACCTTTAGTGTCATGTTACATGTCCACTATATAAGCAATCCCAAGGTAACAGCAGTGCAAGGCATCATAGAGAACTTTATTATAAGATTACTAGAACTGATGTGAAAATTTGTCTTTTTTAATATAGGTATTTAGGCCTAAACAAAATAAGAGAGTTTAAAAGTTTGAACTTTCAATAAGTCAATTGATTTTATTTATCTACTTTTTTAAAAGCAGCTCCAAGCTCCGGTCTCTTAAAACTTCTGTCGGTGGTGCCTTTTAAATTACTTAATGCTTGTAGCCCAACTGAACTTTGAAAACTGTTTTCAGCTGTGCCTTTGTGAATACACCTAAATTTAACCAAGTTCAAGGAAGAGGGAAAATTGTCAAGAAAGATTGGGTGGAAAAGTGTCACAGTCAACGGAAACGACTCCCTTGGCGTAGGTACTGTACTTGATAAGGCAGGATTATTATTGTTTTGTAGATATTAATTTGAAATGGATTGATATTGAAAAGTAATTTAAAGAGCCTTATGCATGCTGTCCAAAGTATGAATCTTCTTTGAAATAAACAGTGTGAGGGAATTACTGTGAAAACATGAAAATAGCTAGTTGAAAATTGCCACTAGAAGTTTGGAAATTAATCAGTCATTATGCCTTTAAAATTAAATTATTTTTACTGTCTTGATAAAGTTCAAAAATGAAATATCTGTCACAGACCTTGGTTGATGTGATTTTGTAGTTTGGGGTACCCCACCTGAGCAGATCCCGTAGCGGCGTCGATGTCTAGTCCATGTCCATATTGTATTGTTAAAACTTGCACTGCACTTGAAACATTGTCCGTGAGCGCGATCGAAAATAGTTCAAAGCAATAAACTTCTTCTCATAAAAAAACCGAACAAAAATGCTTTCTTTAGCTTTAGCTATTTACAATGACTGATTAATAAAAGGTTGAAAGTATAGGTACTATTAAGTTGCGGGTAGCAAAATGCTAAGATGCGGAGCGGTAAGCGGGTGAAGGTTTGCCAGTGGCATTCGGCAGTGGACTGTGTCGTTTGCATGGACAACAAGCTTAGAGTACAAAGGCCGCATACCTTCCTTATCGCAAGAAGTGACTATAGAAGAAATATAACTTGGGCTGTGGATTATTATTTGAAATTGAAGTATTGAAAAATGGAAATATTGGGAAAATAAATGGTAAAATAAGAAATATATCCAACAAACAGCTTCAATGTAAATCTTATGTTAGGAAAACAATTGAATTGTATATTTAGCAACTGTTTATACATTAACAAAATACAGCACAACAGCAAGGAAAGGTGTTACATTAATTAAATAAAATGACTTCTATAGTGACACCTCAGTGTGCTAAATACGTTCTGATGGTGTCAATTCAGAATCATGAGAAAACATTTGCTCAAGTTCAAGCAGCAGATTCTAGTAGTATTTTAACTTCAATTTAAACCTGTATAGGCACTAAGCAAACCTGTAACCCAGATTTTTGAACTTGCATAGTTTTAAATTTACTTAAAAATATGAATACATCCAGTTTAAATTCACTTTTGTAGGCTTCTGCCTATGCCTTTATTTTTCCTGTATCCTTTTATCCCCAAATTGGAAATTTGTTGCTTTTATTAACACCTAGGATTTTCCAGGTTTGCTCTGGACAGAAATGACACCGGTACTTCGAGTGAAGAGGAGATTTGGGAGGAAGGGTCTGTGCCCACGACCAGTGGTGCCAACACGATAGCCAGTGGGGCCAACAGACGACGCGTCAGCTCTGGATCTGGGTCCGACACTGAGGAGGAGATTGAGAAGTAAGGCCCTCCAATAACTTACGGGCCCGCATACGTGTTTAGTCTCGTGGCTGTGCGAGTCTTCTTTTGACAGTTTAAAAATACTTTTTTATGTTAGAAAACTGAATTAATGATTTGTTATGGGTTTAAATCAACGAGCTTAATACATCTAGAGTTCTCAACTGGGGTGGAAAAGTGAACCCTCCCTGGAGGATATGTTGTAAAACCACAGAAAGCAATGGTTTGTAGCAAACATGTGTTTTTGAAATGAGAGTAGTTTTTTTAAAAGGAAATGGTTTATTTTGTCACCTTGTATTACAGATTCATTACCGGTAAAGATTTAATCCTAAAACCACTTTAGATTTAAAATGTAACATTCAGGGACTTTTTCTTGTTCCTCTATAAAACACGGTTAGACATAAGCTGCCGATATCAACATTTTATATAGCCTGTAGTTAATTGTGTTGGCATTAGGGGTGTGCGAGTAGTATTTTTTTTAATCGAGTCGAGTCGAGTAGTGCCAATTATTTTCGAGTTTTGAGTATTTTCGAGCGAGTATTTGCCATAAGTTGGAAATTTAAAATAGAGTAATGGGATTTGAATACCACCTTAGATTTGATGATCTAAACATGGTTTTTAACTAATACGTGAGAAGCAATACAAAGTTTTAGCCAGTGCAATCAAAAGGATTACGTATTGACAAACAAAATGCGGTTTGACATTCATTTCCGGCCGATAAAACACGGTCCGGTTGTCATTTGGCCAATATCACCTGGTCCATTCATCATCTCTAATCAATATTAGATGACGAAATCTTTAGTTACGGCCGATATTAAGTGGTCCGGTCGCCACTTTTGCCGATATTATGTTTTCCGTCGTCATTTACGGTCAAAATTACGTGTTCTGATCGTCATTTTCGGCCGATTTTACGTGATTCGATCGCCTTTTGCGGCCATTACTACGCGTTTTGGCCGGTCGCAACCGTTAGTTCAGAAATCGGCGGGAAATACTCGCTTGAACTTTCAAGTATTTTTCAAAACTTCGAGTCGAGTTCGAGTATTAAAATACTCGGCCGAAAACTCGAAGTTTCGAGTACTCGCACACCCCTAGTTGGCATAGAAGTGGAGGGTGCAGAGATGAAATTGGCAGCCACCATGTAGGCTTAACTTGTTGTTGGCTGCAGCCGGCTTCAAACAGCACATTCAAAACCTTATATCCACCCTTGCTTACGTATATCCCCCCAGTCAGCATCCTTTGGTCATCTTAGAATTAGTTATTTACATATAAAATTGTAACGATTGTGCGGTAGTTATTACTGAGGTTACCAAGAATGGTGACAAAATAAAACAATTAAGTGATTGTTTAAGGAGTCAATGGCAAAAAGTATACACACTTGTTAAAAGCATTATGCAACTACAGCATAATATAATGTGGTTCCTGTGAAGAAATTCCCGCAACAGGCCAATGGTTATTGACCAATTGATATGTCCTCAGTTCTGAAATTGACTGTACCCCCTTTTGCTTTTGCACTTTGACTTGACCGCCACACCATCTCAGTTACGCCCAGACTATGAATGTCTATGGCGCTAATTTTAGTTTTATTAGGTTTTTGGTATGCCTGTTTTCATAATATTTCATGTCTTAAATTTCTAAAAGATCAACGGGAATATATAAATGCGTACATGAAATTATCTCTTATATGGAAAATTGAATACACATTTCATTAGTATCTTGCACTCTCCTACCGCCACAGGTTCGTATCCAATGCTTCTCTTATGAGGATTAAGAAACATTTTATCCTGCAAACGGTGCTATGCAGGACCCTCATTTTCTATAACAGCCTCGTTTTAGAGTCAAGTTTGGCTCTTACTCAGTTGGATTTTTTTGAGCTATTGCACAGAAACACAGAATTGCGAAAGTGATTTCAATCAGACTACCTTCACATTATATCCAATTATAACTGATAATCGGCTTTAAAGACATTTAACTGTACTGTAATAAAAATTACTGTTTCAGAGTTAAGGCCAGACAAGCTCAAACGAAAAAAGCAGTTAAACCAGCTGACAAACCTCCAGATAAGCCGACGGACCCATTCTCCGCAGATACAGACATAGAAAGCGACTCAGAGACCCAGACTGACAACCTCCCTCTACCCCCGCTGCCTCAGTTCTTCACAAACATCACCTTCCACATAGCCAGCGACATTGACGATGAGGGAAGGAGGAAACTGCATCGATACATCGTCGCTTACAACGGGTAAGAACGTCCTCGGAGGTAACTTACTACGCAACCTTCAACTGTACAGCATCAATTGCTGTGGTAATACAATTGCTTGGGATTACAAAGACCCTACATTAATGGAAGACTGTCATGGTTTCATACATTGTGGGGTAACCGAATGACTACGAGCATCTGTAGAAAGAAGTCTTCAAGACAATATGTAGGTATCCCATCCGCATAAGACATGTTTCTTTTAACACGTTCGCTGCGGCGAGCGCCATGTGGCGCTCAGCAGAACAACGCCGCAATCTGAGAGCGCCACATGGCGCTCTGTCTAGATGCAAGTTCCATTTGGTCTCGTGCTGGCAGCACTGTGTTGAGGATGGGTATTTTATGTCAGCCTTTAGCTAGGAATGCAAGCTTTATTTTGGTGTAGGTTGGTAGTAAATTTCCCCGTAAAATTCCCGTTCATACGGGACAAAAAACCAGTTTTTGCCCCATATTTCTGGGATATTCTCCCTGTAATTGACATTACAAGGGAAATGGCTAGTACCCAGGCAGTGCTGCTACCTGTGGGTGTTTCAGCGAACTACGTCCAGTCTCGTGGAAATGCAGCACATCACCGCACCGCTGTTTTGTGATTCGTCAGACCAAAATAATTGAATTCGTCTGTATCAATCTGGTTCGCTGCCGCACTCGGCCTACGCGCGCCATTGGTGGGCCGCAACAAACGTGTTAACTCTTGACACAATGATGTCAGGAGAATGGATAGTTAACATTTTCTCACTTTTTAATCTTATCTTAATTTAGGTATGTTTTTATTACAATATTCTGTAGGTGGTAATATCTTAGGTTTCTTACCACAGCACAGTACTAGGCACTGTATTTTGAACTTGTTTTGGAATGTTACCTAAGTCATTTAATGTTGGTTGTTTTCCTGGTTTTCAGCAATGCAGAAAGGTTTATTAAGAAAAGTGTTCCATTTTATACAGATACAAGCTTGTTAGTTGGTGCCTTGTTTTACCACGGGGAAATGAGTTAGTGCTGCATTCTGTGATTAACCTTTTGATTATGTTATCATCTATTCAACGAAAATAAATGAGATTAACACGAGCACTTTTAAGGGGGGGTGGATCCATGAGAGAATTTTGTAAAACCGTTTTTTTAGCAAGCACCAAAAGAAACGTACGTACCAAATTTCCTCTCTGCAGACCTTACAGTTATGGAAATTTTGAGACAAGTCAGTCAGTGGGATTTGGATTATGTATATTTATATTAAATTTTTCTTGCAGGAGTGTGACTGATGAGATGGACGGCAGTGTTGAGTACGCCATCACTCGGTTACCAGACATCGCTGCTGAGGTAAGTCTGCTTATGCATACAATGTACTTGCTTGTAAACAGGCTAAAGCAGTTCTGTACTGTAGAAAATGGGTTAGGCCTATACAAACTAAAATTATTCCATCTTGTAGAAGCGCGCTAAAGTTTGAAAATGTTCAGTGTGCTGGGTGATTCCAAAATTGCCAAGTGTAAAGTTACTAAGTAGGTTTCAGCTGTGATTTGTGGTTTTAAAGGTGATTTGAAACCTCCCTACCTGATTTGACTCCTCTGCTTTATTAAGGTTGACCAAATTACCATACTCACCCCTTTTGCCAGTGCCACTACTACTGATGTTTCCCCAGCAATGTTTCTCCCTGAAGATCATACGAGTTTCTTTCAACACGGTCCTTGTTATTTTTTCGCATCTTTCCCTCTCTTGATTGGTCAACGTTTGTGTTCCAGATTCAGGAAGAGTACGGAATCAGTTGCATCAACCCGGAATGGGTCTGGGAATGCAGCGATGCAGGAAGATTCATTCCCGTCAACCAATTTATTTTATAGTACAAACCTTTCACACATTACTTTCGCCACTTATTGCGAGTTTTGCACTTAAACCTTAATAGTTTTTAGTAAATAACTTATTGTATTTTTTAAATGTAGCCTATATTCAAAGTGAGGATTTTTTATGTTCCCTTTTTCCCAACTAATTATCGTATACAGTAAAATTAAATAATTGCTTTAACACGTTAGCTGCCACGTAGGTCCGATCGGACCTAAGATGTTGCAAATGCTATGTTTGACTAAACTGGTTCAAGTTAGTCATCAGAGCGACCTAGCAGCAAAACATTGAACTTCCAGCATACTAGATAGACCACGCCTACTGGCCGTTCATTGGTTTGGTTCGTTGCTTCAACCAGGGCTGCAAACTGTCGACTCAAAGTCCACTGGAATTCGCTGAGTATGCAGGTTTGCTGCAATGGGGGTATTTGATTTTTCTCCACAACCACTTAACCTAGCTTAATGATTCAAAATACTAAATTTTTTAAGCTCCATAAAATGACTGTAACCAAAATCTAGTGTTTTTAAATTTTAGGGTAAAAAGTTCAAAAACTAATTTTTGGAAAATTTTAAACCCCCATAAAACCCTCTCCCCATAGACCGATCGATCTGGTTTTCAAACTTAGTCATAAATGGTACTCTCCACATTTGTGCCAAATTTCATAAAAATCGGGCGTTTCTTTCAAAAGTTATCGCGGTAATGGACACATATATGGTATAGATATAATATATCTATATTATATATGTACATATATATATATATATATATATATAAATTTGAACGAATAGTGTTTTTGGCATCTGGGGACCTCAAAATAAGAAGTTATCATGGTCTCGGGCTTAAGTCTTACTGTGCCACCTAAGGTAATAGCTTCTTCCCTATAGGGGAAATTCGCTAAAATGAGTAACATTTTTTGAAATCCTGCTCCTTGTTGTGTAAATCTATCCGTTTTGTTTTTTACTAAATTAATTATATATTTTGTACTGTAAAAGGTATTGATTTAAAACTTGGCGTATATTGTGTATATACTTGATGCTATTTTGGTATTGAATTTGAAGTTTCTACTTAATTCAATTAAATTCAAATTTACTTTATTCATTAATTGAATATAGTAATATTTTACTAATGAAAAATAGTTTTAAGATTCTTAAAGTTCACTCTATACCATGTGTCCCAAAAGTCCCACCCCCCCTATTATTTTTTTAACGACTGCATATAACGAGATTATCGTCCGGGGAAGTCTTAGTGACCCAAAAAGGAAACTTTTGAAGAGTCCAAATTTTCGACCCCCTCCCCCAAAATAGGGGGAGCATGCCTCCTAGGTGGCATCGCGATGCACCTGTTATGCTAGGCCTGGCTAACAACATGCATATGTTTGATTTACATGGATGTCGATTGCGACTTGCCCTGTTGGTACCCTGAGGTGAAGCCCTCAAGCTGGATCTTTTCCAAAACCCCAAAAGGCACATCTAAACATTAAGAAAATTTAAACAAAATAGTTTCACTGATTGGCTTATCATAAAAATAACCTTATTCTTGTTATAAATAGATAAGTAACAAATATATATATATGTATGTAGGGAGTAGCGAAAACATAAGCAATAATAATAACAAATACATCCTGTAATTAAATATTTAATATGTATTTGTGCAGTATATGTATGTACAAAATTCATCACATTTTTCTAATTAAATTTACAAAATATTGTAATGACAGCATTATTTATTGTAATAAGTACTTATAATATCTACAACATATACACTACCAATATTACTTTAGTGATAGGCTATAACAAATTGATTTTAATGCGACCATTTCCTGTTTTTGAGATTTTAGTCCAACTAATTAAAAGCTTGATAATACAATTTTTCTCTTTTAGTTAAATGCAGAAAACTATTTCTATAAAAGAGCGATTGCCAAGACGATTGTTATCAATCGAAGGAGCAATCAGTCTTGTAATGCAGCTAAAATTAGATATGAGGCTGGCCATAAAAAAATAAAATTACCAAACAGTACATTTGGAAAATAAAGAAATAATAGTACTAGAGCAAGATGAACCAGTCCCAATACTTTAGTTTTTTAGGTACATTACAAATGTTAAATACAAAGATAATAGAATATATAAGAAATAAGCATTCGTTTTAGCGTTTTAAATATTTGTTTACAGTAGTGGGTTAATTTTAGTTAAAATAACGATTAATAATGACTTTGACTGTGATCTTCCGATCTCTTGCATAGATGTGACCAGATTGCTAGAACAGTAATATTAAAACTGTGCCTACAATAGTATCACATCTGCTTCGGTAGCTATGCCAATAAGACATCTTAAAGCTTTCAAGCACCAAAACTTCTCTCTGCTACTTTTCTCACTACGCCAAGACCTGAGCTGAGATTCTTCTGCTACTGATCCGCCGAAACTAGAACCGGTAGTTGTTGTAAACATCGAGGAATATATCTCGGCAGTTCATCTTGACCCTGAGTTTGGCGCAGAGGAGGAACACTCCTGACAGTTTGCGGTGGAGGGAGTAGATCTCCTCCGGAGGGGGGCACAGGCGATGGGTGATGATCGTGGGGACCAGCTGTTGAATACGCTTGGTCGTGTCTTGTGCGCCAAAGTCAAACTCTCCTATTTCTTGAAGGAAAACTTCGGCCAGGATCATGACTGCGTTCACATGGGCATCCTCCATTACCTGAAAACATGTTGTCGTGAGAATATAAAATTGTGCTTCAAAATAGGTTGATACCTCCATTAACGGCTTAAGTTTATTTTAAAGCTTGGTTAGTGTTAAACGTCGATTCAATAAATTTCAAACATAAATCAAAGTTTTAGGACACAAATGTAGAAGAAAACACCTTATTTACAGTATCGGGGTTAAATCAGGATCAGCGACAGCTAACCCCCAACTAAAGTCACATGACTCTAGGCGGCCAGATGTAAGTCAGATGTGATAAAATGGGATTATAAGAACATATCTTCGAGATCACTTCCAATCAACTCCCTAAACTAAAATGGTAACAAATTATATAGGCTACACATGAATTTATTCTTTAATAAAATAATGACTGAAATAATTCCATTTGTATTTGACATAAAATTACATTTCACTCTAATCAGGAAAATATGGATAGGACAAGCAGGCTTTCCTTGGAAAGTACAGGCATCCTAATGATAGCACACTGACACTACAAAACACACATAAAAGAATATTTAAAGGCTACTGGCCTCTTTGTCAACTTAGAGAAGAATGCCACTTGTTCTATCCACATTTTTTAGATAAATGGGCAAAAATCCCTATCGAAAAATATATTTTACTCTTCTTAGTTATAAGTTAGGTTTTCTAAGGATTGTATTGAATCTGTTAAAACTACCAGTAATTTATTAATTTCCTTTCTCTACACTAACGAATTGATTGAATATTTAAATGTCAGTTGTTATTTTGCATTTAAACTAGGGATCCTATAAGACCAATATGTAGAGCATATGGCCAGAGAAGTGAAGACAGTTTAAGAATGACAGGGCCCACAATAAGATGCCGGCAGTTGGAGATGATTCATTAGGGTGGGCCGAAAAAAAGTCAACTTCATCCGATCAAAAACATGTATGTCTTACAAGTTGTGTAGTAGGTCTAGAATGAACATGGTAAAATATTAAGTCAGTCAGATAATATCTTCAGACTGCGCAAATGGCTTAAAGATTCATGTTTTTAATAACAAATTGAGTTGTTGCCTATTTTTTTACGTTTAATTTCGTCCGATCAAAATCATGTATGACTTAAAAGCTTCATCATACGTCTAAAATGAATTTCGTTAAATATTAGGCCCCATGGATGCTATTTTTAGACTGTACAATTGGTTTACAAATTTTAAGTTTTCGGAAAATAATCAAATGTTTCCTAATTATTTGTATAAACATGATAAAGCTAAACTAAGCCAGGGACGAGGTTAAAGTTATGTTAAAAGGTCCAAACATGATAAAGCTAAACTAAGCCAGGGACGAGGTTAAAGTTATGTTAAAAGGTCGAATAACTCCTCAAAAATATTGAGGTTGTAAAGGATAGCTTAGTTTACATACGTTGGATGTTGGATGGTTGTTAAAAGGTCCAATAACTCCTCAAAAATATTGAGGTTGTAAAGGATAGCTTAGTTTACATACGTTGGATGTTGGATGGTGTTGGATCAACCATGAAGATAAGTGAAGAAGGCAAAAACACAGGCGAGAATGACAAAAAGATCACTTATACAAGAGTCTGGTTCTAAATAGGCTATATATATAGGTCTACCTTTATCAAGAAAGACTAGATATAGCTTACTCAATTATAGAGTACTGTACATATCTGAACAAACCTCAGTTTGTCTGAATTTGTTTGTGTAGGATGCGATAGTTGCTCAAAAGACAGGCAAACACAAAGGCGTGATAAACATTCTAGAAGAGAGACTTGAAACCAACTTAAGTGTGTAAGAATTTCAGAGTTACAAACAAACGCGCTGCATGTCAGACATCTTTTTGAATTTTAGGATCCTGACATAACTTATTACCTAGTTACTTCAGGTTGTAAAGCCCTGTCCAACTGTCACAAACTGCCTTCTGTAAAGTTTGAACCGATCGACAGCCCTATTTGAAGAACTATTTTCTAATTTAAGAAAATACCTCAGTACCGATCATAAATACTTATTTGATATCTCGTATGTAGACTAGTTTCCACTGGTGAGTGCCCCCTTGGATTTGGAGAGAGTTTCAGTAGTGTTGAATCACGCTAGATAGGTTATTACTGCCTACCGCATTTTTCAATTGTATATTACTTCTGATTCGCCATCCGATATATAACAGAAGTGGCCAAATATGCTGTGAACGGGTACGCATCAAGTTGGTTCAGAATCAAATGCAACCCAAAACTGAAAGATGGAGCAATCTATTTGTGGAAAATGTACAATTCTCAAGTTACATGAAAGAACTCAAGAACGTGATGCCAACAGAACAATGGCTATTTCTCCCACCCAAAAGAACGTTTTAGTTGGAATGTTAACTGACAGCATATAGCACATCAGCCAGAATACAATCAGGTGAGTTATTGCAGCTCGAAATAAGTAAAGCAAAGCAGCAACCATTCGTTTCTGTGCTGTAGAATTTTGGAAATTCCCAAAATTAATTTTACTGCAACAGTCTGCATTGATTTAATAGTATGGCAGACTGTAAATATAACAGAACCACCGATTGCAATACATTTATCATAAGAAAATCCAAACGACTCCTGGAGAGGAGAATATGAAAAAGAAGTGACAAAGACACCTCAAAAAGTTTTTTAAAAACAAAAACGAGATAGTGTAAACCATAGAAACAAATTTATTTAGCTTTGGTTCTTTACCTTGCAAATTGATGACAATATTTGTTGCTTCCTACTATGTAACCAGCACAATTTTGAGTTCTGTGGTTTTACATACACTTGTTTCAATTACATATGTATTATATTCGTACCTTTGACTCGTAACCAGTGAGAAAGCCCATATCTCGGGACAACACAAGCACTTTTTGCTTATCGTTGTCAGCAGCTGCTTTGATAACTTGGATGTATTGGTCCATGAATTCCTTGCTGTATGCACGGGAAGCCCCAAAGTCCAACAGAATCAGCTGAAATTCATCCATATGTATCATGCAATGCCCAAAAATATAAATACTTGTTGAAAAATAATACAACACTGTTGAAAAATAATACAACACTATAACACTACACCAACACTGGTCATATGAACTAGCTAGTGATTACAAAACTTACCTACTACTACATAAACGCTAAAACATGCTAATCCGTCACCAACCGAGAGCATGGTCAGAGACTCGAATCGATACTTATCTATATGAAAAGTAGTTTAAACTCAAAACGTTGAAATGTATGTATAGTTTTACAGATAAATATTACTGTAAATCAAAAATAAAGTATACAGTGATAAAAATACAGTAACACATAGGAAACTTACAAACGCACTTACTGTATCAACTGTCAACAATGAGACATCGACAGGAAAAGACTTGATCGGATTCGTAAACAATTAACACCAATAACAAAACAGTCAGACTAAGCAAGGAGTCCGACCAAATGAGGTCGGATTAGCGGGGTTTTACTGTATATGTTTATGGTTAACAATTAAACTAGCTAATATTTATCTGTAAAATAAACTGCGGCAACCAAGCATTCAAAACAAGTAAAAATGCGTGAACTTCAAAATCTGTGGTGCCGCGAAAAACATGCACATTTTTTAAAGAATCTCCTTGAGGTCAAAAGGGGTTTTGGAGGACTGGTAGATAACCTGTATAAGGGACCTCAGCAAAATATCTAAGTCATGGATACCTGTCTGGTTTCCGGGTTGTAGAAGAAGTTTGACCAGTTGGGATCAGTCTGCATGTAGCGGAACTGGAACAACTCTCGCAGGCAGAGCTGCATGACGAGGAAACAGATGCGTTTCCTGGTCTCGTCATCCATATCCTGGCACTTGTCCACTGGCACTCCTTCTATCAGCTCAGACGTGAACACTTGGTTGGTGCAGAACTCGTCTGTGAGAATGGGAAACAGCACAGGATGTAAAAACTGCTTCAAACAATGGGATACAGTGGAACCTCTGTTAACCGTCACCTTCGGGACCGGGACTGTGACTTGACCAGTTGGGATCGGTCTGCATGTAGCGGAACTTGAACAACTCTCGCAGGCAGAGCTGCATGACGAGGAAACAGATGCGCTTCCTGGTCTCGTCATCCATATCCTGGCACTTGTCCACTGGCACTCCTTCTATCAGCTCAGACGTGAACACTTGGTTGGTGCAGAATTAGTCTGTGAGAATGGGAAACAGCACAGGATGTAAAAACTGCTTCAAACAATGGGATATCTTTAAAGATATTTCTTAAGGCTATAATTAATTTGGTTGGAGAGCAGATTTAAAGTTGGATACAACAGGATCGCTGCCACAGTTCTGGAGTCCGTCGCCTTGATCACTACCCAATGAATCACTACTTGGCATTAATACTTTTTTCTGAATTTCTTCATTCCGTTACAGTTCAAAATGGCGAATAAGCAGAAAACGCCCCTGCACTCAAGTGCGATTACACGTCACCTGACACACTTATGTTCATCAGAAACTGTCAATACAAGCTCACGGACTTCAGTGCCAACTACTACATCGAACATTCACTTGAGTCACCAAATACTCTTTGAACATACTCACCTTCACCTTCCAGTGGGAAGGATATATAAAGATACAGAAATTGTTCAATACTCAACCCTGTTGATTTTGGTATTTCACAAAAAGTATACTTACCAATAACCCGAGGAATGTAGTAGTCTGGGTAATCTTTGAGCAAGTCTTGGAAAATCTTGGTGCACTCCACCTCTCGCTTATAGTCCACCTCCCAGCTTAGTTCCCGCTTGGCTACTTCTACCACATTGTCAATGAACATTCCTGCGACACAAAACGTTTCCAAATTTTAATTAATATGTTACCCAGTTTGAATAATGCTTAAAATATGATATTAAAGTTGATTGTTTGCACAGTAGATTTTTTAACAAATTTTTTAAACAAAAATAAATTTCATTAGCGAACTTGATGGTCACTTAAGGGGAGAAATATTTATGGAAGTTACCCACACCACAGTTCACAAACACAGCTATCTAAGTTGTCGCCTGGAGGTAGAGAACCTCATAAGCGTTCGTAGCAGTTGGCGGCGCGACCACAACTAGTTCCATGTCTGTTTGTTTGTTTTGGGGGGGATTAGGAGGCCCCGGCATAGCCGGCTAAGCATGTCTCCCTTTGGGATATTATGCAGTCACCGGAAAGAGGGAAAAGAAGGACGGGGTCAGTCTGCCTTGCTCCAGAAAGGGAGAGAGAACCTTACCTAGCTCCCGGGCTCTGTGGGTGACATGTCTACTCGCACAATGACAGAACGGAGCACAGTCAAGTAGCTCACCTATTCAAATGGTAGGGGTGGGCAAGTAGTGTTTTTTAAATCGATTCGAGTATTGCACGAAACTACTCGACAATCGAGTCAAGTCGAGTAGTTCTTCAAAAAGAAAAAAAACCTCATTTTTATTTCTTCTATTGAAAATGTTTTTTATACATATTAAACTTTAATTATAAACATAACATTTTATTGAATTATTAATGCTATTATTTATTTTACTTTAACATTTAATTATTTAAATGAGAAAAATATATATACTGTTTTTAACATAACAAACAATAGATAAGTATTACAAATATATATACATACAAATATTTTGGGTTAGTTTATCAAAACCAGAACATTTTAACAAGAAAGCGATGTTTTTTCCCCGACCCAAACACTCCCTGTGCCCCTCTCTTACCTATCTTAAGGGTGCGCCCTACCCAGATTGAATTCATTGTTGTTTAGCGCCGCGCCGGTGCCGCCAACAAGCAGGGCCATGCATATTTACGCTTGAAGACCATTTTGTTCTCCTCGATAGCACTGTTATTTTACAGAATTATACCAAACTATTTGCTGTTTCACACTTTTCAGATTCCACTCTAGGGATCATACGGTTCCTTTTCTCCAAAATAATTTTTCTCCATACGTTAGGAATCTTTAGAAAAACGCTTAATTTGAGAACATTACTAATGGCCTACCACTTATTTTGTATTAAAATCACGATTTTTAAATCGTATGATCTCTAGATGAACATTTATTGAATTAAATAACATCAAATTATTTTTAATTGGTTAACAATTTAGCCTACAATGAGGGAGATGCAAACCCCTTACATAGCGTGCGGAAGGGAGGTACGGCGCACCCTTAACTCACAGGTATCTATAAATAACCCACCTGTCATTGTCTCCTTTGAAATGAGCTAAAACTAGATTTTAGGCTTTTTCTTGATTCTTCAGTCACTTATTTTGCTAAACATTGGTTAGCAGCATAAGCTTGGGTAAACGGCGGGAGTAGATAAGCCATTTTCAACTAATCAAATCAAAACATCTTTATTTTACAAAATACATGCACAGTTGTACAATAATAAATAGCGTCAAGACTTAGCCTATCTATTTCAAATACAAACATAAATATTATAACTACTTTTCAGAGTTGAAAATTCAACACCAGAATTAAAAAATACAATAAGTTGGTCCCATTAAAAGATAATCAGAAAGTATTCCTCAATTGAATGTAATGACTTCTCTATTAAAAATCTTTTTAATTTTGTTTTAAACAATTTAGTATTATTTTCATCCTTTAATCTTGAAGGCAATTTTCTAAAATATAAATATCCTGCATAAGTTGGTTTTTTCTTATGAAATTCTAATTTTTGTTGATGGCGTGAGGTTACAATATCCCTTTTGAACCTAGTGTTATAGTTATGAATTTCTAAAGGCTCTATTCTTATATTTTCTTCTCTCGCAAGACGTGTTTCATATATGTATGCTCCATAAACTGTTAAAATATTCAGGTCGTTAAAGTACAATTTTACAGAGTCATCAAACTTTAGGTGTGATATAATTCTTATTGCTATTTTTTGTAAATTAAAATTTTATTTAAATTAAGTTTGGAAGTAGCACCATATAATGATATACCATAACATATATGTGAATGAATATAGAACTTGAGTTTTCGAGTAGTCTCTAATACTCGCCCAGCCTTTTGAGTATTAGAAAATACTCGACAGGTACTCGAAAACTCAAGTACTTGCCCACCCCTACAAAATGGTGACCCGGAATCAGGCCTATTTGCCAACCGTTTGGATCGCTAGTGAGTTCCGGGCGACACTTTTTCTCACGTATGAGTTTCAAGAGTGTCTACTCTATTAGTTATATTACTGTGGTACAGGTTACCTTTCGGGAAGATGTTCCAGACCTTCATGATGCCCACTAGGTTGTCGATGTCGCTCTCGATACCCTGCGCGACGCCGGGGTACTGTATCTTCATGGCGACCTCAGAGCCGTCTAGCAGCACTGCCGAGTGCACCTGGCCGATGGAGGCCGCAGCGAACGGCTTCATCTCGAACGACGCGAGTCTATCCCGCCAGTTCGGGCCGAACTCCTGGCTCAGTACTTTCTGTAAAATACCCGGGTCATGTAAAAAAACTCTTTCGTAGCATTCAGATTTAAAATATAAAATAATCTTTTATGAAAAACTAATAAGTTTAGGGTCCGAATTTCAATTGGCCTAAGTTAGAAATTGAGAGTTAAGGAAAGGTTGCAAGAGAACTCATATTCAATCAAATCTCTTTATTCCATTTTGAAATAATCTTCGATTAACTGAACCCAGAGTGAGATTAAAATCCCACTTAGTAATCTGGCATAGGTTCTACGAAAACTGGACAGTGAAAATAATTCAGGTGATCATCACCTTTTTATCACCATTCAGGATCAGAGAGATTCTAAACACTACGTCTTTCTGAGGTCTTAGTTGAAGGAACTAGTCCTGCCAACCTCTCACATATATACATCTCGTGGACTTTATACATTCCTGCACTTCAGACATCTTTTCTAGAAGAAAAAACTCAAATACTAAACAGCCAACTTATAAGTGAAAAGGTGTTAGAACAACATTTTACAACGAATGTAAAATACCTGTAATCACCTGGTTTGGGTAATTAGTTAGGGTGTAAAGTGACCTCTCGTTAGTAGGCCCCACCACTTTGCTTGTGTAACGACTCACCCCCAACTTTAATTTTCCAGCGGCTGTAACCTGAGGATTCAGCAACATTTTTTTGCATTTGATTAAATTATTCATTTTATTAACCCATTAAAGTAGTAATTTTATTCTATTTTCAGTAGCCTATAGCGGGAATTGATTTGTGCTGCACTCTAGTAGCAAAATATGTAACTAATGACCGCGGGCGTCTACGGTTCTATCCGCTAGGGGTGCGGACTGACTGAAAAACCTTCATATCGCCGCCAGGCCTTTGGTCGTGTTAGATGAGTTGGCTACGTCGTGGAAACACCTTGGCCAGGTGGTGATACGATGTTCGTTGGTTCGATTCCCGCACACAACCAAAACTGACCAGTTTTGCAACTCTCAATGAGTTAACCGGTCTGTGGCAACATTGGTGGGAGGGCCCAAGTAAAATAAACGGTGGTAGGCTTGCTTGGAAGTTGACGGGATCGGTTAATTCTTTGAGACTTGCACATGGTCAACACTGATTTTGCTAATTTTTACTTATGTCTACTGTGTGTGTGCCAATACGACTCTCTAAACTGAAAGAAAACAATATTTTAATTAAAATACGCCATTAATCCATTTAAAAACACCAATTTTATACTCCAATTCACAGGTTAATAAAATTACAAGTAAGGAACGAGACCAGCTCGTATGTCTACGCCAATAGGTTAAACATTTGTAATACCATATTTGGGATAATTTATTTAAAGTATACTGATTAATAAAACAGTTCAATAATTAGGAAGACCACCAACCATTTAAAATCCCTCCAAACAGCCCAGAAACCGAATTCAAATATTCGCATTATAAATTGAGTCCAGAGTTTTCTCACTGGAAAGAGACATCGTAGCCTCGCCCGAGTGTAAGAATGCGGGCGTCAGCGCTAGCCTCCATCGGACCATGCGCTGTGATTGGCGGAGGCTCGTCGCCTCAACCACGGCGGCCGCTTCAGCAGGAGAGTTGCGTGCCGGATCCCGAGTAATGTAGTCATGCGTCTCATCGTTCCTCTAAATTCATAGTTTTTCCAAATTTTATTTAACCTTATTTTGTAATTGACTGCGGATTTACCTATTGTAAAACGATGTATTAGTTGGTTTTAGATAAGTTGTTGTAAAGTTGATTGTGCAAATTAACAGAATTTAATAAATAATAATTTGTGTCCCAACCGGCAGTTTTATTATTTTGAACTCCCAAAATCGGCCAGGGGCTTACACTGGTGTAAGGTGTGTGATATTATCGTCGTTTCATAGAGGGATTCGCTACGAAAAAAAAAAATGTTGCTGAATCCTCAGATTACAGCCGCTGGAAAATTAAATTTGGGGGTGGGTCGTTACACTTGACATAAAGAAAAGTGATTAACACACTCCATGCGGGTGACCCACCATGCGGAAACGGGTTATGGCTCAACATTGAAACATATGAGATTTTTATGTTTAACGTTTACGTGTGAGTTAGATTTGGTATATGCTCAAGCCCTAGCCAAAGGCAATTAAAGAAAATGAATTCACTTGCTGTTTTAGTGGACAAAATTGACAAAAAACAAGTAGTTACTAAAAGCATGTAAAATACAAAAAAATAGGATTACTACAGCCTACAGCTGCAGTAAAGTATTGTCACTTTCTTGATCAATCGTATTACTGTCTCTCAGTCAAATTTCACAAGTGTACCACAGAAATTTTGAAGAATATGCTGAAACCAACAAACTTAATGCAGATGTATTAAGCTCGATGGTTGAAATAGATTGTTACTTTAAAAAAATCAATCTAACCTCAACTTGCCAGCTCGGCATGAAGTCAGCTGATTGACGTACTCGTTCAAAAGCCTTCTGCAGCTGAGGGCTGATAATGCTGTTGTCTTGAATGCTCAATATCTGGCCGATCTTCAATGCTGCTCCTGTACAGAAAAAGAGTATATGAGATGGGTGTAGTGTGTTTTCAAAATTTATTATGATAACTAATTACTGACCTACATCATAGTTTAAATTAAAAAGTAATAAAGTGCACTAGTGGACCTATTGCCTGAAACTGAGAAAAGTGTTTTCCATCTTTTAACTTTTACAAATTCACTATCCTAACCTAAAATGTGTGAAAAACAGTACATTATCTAGCATAAATAGCTGTTTTAGAATGTAATAGAGTTAAAATTTATCCCAATCTCTTCTAGGTAAAATACAAAATTTGAGGGCGGCCTGTGCCCTTCAAATTGGAAATACTGAAAACCGAAAACCACTTTTCACAACATTGGATCCAGACAATTATTTGATACCTCATCATTGAAATTGATTCAGGATCTACGGAAAAACTCTGTTCAGTTTAAAATGAGGACGCCAATATGGAGAGCAGGGAATGAACCCGAATGCATCCTCTCCGAAAGACCTAGCGTTCAAAACAGCCAGTGACCGAACTAACCGTTTTACTTTTAAACGCAACTGCCGTTAACATGGTAGTCAGCTTTCTGTAGTGTTTGTAGTTGTCTGTGCCTTAACATAAAATGATTACAAATACCAAGTTACATAATTTATTAGGGCCTATGCTCTTTTTGATGATAAAAGAATATTTAATATCAAACTACATTTTCAGGCAATAAATATTTTTTTAACTAGTAATTTGTAAAGCAAAAGATACATAAAACACCTTTATTTTCATCTAAAAATACCAAAGTGTATTTTTATGTTTGAAACATTCTTTCAAAATAATCTATTTTACATTTACACTTTTGATCTTGTACCCAATATCTTTGAAAATAGGGATAGAACATTTAAATTAAAAATGAAAAAATCTGATTTTTCGAGCGCAGTGAACGAATTCAAGTGAATATTTTGGATTTCTCACCGCCATTTTGCCTCATGGCAGAACAACGGGCGTCAGTGCGACATTGTCGCAGAAAGAAAGCAAAGGCTGCAGAAATATCAGTCACATAAAAGGACACGGTTGCAGACAAATCAACAATTTGTCAATAAAGTTATTGCTACAGAAAAATTCTCCATTCGGCAAACAAAAACTTTAGCCAGTAAACGTAATATTTTAACCTCAAAGTTGTGCAGTCTATTTTTAGAGACAGAAATACGATTATACTTGTAGTTGTACTAGACTGAATGAGCTCAGAGCTTGTGCCGGTTGGTAGGGAGCGATATCCGATACCTATCGTATCAATTTGCAATGTTGCGATATAACAAGGTGCGATACAATATTTCAATATAGGAAGCCATATATATCGTCCATTTCGATAGATTTCAAATTGCATCGACATCGGCACATAAAAAAGATAAACCTTATTTATAATGTTTTTGAAGTGCTTGTTTTTTAATTACGACACGGTATATAAGGGAACCCTGTAATATGTGAACGGCACAATATGTCAGATGCAATGTTAGTGATACCGTTATACCGTACACTACACAAGCCTGATACGATACGGCAGTACGTTATTTAAAGAGAATTGGGATGTTTATAGTGCCACTGCACATTGTTTGGTTAGGTCATGTGATCGTGCGGCTCCAATCAGTGACGTTAAGAGACGGCTATGCGTTAATGCATTGTGATTCTGATTCTACCAACCAACAAATGCACGTTAGCAATATGTCGCGCTATTACCTGTAGTTCGGTTAACATTGTTGTGGAGCACCAATGAGATAGTGACCTCATCCGGTGAGTGGGTTATTTGCTCAATTTATTTAAAAAGTTTATTCTACAAAAATTAAAAACCCATTACGCGAGATTCCTGGCATTGTCCGTTAAGGTGTCCCACATTTCTTGTTAACAGGCCTGAACATTCTTCTGAAAGTTCACTGAATATTCCGTCCTGTATTCAAAAGTTCGTCCAGCTCCCACAGTGGCCACACTTCTCACGAATACTCCGAACACTCGGAGATCGGCCGAATGTTCGGGTGTATTCGCGAGAAGTGTGGGACAGCCTTTAAATATAAGTCTGCTACAAGCGAAAATATCGGGAAATTGTTTCCAATGCAGGGTCCTTTGTAAAAGATATGGCTCTCAGTACCAAAACCATTTCAAGCCAGTTTCAAAAAGTAAACTAAATTAATGTCTGAAATGGTAACATCGAATGCCTAACAAGAAGACCTAAATATTCGCTTGCCTTGTTTTAAGTGTTAGGGAATAATCAAGTACATTTGTTATTACAGTGAAACTTAGATAATTCGAACCTCAAGGGACCAGTCAAAAACTTTGAATTATCCAAAAATTCGAATTAAAGAAGTTTTTAATAAATAGGGCGAAAACAATAAAACTTCATATTTTCAATCAAAACTCTTTATAAATTGACACTCTTTAAATAAAAATACATTGATTAACGCCTATTAACCCATTGGCGTAGACATACGAGCAGGTCTCGTTCCTTACTTATAATTTTATTAACGTGTGAATTGGAGTATAAAATTGGTGTTTTTAAATGGATTAATGGCATATTTTAATTAAAATATTGTTTTCTTTCAGTTTAGAGAGTCGCATTGGCACACACACAGTAGACATAAGTAAAAATTAGCAAAATCAGTGTTGACCATGTGCAAGTCTCAAAGAATTAACCGATCCCGTCAACTTCCAAGCAAGCCTGTCACCGTTTATTTTACTTGGGCCCTCCCACCAACGTTGCCACAGACCGGTTAACTCATTGAGAGTTGCACAAATGGTCAGTTTTGGTCGTGTGCGGGAATCGAACCCACGAACATCGTATCGCCACCTGGCCAAGGTGTTTCCACGACGTAGCCAACTCAGCTAACACGACCAAAGGCCTGGCGGCGATATTAAGGGTTTTCAGTCAGTCCGCGCCCCTAGCGGATAGAACCGTAGACGCCCGCGGTCATTAGTTACATATTTTGCTACTAGAGTGCAGCACCAATCAATTCCCGTTATAGGCTACTACAAATAGAATAAAATTACTACCTCAATGGGTTAACAAGATTAAAATAAGCTTAAAACATAAATACAGTATCTATTTTAACAAACTACAGTACGAAGTAAAATACAGTAACATTTTACTAATGTACGTGTACTAATCTTAAAATGGGTTCAGCAATATCTGAACTGCTGTAGACTACCAACTTAACTCGTACTCGTACAGTACGTTATTACAGTAGAAAATGCCATAGCATAATATTAAAATGGAAACCTAATACTGTAACCAAAGAGATTAAAAACATCGAATACTGTATTGCCCAACAGAATATTGAACAATAAACATAAAGACACCTGGAATGGTACTGTATTTAACTGCAACCATAAAAAAAACCACTGGTACCGGTAATTAAGGTAAATTTATACCTTAATTAGCACGCCAAAAATTCAAATTATCCAAAATAAAATTCGAATTATCCACGATTTTTTAGCATTGTTTAAATACAAAATGCTAGGGACCAAGAGAAATATTCAAATTAAAGAAGATTTTGAATTAAAGAAGTTCAAATTATCCAGGTTCCACTGTATTAGTGCAACTTAGGGATGTGACTGGATCATTTCTATATTTACAAAATGAACTACTAGAAAGAACAAAACATTCTAGATTGGTTTGTTGTAAAAAGCCAATTGTGTTTCCAAATATGTTATTAAACAAATATATTTGTTCTAATACAGCAAATTATGCCTATATTCCTTGGGCCTTAGTAGTCTATAAATTAATTTGGAAGCAAGGGCTTATTGTAAACTTTGGATATATATACTGTATAGTTAATTAATATTATTATTATTATTAACACTATGTAGATATTAGTTTAATATGTTTAGGTTATACGGTATATTGTTGCAATTCAATTAATTTTCTTTTGGATTGCCAAAACAGTAATTATTTGGAGAGTTTTCCAAAAAGATTGGTTTATTTAAATAATTTTCTTAGTTTCTAGTTTTTTACAAATGGCTTTATATGATTACAATGGTTGCGGTAGGTGCATGAAAAATCGTGTTAGGCTTGCAGAAAGGATGAAAACATTCTACCTTGGGGCCATTTTGTTTGTCCCTCAATTCCACACTGCTAATTTAACCTATAATCGGAAGCAGGAAAGATGGCAGTTGGGCTCCACACAATAATATGGCTCTATGCTTTGACTGTTGCCATTTTACCTTGGAAAAATATCACTTGAGTGTTATTCCAATCAGCTGGTGTGCAACTGGCAATGCAGCATGTCTGGTCTTGGTCGATAGCTCTTCAAACCACACCTTTAACTGTCAACTCTCTTACTCGCAGGGATAATCTTATCTAACTGCATTGCTAAGATATATTTACACCACCCTAAATAAAAAACTACAATCACTCACACAAAATAATCGTCACGAACCTCTGACTTTGCACAATGTGTCGACGATTCGCTCAGCATTGGCGGGAGAGAGGAACGCGCTGTCGAGTGTTGTGCCCACCGAAGGCGCTTCTGCCAACCCGAGAGAGCGACGAGTGACCTCAGCGATGGTGCCAACCCCCAGGCCGGCCGCGAGGCTGCCGAACGACATTAGCCGGCCGAAACGTGACGACGGGACCTTGCGCTGCTTCGCAGTCTCGCTCAACTACCTGGCACACAACACCTAGTACACTTTCCAAAAATTTCGGAGATCCCTTCGATCTAGCGATCTTTCACAAATTTCAATCAAAATTTATATGGTAACACAGTATTTTATCAATGCTGTACAACTCGTCCTATAACGGCTCCCCCTTTGCTTTGCTGGATTATGTGAATGGGCAAAGTATGGCAAAAAGAGGCTGAAAACCTATTCAAAAATTTCAATCTAGTGAGGAACATTGAAATATGTAGTAGTAAGGTTGCATTCTACCAATACTACCTTTATTGGAGCTGAAAGGTAGTTTTGCATGAATACAGTCTAGGACAAGACTTGAGCACAGGTTAGAACACATCTTTTTAAATCCAAATATATACCTTTTCTGGAGTTTAGAGTAATGCAAGTATTTTTAATGTGGTTGAATAAATCATATTCCTTTATTATTCGTTCATATAGTTTTTTGACATAATACATTTTACATAAAATGTTAGACATGTTTCATAGACATTTGTTCACCAAAATGGAATAACAGGTAACCTAAATTTTTTGGATCAACACGTTACCGGTACATGAAACATCATAAAGCAATATAATCTACAGCTTTGTTTATGGTGACATTAAAGAGGAAAAATGCCTTTGACTGTGAGAGGTAAGGAACTGTACTGTAACAAGCTGTTACAAGTGCTATAAACTGATTTTTCTATTCTCTTGGTCAAAAATGCATGAAGAAGTTGATGTTATGACAAAGTCACATTGCGAGGCATTTATATTTAAAAAAATCATATTACCTGGTTAGCCTCAACGAGGCACTCTGCCCAAGAATCATTAAAAAGAGGTTCACGTGGATGTGGTTTAGCGTACTCACAAATCAAATTACATATAACATTTAAGTTTTGTTGTGAAACTAAGTGAATAATCTAGCACAACTAGTAATTATTACTTGTTCAAAGTATTTCAGAGGAGGAAAGAGATAGGACGAGATTGTCCTATCTTATCCTCCTATAAAATGTCTAAGCCCAGTGCTTTTGCCATAAAATCCTTTTTGAAAGTATGCAATTTGTTTCAAACTTAACACAAAGGAGAACAAGTTTATTTTAAGTAACTTAGTTGCTATTTAGTAAACAAAAGATATTTCAGGGAATGCAATGACCACACAGTCCACACAGATTGCAATTTATGATTCTTAAAACAGTCAAGTTCTTTATTGCCTTGAGATTTTGAAATTCAAGCTCATGATAATGTTTGAATGCTTCAATTCTCCGATGTGTTTATTTATAATGTTAATCCAGCACAACATTTAGCAGAGCACTTCAAGGTATAAATAATTAATAAATAAGTTCACGGTAGAACCCCTCTTAAAATCATATAATTCATCTATCGAATCCTCTTGAATTCAATATTTTGAAAAATTTCTTAACTATTTATGAAGAAAGGTTTTAATCTGGGGCTCTATAATATGATGCTAATTTACATTAATGTATGGCTGACCAATTGAGATGTTGATGAATTGACAAGACCGGGTATATGCATTTTTAAATGTTATATGGTGCCTAAGATGGAATACTAAATTTTAAGTGAAGTAATTTATAAAACAAGCTTACACTTGGTTTCTTCTTTGGCGCTTTCTTAGCTACTGGGGTTGGTATATGCACAGAGCTTTCCACCTTTTGCTCAGGAATACTTGTAGTTTTGAGCCTATCTTTGTCTAAATTTTCAGAGGACATTGTAGCAGACACCAAATTTACACCCAAGCCACTTTCAATCTTTCCATCAAACCTGTCATGAGGTTTCTCTTGTGTCTTCGAAGATTTCAACTCAGTTCTAGCATCTCCCAATACGTTAGACGACAATTTCATGGATTCTGGAGTACGTATAAAGGTATTGTTGAGGTCTGGCTGTTTCTTCGGTGAACCGTATCTTCCTTGGGCTGTGATAGAAATAACTTTCACATCCGTATTTGAAGTCTGTACTTCTTTTTCTCCTTTTCTAAATAAATTTTCGACATCTTCAAACATAGTTTCCTTGTCAAACTCTAATTCGAGTTCAGAAATATCCACGCCATTTGACTGATCCCCTACTGGTTCTGAAAACAAAACATAACACTAGTATTAGTACTGTAATTAAATCCTTTCATAACTATCCAGAAAACAGTGAACAGTTTAAACCTTCTCAGACAAAGGTGGATGGCAAATGTTTTGTAGCCATCAGGTGTTAACCCATCGGCGTAGACATACGAGCAGGTCTCGTTCCTTACTTGTAATTTTATTAACCTGTGAATTGGAGAATAAAATTGGTGTTTTTAAATGGATTAATGGCATATTTTAATTAAAATATTGTTTTCTTTCAGTTTAGAGAGTCGCATTGGCACACACACAGTAGACATAAGTAAAAATTAGCAAAATCAGTGTTGACCATGTGCAAGTCTCAAAGAATTAACCGATCCCGTCAACTTCCAAGCAAGCCTGCCACCGTTTATTTTACTTGGGCCCTCCCACCAACGTTGCCACAGACTGGTTAACTCATTGAGAGTTGCACAACTGGTCAGTTTTGGTCGTGTGCGGGAATCGAACCCACGAACATCGTATCGCCACCTGGCCAAGGTGTTTCCACGACGTAGCCAACTCAGCTAACACGACCAAAGGCCTGGCGGCGATATTAAGTGTTTTCAGTCAGTCCGCGCCCCTATCGGATAGAACCGTAGACGCCCGCGGTCATTAGTTACATATTTTGCTACTAGAGTGCAGCACCAATCAATTCCCGTTATAGGCTACTACAAATAGAATAAAATTACTACCTCAATGGGTTAAATGGAGATATTCACCAACAATTTCTGAAATTTCCAGTGGAGCGGCACTATGCCAAGATCAAAGAAAGGGCCCTTGAACGACCCTTGTTAATTGGCCCTGGTGGCCCAGCCTGAGTTGTTATAATTGGAAACATAAATATGGTCTCCATATTTTAATACATCAAAATCGAAAAAAAAACAAAAAAAAAAAACACTTAAAATACCCCCGTTGCAGCAAACCTGCGTACTCAGCGAATTTCCAATGCATATATATGTGGCTTACTACTACATAGAGCTACTTACCAAGTTTCACAAAAATATATTTATAAATAAGTGATATATAGCATTTTATTTATTCTCCATAAGAATAACATTAGGGTTGAGGATGCAGGTTTGCTGCAACGAGGAAGATAAGTAATGTGTTTTTTTTTGCAATTATCAATATAACTGAACCAGGTGAAACTACATACCAAGTTCTCTTAATTTAGGTTCATAATTAAGGGAGATATACAACTTTACTTATTCCCCATATGAATAACATGGGGGCCGAGTATGCAGGTTTGCTGCTACGGGGACTATCAACAAAAAACTTTTTTTGTGCTAATATCAATATACCACAACTAGTTGAAGCTACATACCAAGTTTCATCAATATACATTCATAAATAATCGAGATATAGAATTTTATTTATTCTCCATAAGAATAACATTGGACAACGTACTGTGTTTAGCACTTTGAATATCTCTGCAACGGTTGGACGTAAAACAACGATTAAAACACAAAAAATGTTTGTTTTGTTGAGCTAAACATATTAATAAACAGAAATGTGGAGTTTTTAGTAAAACTATCTGAGAAAAATCTAAAAACCTTTTTCCCATAAGATTAACATGGAACACGTTTTTTCGGATTTCATCCGCAACCACTTAACCTAGGTTAAGGATTCAAAATACTAATTTTTTTAAGCTCTATAAAATGGCTATAACCAAAATTGAGTGTTTTTAACATTTTTGGGTCAAATTTGCGAAAAACCGATTTTTGGAAAATTGTAAACCCCCATAAAACCCCCTTCCCATTGTGCGATTGATCTGGTTTTCGAACTTAAAGTCATAAATGCTACTCTCCACATTTGTGCCAAATTTCATCAAAATCGGGTGTTCCTTTCAAAAGTTATCGCGGTAACGGACACACATATATATATATATATATATATATAATTTGAACGAATAGTGTTTTTGGCATCTGGGGACCTCAAAACGAAAAGTTATCGTGGTCTCAGGCTTAAGCCTTACCATGCCACCTACGGTAATAGCTTCTTCCCTATAGGGGAAATTAGCTAAAAAGGAAAGAGATGAAAGGTAGAGACAACAACTCGTAGAAGTAAATGTTTTATCGGTGGCAACAGTGTTGCGTGGCTTGGGGTGGAAGTATCAAAGTCCCGGTCGTTCGTGGTCAGGATTGATCTGGGGAACCTCAGATTTTGAGTATCCAACCACTATACTAACCACAGAATTAGATTCATTCCTTAACCATGCAGAAATTTAATAGTTTTGCTGTATTATAAGAACACAAATTTCTAGACTTAAAGGTTTGAGCAACACTTCTCAAATACAATTTCAAAACCTCATTAACATTGAATATGTACCAAGACATCTTTATCTCAGACATAACAGAAACGATACGCTTACCAAACATCATTATAAAACTTACGTTTTGAGTGAATTACCACTCCTTTAATGCCTTCGGCTACCATGGATGCTCTCTGTACTGCTTCCAACACCAAGTTTTGCATCTGTAAATAGAACATCCTTCAGAGAAAATTCGGCCAGTTATAATAAAAGGCATTATTGAGGAGAAATAAAACTTGAAAGAATAACTGTCTACAAAGAGTCAAATAAACCTATGAATTTCCAGTGTTTGGAAGAATAATAACTCAAATTCTTTAAACAAACACTACAAACTATTTTTATTTTTATCGAAAAGTGCTAGTTTCACTAACTCTCTTCAAATAATTTTCGAAAACTACTTTAACTGTTCTATGAAGAAAAATAAATAAACATAAGCTTAAACTATATCTGATTCTTAAAGATAAAATTTTTAAATGAAGTTGAAGACGTTTGGTGAATTCCAGGACGATGGGAGATGACTTAAATTGGCACAAGTGACTCAGGGAAAAAATTAAAATTTGTTTGTAAAATCGCATGATAGCCAGAAATAAGGACAAACTGTTCCCATCAGATGCTGGAAAACGTCTGGTTTTATTACGTTTCCAAATGTGATTTAAGCGTCTGCTTTGTTCGAAGCAATTCTCAAACTATAGGGTGCAAATATCGTGGGAATGCTGATTAGGAGGGCCCAGGTTGTTAACATGACTCATGGGCATGCTTTCAATTTCAGAAAGTACAGTAACAAAACCGAAAGTTTAGTGTCAGGGACAAATGTTTGCTTGAGATATTTTACTTGATTTGTTACTTTACCAAATTTCCCCTTTAGGGAAGAAGCTATTACCTTAGGTAGCATGGTAAGAGTTAAGCCCGAGACCATGACAGATTTTTGTTTTGAGGTCCCCAGATGCCAAAAACACTATTCGTTCAAACTGATATATATATATGTGTGTGTGTGTGTGTGTGTGTGTGTGTGTGTGTGTGTGTGTGTGTGTGTGTGTGTGTGTGTGTGTGTGTGTCCGTTAACACGATAACTTGAGTAAAAAACATCTGATTTCGATGAAATTTGGCTCAAATGTGTAAAGTGAAATTCATGACTTTAAGTTCGAAAACCAGAAAAATCGGACCATGGGAAGGGAGTTTTATGGGGGTTTACAATTTTCCAAAAATCAGTTTTTTGCATTTTTGACCATACAATTTTAAAATACTTAATTTTGGTTTTGACAATTTTATAGAGCTTAAAAAATTAAATAATATGGTATTTTAAATCATCAACCTAGGTTAAGTGGTTGCGGAGAGAATCCAAAAACGTGTTCATAAAATCTCCCATGTTAATCTTATGGGATAAACGTTTTTAGCTTTTCCTCAGTTCCTTTTAATGCAAACCTCACATTTGCTTTTACCAATCAGTTCAGATCTACAAAACAATAAATTGTGATTCTACGTCCAACCGTTGCAGAGATATTCAAAGTGCTATACACAGTACATTGTCCAATGTTATCCTTATGGAGAATAATTAAAATTTGATATCTCGATTTATTTATGAATGAATGTTAATGAAACTTGGCATGTGGCTTCACCTAGTACTCGTATATTGATATTTGCACAAAATAATTAATTTTTGCTGATTTTCCCCGCAGCAGCAATCCTGCATACCCAGTTCTTATAGAGAAAAAGTAAAATGTAATGTCTCCCTTAATTATGAACATAAATTAATAAAACTTGGTATGTAGCTTCAACTGGTTAAGTTATATTGATAATTGCATAAAAACACATATTTTGTGTTCCTTCTTGCAGCAAACCTGCATACTTAGCTTTCAATGTTATTCTTATGGAGAATAAATAAAATGCTATATATCACTTATTTATTCGTGTATTTTTATAAAACTTGATGAGTAGCTTTATGTAGTAGTGAGAAACATATACATGCACTGGAAATTTGCTGAGTACACAGTTTTGCTGCTAAGGGGGTATTTAAGGATGGTTTTCCCTTAAAAAATAAAACTAAAATACCAGCAAAAATTCACATAGTTAGACGCTAGGCTGTTTGGTTTTGAAAACAAACTTTAGATAAGCCTAAACAACTTTAGTTTTTGGTTTCTGATTTGGGGAAAGGGTGTGGATACTATACAATTTTAATAGTAGGGCTTGGCCAAAAAAGTTTAAGAAACACTGGGCTATAGCCCCTAAAAACCACTAGATAGACTGTAAAATCTTAAGCTTTAGGTTTTTAATATGACTTTTTGTCATGTTAGTTGTGATGACAATACAATGTGATATGTCATTCAGTATGTCATTGGGCCAGCCATTTCTGAACTTTAAAGTTTCAAGTAAAACATAACTTTTGTCATCTTAATTAGTACATGATTCGTACTATTTAGAGCATAAATTAAGAAAACCCATGATAGTAATATTGGGAGTTGGCAAAGATGATTAACATGTTAATAGTATAATAGAGGTAATTTAGTACTACTTTTTACTTCTGTTTTAAAAATAGTACCTCAAAGGACTTAAAAATAATGAGACGTAAAGGTGTGAGTTCCTGTAACTTAAGGCTAACAAGGGAAATATTAGATTAAATGATCCCAATCCTTAAGAGAAGCTGATATTTTTACTATTTACCAGAAATAGTAGCCTCTGAAATATGTAGGCAGACGAGTTAACGAGTAGTGGCATATATCCTACTCATTAGTTCCAATACAAATTTGAGAGGTTTGAATCACTTTTCCTTAAAAGTATTTGGTTGAGCTCTCCTAAGAAAAATGCCGCTAGCCTTAATATTAAAACAAATAAGAAAAACATGGTCAGTCCATGTATGGTTACCAACCCTGAACAAAGTTGACCTGAATAGAAATATACACTAGACCAACTAGAAATTCCAAGTAATCAGTTAATTAAGTAGTAAGTAATTTCAGTAGTTTCTTCTTTGTCAGCATGGTGACTAAAACCCTTAAATCTAATGTGATCTTCAGCCAAAGGCCTCCATAATAAGAGTACATATAGAAATACAGCCTGGACCTTAACCAAAACCATTTTTAATGGATTGTAATTAAGATATTACCTGCGCTGGACTTGCTTGAGAAACTGCCTCTTTCAACTTAAATCCTAATGCTCCATTGATTTCCTCAGTGGCGGCTTTTATACTAGAATTCTGCCAGACCTGTTGACATTGTGCTTCCTGCAGTTTTGCTGCGTTGCTTAGGACCAGACTCAAACCTTTGAGGACTCCAATAAGATCGGAACTCAGTGGTCGTGACATTGTCTTCTGGTAAGTTTATTCTGAAAAGTGGTGAAAACTGCTTTAAAAAGCTAGAAATATAACCGATATGCTGCTACAATTACCTCTATTGGGTTTATACAACTAAACAAGCATTTATGTGTGTGACTATCCCTATTTCAGCTGAATTTTTTAATGGTCACAATAAATCCTATTGTGTCTTAACTTATATTCTACAAGTCCATCATGAGGTGATTTACAAAAGAGAATTTAGGGCCGGGTACAGTTTCATAAGCGGGCACCAACTAATCAGATGCAATATATCGATCTTAAACATTTGATATATCGAATCACATTTAAAATATATCTTTAACCTAAATAACACTAACATTCAAACATTCGAGTCCTCATGGTGTGTGTTGGAAACGGTCTGTGAAAACTGAGATTAAGAGCAATGATGTCAGTTACAAATATATTTTAATGAAACATTTAAAAAGTACTGTAACAAACAAAACTAAAATTAAGAAATACAACAAATAATAAAGAAACGTATAACCAAGCTAAAACTTAGTTATCTTTGCCAGGGTTCCGTTCATTCAATTCATGAAAGAAGCCCTAAAAGTTTACCCTGACAAAGATAACTTAAGATTTAGCTTAACTTAGTAAGTAGATAATAAGTTTCTTTATTAATTGTAGTTTTCGTTTGTTAACTTATTTGTTCAACGTTTCATTAAAATATATTTTGTAACTGGCCTCGCATATTATTATTGACGATATACAATTTGTTGATGTTATATTATAACATTAATATAAATATCGTGTGAATAATTTTCGATATATATACTGTTAAAATGTGATTCAAAATATTGAATAATATGATTCGAAATATTGAATGTTTAAGATCTATATATTGCATCCGATTCGTTTGTGGCGCTTATAAAACTGAACCCTCAGGGCCTTAAATACATTTTTAATTAGCATCGTACCTACATGTAAGTTACCATGCTAGTCACCTATGTGTACTAATCAGCTGCAAAAGTATGGGCTATGGGATTTTAGCAATATTGGCGGACACTGCAGAGTGTTACTGGGTTACTGGTGATCAAAACTTCTGTTTCTGAAAAAAGTACAAATTAAAACAGAAAATGGAGCATCAAACTTGACTTCTAGGGAGTTAGTACATAAACATGACAACATTTATTGTATTAATACCCGACCAAGATTGCTGATTTTTCAGCAGGAAATAAGTTAAACCACTGGTTTTAAGACTAAAGCCATAACAGCTAGTTCGAATTTAAATCATGACAAATTAAATAAAATCCAAACCTATGATAACTGATTGCAAACAAACATATACACGATCATAACCCTACAGTTCTCGAAACTTAAAATTAAGGTGATTAGTTCTGCATTATCCTACTACTAACTTCAGTATAAAACCTAAGGACAGAAGTGTTTTATTATAACGACATATCTCATACTCACTAGTCACTTTCAAGCATAAAATATTACATAACCAAATTATTATTTTCAGAAATTCAATGTTATCGTCTTTTCAAGCAGCCGACCAATGAGCTCTATGCAGCCGACAGCGGACAGTAACTCCAATTATAAACAATCAAAAAAAGAACCATTTGACACATGTGACATACTGTTTGAAAGCAGTATTTATGCCTATCATATCTTAATCATTGGTTATGTTTATAAAAGTATATATACTAGTATGAAAAGTGTGAATATAACGTGATTAATAAATATTATATTTTACCTTCTTAAACGGATGGTGATATAAATTTAGCATAGGTCAAAAAGAGCAAAACAGTTAATATAATTACTTATTGCGGTTTTCAATCACATACTAAAAACAAAACATACAGCTCAGTATAGTCTTCTGTTTGGTTTGTACATTAATTATATTTTGTTGAATTATATTACTTTGTTGTGGGAAGCAAAATAAAATACAAATCAAATGCTTCCATCAGTCAACACAGCTTTAAGAAATTACAATAAAGATATTTATTATGAACCTCACAACATGGCAACATAAGAGTGGAAATAATACCACGATACCCTCTTAACATAAATGATCATTTTATGACCAAAAGTTTTCATATATTGGAACAAAAAGTAAATTTAGTATTTTGCTAAAAATTGAAGTATCTGTAAATTTGAGAAGACGTTATCTTATTAATTCCACGCCGTATCACCAATTTTTCCTACTATTTTGTAAATTCATTTATGTTTATATCGGCCTTTATAACATGTTTGGCTGTTATAAGAAAAATATAATTGGTTTTACGCATATATATATATTTGTATCAATCAAATTATTTTTCATCGGATCAATTGAGTTTAGTCTATGCCATGGTCTATGCTGTAGTTTGCTCCTAATTGTCTTTAGAAATTTAGAACGTTATCCGCACATTCATTCTCAGCTGTTAATGTCAAATTTTTGTGTTTTGTTGAAGGTTTGTTTTGGAGTATACTGACAAGTATAGAATATTTTTATTGTTGAATTTTGCGAACAAAGCAAATTAAACATATTACATTTTACAGAATTAAGGAATAAAATAATATTTTTAAATTTTTCAGTATCCAAGGAAATTATTTTGATAACAACTGAAAATGGCCTCTTGTCTAGAGAATTTACCACCTTGTATTTGGTTTGAAGGTGGAGACAAAAGGAATGCTTTAGCTTCAATGCTTGCGGGATTTTTGGTAAGTTATTCTCTGATTATGCAATACATCAGTTAGACCTAAGCTTATGGTTTTGGGGGTGAATTGGTTCCAGTATTTTTTAAATTATTTGTAACCCCTATTTTTATGTAAAGAAATCAAACCATTGACACTTCTCTTCCTTCAGACCCTCTTTTCACCAAGGGGGCATTCCCCCTTTTATCACAAAATATGAAATGAAAAGTTTACTCATATCCCCACAAATCTATTTTTCTTACTATAAGGCCTAACTCCTTATTCCTAATAGGTAGGCAGACATTAAATAAGCTAGGTACCGTGTTGCCTATTGCTGATGACTTGCAGAGACGCATCCTGTAAGTTAATGTACTTATTCCTCTAACCAGAAATAAAAGGGTGAAGTGATTCATGTTCAGGAGAATGGTTGGTAGGCAGCAAAAGTAAAATGAACCTACCAACCATCCATCTTGAACATTAATGACTTCATCCTTATTCTTCTAGTTAGGTTAGGATTGGCAGGTTTATATTAGCTTTGCAATACAGTACATAATTTAACGTTTACTTCCTTATTTGATAAAAGGGAGAGCGAGATAGTAATAAAAGTGATTTTTTAATGTTAGGGTGTGAGCGGGACCTAGGCCTATAATAACTAATGGACCTGCATATATTTTTGGTCACGTCACTCTCTGCAGCTGACTTGCAGCTGTTAATCCCATTTAAAAGCATTGCAAAAACCTCACCTACCGCCAGTTTTTCTCACCTCTTAGACACAGAAATTGCAAAATATTTCAGTTTTGTAGGCCTGCATGATTCTAAACTGCATTAAAATATGAATACAGTGATACCAATATCGTAGGCCTACTAATTTTCAAAATATAAAATAGACTTTTCGGGTTTACGAAAAACTTGTGCTTCCACGATACGGTAAGGTGGTTTTTGGAAGGAGTACATCTCCGGTATTTTTGAACCAATTTTGATGATTGAGGTATCAAAATAATGTCTTCAATCTGTACCTAACTTAGTAGTGCAGAGTTGTTTTAAATTTTTGTTACTACCATTTTGATGGGCACAGATTGGCCTTTCAAAAAGTTTGGTAATTATAACGACCTCCAGACAACAACGATTTTTACAATTTTTTTAAATGTTCAAAATAATCCTCATTTTGAAAATGGTATTCATTTTTCGCGGAAACGGCGGGAAAAACCGGGAATATGGCCGAAATATACTTCTTTTCAAATATTAGATTGTGGGCACTCAAATGGTGCGGAATTCTGTCCTGAACACTTTTTTGTAAATATTTTTTGAATCCGATTATGTTTGAACGGGAAAATCGTTAACAATTTAAAAACATTATATTGGTTGTGGGTACTCAAATTGTGAGGAATTTCGTACTGAACACGAATATGAAACCTGTTTTTCAATTGAATAAGTGTTAAGCAAGCTATTGTCAAAAACGTGTTAAATTCAATAAATCTAGGGGGCCCGGTGGGATTCCGGGGTAGGTGGGTGGGGAATTTTCTTCCGACTATGTTAAATTTATTAAAAGGGAAATTTTCCCTAAATCGGAAAAAGGTTCCCCTAAATAGGAAAGATTTCCCAAAAACGGAAATGTAAGTATTTATCATAACCTAACCTAACCTAACTCCTCAGAGCTCTGTATAGGAAATATTCACTTTTTCGGGAAATTTTACCCAAAACGGGATTTTATAATTTTATTATTATGGCTCCAAGCAATGTACAGCCAAACTCTAATTTTATTTATATAGATGTGTAAATAGCCTAATTCAAAAACAACACAACTGAGAGGCTAACCCCCCACCAGTGTGGCTTTTCCTGGCTGTTTATTGGGGTGAGGGGGTGTCCTTTTTCAACGGATTGTATCTGAAATATAATTCATTTATGATTTAAGTTATTTTAAATTAAGTTAGACCTACAAACAATTGGCCTAATCTACTTACGGTTTTTACATTAAGCAAAATTATAGTACCTATTACGAAATGTCATCCCATATAAATATTTAATAGCCTATCTATGAGTTTTTTCAAACATTATTAAGTATTTGTGAAAACACTAAACCCGCCGGATACTTTTTCTCTTATTTAAATTACTCTATTTCATGAACAATTCTGTACGATTAATTTCCATTGAGGAAGGATGGGATTTCCCGTTTAACAATGGTGTTATGGGAGAAGCAGGCAAATACGTGAAATTGTCTACGACTTAACATTAGAGCCCCCAATGATATTGTGTTGAAATGTGCAGATTTTTCAACTAATTAATAGGCCTGAGACCTACTAATAACCCTTCGTCTTTAGATTTAACCAATCCAAACGGACGACCGCGGACGTGAAAATACTTCCATTATAATAATTTGGAATTAAATAACAATAGTTCACATTTAATCTGTCATCAAAGGTTAAAATGTACAAACGAAAAGACTAAATGTTGACGGCAGACTAAATGTGAACTTTTGTTATTGAATTCCCCTGATGATGGAAGTATTTTACTTGCGAATCTACACTCGTCTGTTTGGATTGTTTAAAGCTGAAGCTGGAGATGGAGGTAAAGTAACCTTATTTGATTGTTTATTCCCTTTTGAGACTATTCAGCCTTGAACTACCTACTAATTGTTGCACTTCATTAGCTTTTATTTTTTTAACATGGTTTTTTAGCTGTTCAAGAAAACTCTAGTTTACAGAAATAGGAAATGTAACGGGAAAAGGGACAATTTAGTAGGGATTAAGTTATAAGCCTAGTATTTAAATTGGACTTCATACAATTTGTTTATTCTTTTTTCAGTTCTTCTCTGGTTGGTGGTTTATGATTGATGCAAATGCAAAGTACCCATCTTCTGTTGATGGTTTATACCACGTTTGGGGAATTGTTGGAACCATATCACTTTTTATGTAAGTAAAATGAACTGTGAAAATGAAGCATATATACTGTTTTCTTAACACTTACCCAGGGCTGGATTTAGGCTTGTGCAATATGTGAAAATAAATAGGCGGCGTCTTTGTTCAAAAAGTGCTAGAAAGGGCACAGTGTTTCTGTGCTAATCTCTACTGTCCGTTTATGACATTGCAAACAAAGTACAAGTCGAGCTTAACAATAGTATCTGTTCTGCCGTTCCATCAGCCCATCACTGTCGTCGCGATGAGTCATAGCAATGCACGCACAAGCCTCAGTCCACAATCTACTACTTATGTCTCGGCCCTGACGGGCACCGCACTTCCAAGAGAGACGGAAATACACGAGTGGCCCCGAAGTCTGACTCGTCAGTCCGACTTTTTTTTCTTCGGCCATCTCCGGGAACGTTTGTTCGGAATGGTAGCGCGGCCTTCGGAATCATTCGTTTATCTCCAGCTATTCGTAAGCGCGGCGCCTGATAGGTTCGAGACATAAGTCAATCTACTCGTTCTCGCTGTCCGTCAGTTAGTTGCCTACTAGCTGTGGCATACAGTCTAGAAACTCAGCTGTGTAAGTTGTGGCCTCAAGTGGAGCGCCTCACAAGCGCTTATTGCGGTTGGCGGCGCGACTACAACCAGTGCCATGTCTACCCATCCGAAGGGGGGTTTTGTACCCCAAAAATGTGTTTTTTGGGGTTTTCACATGTAATTTTAATTTAAATCAAATTTTAATTTATACCACTGAATTCAGCTTAAAAAAAACAAACAATTTGGTATTTTGATCATTGCTCTACGTCAATTGGTTACCGAGATATTGAAAGTGCTAAACACAGTACGTTGTCTAATGTTATTCTTATGGAGAAAAAGAAAAATTGTATGTCTCGCTTATTTATGAACATAAACTGACGAAATTTGGTATATGGCTTGTTCTGGTTATGGTTTATTGTTGTTTGCACAAAAAAACAATTTTTCGCCTATGGTTCCTGTAGCAGCAAACCTAGGTACTTGGTCCCCATGTTATTCTTATGGAAAATACTTAAAATGTTATATATCGCTTATTTATGAATGTATATGGATGAAACTTGGTATGTGACTTCACTAAGATGAGTTCTATTGATATTTGCATTAAAACCCATTATTTTGCGTGCCTTGTTGCAGCAAACCTGCGTACTCATCCCCAATGTTATTCTTATGGAGAATAATTAATATTTTAAATATCGCTTGTTTGTGAATACATTTCTTATGAATCCTGTTAAGTGTTATGTTATATATTCATTGGAAATTCGCTGAGTATGCAGGTTTGCTGCGACGGGTGTATTTATATATGTATATATATATATTTATATATTTATATATATATGTGTCCGTAAGCACGATAACTCTCATAAAAAAGGTCCGATCTTAATGAAATTTGGTACAAACGTGTAAAGTACCATTTAACGAGTTCGAAAACCAGACGAATCGCACCATCCGAAGGGGGGTTTTGGGGGGGTTTTGTACCCCAAAAATGGGTTTTTTGGGGTTTCCACATGTAACTTTTCTTAAAATCAAATTTTAATTTTTACCATTGAATTCAGCATAGAAAAACAAACAATTTGATATCTTGATCATTGCTCTACGTCAATTGGTTACTGAGATATTGAAAGTGCTAAACACAGTACATTGTCTAATGTTATTCTTATGGAGAAAAAGAAAAATTGTATATCTCGCTTATTTATGAACATAAACTGACGAAATTTGGTATATGGCATCATCTGGTTGTGGTTTATTGTTGTTTGCACAAAAAAACAATTTTTCGCCTATGGTTCCTGTAGCAGCAAACCTAGGTACTCGGTCCCCATGTTATTCTTATGGAAAATAATTAAAATGTTATATATCGCTTATTTATGAATGTATATGGATGAAACTTGGTATGTGACTTCACTTAGCTGAGTTCTATTCATATTTGCATAAAAACCCATTATTTTATGTTCCTTGTTGCAGCAAACCTGTGTACTCATCCCCAATGTTATTCTTATGGAGAATAATAAATATTTTAAATATCGCTTGTTTTTTAATATATTTCTTATGAATCTTGTTAAGTGGCTTAATGTGTTATGTTATAATTCATTGGAAATTCGCTGAGTATGCAGGTTTGCTGCAACGGGGGTATTATTCTAGTTATATTAGACTGTGTTGTGGCTGTGAAAATATTGTGTTGCTCGTACATCTGTTTGCCGCTTGAAGTTGTTATTGTTGACTACCGTTATTATTAACTACTGCGACTGCTAGTGTTTGCTTTAACATTATCTGGGGTAAAAACGTGAAACAAGTGTTTAGGGGTGGGGGGGCAAACATCTAAACCCGGCCTGCACTTACCTCGTGAGGTATATGTTTGCAGTCTCTTTAAAGTAGCTTTATGATTTTCTCTAGTGACACCTAAGGATCATAAATAAAGTCAAATTACGCCAGAGAATTATAGTATACCATGTTAACAATTTAATGATATTGTGGCTGTTAGGACAGTGAAAAATCCGCTATTTAGCGATACTGTGAGTCAGTTTTATCATTAAAGCTACACCAGCTCCCTCTTCACTTGGCATCTCAAGCTTTTAACTTAGTTACATTGTAAGTGTAAACAAACGTGATAACATCTACACTAAGCGGACATGGCATTTGCTGTGATTTATTCGTTGCTAATGTTACCTTGGAAAATGCTGTCCCGTCATCGGTCGGACGTGAGGTTATCGCTCTGTGTTTCCAGAAGACATATCTAGGGTTCATAGCAGCAGTCAATCCTAAGGACGATCTGGAGAACTAAAGGGATCATCCATAATTTACTTATCTCATTTGCCTTTTAAAAGTGAATATCCACCATTTTTGGCTCAAGTATAAATAGCTAATCTATTCTACTCTTCTGTGGGAGTATCTAAAAAATTGTGTTAGGCTACTGTATACATTTATATTATGAACAAATATATTTGCATAGTGTTAAAATGGCATTACAGAACAAACACTTTCCAAATTTTTTAAAACTATGGCTACCCGTATAGGTATTTATTTTTTTTTTGTATCACAAAATTTGTGGACGACCTCTCACATTGCATCCAATTACAGACAAATATTTTGTAGCTATTGTTAAAAAGCATTACAGAACGCTTTCTTTTCTTTAAAAACAATCTCAAGTACCTGAGATAGGCCTGTGCGGCAATCTAAAGTCAGCGAGGTACCGTTAATGGTCAAGCCAGTGGTGACCGGTCGTAAAAAAAGTATTACTGCAGTCAGCCAGGATGGACCACGGCTGACTTGCAAGCGCTCTACCTCTGAGCTACCGTGTTTAGTGAATTGCACCGGTGTGTCAGAATGATGTGTGTGTTCTACGAGGATTGACGCCGATCGTCTGTTACAGGATCAACATGGTGTCCAATGCGCAGGTGCGTGGTGACACTTACTCCGGAGGCTGCGTGGGTCCGCGCGGCGCGCGAGTCTGGCTCTTCATTGGGTTTGTGCTCGGCTTTGTCCCGATCATCGCCGCTTGCTGGATTCTCATGAAGGACTTTGTCAGCGATTCTTGTTAGTAATTTTGTCTTCTAGAATAGCTAGTTGAAGTTTTCTGTTTGTTATACATTTTATCAACTACATGGTAATAGTGGGTTTAAAAATTAGGTGTACCTATTGAGAAAACTTATTCTAGTTTTTCTGTATCCTCCCGCACAGTTCACGTACATCACTCACTTTATCACACATTACAGTCAATGGTCTGGGTCTGTTGCTGGGATGGTGTCTCCAACAGTGATACAGTGATGTTGCTTACGCTTCAATTGATACAATAATCAGTAAAATGTTATTAGTGAATTTCCTATGGAAAGTGAACTATTATCATGACCTACACGGTGAAACTTAAGCCCGAGACCACCATAAAAATTCCTAACGTGACCCCCTGAACATGTTTTGGGTTGACGTTCAAAATGATATATATATATTATATTAGGGATGAGTCAATTCTCAATACTGATTCTCGATACCACCGATTCTTGGACATTGGTATCGGTATCGAGATTCATTCGTTCAATGTCGATATCGATACCATCGATACCCCCGCCGTTTACCCGCGCTACGAAGTGCACGGGAAGATATACTCCCGCCGTTTACCCGGGCTACAAAAGGCATGGGAAGTGTTTGGGTCAGTGGCAAACAATTTTACCTTGGAGATAAGGAAGGAAGAGGGGTGGGGTCTGGTTGAAAGCAATAAATCAGTCGGCTGACTAAAATTATTTCTTTGAGTCATTATCTTACAACCAAGTTTTTCCCCATTATGAATTTATAATATTTTGTTTTTCTTTGTCTACATTACTATAGCAAACTAGTGAAATTAATATTAAATTATGTAACAAATTGCATTAAAAAATTGGTTTGATAATTAACTACAAAATTCTACTAAATAATTTTAAATGGTAACATAAATTTGTAACTGTTTTTAATAATAGTTTTTACAACTATAGGTACTGAAAAATCGTAGGTATCAATGGTATCGGTATTGAGAATCGAGAATCGATTTTACTGGTATCGGTATAGGTATCGAGAATCGATAAATTTCGGTATCGACTCATCCCTATATTATATATATTATAATATATATAAATATATTATAGAGTATGCACTCTATCGGTCGCATTGTCCGATTTACTTCAAATTTGGTAGGGACGATCCTTTCTTTAATCAGTTGGACAAGTTCGATGGGCAAAACAATCGGAAAACTAAACCCCTTTTTTGGGGATTAATCTTTCAAATTTTGAGTTTTTGGGCCCCTAAAAGGGTCAGAAAAGCCCCAGGTGTAAATGTAATGCATGTTAAAAAGATGGGAATTAGTTAGGCAAAACTTTTAAGCCCTCTCTCGTCCTTCTAGCATAAATGTTTACCGAGTTATTAAAGAAAATGTGCATTGACCAAACACTGGACGTTGTCTTATGGGGGTTTTACATTAGAAAAGCCTGTTATGCATTTGTTGGTGTACTTTTATCATTCCCAGCAACCTCACGCCTACTTTCAAGCCTGACTGGACCTTCTCCTAACCTTATAATGTGCAAAACTGTATTCCCAGCATTGCAGGTAAATTAAACCAGGAGCATTAGAACAGCCAAAAACTCAATGTTTTCAGATTCAATAACAATTGGAGTAAATATATGTTTTTACATTGATTTTGAATTTTAAAAGTTTATTATGTGGAAATTCACTTCCCTCACGTCAGCATGCTGCGGGCGAACTCGTTTTTTTTTAAACTTCCAAAAAACATTGTGTATATTTAAAAAACGTTTGAATGTCAACTAATAAAAAAGTTATATTGTTTAAATCGGCTATAAAAACAATAAATATTGAATTGTCTAAACAATCCCAACTTCTGCTTTCCGGTTGTAAGTTTAAAGCCAAACTACATTTCCATAGCTGCTGTAAATTAAGGGCTATGATAATATTACTGTAGACTAAAGAGATACACAAATATAACGGTTAACAGACATGTTTGCTGTGTTTATTTTGTATTTTTATTCAAACTTGTTAGAGTGCATACAACACCAAACACAAGCAAGGAAAAAGTCTCCATCCACAAGAACACAAAAAAATCCCCGTCGCAACAAACCTGCGTACTCATCGAATTTCCAATGCATAATATTTGTCTTAATACCACATAAAGCCGCATACCAAGTTTCAAGGATATATTCACATATAAGCGATTTTAATTATTCTCCAATAAGAATAACATTGGTAATGAGTACGTAGGTTTGCTGAAATCCAAACAATTGGTTTTTATGCTAATATAAAAATACTTTAACCAGGCGAAGCCACATACCAAGTTTCATCGATATTCAATCATAAATAAGCGCTATATAACATTTTAGTTATTCCCTATAAGAATAACATGTGGGCTGAGTAAGCAGGTTTGCTGCAACAAGGAACAAAAAAAGGGTTTTTATCCAATTATCAATATAACGCAACCAAGTGAAGCTACATACCAAGTTTTAGCGAATTTCCCCTATAGGGAAGAAGCTATTACCGTAGTCGGCATGGTAAGACCTAGGCCCGGGACCATGATAACTTTTCGTTTTGAGGTCCCCAGACCCCAAAAACACCATTCGTTCAAAACTGTATATATATATATATATATATATATATATATGTGTCCGTGAGCACGATAACTCTCGTAAAAATTATCCGATTTTGATGAAATTTGGTATAAACGTGTAAAGCAACATTTATGACTTTAAGTTCGAAAACCAGCCAGATCGCTTTATCCGAAGGGGTATTTTGGGGAGGTTTTGTACCCCAAAAATGGGTTTTTTGAATTTTTTACATATAATTTTCGAAATAGTCAAATTTTAGTTTTTACCATTTGATTCAGCTTAAAAAAACACACAATTCGGTATTTTGATCATTTCTCTACGTCAATTGGTTACCGAGATATTGAAAGTGCTAAACACAGTACGTTGTCTAATGTTATTCTTATGGAGGAAAAGAAAAATTTTATATCTCGCTTATTTATGAACATATACTGACAAAACTTGGTATACGGCTTCATCTGGTTGTGAACCATTGATATTTGCTAAAAAAAACAATTTTTTGCCAAAGGCTCCCGTAGCAGCAAACCTGCGTACTCAGCCCCATGTTATTCTTATGGAGAATAAGTAACGTGTTATCTCCCTTAATTGTGAAAATAAATTAATGAAATTTGGTATGTGGCTTTTCCTAAATGAGTTATATTGATATTTGTATAAAACCCCATGTTTTGTTTTCCTTCTTTCAGCAAACCTGCATACTCATCCGCCATGTTATTCTTATGGAGAATAATTAAAATGTCACAAATCGTTTATTTATGAATGTATATTGATGAAACTTGGTATGTGGCTTTATGTGGTATTAATATACATATATATGCATTGGAAATTCGCTGAGTACGCAGGTTTGCTGCTACGGGGGTATTTTTATTATTAATTTACGTTTATAATTAAGGGAGTCATTACATTTTACTTATTCTCCATAAGAATAACATGGGGGCTGAGTACGCAGGTTTGCTACTACGGGAATAATCAACCAAAAATCAATTTTTTGTGCAAATATCAATATACCAGTACTACGTGAAGCCACATACCAAGTTTCATCAACATACATTCATAAATAATCGAGATATCAAATTTGATTTATTCTCCATAAGGATTACATTGGATGTTCTGTGATTAGCACTTTGAATATCTCAGCAACGGTTGGGCGTAGAATCACAATTTAAACACCAAAATGGTTGTTTTGTGGAACTGAACAGATTTGTAAAAGCAAATGTGAAGTTTACATTAAAATAAACTGAGGAAAAGCCAAAAACCTTTTTCCCATAAAATTAACATGGGAGATTTTATGAGTAGGTTTTTTGGATATTCTCCGCAACCACTTATCCTAGGTTAATAATTAAAAATACTATATTATTTGGTTTTTTAAGCTCTACAACATGGTCAAAACCAAAATTAAGTTTTTTAAAAATTGTAGGGTGAAAAATGCAAAAAACTGATTTTTTGAGAATTTTAAACCCCCATAAACCCCCCTTCCCATGGTCCGATTTTTCTGGTTTTTTACTCAAGTTATTGCATTAACGGACACATATATAGATATATGTATATATACATATATATCAATTTGAACGAATAGTGTTTTTGTCATCTGGGGCCCTCAAAACAAACAATTATCATGGTCTCGGGCTTAAGTCTTACCATGAGGCCTACGGTAATAGCTTCTTCCCTATAGGGGAAATTCGCTAAAAAAAAACTAACTAGAGTTTCCCATGCGCAGCTTGTGCATTGAAACAGCTGTTTTGAGTCAGTTGAACTTGTCGCAGTAAGGTTGTGACACCAGGACATTGACAAATAAGTAAATGTGAACCACCTATTAAATTCTCTTTTTTAATTGTTTGCTTATTTTTCACATTTAGTGGTGAAGGTAATCTTAAAAATGATCATTCAGTATTAAGAGAGAGAGGGAGAGGATGAGTATGAAGTATTAAGAGAGATTTGGCTTACCAATACCAACAATAATAAGAATTACTCCTACTGCAACAGTAACGTCTCAGTTATTTATTTCTGTTCCTGTCGAAGGAAATCGTCTATAACCTCAATTTTCTGCTAGGTTTTTATAAAAACTCAATAGCAGAAAATACTACTGAAACTTCAGTTATATCAGGTACAATATCATCACTCGAGACATCCATCTTGACAACTCCAACCCCTGCCGCAGTTTCACCAAAAAAAAATTCAAACCGTCGATCCAATCACACCCCATGCCTTAGACTGCTCAGCCAGCCTGATAGGCTAAGGTTAGTTTCGCTTGTGACTACCATGCTACATTACATGCCAGACAGAGCTCGTAGTGGTACAATTGCTTGTACACAGTATACAATAATACAACAGTATGCTCTGTTATTGTATTAACAGTGTTTTTAGGTGGCAGAGCATAAGCTGATATATTTGGTGTTTAGCGCTCAATGGGTTAAGTGTTTATCTTTTAGTAGTTTATCTTTAAACAAGGTACAGCAGTAAAATCCAAACAGTTTTTACACATCACTGGTCCCTGGACAACCTATACCAGTTTTGAGGTTGACATTGGCCCAAATGCAACCAAATGCAAATGCAGCAAATGAAGTTGTCATTACATATGGTAAGTCTTTTTGCTGTCCATTATGACAAACTTCCCTTTCACCTTTGGCCCCTCCATTTGCAGCAGCTCGGGACGGAAACTCCGGGTTTGCCCCAACCTGAGAATGTGGTCCCTGGTTTGTTGTACATGGATACCCTGCCAGTTGAGTTGACCACTTGGAGGGCAGAGCGGGCCTGACTGTTTGAGCCTGATCACAGCTGTCACAGGAGCACGGGGGTTGGCCCTCTGAAGGGTCATTTTGGCTACGGTCCCATCCCCCCTTTCCTTTCCTACTATATCCTATCCTTCCGGAAACCTGCGTGACGTGCCTAGCAGCTATGTTGGAGTTTCCTAATCCAGCAACACACATACTGCAGCTAATATGCATCACTGCAGACTGAAGCTTTGATTGTAATCAACCGTCTGCTCTTGACACTGTCTTATTCAAATTTGTAACTTTTTAGTTTTAAATTGCTGACTCAGGCATTTGTTATGTTGCAGCGGGTAAACCGTTCTGGGCAGGCAGTGGGCTGTTTCTGCAGAATGTTTTCATCTTCGGCGGCTCGCTAGTCTACAAGTTCGGGAGGACGGAGGACCAATGGGGCTAGAGCAGTGTTTGCCATCAGAGAAGTTATCAAACTAAAAGAAATATGTGTTTTTTGTACGTACATGTAGCTTTAACAAAGTCTTAAATTCGATCATCACAATTACAGTTTAAAGCTGGCTTTTATTTTACATTTTTATCACGTCGGTAGTATTTTCAGTTGGACACAGTCTCTTTCAGGTAAGTCTTCTCCAGCAACAATAAGAAAGACAGAACGAGAACATGGTCTGGAGTGTGAGCTGTTTCTAGTCTTGTGCTAACGCTGAAAAGTCAAAGCGAATGTTGTCAACTCATGACTAATTATGCTTCTTTAAGGTTTGTAATTCATAAGTGTAGTATTTTACTTATTGAGTTTTTTTTTAAATAATGTTAGCTGTTATAAAAAAAGTTACTTATATGTATTATTTTATAACTTAATTTTACATTGTATAAAACTTGTAATCAGTATTTGTTTTGTGTATTACTGACCCAGTCGCCAAAATTAACTAGGTTATTTTAATTTTGGTTTCCCCTTATGCAGGAATAATTTTTATAGTTATTAGTGAAGAGATTTGTTTTCACAAAAAATATATGCTTCTTAAAACATGGTGTTAAGATTAAGTATCGATATCGTAGCAAACACAGTGAATTGAGCAAGAATTGTTTTCAAATTTTAGTCACTGGTGAAACACCTACTATGATGCTCAATGCTCACTTGTGGCAGTCGGGCACATTGCAAGCGCTTGTTCGCTTGATGGAGAATAGTTACAGTCGGTGACCCTTTCATTCTCCTGTGGCTGATTCACATTAAGGATCTATGATTTTACGGCTCATAACATGGTCCATATTCAGGGTAGACTGCCGTAAGTGTAACAATAATTACAACTGGATAATTTTTTTGTATATCGAAAGATTTGATTCTTATGCAGATGTTTAATAATTTGAAATGTAAATAAACAAAGGTTTTGCCTCCAAACCAACGTCTTAAGCGCTGTGCAGTGTTAGGTTAGGTTAGTTTGTGATCCTGAGATAGACCGGTTAGTTGACAGTTTGTGGTCTGTGCTCTTCTGTCAGCTGAACGTAGATGGTTAGCAAAGAGGAATTTTAGTAAATTAAATGTTTTAAAAGTAAAATATTTAAATCATCATTCACAATTCACTAAAATAACATTTTGTTTTAAGCGTTACAATTTATTTTTAATGATACAAATCATTTACACCCTGGACATAAATATTTTGTTGGTTAATATTTATTTCATTAGTTACTAACATCAGAAAGAAAAATGTTGTAACCTAAATACAGTCACACAAAAATAATCGTGACGTCATAACTCACAGTCAGATGTTGTTCCTAGATGATACAATATTGCATCGATTGATATTTTATCAAAATGTTTTATATTTCACACAAAAAATCATTCGGCTGTTAATATTGTTATGCTTATGAAACTCCACCCCATAGCAACAACACCAGGCAATGGAATAGGCTTGATATACAGTAAAAGCCTTCATTTCCAACCCCAGCTTAACGTACCTTGTGACGTTTGGTGCCTCCTGTGCTACACCTGTTTTATTCTCTTCAGGTAAGCTAGCTGTCTATCCTTTTCCCAACTTACCAAAATCTGTTTTAGTTTAAAAAATTTGAAATGCATATATATTGATGTGTAATACTTTGCTCACAGTATCATACCACATATTTAACCTGAACCTTGTTTCATGGTTTTAGTTGTTGGTAACTTTGTCCTAAATTCAAGATCATTTTATATATACTTATTCACTTATTTATATATTAATTCACTTATTTATACAATTTAACTTATAAATTTAAATTTTAACTTGAAGTATAATTTATTTTGGGGGAAGTGCTTAAGCATTCTTGAAAAAACTTATATCGGCTGGTAGAAATCAAAGGTTCAAAGACCACTCTATAAATCAAATTAATTCCAAGTACAAGGCACTTAATATAATGAATCTGTTGTGAGATTCTGAGAAAAAAAACAGAAATGTGATAATAATCATATAAATATATTTCATCATAAAACTTAATACAGTACACCTCGAATTATACGGACCCAGATCATCCAGATCGTGAATTAATGAGGTTGCCCGAAATAAAAATTTGTAAATCACAGAGAAAACATGATTTTTCTCCTGTGCTAGCACCTTCTAAGTCTCAGACACAACCGCAATACATTAATGTACGCGTGAAGTATTGTGGAAACTGCAATGTAAAGTGAGCCATCGAACAGTCGCGCCGGTAGCTCATGCGCAACATTTGTAACAGTAACACTTGTTATGTTGACCGTCCATTTCACATGACGCAGACAGAATCAGAACCACACATATATTCTGATTTACAGTCCTTCACGCTCTATATTGCTGGTGCTAGTGTCCCGATTGTTATCTATGTTATGTTATAGTAGCTTCAGATTATCCGTATCAATATTCCGCATTAGTCTGGACAATCCGGGGTTTACTAAATTAATGTACATACAATTTTTCCAAATTCAACTTAGTTGCGAATTTTATCACTTGGTACAGTCATCCATTGTTAGATCCACAGGCTCCATTCAGGTATACGTCGACCACTGAAAACACAAAGTAATATTACCACTAAATATAATTTCTTCCTAATTAGTAATTGCGCCTAGGGAGTTTAAATTTGTAAGAATGTAAATACCCCCGTAGCAGCAAACCTGCGTACTCAGCGAATTTCCAATGCATATATATGTATCTTAATACCACATAAAGCCACATACCAAGTTTCATCAATATACATTCATAAATGAACGATTTATGACATTTTAATTATTCTCTATAAGAATAACATGGTGGCTGAGTATGCAGGGTTGCTGAAGCAAGGACACAAAAAATGGGGTTTTATACAAATAACAATATAACTCAAGAACGTAAAGCCACATACCAAATTTTATTAATTTATGTTCATAATTAAGGGAGATAACACGTTACTTATTCTCCATAAGAATAACAAGGGAGCTGAGTACGCAGGTCTGCTGCTATGGGAACTATCGGCCAAAAAATGTTTTTTAGTGCAAATATCAATAGACCACAACGATATGAAGCAATATACCAAGTTTCATCAGGATAAGTTGATAAATAAGCGAGATATACAATTTTTCTTATCCTCCATAAGAATAACATTGGACAACGTACTGTGTTTAGTACTTTCAATATCTCTGTAACTATTTGACGTAGAGCAATGATCAAAACACCAAAATGTGCGTTTTTTTAAACTTATTCCAATGGAAAAAACTAAAATTTGACATTTTCAAAAATTATATATAAAAACTTAAAAAAAAACATTTTTGGGGTACAAAACCCCCCCCAAAATACCTCTTGGGATAGGTCGATCTGTCTGGTTTTCGAACTTAAAGTCATAAATGCTGCTTTACACTTTATACCAAATTTCGTCAAAATCGGACTATTTTTACGAGAGTTATCGTGCTCACGGACACACATATATACATATATATACAGGTTTGAACGAATTGTGTCTTTGGCATCTGGGGGTCCTCAAAACGAAAAGTATCATAGTCCCGGGCCTGGGTCTTACCATGCCGACTACGGTAATAGTTTCTTCCCTATAGGGGAAATTCGCTAAAACGCAGGCTACTTAGGATTGAGTTGTTTTTATGTAATTAAGTTCACATTAAAAACATGAATATTTGTATTACCCTCCATTAAGAGTTCCGATTAATAATGTAAGTTCAGTAAAAATGCTTTGTAACTATTAAAACAAACCTAATATTATATGATTAATAGTTGTGATGAAACAGTGATATAAAAAATCCTTTAGCCAGTGACAAGTATGGAAGGACTGTGATTGGTTAACTTCCTTCAGGAGCTATTTTCATCTATCTCTTTCTCAATATATTTCAAATAAAGGTCATCGCAAAGAACAATCATCAATACGTGCATACGTGCACTGGTCTATTTATTATTATGCTTTCTAAGAAAAGGTTTGTTTTTTTGGTCGTAAAAATATCAGGGTTGGAACTGTCTCCTTCTAAAACAGGGTGCGATTCTAAAAGAATGGTGCAAAAATACGGTTAGTTTAATTACAGACGAAATTACATAAAAACATGAAAACCATGTCAAATAATTCATTGTTTTAACAAGCACTTATACTCATTCATTCACAGTACAAATGCTCGATATGAGCGCCATTGGTAATCCTGCATACATCCAGGTGATATTCCCATCCCGCCCACACGCTGCAACTGTCCTGTGTTATGGATTGCACTGCTCCGGTAATACACGTCGTAAGTTATCTAGGTTTTGTCGCATGGGAGGGTAGTTAACTGAATCTTTGACAAAGTCCCAAAATAAATCGCAAGGAGTTAAGTCTGGCGATGGTGGCGACTACCGTAACAGAGTCTTGATTTCCAGAGCGATCAGTATACTTGTGTTCTTCCTTTGTCATAGCCATTTAATAAACACGTTAGTGTTAGTTAACCAAGACAACCAAAAAAAACCATATGAAAATTCTATCTATTGTTGTAAAATCAGCTGTTTTAGTTAATTCAATCAGGAATATCATATGTTTTAATTTTGCACCATTTTTTTAATCACCCGGTATAAAAACAATGCACTCAAAAAATCCACTGACCTTTCCCGCATTGCCTAGCACACCCCAGCACTCCTACGTTGCCATAAGTCTGTCCGTCCGTGCCACAGACTGGACTGTACTGGTAGGTGAAGTTGCACGGACAGGAGACCAGGTAGACTATGCGGTTGCCCGGGTCTCTGGGCGGGATCCTGGTAGAGCGAACGGTAGTGGTTGTTCCCCCTGGCACTGTGGAACCAGCCTGGCTTGTAGCGGGGGTGGTGGGGGTTGGTCGTGCGGGTGGAATTCTGTCTGAAGAACCTGTTGTATGCAGAGAAATTTAATAATTCAATGTTCGGAAAATGTATATATTTGTTTGAACATTTTAAATTGAAGGTTCCTACCTTACCATTACAAATGTGTGTTAAATTACAGTATAAAATGGTCAAATTATTGATTTTAATAAACAAAATAATACAGTGTTGTCATATAAGAATTGTGCGGTTTTTACATTAGATACCAAGTAAACCAAAGAAGGTATGATTAAAATATTGATTTTATTGGAATCACCAAAAGAAACAGTTTAATATAAATGACAAGCAAGTTTCATTTACCACCATTTATAGCTCTGCCACCATCTAAACGATGATATAATTCAACCCATAAGCCTAGCGCTCACTAGGCGGCACGGCATGGACGGATGGCAGTCACGGAAATTTTTAAAAGTAAATAAAAATTAATGTAATGTGAGTACGCCTACGACGACAGGACGGCTGGCAACGGAGGACCAGTACCTTCCGTCGTTAGTTAAAAAGTCCGGGAGATGGAACTTCAGGACATTTCTGAGCTGCCGTACCGATGATCCATGCACCGAACGGGCAGACAGTACAGGACTGATCGCAGTGCAGTTGTAGATGGATTTGTCTAAGTTTATTGTGCTTATAAACAAATACCCGGAACTATACTCCATGCAACACCCGAATATGTTAATAACGTCAGGCATGAAAATATAAGGATCTGAAAATCTTTGCTTTCTCCTTCTAGTCACTTCATCTTCTTCTGCCATAATTAAAGTGACTATCGCCACTTCCTGATCTGCACCCATAATGTGTACTCTCAGAGTATAGCTCGCAGACTGTCCTTAATTTGCAGATGCCTGCGGTTTTCTCGTCCGTCCGTGGCTAGTGTGCGCACCCCCCTTAAAAATGCCGTACCGTCAATCCGTGTCGTGCCGCTCTAGTGCGTGCACCTATAGGCTATACACGGTGCAATTATTTCTCTTAAATGTGCCTTACTACATTTGGTGAATGCATTTAGTGGCTATGTTTGGTGAATAAACAATATTTTTCTCTCATCCTCACCAAAAAATCACAAGAAGTGAAGTCTGTGCTCCAAGGAGGCCATGATGTGGGACTTGAAAAGGTAGACAATTGAATCATAAATGTTATTACAAAACACAATGTTAACAATCAAAGTCAATCCACAAGCTGTTTTTACAGTTAATTAAAACAAAACTATTTGATCTGTTAAATCTAGTACTACCAACCTGGATTTTCTAGTTTGCCTAATAAGCAGTCAAAACCGCACCATTCGTTCATGAAAACTCTATATAATAACAATGGTCAATTTTAGTATTATACTGTTACATTATTCCATATACAATCTTAGCGTAGTATTTAAAACGCTAATATTGGAATGTAAATCTGCCATGCCAAATTTTAAAGTATTATGACAGAACCGTAACCTACCGTATCAAAATGTTCGGTAGGGTTTGTATATGTGTACCAATTCAAAAAATGTGAGTGAGGTGGTCAGAATAGTTACCATTGGACTCTTCTGGGAAAGATACATCTTGTGGTTTCCCGGTCACAAGCACTAGTGATGCTGAAAAAGGTAATACTGTAGTTATGACAAGAACAAATAAAATATAATTACCACAATAAACTATCTCAATAGATTATTTTATATTTTCTTTAGGAAAAGAGGGATGAATAAAGGACAACAAATTGTTCTTAATATATATTTTTTTCAACTAACTGATATCTAAATTCATTTTATGGAAAAGGAAATTAGTTTATAATAGCAAATCCAGCTGCTCGAATTTGAGCAAATTTAAATTGTGATGCCATTCCATAAGTTAGCTTAAAACAGCTGACCTTGCTTCTGTACTGTTTTGTTACCTTCGGCAGCTTTCAAATGCTCAATTTCAATGAACTGTTCTTCCATAAGATTGACATTGCATCCTTGAAGGCCTGTGGGGCGTAGCCTTAAAGGCCGATGTGAATTTTAATGATTTTCTGCAAACCTACCCATTCCATATATACGTCAACCATAATACCCCCTTAGCAGCAATCATGTGTACTCAGAAAATTTCCAATGCATATATATGTATCGTAATACCACATAAAGCTACATACCAAGTTTCATCAATATCATAAATGAACGATTTATGACATTTGAATTATTCTCTATAAGAATAACATGGCTGAGTATGCAGGTTTGCTGAAACAAGGAACACAAAAATGAGTTTTTATACATCAATATAACTCGACTAGGTACATAACAAGTTTTCTTAATTTGTGTTCACAGTTAGCGGAGATAACATTTTACTTATCCTCCATAAGAATAACATGGGGGCTGAGTACGCGGGTTTACGGGGTTTGGGTGCTACGGGAACTACCGGCAAAAAATTGTTTTTCATGCAAATATCAATAGACCACAACAATATGAAGCAATATACCATGTTTTGTCAGGATAATTTGATAAATAAGCAAGATATACAATTTTTCTTATTCTGCATAAGAATAACATCGGGAACGTACAGTGTTTAGCACTTTCAATATCTCTGTAACCAATTGACGTAGAGCAATGATCAAAACACCAAATTGTTCGTTTTTTAAGCTGAATTCAGTAGTGAAAAAATGTGTTACTCAAGTATGATATGTAAAAAACTCAAAAACCCCTTTTTTGGGATACAACCCCCACTCCCCCTCCAAAATACAACTTTGGGTGGAGCGATCCGGCTGGGTTTCACATATATATATATATATATATATACAGTTTTGAACATATGGTGTTTTTGGCATCTGGGGACCTCAAAACGAAAAGTTATCATGGTCCCAGGCATAGGTCTTACCATGACGACTTCAGTAATAGCTTCTTCCCTATAGGGGAAATTTGCTAAAATCCGGTCCAGTGATTCCTGTGATCTCAGTGTGACACAAAATCTACTTGTGTATTAAATATTGGATTTAAGTGTAACAAGTTTATAGAGTTCTTATTTGCAAAGATTGAAGATTGAGGCAGAGAATTTATCGATTGGTCCTACATGTTGTAATTTATAACCTGCAAGGAAACTCCCAATAATTGGAAGTTACTTGCAATAGGTTGCTGCACAGACTTTCAATGAGAAGATGTAAATTTCCACCTCCATCTAATTTAACATTTACCAAACAAAAAAATCCCTCCGTCACAGCAAACCTGTGTACTTTGTGAATTTCCAATGCATACATATCTCACTACTGATGCGTAAAGCCAATTACCAAGTTTCACAAAAATACATTCATGAACAAGTGATATATACAATTTTATTTATTCATCCATAAGAATAACATTAGGGTTGAGGACGCAGGTTTGCTGCAAGGAGGAATATAAGTAATGTTTTTATTTCCTTGCAATTATCAATATAACTGAACCAGGTGAAGCTACATACCAAGTTTTATTAATTTAGGTTCATAATTAAGGGAGATATACAACTTTACTTATTCTTCATATGAATAACATGGGGGCCGAGTATGCAGGTTTGCTGCTACGGGGACTATCAACAAAAAACTATTTTTTGTGCTAATATCAATATATCACACCTATTTGAAGCCACATACCAAATTTCACCAATATACAATCATAAACAATCAAGATGTTTATTCTCCATAAGGATAACATTGGACAACGTACTGTGTTCAGCACTTTGAATATCTCTGCAACGGTTGGACGTAGAACAACAATTAAAACACCAAAATGTTTGTTTCATTGAGCTAAACGTATTAATAAAAGGAAAAGTGAAGTTTTTATTAAAATTATCTGAGAAAAATTTAAAAACCGTTTTCCTTTAAGATTAACATAGGACATGTTTTTGGATTTTCTCCGCAACCACTTAACCTAGGATAATGATTCAATACTAAATTGTTTGTTTTTTAAGCTCTATAAAATGGCTATAATCAAAATTGAGTGTTTTTAAAATTTTTGGGAGAAAATTCAAAAAACTGATTTTTGGAAAATTTAAAACCCCCTTCCCATAGTCCGATCGATCTGGTTTTCGAACTAAAGTCATTAATGTTACTCTACACATTTGTGCCAAATTTCATCAAAATCGGGCATTTCGTTCAAAAGTTATCGCGGTAACGGGTATACACACACACACACACACACATATACACATATATATATATAGTATTTTTGGCATCTGGGGACCTCAAAACGAAAAGTTATCATGGTCTCGGGCTTAAGTCTTATCGTACCACCTACGGTAATAGCTTCTTCCCTATAGGGTAAATTCGCTAACAGGTAAATAATTGGCAAAATATTAACCAGTAATTGTTGTATATGTGATCTAGAGTTAATTTTGTACTCAGATCTACTAGTGACTAGTGGACACATTAAACAAATCTCACTGATGGTTCATTTTGAAGTCTTCCTGGTATATAATTACTACATATTAACTAGTGGCTTGAAGGGGTTACAGCCCCCGAACTTTACTCCATTACTCTGCCTCTTCTGATGTTTTAGCGAATTTCCCCTATAGGGAAGAAGCTATTACCGTAGGTCTCATGGTAAGACTTTAGTCCGAGACCATGATAACTTTTCATTTTGAGGTCCCCAGATGCCAAAAACACCATTCGTTCAAATTTTTATATATGTATATATATATATATATGTTACTAAACAATTCACAGTATAGGGCTGATATTATTATAAATATAATACTGAGGGTGCTCAGTTGAATTTTTATTTTCTAATATTTATATATATATATATGTGTCCGTAAGCACGATAACTCTCGTAAAAAAGGTCCGATCTTAATGAAATTTGGTACAAATGTGTAAAGTACCATTTATTTGAACGAGTTCGAAAACCAGATGAATCACACCATCCGAAGGGGGGTTTTTGGGGGGTTTTGTACCCCAAAAAATGTGTTTTTTGGGGTTTTCACATATAATTTTAATTTAAATCAAATTTTAATTCATACCACTGAATTTAGCTTAAAAAACAAACAATTTGGTATTTTGATCATTGCTCTACGTCAATTGGTTACCGAGATATTGAAAGTGCTAAACACAGTACGTTGTCTAATGTTATTCTTATGGAGAAAAAGAAAAATTGTATATCTCGCTTATTTATGAACATAAACTGGCAAAATTTGGTATATGGCTTGATCTGGTTGTGGTTTATTGTTGTTTACACAAAAAAACAATTTTTCGCCTATGGTTCCTGTAGCAGCAAACCTAGGTACTTGGTTCCCATGTTATTCTTATGGAAAATACCTAAAATGTTATATATCGCTTATTTATGAATGTATATGGATGAAACTTGGTATTTGACTTCACTAAGATGAGTTCTATTGATATTTGCATAAAAACCCATTATTTTGTGTGCCTTGTTGCAGCAAACCTGCGTACTCATCCCCAATGTTATTCTTATGGAGAATAATTAATATTTTAAATATCGCTTTTTTGTGAATACATTTCTTATGAATCCTGTTAAGTGTTTTAATGTGTTATGTTATATATTCATTGGAAATTCGCTGAGTACGCAGGTTTGCTGCGACGGGGGTATATATATATATATATATATATATATATATATATATATATATATATATGTTATAATGATTGATTAGGGCTACTAATATTATAAGATGTATATTCATATTTTAACAAAGTACCCCCTTTTTTTTATAAAAAACATTTTATTTTTTTTTTATAAAAATGTTTTTTATAAAAAATGGGTACTTTGTTAAAATATGAATATACATCTTATACATATATATATATATATATATATATATATATATATATATGTGTGTGTGTGTGTGTGTGTGTGTGTCCGTAAGCACGATAACTCTCGTAAAAAAGGTCCGATCTTAATAAAATTTGGTACAAATGTGTAAAGTACCATTTATTTGAACGAGTTCGAAAACCAGAAGAATCACACCATCCGAAGGGGGGTTTTTGGGGGGTTTTGTACCCCAAAAATGTGTTTTTTGGGTTTTTCACATGTAACTTTTATTTAAATCAAACTTTAATTAATACCATTGAATTCAGCTTAAAAAAACAAACAATTTGGTATTTTGATCATTGCTCTACGTCAATTGGTTACCGAGATATTGAAAGTGCTAAACACAGTACGTTGTCTAATGTTATTCTTATGGAGAAAAAGAAAAATTCAATATCTCGCTTATTTATGAACATAAACTGACGAAATTTGGTATATGGCTTCATCTGGTTGTGGTTTGTTGTTGTTTGCACAAAAAACAATTTTTCGCCTATGGTTCCTGTAGCAGCAAACCTAGGTACTTGGTCCCCATGTTATTCTTATGGAAAATACTTAAAATGTTACATATCGCTTATTTATGAATGTATATGGATGAAACTTGGTATGTGACTTCACTAAGATGAGTTCTATTGATATCTGCATAAAAACCCATTATTTCTTGTGCCTTGTTGCAGCAAACCTGCGTACTCATACCCAATGTTATTCTTATGGAGAATAATTAATTTTTAAATATTGCTTGTTTGTGAATATATTTATTATTAATCCTGTTCAGTGTTTTAATGTGTTATGTTATATGTTCATTGGAAATTCGCTGAGTATACAGGTTTTCTGCGACGGGGGTATATTTTGGTTATTCTGATGCTCCTGGTTCCATTTACCTGCAATGCTGGGAATACAATATTGCGCATTTTAAGGTTAGGAGAAGGTCCAGTCAGGATTGAAAGAAGGTGTGAGGTTGCTGGGAATTCTAGATGTACAAATGAATAACAGGCTTTTATAATGTAAAACCCCCATAAGACAACGTACTGTGTTTAGTGGATGTACATTTTCTTTAATAACTCGGTAAACATTTATGCTAGAATGATAAGAGAGGGCATAAAACTTTTGCCCAACTAATCTCTTATCTTTTTGCATGCATTAATTTTATATCCAGGGTATTTGTGACCCTTTTTGGACCCAAAAACCCAATATTTTAAAGATTAATCCCCAAAAAAGGGAGTTAGCGTTTTCCGATTGTTTTGCCCAACGAACTTGTCCAACTGATTATAAAAAGGAATGTTCCTACCAAATTTGAAGTAAATCGGACAACATATGCGACCGCTAGAGTGCAAACACACACACACACACACACACACACACACACACACATATATATATATATATATATATACTATATATATAATTTTGAATGACTCCCCAAAACGTGCTCAGGGGGTCACGTTAGGAACTTCTATGGTGGTCCCGGCCTTAAGTTTCACCGTGCGGGTCATGCTAATAGTTCACTTTCCAAAAGAAATTCACTAGGGAATGGCATTCCAGAGAATAGATAAATTTATTAAATACCAGGAAATTAGAATGAATGAAGCAATGAAATAGAGATAAAGTTGGCCCGAGCGCCAATGTGAAGGGGGGAAGGTGGAGGTATTCCAGGAAATTAGAATGAATGAGCGATAAGATAACGCCCGCTCAGGCGCCAGGGTGGTAGGGGGGAAGGTCGATCTCAAGGTCACTGCGCTCCCCCTCCCTTCCTCTACACCACCTCAATGCACTAGCGGGTGGCGGTCTGCGTCTGCCACTGCGACGGCGCTACGCAGCGCACGAAGAGAGACGAGTTAACGACCAGAACTGAAAACTCACAGGCCGTGAAATAGGCTACACAATTAATTACTTTCTCACATAATTTATACTTATTTGTAAATTTATTTGTTTTATAGTCTAGCATAGGCCCAGTTGCAGTCGCAATGTTTCAAGGTTTTTCAACAGGGAAAAGACAAGAAACATTGTCCATAAAAAAACAATTATTTTTCTTAATTAATCTATTTTGCTAAACATATTTACTAAACGTTGCTATCTGCCTTTGTCATCAAAGATAGATAGCTACAAATAATAAATATGGATCGATTACCCAATTCTAAAAACAATATCAAGAAAAAAAATATTTCTTACATGGGTACTTTACTTTAAATATCACTATTAATTAAACAATACAATCACATGAAGCTTCTCAATTAAAAATGTTGCAAATATATTGGAATAAGTGATATAAATATCTAAATAAATAAGGGAGATTTCATTTATTTGGCTCTCTTTGACACTGGACACTGTGTGTATTTACCATTTTCAACGGCCCTGATCTCTAGAGGCAGAACAATTGTTTGAAATTAAAAGGTATTTAACCTTTAAGAATTAATAAACATAAAGTTTAAAAACCTTAAATCTTAAATCAAACATATATTGTCTAACGGGGAATCTCACAAAATCAAAGGATTTATTTTAATTGATTTTGCTATAACAAGTGGACACCAAAGTAATGATTGGTGTTATCATTTCAATGCACTGTAATGCGTGTTTCACAGTTAAATCAATTGTTCTGTTCCATTTCATTTGGAGTATTAAACAAGTTCATTTAGTTCCTGCCTCTTTTGTATAAATAAATAATTTCTTGCAATAAATTAACTATTATTGATAGTATTCTATATTTAGCAAATATAAAGGAATTAATTGATTGAAAGAGGGCTAAAATGGAGTATGTAGGCTATAAGCACAGAGAAACGAATCTATAGATTCCTTTGTCTGTGCTATAAGTGTGTTTCTGTTTTCTGATACCGTTTATTAAATATTATGATGTATATTAAAAAACGCCTACAGACAATCACACAGAAAAAAATATGTTTACAATCTATGTGAATAAGACATGTTTTAATTATTAACATTCCAAAAACATAATGCCAAAGTTATGGACTTCAGATACCCTGCATATAAAAGGAATTTGTTGTGGCCTTGAATTCCCTATCTGAACAATGCATCTTCACGAAGTCACAGATTTTTCCAGCTAAAGTACACGTAGCTGAAACAATGTCACTTGACTTTTTCCTTTATCTCCTCTGGGAGCATAGGGCATCCAGGAGAGCTCTCTTCATCCATCTCCATCCCTAGCGAATGCCTTCAGCTCTCCCCAGATTTTGTCCACTTCCCTGTCAATCGTTCTCTTCCAGGTTTCCTGTGGCCTCCCCCTCCTTCTAGTGCCTTGTGGATTCTATTACAGAGCATTTCTCTCGACAGTGTCAAACGGCTTTCGTAATGTATATCCTAACCACCTCCGTTTTCTCTCTCGGATTCTCTCCACAGCTCTTCGTTGGTTATGGCATAGAATTGTATTATTTATTCTATGGTTATGGTGACAGGCCAATATATGATCATTATGCGCTGGAGACATCTATTTATAAAAGCTGGTAACTTGCTAGTTATTATGTTCTGCACTTTCCACGTCTCACTTGTGTACAGGACAGACTTGACGTTTGTGTTTAAGATATGAGCAGCTTGGTCTTCCTTGAGATGTTTCTATTTCGCCAAATTGGGTAAAGCTGTACGAAAGCCAGAAACTGTGTGGGTCAAGTCAATTAAAACTGTGTCCTAAATAAACGATTCTAGCTTATATGATCCTAATAAAATACCATACAAGTTTTTGCACCTATTAGTATGTTATTAAAATGGAAACACCAAGTTGATTATATTAGTAGTAAGAAAACAATTAGTAGTATCAATTCTTGCAGATCTCTGAGGATAAATTGCTTAATAAATCATGTTGTTACATTTGTATACTAGGAGTACACTCCAATATTTGTGTAATGGGATGACCGAACTCAGAAATGGTCGATGAAAGTTTCTGCTGTTAACCGAGCATCTGCTGTTTCTGTTCTAACCGAAATTTCATCACAAAATATTGAATGAATAAGCCTTGGGGACTCTAGGAAAGAAGCTATTACCGTAGTCGGCATGGTAAGACCTAGGCCAGGGACCATGATAACTTTTCGTTTTGAGGTCCCCAGACCCCAAAAACACCATTCGTTCGAAACTGTATATATATATGTGTGTGTGTGTGTGTGTGTGTGTGTGTGTGTGTGTGTGTGTGTGTGTGTGTGTGTGTCCGTGGGTGTGATAACTCTCGTAAAAAAGGTCCGATTTTGATGAAATTTGGTACAAACGTGTAAAGGAGCATTTATGACTTTAAGTTCGAAAACCAGACAGATCGACCTATGCAAAGGGGTATTTTGGGGGGGTTTTGTACCCCAAAAATGGGTTTTTTGAGTTTTTTACACCTAATTTTTGAAAAAGTGAAATTTTATTTTTTCCATTAGAATCATGTTAAAAATACGCACAATTTGGTGTTTTAATCATTGCTCTACGTAAATTGGTCACCGAGATATTGAAAGTGCTAAACACAGTACGTTGTCCAATGCTATTCTTATGGAGGATAAGAAAAATTGTATATATCGCTTATTTATCAACTTATCCTGACGAAACTTGGTATATTGCTTCATTTTATTGTGGTCTATTGATATTTGCACAAAAACCCATTTTTTGGCCGATAGTTCCCGTAGCAGCAAACCTGCATACTCAGCCCCATGTTATTCTTATGGAGAATAAGTAACGTGTTATCTCCTTTAATTATGAACATAAATTAATAGAACTTGGTATGTGGCTTTACCTAGTTGAGTTATATTGATATTTGTATAAAAACCCATTTTTAGTGTTCCTTATTTCAGCAAACCTGCATACTCAGCCGCCATGTTATTCTTATGGAGAATAATTAAAATGTCATAAATCATTTATTTATGAATGTATATTGGTGAAACTTGGTATGTGGCTTTATGTGGTATTAAGATAATATTATATGCATTGTAAATTCTCTGAGTATGCAGGTTTGCTGCTACGGGGGTATTTATTCTTTACATGCTGAGGAAATTCAAACAATATAAATAGTAACACATGGCAGTTCACAAACAAAGTAGACACTTAATCACATGTTTTAATACAAACAAAGCAGATGTTTTCAAATCCCCATGCTATTTAAATGGGGGTTATTTTATTCTGTAACAAATTTTCGGTACACAGTCAAGAAAAATGAATATATTCCCCCAAAATTTCATGCCCAGACCTTAAAAAGGAGAGCTCTCCCAGCTTTCTACAACCTAGCTCGCTCACAATTTCACTGTAAAATTTGGGTTTACGGAATTAGATGTATGGATTCATTACTTTATTCATTCAGTCTAACAAGATTGTCACAAAATGTTATAGACATTCTTTAAGACGTTTAAAAATGCATCCATTATAAAGCAATCCTGGGAGTCCATGAAAGGAAAGTACCTCTAATGACATTTTAAAGAGCTTATCACATGAAGGGAATTCAAAGCTGACTTCAAAGAGAATTTTTCTGAACGCTTGCTTCATAGAGAATTCATAGCGCTTGTTAATGTGAGTTATCTCCCAACTGTTGTTTCACAGTTACTCCTTTTCAGTCGATGCCGTTAACAATAATGCTGGTGAATCGAGTACATTTCAATCTCTGTTTGTTTATCGCTGCAGGGCTGAGCTTGCCTCGTGGAATTGTCAAGTTGAAGAGTGCAAAGCTGTATTACTGTTACATGATCCTCACGGACATTCTCACCCTCATGAACCTTGTTACCATAGGTGTCAATCTGCTTGCTCCGAATGTACCTATCACAAAAAGGTGTTATAGTGGATTCACTGCTCTCGCTACTGCTCAATCCGTCATAAAACTAATTGCTTGTTACGTGTCCAGGGATGAGTTTGCCAACTACTTCAAACTTTGGGACAATCTTGTAGAAAAGAATGCTGACAGTGAACTCAAAGAAGCTTTGGCTATGAATACGAAAAGAATCAAACGGCTTTCTGCATTCATGTATGTATTTATGGTGGGACCCATGATTCCATGGGGATCGTTACCTCTGTTCATCAAAGTTCTTTCTTACGTTATTCCAGCGTTGGAGGACTCGTACCTCTTTATCGCAGTCCCAGCCCAATTCCCCTTCGACCCGCTGGTGTCTCCTGCTTACGAGTTCGTCACGGTATTCCAAGGTGTAGCAGCAGTGGCTGTGAACGCAAAATTAATCGCCTATGATTGTATGATCTACGGACTCATTTCCTGTCTCGTCGTGAAACTGAAATATCTGAAAAACTCCTTCAAAACCGTCGCTGACCCGAATCTGGGAAGAGGACCGAATTATGTTATGGAAGAAGAGGTGAGAAAGTATCAACAAGTTCAACTAAACATCTGGGTAAAAGAACATTGCGACTCGATGGAGCTTTGTCGTTACCTGAATCGTCTGTACTCCCCAGTGCTTCTGCTGCAGTTTTTCTTAGATGTTTTGATTCTGTGCTCCAATGCTTTTGTTGTAGCTTCAGCTACTGTGACCAAAATGGAAATAATGTTCTCATTCGGATATGTGCTGGGGACTGTCATTCAGCTGTACACTCTCTGCTGGTCAGGAGAAGAACTCACTCATCACAGCCTCACAATGACCGATGAAGGGTTCTGGCAGCAGTGGCACTCAAACCCCCGTCGTGTCGCTAGTAGTTTGAAGATCATTTTTGAGAAAGCCAAAGTCCCCCTGAAAATATCGTCCTTCGGCACTTTTCATCTGTCTATTGAAACATTCAAGTCCATTGTCGGCACGGCATACTCCTACTTCATGGTTTTGAACCAGATTAAAAAGAAAAGTTTAGAGTAATAAATTGGTGTGTAGGTGTAGTTGTAGTAAGTAATTCACTGTCTGAGGAAGGGTTAGAAATGATAAAGGAAGGATTAATGTTGACAAGTAATGAAACTTAGAGGTGCAAGTTTCTATTATATTAGTTAATATCATGAAATAGTGCTGGTCAGTCACATTTGTGTTTATTACTTGATTATGTACATCATGAGGTAGGGAACATCATAGTTTAGAATTGTACCACCACGATAGTGGGTTAAAATATATGGTTATTAAAACCCTGTGTATTAAATGCAAATGCTATAAACAACCTTTTATTAGCATATTACATGTTGTTATTTACATCCCGTAAATTCTATAAGTAGCAGGATTCTTTTGATAATTGTAAGAGTTTAAATTGATCTTATTTAATATATTTTTAAATATCCTAATAATTGAGCTTTACTTATAAATTAATATAATAATAGGATCTAGATTAAATTTTAAGAAAATTCACATACAAATCATCGACCATCAGTTATAATAGTATTAATACCCCCGTCGCAGCAAACCTGCGTACTCAGCGAATTTCCAATGCATATATATGTGTCTCACTACTACATAGAGCCACTTACCAAGTTTCAAAAAAATACATTCATAAATAAGTGATATATAGCGTTTGATTTATTCTCTATAAGAATAACATTAAGGCTGAGTACGCAGGTTTGCTGCAACGAGGAAGATAAAAAATGTGTATTTTTGCAATCATCAATATAACTCAACCAGGTGAAGCTACATACCAAGTTCTATTAATTTAGGTTCATAACTAAGGGAGATATACAACTTTACTTATTCTCCATATGAATAACATGGGGGCTGAGTGCGCAGGTTTGCTGCTTCGGGGAAAATAAAAAAAAAATCTTTTTTGTGCAGATATCAATATACCACAACTAGTTGAAGCCACATACCAAGTTTCGTCAATATACATTCATAAATAATCGAGATATCAAATTTTATTTATCCTCCATAAGGATAACGTTGTACAACGTACTGTGTTTAGCACTTTGAATATCTCTGCAACGGTTGGACGTAGAACAACAATTAAAACACCAAAAAGATTTTTTTGTAGAGTAAACTGATTGGTAATACAAAATGTGAAGTTTTTAGTAAAATTATCTGAGGAAAATTCAAAAACCTTTTTCCTATAAGATTAAAATTTTTGACTTTTCTCTACAACCACTTAACCTAGGTTAATGATTCAAAATACCAAATTATTTGTTTTTTAAGCTCTATAAGATGGCTGTAACCAAAATTAAGTGTTTTTTAGGGGAAAAAATTCAAAAAACTGATTTTTGGAAAATTTAAAACTCCCATAAAAACCCCTTCCCATAGTCCGATCGATCTGGTTTTCGAACTTTAAGGCATAAATGTTACTCTACACATTTGTGCCAAATTTCATCAAAATCGGGTGTTTCTTTCAAAAGTTATCGCGATAACGGACACATTTATATATATTTATTTATATATATTTATATATATAAATTTGAACGAATAGTGTTTTGGCATCTGGGGACCTCAAAACAAAAAGTTATCATGGTTTCGGGGCTTAAATCTTACCATGCCACCTACGGTAATAGCTTCTTCCCTATAGGGGGAATTCGCTAAAATATATTTCTACAGTTGTCTGGGTTTTTTATGTAAAATCTGTTTGGATATTTAATTTTTAGTTTGTTTATACTACATTTCAAAACATAAATTATAACTTTTCCCATGTAAAAAATAGTCTCATTTTATTAGATAAAAGTTTCGTTTACATAATAAGCGACATTCCTCCAATAAGGGTTTGGGCAAGGTTTTATGGCAAGGATTCCTCAAAAGACGACAAATTATTGTAATCAAAATATTGAGTTTGAATATTTCAAAATGTCTATGAAATTAACAAGATATCACTCCTCCATTGGCCTCTAGACAATCAATCTCCTTAATATGACTAGTCTGAACCTCCCAACCAAAAGATCCTTTAAAACTAAATCTTAACTAAATAACAGACCGGTAAGCACTAAAACGGCCTCGACAACTTTCATAGCGGCGATGATATGAAGAAGGCTGATGTGGTGTCGGCAGTCCGTTGGCGGATACTGTGAATTGGAATGATCAGAATGCCGCACATAACCTCAACGGAGGGAGTCGCCAGGATCGCGAAAACCGGATTGGCTCCGTGCAACCTGAGGATACCCTCGTAACGGCAAACCTGCGTGCTCAGCGAATTTCCAATGCATATATATGTTCTTAGTACCACATAAAGCCACATACACTGTTTCATCAATTCATAAATAAATGATTTATGACATTTTAATTATTCTCCATAAGAACAACATGGTGTCTGAATATGCAGGTTTGCTGAAACAAGGAAAACAACAAATGGGTTTTCATACAAATATCAATATAACTCAACTAGGTAAAGCCACATACCATGTTTTATTAATTTACTAGCTCGCACCCGGCGCGTTGCTGCCGCAGGAGAGGCCAATTACTGTGTTTAGCCGATATACATTTTCTTTAATAACTTGGTAAAAATTTATGCTCCGGGTCTTTTCTGACCCTTTTTGGGCCAAACAAATCGAAATTTGAAAGAATAATCCCCAAAAAAGGGGGTTAGAGTTTTCCGACTGTTTTGACCAACGAACTTGTCCAACTCATTATAGAAAGGAACATCCCTACCAAATTTGAAGTAAATCTGACAAAAAATGCGACCGCTAGAGTGCATACACACACACACACACACACACACACACACACACACACACATATATATATATATATATATATATATATATATATATATGTATATATAATTTTGTACGACCCCCCCAAAACGTGTTCAGGGGGTCACGTTAGGAACTTCTATGGTGGTCCCGGGCTTAAGTTTCACCGTGCGGGTCATGCTAATAGTTCACTTTTCCATAGGAAATTCACTAATGAACGAGTATTTGACATAAAACAAATTATTACAATATTTTACGTTATAGATATCATCTGATAAAATCAAAAGAAATCTTTCTTCCATAAGATTATCGTTGAAACTTTGAGGTCTAGTGGGGCACAACCCTAATGTCCTAGAACTTCGGTTAATGGCCTGTAACCTTCCCAGGGTTAACCTCTGTGTTACTATGCAAAATTTCAAAGCAATCGAATGAACGGTATGGCAGCGCTTAAAATACGAATGGTCAGACAAACAGACGTACAAACATTGATTTTTATTTTAGAAGTTCATAGTTAACGGAGTTAACGTTTTACTTATTCTTCAATAAGAATAATATGGGGCTGAGTACGCAGGTTTGCTGCTACGGGAACTATCAGCAAAAAAACCGTTTTTGTGCAAATATCAATAGACCACAACGATATGAATCAATATACCAAGTTTCGTCAAGATGAGTTAATAAATAAGCGATATATACAATTTCTTATTCTCCATAAGAATAATATTGGACAACGTACTGTGTTTAGCACTTTCAATATCTCTGTAACCAATTGACGTAGAGCAATGATCAAAACACCAAATTGTTTGTTTTTAAGCTGAATTCAATGGTAAGAAGTAAAATTTGATTTACTAAAATTTTATGTGTAAAAAACTCAAAAAAACATTTTTGGGGTACAAAACCCCTCCAAAATAACCTTTTGGATAGAGCGATCTGGCTGGTTTTCGAACTTAAAGTCATAAATGTTGCTTTACATGTTTGTACCAAATTCCATGAGAGTTATCGCACCCACGGACATATATATATTTACTTATATATATATATATATATATATATATATATATATATATATGTATAGGTTTGAAAGGATGGTGTTTTTGGCATCTGGGGACCTAAAAACGAAAAGTTATCATGGTCCCGGGACTAGGTCTTACCATTCCGACTACGGTAATAGCTTCTTCCCTATAGGGGAAATTCGCTAAAAAAATAAATAAACGGTATCAGGAAACTGACACATACTTTCTCCCTTTTAGCCCAACTTTAATGAATAAATTACTTTTTATTTACTAAATATAGAATACAAAGCACGGTCGAATGTACAGAAAATATTGAAAACAAGTTGTTTTAAAAAAAATCCACCCAAATCCCTGCTTTGGAGGCACTACAGAATCCATTGCTACACTCGTGGTTTTAAGAGGGGAAATGCCCCCTATTCCCCCCCCCCGAGGGTTATTAAGGGGCAACATATTTCGAATTAACTCTGTTGGTCAATGTTAAATTGACAAGCATATCAAGTTTGAATGAAATTGATCAGTAAATAAGAGAGAAATAGTAATTTTTGTATTCCCCATAAGAATAACATTGGACAACGTACTGCGTTTACCGCTAAATGAAAATTTCAATTTTCTCCGAAACCAGCAATCGTAGAATAGTAATTCAAAATACTAAATTATTTAGTTTTTTGAGCTCTTTTTAATCCAAAAAACTGAATTTTGGATGTTTAAGTCCTGTAATTTCTGAACCCGAATTTTTACAGGAATGCGGGTGGTGTCATTTTGTTGGAAAACTAAAGTTCCACAAACGACTAAAGTTTAATCAAAATCGTTCGAGCCGTTTTTGAGAAATTTGGATTTTTCATGTTTTTTGGCGGTTTTTGGGGGATAATTACCCTTAAAAAACCAAAAATTCAAAAAAATGAAAAAAACACCTGGAGATATCGTGGATTAGTACCTACATACCAAATTTCATAAAAATCGGCCCATTAGTTAGGGCTCTAGCTCTGTACACATCCACACAGACACACACACGGACACACACACACACACACACACACACAGACAGACATCTCGTAAAAACCACTTTTTTGGGTTCAGGGAGCACCAAAACGAATATTTCCACTAACAACTCGAATTCGAAAATTTTGACGAAAACAATACTTTCTCCATATACTATGTATAGGGGGAGAAAGTAAACAAGAGTGTAATAGTGATTGGCATCAAAGTAGTACGTTGCAATATTTAATTTTCAGGGCCACTGTTTTAATTTTAAAAGTTCAAGGTCGTTGTGCTTCATTTCGACGAGTTAATTTCTTATCGCCCAAGTTTTTGACCTTGAAATTATCGGTTGATGAACCTGGGAATTCCTTTGTAGCCCATTGTAACATTTTATGCGGGTCAATGCGGTGACCTGCTTACACGGAAATCTTAGGGTTTCCTTATCTAGTTTCAAAAGCGATTACGAACAAGGAAAATGGAAATGTCAGTAATGCATTATGAGTTTTGAAGTGTTTACCCGTATATAAGGTCATTAGTACCCGGGTGTTCACTCTACAGGGTGTATCAATACAGGCCTGTGGCAGAATATTTAGTAGGGCCTATTACTTGAAGGTCTGAAAGGCGTTGCCCTTGATTGTATGGAAGCAAGGCCATCCAAAGAGGAAATCTGCGGTGGCGCATCATATAACCATAATAAACTGTTTATGGTTCTATGGGGTGCATGCGTGTGAGTGGGCGTGCGTGTTTGCGTGAATTTCTGAATTGTGGCGCACCTGCTTAACATAACAGGAAATGGGGTATAATATACAGCTTTAAAATGTTACAGTTTATAGAGCTTCAGGCCTCTAACAAAATGACACCACCCACATTTCTGGGAAGATTCAGGGTTAGACATTACATGGTTTAACTGCTTTGTGTGTTAAAAGTATTTAATTCCTTGAGTAGTATGATTATGTGCGTGTAGTTTCTCTAATTTGGATTTATGATGACCGGTGTAACTGGTTGAAATCGATTGTATACTGTACTATCTTTTGTGTATATTCACTGTCTTGCATGAAAGTACAGTATAAGTGTAAATATATTTTGTAGTGTTGTGAGATATAGTTTATTAATCTTGAACAACATTTTCGAGGGCTTCTGAACCCCTACTACAAATTGTAGAATAATTATTTGTGCAATTTAAATACCCGAAAGTGTCACATATTGAATATTTAAGAAAATTGTTGTATCCTAATTACTAAGATGTTTAAAATTAGTATTGTACATTATGCATTGTTATATTGTACAACATGACCCTGGAGATATTAAGACCCATATTCTTTCACAAACACTTTTTTATTAGTGTTTGATTCGCGATTGATTAAATATTTTGATCGATTTAAACATGTAATGACCGATGGGGCAGAGCCCTATACAACTTTAGCAACAAGAATATTCGCTTTTAGTAGACCTTATAGGCATTAAATTTAATTGTAATATCTTTAAATTGCCAAATTTAGCAGAGGTAAAAAGAAACTCAAGAAATTAAACAAATCAAATTCAGTGGTCTTATGTTAATTATCTTCTGACAAATATTTCATCTACACCAATCCAGTACGTTTTGCCTGATGCAGCAACCAATAAACATTCTGATTTTTTAGTAGGATGCTTGGTGTTTGGTTTTGTTTAGTTGCTAGTATGGATGTTTGTTAGGCCTTACCAATCGGATACTCTGAAAAAATAATAATTAAAGCCAAAGTGTTTTTCAGCTTAATAAATTAGGGAAATTTACTTTTACCTTTCGTATAATTAATTAAGAAACAATATAATTGTTTAGTTTTCAAAAACTTCACACCTTTTAACGTTCGAACACAAGTATACTGCATAGATTTCTCAGATAAACTCAAAATAAGTTTTATAACTATAGAACAGTACAGTACAGTAAAGAACAGTACAATACAGTAAAGTACATTACAGTACTAGTGTACTTGATATATAATCATGATACTCACGAAACATCGATGGTCTCATTCGATTTTCCTTCCGATCAAAATACGAAATATGTATCATTTTATTTTTTTACAAGTCAAGGAACTTTTAAAGATGGAACTAGTAAAAAATGTAAAATATGACAATATTTTTGTAATTTATTTATAAATGTAATTATCTTTGGTAAACTAAATTATAATTTGTGTATCAATATTTGAGGCTGATGGCTCCGGCATGACCGTTGTTCCTGCCGCAAGAGCCCTCTAGGAACAGCTTTACAGCTGCAACAAATAACAATCAGTTATTAATTTTCTAAAAATACGAAAACAATTTATAACTATAAATTGTGCAATATACTTCTGACCGAGCAAAGAGGTTTCTGTTCAACTTGAATGTTTGGCTTTTGTTGTTTGTCATTTTGTCACATCATCTCAAATAAACGTTTGTGATGATGACTAACATAGACTAAAACTAACAACGGATAAGATTTGTTTCTTCTCTGTGAGGTTATTTTGCTTCCTAAACTCTAAGGATGTCATTGTGTTTTGGCATCCACAGTAATCTGATGGTCCTCCAATTGCCATTTGCAACCACTGTGATAGTGGTAATACATGTTAAACTCTAATATTTTACTTGCCTGCACAACTATCTGAAATATAGGCTAATCAAAAATTTTCCTTTAAATGTTGGTACTTTGGTTAGCTAATTTCTAGATTCAAAAGTGTTATCGATAGATCTACACCTTCAGAAAAAATATATATTTAAGAAAAAGCAAATTTAAAATATATAAACAAATTGGGCTAAGTATAAAATTAAAACACAGATTCATAGCAGCTGTTAAAAACAACCAGTGGACTGTCAATTAACACTCACATGGTAAAGTATTAACTTGTTCTTGTACTAGGAGCTATAGTTCAGAGACTTCTTACACGAACCTACCTCGGCCCTCAGGCTATTACACTGCATAGTTATACCAGTGAACTGTCAATTAACACTCACATGGTAAAGTATTAACTTGTTCTTGTACTAGGAGCTATAGTTCAGAGACTTCTTACACGAACCTACCTCGGCCCTCAGGCTATTACACTGCATAGTTATAGTAGTGAACTGTCAATTAACACTCACATGGTAAAGTATTAACTTGTTCTTATACTAGGAGCTATAGTTTAGAGACTTCTTACACGAACCTACCTCGGCCCTCAGGCTATTACACTGCATAGTTATAGTAGTGAACTGTCAATTAACACTCACATGGTAAAGTATTAACTTGTTCTTGTACTAGGAGCTATAGTTCAGAGACTTCTTACACGAACCTACCTCGGCTCTCAGGCTATTACACTGCATAGTTATAGTAGTGAACTGTCAATTAACACTCACATGGTAAAGTATTAACTTGTTCTTGTACTAGGAGCTATAGTTCAGAGACTTCTTACACGAACCTACCTCGGCCCTCAGGCTATTACACTGCATAGTTATAGTAGTGAACTGTCAATTAACACTCACATGGTAAAGTATTAACTTGTTCTTGTACTAGGAGCTATAGTTCAGAGACTTCTTACACGAACCTACCTCGGCCCTCAGGCTATTACACTGCATAGTTATACCAGTGAACTGTCAATTAACACTCACATGGTAAAGTATCAACTTGTTCTTGTACTAGGAGCTATAGTTCAGAGACTTCTTACACGAACCTACCTCGGCCCTCAGGCTATTACACTGCATAGTTATAGTAGTGAACTGTCAATTAACACTCACATGGTAAAGTATTAACTTGTTCTTGTACTAGGAGCTATAGTTTAGAGACTTCTTACACGAACCTACCTCGGCCCTCAGGCTATTACACTGCATAGTTATAGTAGTGAACTGTCAATTAACACTCACATGGTAAAGTATTAACTTGTTCTTATACTAGGAGCTATAGTTTAGAGACTTCTTACACGAACCTACCTCGGCCCTCAGGCTATTACACTTCATAGTTATAGTAGTGAACTGTCAATTAACACTCACATGGTAAAGTATTAACTTGTTCTTGTACTAGGAGCTATAGTTCAGAGACTTCTTACACGAACCTACCTCGGCCCTCAGGCTATTACACTGCATAGTTATACCAGTGAACTGTCAATTAACACTCACATGGTAAAGTATCAACTTGTTCTTGTACTAGGAGCTATAGTTCAGAGACTTCTTACACGAACCTACCTCGGCCCTCAGGCTATTACACTGCATAGTTATAGTAGTGAACTGTCAATTAACACTCACATGGTAAAGTATTAACTTGTTCTTGTACTAGGAGCTATAGTTTAGAGACTTCTTACACGAACCTACCTCGGCCCTCAGGCTATTACACTGCATAGTTATAGTAGTGAACTGTCAATTAACACTCACATGGTAAAGTATTAACTTGTTCTTATACTAGGAGCTATAGTTTAGAGACTTCTTACACGAACCTACCTCGGCCCTCAGGCTATTACACTGCATAGTTATACCAGTGAACTGTCAATTAACACTCACATGGTAAAGTATTAACTTGTTCTTGTACTAGGAGCTATAGTTCAGAGACTTCTTACACGAACCTACCTCGGCCCTCAGGCTATTACACTGCATAGTTATAGTAGTGAACTGTCAATTAACACTCACATGGTAAAGTATTAACTTGTTCTTGTACTAGGAGCTATAGTTCAGAGACTTCTTACACGAACCTACCTCGGCCTTCAGGCTATTACACTGCATAGTTATAGTAGTGAACTGTCAATTAACACTCACATGGTAAAGTATTAACTTATTCTTGTACTAGGAGCTATAGTTCAGAGACTTCTTACACGAACCTACCTCGGCCCTCAGGCTATTACACTGCATAGTTATAGTAGTGAACTGTCAATTAACACTCACATGGTAAAGTATCAACTTGTTCTTGTACTAGGAGCTATAGTTCAGAGACTTCTTACACGAGCCTACTTCGGCCCTCAGGCTATTACACTGCATAGTTATAGTAGTGAACTGTCAATTAACACTCACATGGTAAAGTATTAACTTGTTCTTGTACTAGGAGCTATAGTTCAGAGACTTCTTACACGAACCTACCTCGGCTCTCAGGCTATTACACTGCATAGTTATAGTAGTGAACTGTCAATTAACACTCACATGGTAAAGTATTAACTTGTTCTTGTACTAGGAGCTATAGTTCAGAGACTTCTTACACGAACCTACCTCGGCCCTCAGGCTATTACACTGCATAGTTATAGTAGTGAACTGTCAATTAACACTCACATGGTAAAGTATTAACTTGTTCTTGTACTAGGAGCTATAGTTCAGAGACTTCTTACACGAACCTACCTCGGCCCTCAGGCTATTACACTGCATAGTTATACCAGTGAACTGTCAATTAACACTCACATGGTAAAGTATTAACTTGTTCTTGTACTAGGAGCTATAGTTCAGAGACTTCTTACACGAACCTACCTCGGCCCTCAGGCTATTACACTGCATAGTTATAGTAGTGAACTGTCAATTAACACTCACATGGTAAAGTATTAACTTGTTCTTATACTAGGAGCTATAGTTTAGAGACTTCTTACACGAACCTACCTCGGCCCTCAGGCTATTACACTGCATAGTTATAGTAGTGAACTGTCAATTAACACTCACATGGTAAAGTATTAACTTGTTCTTGTACTAGGAGCTATAGTTCAGAGACTTCTTACACGAACCTACCTCGGCTCTCAGGCTATTACACTGCATAGTTATAGTAGTGAACTGTCAATTAACACTCACATGGTAAAGTATTAACTTGTTCTTGTACTAGGAGCTATAGTTCAGAGACTTCTTACACGAACCTACCTCGGCCCTCAGGCTATTACACTGCATAGTTATAGTAGTGAACTGTCAATTAACACTCACATGGTTAAGTATTAACTTGTTCTTGTACTAGGAGCTATAGTTCAGAGACTTCTTACACGAACCTACCTCGGCCCTCAGGCTATTACACTGCATAGTTATACCAGTGAACTGTCAATTAACACTCACATGGTAAAGTATTAACTTGTTCTTGTACTAGGAGCTATAGTTCAGAGACTTCTTACACGAACCTACCTCGGCCCTCAGGCTATTACACTGCATAGTTATAGTAGTGAACTGTCAATTAACACTCACATGGTAAAGTATCAACTTGTTCTTGTACTAGGAGCTATAGTTAAGAGACTTCTTACACGAACCTACCTCGGCCCTCAGGCTATTACACTGCATAGTTATAGTAGTGAACTGTTAATTAACACTCACATGGTAAAGTATTAACTTGTTCTTGTACTAGGAGCTATAGTTTAGAGACTTCTTACACGAACCTACCTCGGCCCTCAGGCTATTACACTGCATAGTTATAGTAGTGAACTGTCAATTAACACTCACATGGTAAAGTATCAACTTGTTCTTGTACTAGGAGCTATAGTTCAGAGACTTCTTACACGAACCTACCTCGGCCCTCAGGCTATTACACTGCATAGTTATAGTAGTGAACTGTCAATTAACACTCACATGGTAAAGTATTAACTTGTTCTTGTACTAGGAGCTATAGTTTAGAGACTTCTTACACGAACCTACCTCGGCCCTCAGGCTATTACACTGCATAGTTATAGTAGTGAACTGTCAATTAACACTCACATGGTAAAGTATTAACTTGTTCTTATACTAGGAGCTATAGTTTAGAGACTTCTTACACGAACCTACCTCGGCCCTCAGGCTATTACACTGCATAGTTATAGTAGTGAACTGTCAATTAACACTCACATGGTAAAGTATTAACTTGTTCTTGTACTAGGAGCTATAGTTCAGAGACTTCTTACACGAACCTACCTCGGCCCTCAGGCTATTACACTGCATAGTTATACCAGTGAACTGTCAATTAACACTCACATGGTAAAGTATCAACTTGTTCTTGTACTAGGAGCTATAGTTCAGAGACTTCTTACACGAACCTACCTCGGCCCTCAGGCTATTACACTGCATAGTTATAGTAGTGAACTGTCAATTAACACTCACATGGTAAAGTATTAACTTGTTCTTGTACTAGGAGCTATAGTTTAGAGACTTCTTACACGAACCTACCTCGGCCCTCAGGCTATTACACTGCATAGTTATAGTAGTGAACTGTCAATTAACACTCACATGGTAAAGTATTAACTTGTTCTTATACTAGGAGCTATAGTTTAGAGACTTCTTACACGAACCTACCTCGGCCCTCAGGCTATTACACTGCATAGTTATACCAGTGAACTGTCAATTAACACTCACATGGTAAAGTATTAACTTGTTCTTGTACTAGGAGCTATAGTTCAGAGACTTCTTACACGAACCTACCTCGGCCCTCAGGCTATTACACTGCATAGTTATAGTAGTGAACTGTCAATTAACACTCACATGGTAAAGTATTAACTTGTTCTTGTACTAGGAGCTATAGTTCAGAGACTTCTTACACGAACCTACCTCGGCCCTCAGGCTATTACACTGCATAGTTATAGTAGTGAACTGTCAATTAACACTCACATGGTAAAGTATTAACTTATTCTTGTACTAGGAGCTATAGTTCAGAGACTTCTTACACGAACCTACCTCGGCCCTCAGGCTATTACACTGCATAGTTATAGTAGTGAACTGTCAATTAACACTCACATGGTAAAGTATCAACTTGTTCTTGTACTAGGAGCTATAGTTCAGAGACTTCTTACACGAGCCTACTTCGGCCCTCAGGCTATTACACTGCATAGTTATAGTAGTGAACTGTCAATTAACACTCACATGGTAAAGTATTAACTTGTTCTTGTACTAGGAGCTATAGTTCAGAGACTTCTTACACGAACCTACCTCGGCCCTCAGGCTATTACACTGCATAGTTATAGTAGTGAACTGTCAATTAACACTCACATGGTAAAGTATTAACTTGTTCTTGTACTAGGAGCTATAGTTCAGAGACTTCTTACACGAACCTACCTCGGCCCTCAGGCTATTATACTGCATAGTTATACCAGTGAACTGTCAATTAACACTCACATGGTAAAGTATTAACTTGTTCTTGTACTAGGATCTATAGTTCAGAGACTTCTTACACGAACCTACCTCGGCCCTCAGGCTATTACACTGCATAGTTATACCAGTGAACTGTCAATTAACACTCACATGGTAAAGTATTAACTTGTTCTTGTACTAGGAGCTATAGTTTAGAGACTTCTTACACGAACCTACCTCGGCCCTCAGGCTATTACACTGCATAGTTATACCAGTGAACTGTCAATTAACACTCACATGGTAAAGTATTAACTTGTTCTTGTACTAGGAGCTATAGTTCAGAGACTTCTTACACGAACCTACCTCGGCCCTCAGGCTATTACACTGCATAGTTATAGTAGTGAACTGTCAATTAACACTCACATGGTAAAGTATTAACTTGTTCTTGTACTAGGAGCTATAGTTCAGAGACTTCTTACACGAACCTACCTCGGCCCTCAGGCTATTACACTGCATAGTTATAGTAGTGAACTGTCAATTAACACTCACATGGTAAAGTATTAACTTATTCTTGTACTAGGAGCTATAGTTCAGAGACTTCTTACACGAACCTACCTCGGCCCTCAGGCTATTACACTGCATAGTTATAGTAGTGAACTGTCAATTAACACTCACATGGTAAAGTATCAACTTGTTCTTGTACTAGGAGCTATAGTTCAGAGACTTCTTACACGAGCCTACTTCGGCCCTCAGGCTATTACACTGCATAGTTATAGTAGTGAACTGTCAATTAACACTCACATGGTAAAGTATTAACTTGTTCTTGTACTAGGAGCTATAGTTCAGAGACTTCTTACACGAACCTACCTCGGCCCTCAGGCTATTACACTGCATAGTTATAGTAGTGAACTGTCAATTAACACTCACATGGTAAAGTATTAACTTGTTCTTGTACTAGGAGCTATAGTTCAGAGACTTCTTACACGAACCTACCTTGGCCCTCAGGCTATTATACTGCATAGTTATACCAGTGAACTGTCAATTAACACTCACATGGTAAAGTATTAACTTGTTCTTGTACTAGGAGCTATAGTTCAGAGACTTCTTACACGAACCTACCTCGGCCCTCAGGCTATTACACTGCATAGTTATACCAGTGAACTGTCAATTAACACTCACATGGTAAAGTATTAACTTGTTCTTGTACTAGGAGCTATAGTTCAGAGACTTCTTACACGAACCTACCTCGGCCCTCAGGCTATTACACTGCATAGTTATAGTAGTGAACTGTCAATTAACACTCACATGGTAAAGTATCAACTTGTTCTTGTACTAGGAGCTATAGTTCAGAGACTTCTTACACGAGCCTACTTCGGCCCTCAGGCTATTACACTGCATAGTTATAGTAGTGAACTGTCAATTAACACTCACATGGTAAAGTATTAACTTGTTCTTGTACTAGGAGCTATAGTTCAGAGACTTCTTACACGAACCTGCCTCGGCCCTCAGGCTATTACACTGCATAGTTATAGTAGTGAACTGTCAATTAACACTCACATGGTAAAGTATTAACTTGTTCTTGTACTAGGAGCTATAGTTTAGAGACTTCTTACACGAATCTACCTCGGCCCTCAGGCTATTACACTGCATAGTTATAGTAGTGAACTGTCAATTAACACTCACATGGTAAAGTATTAACTTGTTTTTGTACTAGGAGCTATAGTTCAGAGACTTCTTACACGAACCTACCTCGGCCCTCAGGCTATTACACTGCATAGTTATAGTAGTGAACTGTCAATTAACACTCACATGGTAAAGTATTAACTTGTTCTTGTACTAGGAGCTATAGTTTAGAGACTTCTTACACGAACCTACCTCGGCCCTCAGCCTATTATACTGAATAGTTATAGTAGTGAACTGTCAATTAACACTCACATGGTAAAGTATTAACTTGTTATTGTACTAGGAGCTATAGTTCAGAGACTTCTTACACGAACCTACCTCGGCTCTCAGGCTATTACACTGCATAGTTATAGTAGTGAACTGTCAATTAACACTCACATGGTAAAGTATCAACTTGTTCTTGTACTAGGAGCTATAGTTCAGAGACTTCTTACACGAGCCTACTTCGGCCCTCAGGCTATTACACTGCATAGTTATAGTAGTGAACTGTCAATTAACACTCACATGGTAAAGTATTAACTTGTTCTTGTACTAGGAGCTATAGTTCAGAGACTTCTTACACGAACCTACCTCGGCCCTCAGGCTATTACACTGCATAGTTATAGTAGTGAACTGTCAATTAACACTCACATGGTAAAGTATTAACTTGTTCTTGTACTAGGAGCTATAGTTCAGAGACTTCTTACACGAACCTACCTTGGCCCTCAGGCTATTATACTGCATAGTTATACCAGTGAACTGTCAATTAACACTCACATGGTAAAGTATTAACTTGTTCTTGTACTAGGAGCTATAGTTCAGAGACTTCTTACACGAACCTACCTCGGCCCTCAGGCTATTACACTGCATAGTTATACCAGTGAACTGTCAATTAACACTCACATGGTAAAGTATTAACTTGTTCTTGTACTAGGAGCTATAGTTCAGAGACTTCTTACACGAACCTACCTCGGCCCTCAGGCTATTACACTGCATAGTTATAGTAGTGAACTGTCAATTAACACTCACATGGTAAAGTATCAACTTGTTCTTGTACTAGGAGCTATAGTTCAGAGACTTCTTACACGAGCCTACTTCGGCCCTCAGGCTATTACACTGCATAGTTATAGTAGTGAACTGTCAATTAACACTCACATGGTAAAGTATTAACTTGTTCTTGTACTAGGAGCTATAGTTCAGAGACTTCTTACACGAACCTGCCTCGGCCCTCAGGCTATTACACTGCATAGTTATAGTAGTGAACTGTCAATTAACACTCACATGGTAAAGTATTAACTTGTTCTTGTACTAGGAGCTATAGTTTAGAGACTTCTTACACGAATCTACCTCGGCCCTCAGGCTATTACACTGCATAGTTATAGTAGTGAACTGTCAATTAACACTCACATGGTAAAGTATTAACTTGTTTTTGTACTAGGAGCTATAGTTCAGAGACTTCTTACACGAACCTACCTCGGCCCTCAGGCTATTACACTGCATAGTTATAGTAGTGAACTGTCAATTAACACTCACATGGTAAAGTATTAACTTGTTCTTGTACTAGGAGCTATAGTTTAGAGACTTCTTACACGAACCTACCTCGGCCCTCAGGCTATTATACTGAATAGTTATAGTAGTGAACTGTCAATTAACACTCACATGGTAAAGTATTAACTTGTTATTGTACTAGGAGCTATAGTTCAGAGACTTCTTACACGAACCTACCTCGGCTCTCAGGCTATTACACTGCATAGTTATAGTAGTGAACTGTCAATTAACACTCACATGGTAAAGTATTAACTTGTTCTTGTACTAGGAGCTATAGTTTAGAGACTTCTTACACGAACCTACCTCGGCCCTCAGGCTATTATACTGAATAGTTATAGTAGTCCCTCGATTATGGCTGAATCAACAATTGGCCTTTGCAATTTTCAGCGAGGTAAAACCCTGGTGAGCTCGCCAAATGGACAGAAAACTGTTCTCGCATTGTCAGGCTAGACCCAAAGAGTAGGACACGACAAATCTGAGTAATTCTGAGGGGTGAGTGCGTTGTAGTTTACACGCTCCTGTACCTCTTAATAATAATACAACTACAATGAATATTCCTTTTCTGCATGAATGTCCGCATCTAACAGGATCAATATATTTTAGTTTAAAATTATGTGTAATGTTTAATAATTAAAATATTAGAAGGTTGTAAGAACATGACATAAAAAGTCAGTAAGCAAGAAAGTTTTTTATTCCTGAGGTAAAAACAAACTTCCAGCGAGAAAGTTGTAGCTAATTAGTTTATCTTCAAAATTTATTCGAAAACATTTTCGATTGAGCTTCTGGTTTCTTCGATAATCCGATATAAATCATGGCTATGTTCACTTCTACGCGCGCCGCCGTCGTCGTCGAGGACCACGGCCCCACGCCGTGCGCCGTAATCACATCAGAATAATCGCTCCTCATTTTACTTAGATTTTTATAAATTAAGTATTAATATAATATACATTTGACTCCATATTATATTGAGGTTATTGTTACTTAACACAGCTTTCAATTATGATAAAAAAATCATCGAGATCTAATCAGACTCATGATTAAACATTACATATAAAATATTATAAATTAACATATAATTAAATTAAATTAAAAATAATATGAGACTTATTTGTTGTACATAGTAAAATCTTATGCAAGAATAAACATATTTGTTTCGTTATAATGTAGTCGTGAAGCAAAAATTCTTCACTAATTACTTTATTTGTCCATTTTCTGAGTTAAAACACAGGAGTCATTACCTCGATATGTATTGGATTGTACTTCGGTGTTCAACAAACTACTAGGCAGACATGTAATAAATAGATTCCATTTCAAGCCGTGTTATTGGAGCGCTTCATAATTACGTTTTGGAGATGAGTTGTTTGCTTACATATCTCGGAGACGCGACCGAGCCTACCGAGACGGTCACTGAACTACCACGGTTAATATCCTGTATCATGATCATGGTGACTAACTGTGATAGACACGTTAAAGGATCGCAAGATTTCACACTCATTTTACTGATTTTGTTTCAAAGGGAGGATTGGTTAGAGTGTCTGAAGATGTATTTAAGGTAGTTAAATTTATTTATAAGTTAGTTTGTATTCAGTCAGATCGTACTTTAAATGGAAGCAAAATCATTAATCAGGCAAGTATGCATTTTGGAAACTCGATATTTAAAGATCACTTATCAAATAATGCTGTAGAGAAATAAACCATAAGGTGTTGTTAATTAAGTTATTTTGTGAATTGGTTTTTGAAAATCTTTGGGCATCACAGAGCCAAAGAAGCTTCAAGTAAGGCAACCTATCTCACCTTGGTTTGAGACAAAAACTGTCTAAGCTTATCTTATTTAGCAATGTTTAATTTATTAATAATACAATTATTATTATATTAGTAAAAACAAAATAAAATATTTCAGTAAGAAAACATAACTGACTTTTATTTAAACCCTTCTCCCTTTTAAAGTTATATTACTATAGTTATAGTTATAGTAGTTATGCATTACATCGTTAAATTAGATTTTATTTAAATGTTACATATTTTCAGGTTTATAATCCTTAATTTTATGGCCACATTTTATGATTTTAATCGTGAACATTGAAATAGAAGAGATTCAACATCTGTTTACATAAACAAAGTTATACCACCCTAAAAACTATTCAAATAGACCTATAATTTTATTTTGTGTGAATAAATAAGGAATATATTGGAGAACTGAAATACAAAGTCGTAAGTGAATATGTGTAGCTAAATATTTAATCAAAATTATGAATGAACTTATGGTTTTATGTCGAAACTCAGAACTAAGCCTCTATATCAGCCAATACTATAATAACCAATCCTATAAAAATCATATTGGCGTTAAAATTTGAGTAACATGTCAAGGAACTCAAATACGAAAGATACTTAGTTTTGAATAAACGTTTCTACCAAAAATATAAATGCGATAGTATGGAATAAAATTTGTTGTGTCAAAATTCAAAACTAAGCCTCTCTAAAAGCTGTACAATTGTTATTTTATAGTTATCTTCACGAAAAGAATCGACTAATGTATCGAGTAAATAAAATATGGGAGCCATTGAGTCGTAAATTAATTAATTTCGATGAAAATCCAGGTTGAAAACGTGAACATCGAAATTGTTATATTAATATTGAAACTTACACGTGTTTTTACGTCATAATTAGAGGTTAAATACATTTTAATTTAGTACCAAAAGATAAATAATTTATTCAGTAATACGATTGTGAAAATCATTTTATTATAAAAAAATCCCTCGCGCCGTAAACCTCATTTAACTGAGGACATGTCGCCAATAACCCATAAGACGCTGTACTGAGCGCTGGGATGAGTCCTACACTTCGAGATGTGACCTTGAGCGCGGCCGGACCGAATTTTGATCCATCCCGACTATGGGCGCGAGCTCTCCATGGTTTCCCATATAGCACAAGTACATCAATTTGACGTAAAATTGATGTAAAAAATGTCAATGTCATTGATATTGTTGATGTCATATTGACATCAAATGTCGTCAAAATGACGTCAATTTGACGTCAATTGGAAGTAAAAAGGGCACTCAATTTTACGTAAAAATGACGTAAAAAACAGATCAAACATGACATCATATTGCCATCAAATTGATATCAAACAAGCAGTATAGAAAAGAAAAAATTGATGTAAAATGTACGTCAATATGATGTCAAATGTACGTCAATATGATGTCAAATGTATATCAATAGGATGTAAAAAATTTCTTAATATTGTGCTGTAAGTTATTTAAATAAAATGTTGTTTTCTACCAGGATATGCACAGAATTGTTTTGTTTCTCAAAATAGGTTGTTTTGAGAATTTCGTTCTGTCTTAAATATCAATATGTTTTGCGTTTAAGATCAAAATTAAAATTATCAGACATGTGAAGCCGACCTCAAAGAGACTAAATTTATTTTTATAAAAACTTCAGTATTAAAAATGGCAGTGTATCAAGGTGCCAATATCTGTGAATGTATACAAAGCATTTTGATTTATATAATTTAGTGACTCCAATTTTAACTAATTACCAAAACAATAAATCATACCTATTTAAATTTCATATAATATTTAAACAAATGTTTGCCATTCATGAGATAAATACTTTACAATAGGTTGCATATTTTTTGCTCCTTAGTTTTGTAATAGTTTTTTTTTTTTTAATTAGGCCTAAAGCATAAGTAGGAAAATAAATAGGCCTACAAAAATGTTTTTTCAGCAATTTTTATATTAGTACTTAATTACACTTTTTTAAACTTAATTTGAATCTTCTTGTTTTCCTCCTTGTGCTGCTTGCAATCTGCAACACACAATAAACAAGAATAACTTATAGGTAATAATGCCCACTTTAGTATTTTGGGCGCAAACATATTTAAGGCCTTTAGCCCAGACTTAGCTTTTGATCTGGAAAAACTCGTTTATAAGTAGGCTAATTTTATATTCTTTTTAAAAAAGCTATTGTCTAATATGTACCGGTAGAGGATTATTTAAAATTATGGGAGCGCAGGATTGGAACAGTCAGGACATAGCGCAGTAAAAATGTTTGGCGGGGAACTGGCACTGCCCCCACACTGCAGCCGCGAGTACTACACCAGGAAGCCATGCCCTTGTCCCCAGTCCATACATAAAAACAGCAGTTCTGCCAACTGACATAAACATTAGAATTGTTGTATACTCCTAAAATACAAAAATTTCAAACCACGAATCCTGTAATTTCCTGAATCTTATATATTAATATGCCAAAAAAGGCGCTTTTATGGTTAGGAAAACTTCTCCGTTGTTTCTTGACCAATTTTAATGTTTGAAGTGTCAAAGAATTCGACTCAGTTCGTAGTTTTGCAATTAGGTTTTTAATTTTCAATATCTTTATTCTCAAGGGTACGGGCTGCCCTCAAAGTTGTTTTTTTGCTCATAAGATTAATATGGGGAATACATTTATTTGAATTGCAGCTGTTAACACATTATGGACAGGTTATTAGCAATACCAGATGTTCCAGGTAAGGAATGTCTATCTATATAAATAAAATAGGTTTGATCTCACATCTCTTTGAGCAGTAAAATGTTGTATGCAGCGGAGATATTTAAATATGTGTTAACATTTGTTTTTCTGTCTATCTGTTTATAAGCCATATTTGTTCTGCGTTTCACAAAAAAAGACTGAATGAAATAAAAAATTTTCGTGTGGAGGAGGAAACGTTTTGGCTAAAAACTTAAACAGCGCGCTGCGGCGGTTAGGTTAGGTTAGGTTACTATAATTTCCATACACAACACAGTTGTTTCTGAGGGTCCCATAATTTTACGCTGGATGCTGGAAGTTGACAGAACTGCTGTTTTTATGTATGGAGTGGGAACGAGGGCATGGCTCCCTGTTGTAGTACTCGCGGCTGGGAGGTGGGGGGACAGCGCCAGTTCCCAGCCACACATTATTACTTTGCGAGGACGGCGCTGCGGGAGGTCTTGACTGTTCCATTTCTATCGTCTCAAAATTACTTGTTACCGGTATCTAAAGGTTAAAAGTCAGCCACACAATAAGTTGATAAGATACCGGTAATATTATTCAGATTAACTACGGTATATAAAGCGAGCTTAAGATTTGTGACCATTATCTTATATTAACCCATCCCACCAAATAAATTTAATATAGTTTAAGGTTTACCAAATTATATAGGCTACTTTCAGTCAATTTTCAAAAATAAAACGATTACAGCAGTTTTTCACTTTTGATTTATTGTTCCTTCAGTATTGTTGGGTAAAACAACCTAGAAAATCCAAAAACCACTAGCAAGTGAATTATTGCTCGTTGCAGGATTTTAAACCAGCCTATGTTCAAAATTGCTTTGCCATTTAAAATTTAGCCCCAAACTTCAGTTATAATTCTGCTTGCGGCCTCAGCATGTTCCATGTATAGCTTAAAATGTTATTCACTCACAATGTTAAATAAAAAATAAGTTACAAACCACACACAAAAGCCGGTCCAAAATAGTGATTTGAAAGTATAACTAAACAAATCCAGCAGTGACAAACCCTGATGTTCTTATATTAACATTGGTCTCAAGTCTTAATTAGGCTAATTTTACTTTAAATTTCATCAAGGACATGATTTGCGTACTGTTGGGATACAGCTTGGTATATTTATTGGAGCAAGTGACTTTGGTCCATGAGTCGAATCCCACTGATCAACAATGGCATTTATTTAACTGAAAATACCCCAGTGGTAATACAATCCAGAACCCGTGTTTTAAGCTTGTCCAACTTTCTAGAAAACAAAAATGGATAGGTCTCTGAAATGAGGGCGAGGACAATCACTGCAACTGAGATATCATTCCACTAAAAGTCATGCGATTTTTATAATTTATTTACATAACTTAATCTAACTTTATAAAAAACGGTCTTATTGGTTACAGGGCCTAAAAAATAAACCAGTAACAATATTTTATTAACCACGGAGCACACAGTGTGAAAAGCCCAGTCAGGAAGCTAGGAAATTGCCACTAAACTACGGTAACATACATAAACTAACATATTCTTGTTAATGGCGGATTTCAAAAAAATCTTAGGTCGAATATGTTAAGTAGGCCCTAAATAACTTGTTCTTTGGTGGACCAGGAAGTTACCAGTTTAAAGTAACTATTATTTTAACCCTAGAACTGGCGCATGTTATTCCCCATGGTGGCGGCTTTTCTTTTCTACTTTTGAAGAGTTTTACTTTATATTATGAAAAATATACATAAACATGCCAAACTACCCATATGTTTTTTACTTTGTATATCAAATTAATTCCAATGAAGTTGCCTTTGGAGTTAAAAGTTAATTCTTTGACTGAAAGTTGCAATATAAAAAATCTTGTATTAAAGCCATTTACAGCCATTTTTTGTTGCAATTTGTATTAGGGCCTAAGTTACCTACCTAAGTTAGTACCGGTAATAGAAAATGTCGTATATAGTTATTGACTTATGTCTTACTATAATAACTCTACAGGATGTTTAATTTAGTTTTGCAAATCTGCTGACTAAAATAACTTAGTCCTAAATTTAAAAATTGGTTTAACTTATGTAAATACATATCAACAATCACAAGTTCCATGAATATGGTAGGCTATCAAATTAAAGCTCTAAAATCTCTAGTTCATTCTGGTAAGTTATCAATTTAACTTAAGTGATTATACTAAATTTTTGCTAGACGTAGAAAAGACTACGCTACCACAACAGACACATCACACCGGAACGTAACTTAGTTTGAACTAAGTTACGGTACGCTGCAACAGTTATAGGGTTAAGGCTGCCTGCAGATGCTAGAACTGGGTCATAATTTGGCAGGTGTGCCACATTTATTTCTCAATTTGCCCTAATTTGTATTACACATTTAGGTTAATGACACTTTCACATCCAATGGTAATCCTAAGCCAAATCGATATCGAAACAATTATCCACACCATTGAAATGTTGGATTGTATGAGACAGTGAGACTTAGCCAAATACCTAATTTTACATCTATGTAGGCTTAATTGTGTTGAAGCTAATATTGAACTAGTCCTAGGCCTGAACACACCAAATTTCAATAATCTATTGGTATATCAATTCACCTGTTTAGGCATTATACCAACATAGATTGTCGGGTTTTGATTACAACATTTTTCATCATTTGCTACCCAGCAATAAGCTTAATTGAAATTATTTTAGTTGAAGGAAGGGAGGTGACTTCAAGTATTATAGGTTAGGTCTAACTGAAAAACATTGTCAAAATAATGCTAATATGTTTTGATTTTACTTACCCTGTTGCACTTCCTGTACTAAGCAGTGTGATGCTAAGACTAGATGAACTTATTAACTTTCGTCTCTTCTACTTTACCAAACTAAAGTCTAATATAAACATGATTTTGATAACCCCTCTAAGACCAATATGACAGAAAAACAATGCGCGGCGCGCCGCGCCAGCCAAGGAGAAGGAATAACCTCTTAACCAAATGCAAACATATATTTAATTGTAGTTGTAAGGTTAATTTGTAATACCTATTTTGAGAACTCTAATTAAGTTTTAAAATCATAATTGTAAATAAATAGTTATCCGTTAAATTGTAAACTGCTTTTCGGAACATACAAAATGCTTGATTTGACTTTCTGTGCCAAATTGGATTGTGTCAATGGATGTTTAAATTATTTAGAAAAAACCCGTACTTATTCGTGAGTGAGTGTGATAATAAATTTAACTATAATTAATTAAATTTACATTCAAGCCATATTATTAATAACTAAACATTTAACTTTGTATTTTTTTTGTGAACATGCGTTAATACTGTGCTGATCAAAAATTGCATGTAAATTTTACTTCAAATAATGTAAAACTTTTGATGGGGGCGGTTAAAAAAATAATTATTGTTAAATAAAACTGATTGAAACAAAAATAATACAGTTTTGGTATTATAATATTTTTATATCAAAAGATATATATGTAAAAAATGTTACATCATTTTGACATCAAAAATTTTACATCATTTTGACATCAAACATTTTACACCATTTTGACATCAAAAATTTTACATCATTTTGACGTCAATATTTCATCAAATATTTTATTTTACATCAATTTGACGTCTTTGATCACTTTTTTACGTCAAATTGACATCCTGTGCTATATGGGTTTCTACCTTGCTGGCAATTTTAAGCACATATAGACCAATAATTGTCCTGTGTTTTACCGAACGACTTCTAACGAGAAAAAAAACAAGGCAATGTTATGTTAGTGCCCTAGGCAATGTTATGAAAATATTCTTCTCAAAAGTAACTAAAAAAGCCTTCTTTCTTTTTAGTAAATATCATCAACAAACCTGAGCCACACGTTTGAGCGCACTGGAGTACGCCGATGTTGCCGTAGGTCTGGCCGTCGGTGCCGCAGACAGGCTTGTAGTGGAAGGTATGCGCGCAAGGGCACGTGACTGTGTAGACGATACGATTGGTGGGGTCTCTACGGGGGATCTTGGTGGTGGTCTCCGTAGTGTCTGAAGTTGTGGGTCCAGCGAGAGAATCCGGTGGATTCCAAGTTTGTTCTGGACGAAAACTGGATTTTTCACTGGGATCTGGGGATTCCGATGCACCGGAAGAGCCAAAAGCGATGAATTCCGGTTTAAAATCTGGAGGTGTTTCAAGATTGGTTCCATCAGGTCTAGAATAATCGTCGGGACGAGAGCTTTGAGACATGACATCCCCCTTTGAGAGTTCTCTAGGCCTTGAACCCAAAGCTTCATCAGTCCTCGGATTTTCACCAGGTCTTGAATACTGAGGTATCGTACTTTCTCCTGGAGTTGAACCAGATGGTATTGATCCATCTGAATCTTGAGTTTGGAAACCAACGTTGGGTCTGGAACTCGGGGGTCTAAAATCTCCTTCCGGTCTCGAAAATGAAGAAAATTCCTGATTTGGTCTTTGAGGTCTAGGATTTCCGAAAGGCCTTGATCCCTGTGGTCTGATATCTTCTCCAGGTCTTGAAAATGATGGCGTAGAACCTAGGGCAGGTCTTTCAGAATATTCGGGTCGAGAATTCGTATTGGGTCTTGATCCCAGAGCATTTCCTCCAGGTCTTGAAAATGATGGCATAGAATCTAGGGCAGGTCCTTCAGAATATTCAGGTCGAGAATTCTCGTTGGGTCTTGATCCCAGAGAATTTCCACCAGGTGTTGAGAACGGAGGTCTAGAACCTCTTGTAGGTATTGATCCTGGGGGTATGTAGTTAGTTGCAGGTCTCGATCCAGGGGGTCTGTAGTAATCAGGCCTACGGTGGCTTGGGTGTGGATAGCGCTCGTTGTTCTGATGTTCTGGTCTGTACCCATGGTGGAATCGGTCATGGGCGGAGGAAGGTGTTTGTACCTCTGAAAAAGATCATACAGACATAAGTTTAGGAATTCAGGAATGAACAGCTGATTAAAATTGTTGCTGCAACTACATCTGTTTCTGATCTATTAAACTTATTGCTCATAAGAATAACATGGAGACTTTAAAGTCCAATGGGGCGAAGCACATTGAACTGAGGGAGGCAATGGTTATTCCATGACCTCTACAGAGATATCCCTTTAATTTGACACCTCAATCATCAAAATCGGTTCATGAATAAAATAGTTTTGCTGTACACAAGAAATTCGTTAGGGTATTTGTATAATAGATTTGAGTGGTCAACCTGATGAATGGTCCAATTACCTAGTATTTTATTTTTTGGAGATATTCACATGACTGAAAATCACATAAATTAGTCATATATTATTAAAATATTAAAACGTCTTACCTTCCGACTCAAGCAAATACTTGCCTCAATTTGGTAAAGAGTAAAATAAAATAGTTGGCCTACCTAATTCATGACAGTAAAATTAGTCTTTGAAAGTATATGCAGCTAAGGTGTTTCTACTGTACCGGATAAGGAATGGAAGATACAAAGAAATGTATTTGAACTACCTATAAATATATTCACAGTATAAAATAGGAATCAAGATCAAATGTAAAAGAATTTTAAAAATAAAGAAATTGCTGAAAGACTATTGAACCAAGTCAAAGACACCCTTGAAAGGTTTAGACCGTTTCCCTCTACAACGTAAGTGAAACTTTGCATTGGCATGGATAATCAAAACGGGCAAAACCCTGTTTAAAGAATTAAGCATATATTTTTGTATGCTATGGTCAAGTTAACTATGTCTGTATAACTATTTATAGTATAAGAAATATCAATCTTTTAGCTTTGTCATGTCCAAATTCAACAGTTGAACAAGGAATACCATACTACAAATCTATCAAAATGTTCAATACATTCAATTGCATACGGTTTATGTAATATAATAAAAACCTCATCTACTTACCATTTATTTCTTCAGGAAAGGCAACATCACTGGAAGGGAAAGAGTTCACTTTCGCCGCAAAAACTGCTGAAAAAACGTAAAGTTCAGGTTTTTATACATATCAATTCTACAAACAAGGTTCAAGAGTTTAGTATAAACTCCGCTAGTTATTCTCAGATTGTTTACGCAAGTATGTTACTTTTATACAAGTATATAAATAAGGGAGCAACAATGCATTTACTGTAAAATTATTTCGCAAACTGACCTATAAGCTTACAAGTTTTAATAAAAACTTGAGTTGTACTTTATTATTGAAAAAAAAAAATATATATATCTAAAATGTATAAACAAGTTTAAACAAATGTAAAAAGTACTATGTTTATTATTTAATTTTTAACTAAGAGGTATTGGAATTAATTTTTTAAATAGAAGAATCCGATCAGATACCTATCAACAACTGGTGATCTACATTGAGTGAACCCAAATTATAGATTTTAAATTGCCACTGTAGGCAAACATCTAAACAAATGTTGTGAACATTTTAGTTCTATGCTGATTTGTTAAAAATAGTAAATAATCATTGGGCACATCTGATAAAAATCGTGTAACAAATGTAAATTGTGATTACAGATAATAAAACGAGTTCGCACGCAGCACGCTGACGTGGGGGAAGTGAATTTCCACATAACAAACTTTAAAAACTCAAAATCAGTGTAAAAACATACATTTATTCCAATTTTATTGAAATCTGAAAACATTGATTTTTTGGCTGTTCTGATACTCCTGGTTTCATTTACCTGCAATGCTAGAAATACAATTTTGCGCATTATAAGGTTAGGAGAAGGTCCATTAAGGCTTGAAACTAGGCGCGAGGTTGCTGGGGATGATACAAATACACCAACAAATGAATAACATGCTTTTCTAATGTAAAAACCCATAAGGCAACGTACTGTGTTTAGCCGATATACATTTTCTTTAATAACTCAGTAAATATTTATGCTAGAATGACGAGAGAGGGCTTAAAACTTTCGCTTCACTAATTCCCATCTTAATATAAGCATTAATTTTACGTCCCTTTTTGGGCCCAAAAACTCTAAATTTGAAAGAATAATCCCCAAAAAAGGAGGTTAGAGTTTTCCGATTGTTTTGCGCAACGAACTTGTCCAACCGATTATAGAAAGGAACATCCCTACCAAATTTTAAGTAAATCGGACCAAAAATGCGACATATACATATATATATATATATATATATATATATATATATAATTTTGAACGACCCCCCAAAACGTGTTCAGGGGGCCACGTTAGGAACTTCTATGGTGGTCCCGGGCTTAAATTTCACCGTGCGGGTCATGCTAATAGTTCACTTTTCTATAGGAAATTCACTAATAACTAGATTAGGACTTCATTCAATGTAGAAGAATTATAAATATTTATTCTTTCCTTCGATACATACACCGGAATACATATGCCGGTATCTACACAGAGTTAATTTTGGACGGTTATAGAAAAATGGGAAAATAGCTAAACATTGTCTATTTTGTGTTGATGATTATAAACTCAACTTCATAACGTAATGTACATATTGCGTTGATTACCAGTAGTCTTTTTAAATTAAAATATAGGTTTACGACTTTCAGTCAACAGTTCAATTTCCAATACATTCCTACATGTTTCGGAACTCTTGTTCCGTCATCAGGGATTACAAAAATGTCTTTCTTCTATTGCAGAAACATGTTTTGTTCAAAATTATAATTGAAATTAAATTATAAAACACAGCACATACCGTACGCACATTTAAACATGAAATACTTGTTCTGCCGGCCGGCAATAGACACAGACACAGAGTCAATATAACGATGATTAAGGTTTCGTTGTTAAAACCGTAAGTGATGCATGGGAGATCTATAGTATCCCACCAAGAGACTGAGAATGTAGACAATTCAGAGAATTCATTAATATTTTTTCCTCGCTTGAGAAGTTATTTATTTATAATTTTTTCCTAAGACCAACCTAATAAATTGAAAACTTTACTATAACAAAGTGAAATTTAAAAAATAACAAAGGGATTTCCTCGACTTTGTATTATTGATTGAGAATTACGATTAATCTAGAAGGAATGTGCCTAGTAAAGTTATACAAAACCATACTTCTATATCTGGTTGATTCTACAAAAGATTTACACATAAATACAGACTTACCGGCAACGGCAAACAGTAGAGGAACCCGAGTCATCGCGGAACTCAAGAGAACGAATGACCCGTCTATGACAGAGCCACGTTTATATTACAGGCTTCAAAACGAAACATCCAATTATCTGATGCTCTCATGTTGGTCAAGGGATTTCCTGCTTTAGAGGAAAACCAATATGTAGAGAAAGAAACATGGTTTCAGTCACATAGAGGGACGTTCTGTACCTTGATTGGCGCAGAACCTGTTCTACTCGCTTGTCAACTAGGTATCTGACTTGGCCTTGGGAATCCCTCGTTTCTTTGACTCGGAATTTCTCGGTGGTTAGAGATGAATTGAGATCATTTAGAGCAAATACTTTTGACGAATTGGGACTTAAATTGTCATTTTCAAAATATGTCAAAATCCATCCTTCCCAACTACATCTACGGAAAAGGCTAATGAGGAAATCAAGTTTATATTAGTCAGGGATAATATAACAAAACTAACCCCTTGTAATCGTTAAGCACCCTTGAACGTTATTTCGTCGGCGCGATTTACAGTGATTTAGTGAATCCCAGCATTTTACACTGGATATTTATACAGTGTTGCAACTCTAAAATGCATTTCATACTTAAACTGCCAGAATTATAGAGTTATATTTTTTTGTACGTGTTACAACCATAATGTCGACAGGGTTACATTAATTGTAGACATTGTATTGAAATTACTCAGAGGTGCCAATCGAAGATGCCAAGAAGGACTATACAAGCACCATGGTATGTAACTAACCAATTCTCCATCACGACACTAAAACTTCATTTGTCCGAAAAGAAACCAAGTACCGGTAACCTTTTAGGCAACAGCGAGTCTACATTCAAACTACAGAAATACATAGGCCAACTCGTTTCCTGTACAAGTTATGTTCACTGTTATACTGTTCTTATGTTCGCACAATGCTGTGTAGCTGACTCATGTTATGTATTGATGTAGAACACTAGTTGATTACCCGTGCTTCGCACAAAGAATTAAGGAATGAACAGCTGATTAAAATTGTTGCTGCATCTACATCTGTTTTTGATCGATTAAACATATTGCTCATAAGAATAACATTGAAACTTTAAAGTCCAATGGGGCGAAGCACATTGAACCGAGGGAGACAAAAGTTATTTCATGACTTCTACAGAGAAATCCCTTTAATTTGACACCTCAATCATCAAAATCGGTTCATAAATAAAAGAGCTTTGCTGTACACAAGAAATTCCTTAGGGAATTAGTATAATAGGTAGATTTGCTTATTGTTCACGCTATATTGACCAGATTGTAAATGAAATAGTTATACTTTTTTATGATTCAGTAGTAGGGTATCTTACTTCTCAATTCCCTATGGAACTTGTTGTGTGGTTAGTTATTTTTTATTCAGTGACTGATTTTGAGGATTGAACATTCAAGAAGATTAGGGTAAATTCAAAATAAAGCGATTTTCCTAAAAAAATATTCGATTCGACTGATTGTTTTCTTTTTTCTTTTGGACATCATGGCTCCACTCGCTGGCCCTGAAAGTTCCCACGATATTTTTAAAATTGTATTTTGGTGTTTTTTCATTAATTAAAAAAAATTGTAAAATCAGAGTTGTATAAGAAATATTCTTAAAACTGCATTCTGTCACATTGTTGTTTAAATTTTAAGTTTGTACTGAATTGCATTTTTTTCTGCGAGATCGCTGTGAAGAGAACGGGAGACCTGCTAGTTAAAAAGACAAGTACATCAACATTTTATTGTTCGATTTAAAAGTTCTCCCAGCTTAAAAATATTGTAATGATATTAAATTAAATAAACTTGAAGGTTGAGTAAAGTAGTTCAACAAAATGAAGTTAGAAAGGGAAAAGGAAATATACGTGTGAAAAAGCTCCTATTAAATTTTAATTTATAATCTGAAATGCAAAATTATAATCTTGTACAAGGAAAATATATCATACTTCACGTTGCGTACTGTCGTCTTCCTAAACAATGTAATAACTAAGGGCAGGATAGTGAAATAAATTAACAAAATCCTTTATTCTAATACCAGCAATATATTTGTTTGTTTGTTTGCAAAATTTATCTCGGAATCTAGTGGAACGATTTTGTTAAAACTTTGGAATTAGAGGGTTTTGAGCCTAAACAATCTATTGGTAAAAACCTCAACCAATCATATTTTGTTAACTATCTCACTTGAAATTTATAAATTTGAACACTGGGCTCATTGAGTTTCAAATCAAAACAGTAGGATCATAACAGCTATGAATAAATAATAACCAGAGAACTGTCTCGTATCAGCAAAATGATTCCTTGAAAACAGCTAGTGACGACTAGAACCGTTAAATGAAGATTCTCTATAGAGTGGAAATTTCCTAAATTAGTCAAATGTGCATGCAAAACAAATATTACGTGATTGCGGTATAATAACAACTAGAATGACCCTAAGATGCTAATTAGAGATAATTGAGTGAAGCAAACTCGCACGTTACGGGAGGGGGCGTGGCGAAACACTACTCCAGGACCATTGCACAAACTATCAAACCTTTTTGATTTTTGAGAAAAACTAATCTATAATATAAAGCCTCATTTACCCAGCAACTTTTGAGAAACCCATAAGTCTGACACCCATCAACCCCATACTTGAATGAAAGGTCTCGGTGAGAAAAATGGAGAAAATATATTAGTTTTTTAATAACGTTTTCCCTAAGGACACAAATATAAAGAAAAAGAATGAGTTTAAACACACTTAAAGGTATTCAATTTCCAACAGCTGATACATTTTTTTATTACAGCTGTTACCCGTGTGAAGAACTGGTACAGATTCTACTAGTTTGAATAAAATGGAGAGAAATAAATCAATCATATTCGGTAACTCACATTGAAATTACATTAATGTAAGGTTTCTTGTAAATTACATAACTGTACAGCGTTTATATATTGCATTTTTTCACTCACGAAAACTAATAAAATGTCACTGAGCGTGGTTTATTCACTGGCATTATTAGTTAAATCAAATATATGTAAAACCTAAATTATAGATCAATTTTAAAATATTTAATCTGAACCTGATCGATAAATTCATTCAGATAATTGATAATGGCTTCAGGTGATAGTATCCAACTAAAAATGTGACCTTAGGTCCCTACTAAAGAAAAGTACAGTTACTTTAATCATTTCGTTTGTAGAAGAATACGAGTATAATACACAAGTGCTAAAGGCAACGAATAACCTTCTTATTGTTTGTAAATACATTAATATTTAATTAATACACAAACACTAATATGTATTTGTTACTTAGAGTAAGTATAAGATGTGAAGTTTTGTACTGAAAGCAGTTCTTCTGTCCTCAGTAATATTTTGTGGAAATATTTGGAAATGTACTGGTTTTATATTGCCATTAAATTTAAACAACCGTCAACCTATAAAGCATATTTTCTTTGCTATCCTTTTATATTCAAACACAGCAAAAGTCGTTGTTTATTGTTATTCTTGTTTTTACTTAACAGCTTTGATAAAAAACATCTTTATTCCTCTTCCTTCTTCTTCTACTCTGCTATCGTGAGAGCAACTTTAATCTCGAAGGTCATTATCACTCTAATTAATTATGAAGATTGTCTGTTTATGTGTTTTTTATTACCAATGGTGGTTATCTCTTATGCAGTCCACAGTCTGCTGCCAACCAGCGATTTTAAGCGTGGTGACCTTGAAATATATCTCAGTTAGTTATTAAACCTAAAAATAGCCCTGTACTCAACTCCAAATTACACTTTTCTTTCCTCTGGCATTTTTCCTGGTTAGAAGGAGGCTACACGATTCGGACTCCACAGCGCCGTAAGCATAGTTTCAGTATTTTTATTGGAGGAACAAAAATGGTCGTGATCGTGATTATTGTGACTTTTCATATATTACAATAATATGATGTCCTCCAAATTATTGGAGGCAACTGCCACCCCTTGCAACTCGCTTATTAAAAGATATCAAAATATACTAGGATTTTCAGTCCACCCAAGCAGCATATGTGTAATCAGTTGGCTTAGGTTCTTGATTGTAATTTTACCTTGTTATTTAACACTATGGAATTTCATGAAAATATATTTTTTTAATTCATTGCCCTTCAAGAGTCACTTTTAGTGATGGGGGGGGTATGAGACATGGTCAAAAATAAACATTTAATTTTTTTAATTTCCTCATTACATAAATGTAGGCATATACTTTTGAAAATAAAGTTCATAAATTCTTCAAATTCTTAAATTCTTCTTACATTTATCAAAACTCACCTCCACTTACACGAAGTAAGTCTTTAAAAGCAATGAATTTTGAAAAAAATATTTTCAAGTAATTCTTTACACAATTTTTCACAGGTAGGCTACTACGTCCTAAGACTTCTTTTAAAATGTTTTCCTGTTTTTAGTATTATTATATAATTCTATTAAGGGCCACCACATGGGGAGGGGGGTTACCGGTACTACTGTCCCAGGGCCCGGCCAGAGCCCGCAAATATGGAAAAATATTCGGATAGTGCGAGTACTCGAAACTTCAAGTATTCGGCCGAGTATTTTTATCCTCGTTCTCGACTCAACGTTTTGAAAAATACTCGAATGTTCGAGCGAGTATTTCCCGCCGATTTCCGGACGATCGCTAACGATTGCGACCGACCAAATCACATAGTAATGGCCGCAAAATGCGATCGCATCCCGTAAAATCGGCCGATAATGACGACCGGACCGCATAATTTCGGCCGTAAATGACGACGGAAAACATAATATCGGCCAAAATGACGAATGGATGATGTAATAAAGGCCGAAAATGAAGACGGTATACATAGTATCGGCAAAAGTGGTGACTGGGCCATTTAATGCCGTAACTAACGATTTCATCATCTAATATTGATTGTAAGCAATGCCTGGACCTGGTGATATTGGCCAAATGACAACCGAACCGTGTTTTATCGGCCCAACACTAATCCAAACCATGTTTTATTTGTCAATACGTAAATCAGTTTGGCCAAAAATTTTTATTGCTACTCATATAAATGAATTGTACTAGTTAAAATAGACAATGGTATGGCGTGTATATTAGTTGGGTGTGGGGTCATTGAATGCTGTTTTTATAAGTTAGGGGAGGGGCCCGCAGTCAGAATGTGGCTCTGGGCCCGACCTTGAGATGTGGCGGCCCTGTCTATTGTAGTTCCATAGCTATTGGCGAAGCATAACAAACCTTAAAATAGTATCTAACCAAAGTAAACGTCTTGAATATAGTAAGTAATATAAACAATTATTATTTGGTATATTATCTATTTAAAATAACTATTTTAGAATACGAAATACATTGAAATTTCGTTTACGCCGGGCATTATTGTTGATTGCAGCAAAGGCCAATAACGATGTAATTTAGGCGAAGACACTTGCTTCTTTGTTGCAAATTGCTAATACTCCCCGATTAAAACAGAGTACGGCGTGGACGCTCTTTTAACCTGCATGTTTGGGACCACGCCATACCGGATAACTGATTCTGTCCGATAGTAGAAGATACATAGTAGAGGATACTGAAGATAATTAACTCCATACAATACCCAAATGATGAAAGACACATTTAAAATTATAGGTTGTGAATAAAAACACACAGTACAAAATTCTGTAAAATCTAAACACTGAAACACAGACTAGTGCATTGGTGGCTAATGTCGTGAGCGCCCGAAGATTACCAGATCGTGAATGGCTCGGCCAATGCCGGTTAGTAGAGTGTACCGCTTCTTATAGAATGCCGGATAAAAAGAGCGTTTACTGTATTGAGTTTAATTTTTAATGATCTTATGCATTACTGTGTGTTCCAGATGAAGTGGTTATCTAAAGTTATACTTAATGAATTCATTTCAAGGACTTCAAGAGTTTTCTTTGTGTCTAATTCGATATTTAATATTTTTCTTTGCATGTTTCAACTGGAAGAGAATAACATTTGTCTTTGATTTATTCAATAATAGACCTTTGCATTATATCAAGATAAATTCTCATTTAAAATCAATTTTAACGATAATTTTAGAGTTTGAGTGCAGTTATTGGCGACCGCCATAAATCGCATCTGTAAATTGCGTTGTAATTTCATTTTTAATATTTGAGAGAAGGTCTGTCACATAAACTGTGAAAGTAAGTGGTCCCAGAACAGATCCTTGTGGAATACCTACATCAACTTGTTTCCGGATGAAACATAATTTGTTTGACATGTTATACGTTAGAATGGGATCATGGAAAATATATGATCTGGAGCTACGTTAATTACGTCAATCATAATATTAGACTATTGTTTACCATTAACAATCCATAGGCACTCAGTGTTTAGAACTTTACTTAGTTGTAGGTAGTGAATGTATTTACAAGCAAAAAGACTAATTCGGTACAATAATTAAACCTCTTACGTATATCTTTTGTAATGCTTATGTGTAGAAAGAAATAAAGATTTATTTATAGGGTGTTTATAAACTCCCTAGCCAAACATCGAGTTATTGTTTATCCCTTGAATCAAAATAAACAAAAAAAATTAAAAATTAATCGCTCTGATTTCCGTCTGTGAGTTCGGATGTGTTTTAATAAATATATTATGTTTCAAGAATCATTTGAGATATTGACTTGGAACTTGGCACATGTATTAACTAATGTTAGCTAACGAGTCATTGAATTTGATGTCTCCATATTTTACGTTTTGAAACGGCGGGAACTGTATTTAGTTGTTTTTTTTTAAAGGCCTACATTTAAAATTTGTTTAATGTTTTAAAAGTCACAAAAATTTTAAATGCTGACCAAAATCATATGTTATTAAGATGTTGAATGTCGGACGGCAAGCGTTTTGAACGAATTAAACTATGCTTATTTTGTTGTGATTTACACAAATCTGTTCGCACGACTTTCCCCCTAAAAACTGTGATTACTCAGCTATGGGAGAGCAATCTTTAAAGTTGTTATACCATCTTTCAGAGTTCAAAATTGTACATCGTTTTTGTGACTGTTTAGGAGATGTTTACTTAGAAAAATTAAAATGGCTACAATTTTGAATCGGTTTAACAGCTGTAAACGTCAAGTTTAATTAGAAGTTATCCTTAAACAAAAATGATACATGCACGAAGTTTTAAGTCAATATCTCAAAGTGGTTCTTAAGGTATGATGCAATAAAACATACATTCACATCACGTGGAATATCTTGGCCTATGACTTACTCCACTGCTGGAGTTACAGAGATAACCAGCCGTGCCATATCGAGCTTCAGTTTGACTCAACAGATGATGGAAACATCAGATGGCAATCTCGCTCTACTCCAACTGTTTGAACTGAAAACAGTTCCCACAGGCCAAGATATCCCGCGTGATGTGTACAGACAAATAGCGTGATATGGAGCCAGATAAACCGAATGTTTATGAATTAATTAATTGTTCTTATCCAAGAATAACATCCTGAAGTGGTTGTAGTTCGTAAACACTCATTGGACGCCATATTTAGTTTTGGTGTCAGGTCCTAAATAATCCTTTTCTCCTGATATAATCAATTGTTGTTTACTTGCTAGAAAATGTATCCAAGAAATCGTTTTTACGTAAATGAATTGTTTTATTCATGTATAATAAATTAGATTTAGATTGTATAACCTCCAGGCATAGCTAGATTTTATAAAAATAAAGTTTTCCCAATAAATAAATTTCAAAATAAAAGCAAAATAATGAACACCAATACTGCAACACATGCAGAGACTTGTATACAAATTTAAATTACAGCACAGAGGAAAATCAAATTCAAATCTTTAATCGATTTTTTATTAAAAAAGTATCATATAAATATCATATAATGTTAATAAATATTCAATTACAGTATGATAGTAAGAAGGCAGTCTTATCGAAGGTTATCATCTGTTAAGCGCTATCATCCGCCTCTGTTTCCCACGCAGGCACCCATCAGGTATATCTGGACATCTGTAACAAACGGTTGGGATTAGGAAACATACAAGTTGGTGCAAGATGTGTTTTACATTATAGAACCTTTATACAAGTCAAAAATTCAAGAAATATTCTCGCGATAGCGAGAATAAACTGAAACCCCAACGTCGCATGTTGCATATCAAGCGGGACAGTAAATTTATTACATTTTGAATCGCTGAATATAGGTTTGTAATATTGGTAAAGTATTTTAGGGTATCAAGAATTTAATATCTAGAAATGTGAAAAAATCTAGATATCTAGATGAAATTTAATACTTACTGCAGACAACATACTGCAACAAAACCAATAATGTGAGGTACTAATTGGAAACGCAACCCAAGAGGATATCAACATCTGTTTTTAAGCTAGATTAGGAAATTTACCGAAATTGTAATACTTTTAAACTACTTAGCTTGTTTAGCTACAATATAATGAGAAATCAACGAAGTGCCTAAGGGTACCTGCATACCGGAGCCGGAATACAAGCATACTCGCATTAAGATAAAACAAGACGGTTTTTATCAGCCAATCAGAGGCGAGGAACTAGGACGGTAGCCGGGATAGAAGCAGTGAGCGAGGGAGGATCGTTTTCTTGATGCAAACAAAGGAGGTTGCTGTCACCATTTGTAATCTGATTAAACAAACAACTAATCATGTATTTAGAACCATCTAGAATTAAATACTCTTTTTCTATTGACATTGAAGTATTTATTTACTGAATAATGGATTTACAAAAATACTTCCAGCCGACATTAATGAAATGTTGTAAAAACAATTTTACCTGAATATTGTACTTTGGTCGAGAATAGTACAACTTAAAAAGAGCCTAGTTTATGTATATGTTTTGTAACTATAATGTAATATTTTATGTAAATTATGACTTGGCGACGGAAGTAAAGTTTATGTTGAAATATAAATGTTATTAATCGCATGGCTGTAAATTTGTGTTGTTATTTTACTTGATTTCTTAAAGCAATGTTTATTTGAAGATCATAACCGAAGGTACCTTTTAAAACGATATATTCTTTAGAGTTAAACATATTTTTCTATGTGAAAACTGCTTGTAGGTTGTTAGGCATATATCAGGCCAATACATTTGACATATTCTCATTATTATGGTGAGTAAACCAAAGATAAACAGTAGGTAAACCCGTCCAACGTATCTTAACAGAAACCATAACAACTTTACTATTGACGCCGATTGAGGGGGTGTTGGAGGGGGTTATTGTTTAGGCCCTCGCCCTCAACCCTTCGGCCTTCAGTCGTCCGTCTACCGTCAACCTATTGCCACCTCGGAGGCTCACGATTCGATCCATTTTAATCGACTAGATTAATAGACTAGATTAATTCCCTTTGACTAAATTCATTACATTAAGATTCGGTCCACTTATCTACGTCCAGTTTTAGAGATTGTTTCACCTTTTGATTTGCCAACTGACAATAAATTCAGTGATCAACAAGAAGTGTTTAATTTAGAGAACATAATTTGCATAAAAAGTGCGGTACGTAGTTGTTCCGCCACACTTACTTTTCATGTTATCAGTTATTAGGATTTTGTTGTTATCAGTTGGTAAAATATTTCCAGTGAAAATTGTTCGTCTTCATCACAATATTCGACTATTTTTTATATTGACAAAACAAAATAAGTCAAAAATAGGCTATTATATTCAAAATGGAAAGCTTACAATAAATTAAACAACTTTTGCAATTTATGCAAAGTAGTCCAAAACATTTTTTAGAACCAATGAGTTTGTACTTATTTTGTATTTGATTTGAAATCAATATTTCCAATCAGCTATTAAAATAATAACAGGCGAGTACATCGGCTGCCAATCCCGCTTGTATACCGGCATAGATCTAGGATCAGATCTAGGGTCAGATCCAGGATCAAAGCTACCATCCCGGGTACCAACCCGGGTCCAATCCCGACTCCGGTATACACGTACCCTAAGATTTGTTTATTTAAATAATACACGTTTAAATCTAATGAAAAATTAATTAATTAACCATTAAAAATATATGTTATTGTTTTGTTATCTTATTTAATTTGAAATAAGTAGTATTGTGTAACGCGAGACAATTTTGCCTGTCAATAAACAATATGCAGAATGTTTCCTAACCCTCTGAGACCTTTTGTGAATTTGTTCCTTGCATCAAGACAAACATATTCTATTAATATAACATGAGTATACAGTTTACTCTATGCCTACCCTACGGCAAGTACCACTTCCCACAAGGGTCATCCCATTAAGGAAGTCATTCAAGGATAATAATTAGCGTAGGACGAATATTTAATCGCTTAAAAGATAATATCAAACAAAACAAACTGCCACAAAACGCATCTTAAAAGGACGACTCTAACGCCCATAATTACAATTACAAATTTGTAAAATGAGACATTTTGGAAAACTTTGATCGGCTACAACTTTTTACTCAGTGATCCGTTTAAGTTCGGATTTGTGGCATAGTATTCTAATCAAATATACCCCCGTTGCAGCAAACCTGCGTACTCAGCGAATTTCCAATGCATAATATATGTCTTAATACCATATAAAGCCGCATACCAAGTTTCATAAAAATATATTCATATATAAGCGATATGTACAAGTTTAATTATTCTCCATAAGAATAGCATTGGTGATGAGTAAGCAGGTTTGCTGCAACAAGGAACTAAAAAAATGGGGTTTTATGCAAATATCAATATAACTCAACAAGGTGAAGCCACATACCAAGTTTTATTAATTTATGTTTATAATTAAGGGAGTCATTACATTTTACTTATTCTCCATAAGAATAACATGGGGGCTGAGTACGCAGGTTCGCTGCTACGGGGATAATCAACAAAAAATCAATTTTTTGTGCAAATATCAATATACCAGTTCTACGTGACCCCACGTGCCAAGTTTCATCAATATACATTCATTAATAATGGAGATATCAAATTTTATTTATCCTCCATAAGGATAACATTGGACAACGTACTGTGTTTAGCACTTTGAATATCTCTGCAACGGTTGGACGTAGAATCACAATTTAAACACCAAAATGATTGTTTTGTGGAGCTGAGTTGATTGGTAAAAGCAAATGTGAATTTTACATTAAAATTAACTTAGGAAAAGCCAAAAACCTTTTTCCCATAAGATTAACATAGGAGATTTTATGAGCAGGTTTTTTTGGATTTTCTCCGCAACCACTTAACCTAGCTTAATAATTCAAAATACCATATTATTTGTTTTTTTAAGCTCTATAACATGGTCAAAACCAAAATTAAGTGTTTTAAAAATTTTAGGGTAAAAAATGCAAAAAACCGATTTTTGGAAAATTTAAAACCCCCATAAACCCCCCTTACAATGGCCCGATTTTTCTGGTTTTCGACCTTAAAGTCATAAATGTCACTTTACACATTTGAGCCAAATTTCATAGAAATCGGACGTTTTTTACTCAAGTTATCGCATTCACGGACACATATATATATATATATATATATATATATATATATATATATATATATAATTTGAACGAATAGTGTTTTAGTCATCTGGGGACCTAAAAAAAAAAATTTGTCATGGTCTCGGGCTTAAATCTTACCATGAGACCTACGGTAATAGCTTCTTCCCTATAGGGGAAATTCGCTAAAAGACCTTAATTTTGATGTACATATCGACCCATGCTTACATTTAAGATTTTCTTCTGACTCCTACAGGGTCGTCCCCCTGAGGAGGTAGGAGGTCACAGAATTTGCCGTTAAATAGTATTTTGCGTCAAGGAACTATTATTCCAAAAGTCGTTGGTCCATCTTGAATAATAAAAAAAAATTGTAAAGCTGCCCCGGGACTTTCTGAATACCCGGTATGATGGGTTATAATATTAGTGCATTGTTATGGTAGGGAAGTTATTTATTGGCGAAACAATGTTTTTTAGACAGAGAATAAAAGCATTTCATAACCACTTTCAGCAGTTAATGTCTTAAAACAATGTTGGCAGCTTAGATTGACCGAATACCCCAGTGTGCGGCGGCAGTGTCCACACTGTCGGCGTCAGTTTGATTTTGACATTTTGACAGCTGGTTGGCTGTTTCTTTGTCGTTAATGATCTGCCCTTACCGCCTCATTTCTTATAATGTATCGTATCATTCAAACATTATAAGAAGTAGCAGGAAATGATTACTTTATTCTCCTAAAATGGCGTAAAAGTGCATCATTATGATACGGCGATTCCAGAATAACCATACGTCAAAACAAACGACAGAATCGGGACCTTGCCTATCTCGTATTGCATGCAGTGGTTAAAAACTGTTGAATAAATAATCGAAACAATGCTTTAGGAATTTGAAAATAATACTTATACAAAATAATTATTGCATATTATTATACTGACCCCACCCAAAATAATATTACTATAAACACAGGTAAACACGGTTTAACGTTCTGCGTGATGGTTATTTTATATTTAAAATAGATCAGTAACTATAGCAGCCGGTCGTTCTTTTTTTGGTAAGGCCAACTACACTTATAGGACAGTAAACGATCTGACGTTACCTGTTCCGCATTGCTGGGCACAACGCAGCACCCCGAGGTTCCCGTAGGTCTGGCCGTCCGTGCCGCAGACGGGGGTGTACTGGCGGGTGTACTGGCAGTCGCAGGACACCGTGTACACGATGCGGTTGGTCGGGTCCCGGGGCGGAATCCTGGTGGTCGTTTCCCCCGCGGAGGCCGTCGTCGTGGAGCTGGTGGTTGGAGTTTGGACTTGACTTCCCTGGTTTTGCGAGTTGTTGCCTCCTAGGGTGTTCGAAGGTGCGAAGTTGTTCCCGTTCTGGGAGTTCGAGTTGGGTCTTTGATTGTTCACAGGTGTAGCGACGTTTCCGGGTCGGGAATTTGTAGGTCTGAAGCCGTTTCCTGTTTGTACACCGGCTGACCCGGTGTTACTCCCGGGTTGAGCACCTTGTGGCCTAAACCCGTTCCCAGGAGTTCCTGAGCCCCCGGGAAGGTTGGATGGTCCGAAGCTGTTTCCTGTTTGTACACCGGCTGACCCGGTGTTACTCCCGGGTTGAGCACCTTGTGGCCTAAACCCGTTCCCAGGAGTTCCTGAGCCACCTGGGAGGTTGGATGGTCCGAAGTTGTTCCCAGGGAAACCGGGAGGATCGAAATTTCCTCCGGGAGGTCTCGAGTTGTCGCCAGGTCTAGAGCCTTGCTGAGGTCTGAAACCTTGCTGAGGTATAGAGCCCTGCTGAGGTCTGACGCCTTGCTGAGGTCTGGGGCGTTGCTGAGGTCCGAAGCCTTGCTGGGGTCGGACGCCTTGTCGAGGTCTTTGCCGAACTCCGAATCCCTGGCGGTTGCCTAGATCATCATAATCTACGGGCCCTGAAACACAAATAAGAAATATTCATTGTGCACTGCTACTGGTCGACCTGTAAAGTTCTTGTTCGGAAACACAGATATTTTCTAAAAGAGGGCCATCACTGGATTTATAAAAGTTGTAGATATCATGTTTTGTATCTTAGGATGTGCTGACAGTTGTAACAATTTATATTTATGAAGTAATTCTCATGACCTCTTTTAGTGAGCGTTCTCGGAATCAGAATGATTACAAAATTTACAAATGAAATGGGACAAATTTCACGATGGGACCTGCCTACTCACGAGCGAAAATTCTAGAGGGTAAACCAACATATGCTGGGTCAACATTTGTAATGTCCTTCCTTAAACTGTGAACAGTTGTGTTGGGAAGTCCTTTTAAGTAGGAAACTGTTTGTGTGGCTTGATTCAATACCCTTTCACTGTACAGAGGAGTTTTTAGATTGGGAGAACAGACAACTTTGGTAAGAACAATTAATATCTTATTTACTATAACTTATGTATCTCTTTGTAACTTATTATTTTCCTGTTATGATTTTTGGCGCTATTTTAGGTCTTGTGTAAAAATCTTGAAATAATGAACGTTTTCTCTCTTTCCATATATTTCTGGTTTACCGTTATCCAGCGCTCTGCGGAGTAACGTTATGTTGGTTTATCATAAATACGAACTATTTACCAGATACAGATATATGTGTTTGTTTGTGATAAAATTACCTAACCTAACCCCACAGACCACTATAAGTGGTGGTGAATAAATATTTTTCAAAAGTAGTGGCCCTTTAAAAAAAAACCGGAAAAATAGGTCCCGTCAGTGTCGTCTCGTTTACGTTTTGTTTGAGTGCGAATGTGTTTACCATCGTGTTTTTTTCTGCGGCATCGCCAAGATGGACTGTTTTAACTGGTGGTCCCTGAAATGGATTTGAGTACGGCTTTTCATCCTCTGATATCTCCTCTGATATCCTCTGAGTAATTTTTTCAATGGGAAAAAATTACGACTATTTTATTTGTGGTACAGTATTAATTATTAAGAACCTATGAACAGCTTTCAAGCATTGCATCTCAAAATCCTCTCTCTAGTCACTGTTTTACTTTGCCACTGAAAGAGTGGCATCTAAGTGTGATATGAAGGTAATTTCCTCCTTATTAATTAAATAATTATAATGACTGTCTGTGTATGATTTAACCGTCAAAGGTTTATCTCCGATTGCATGTCCCTGGCGATAAGAAGCGCAATGAACTTGAAATTAAAGTTGTATCATTCCAAAACAAAATGCTTCCTCTGCTTATACCCAGAATAAATAATTTCTTTTAAACTAAATACTGAAATCAGCAGGAATAACATAATAATACATAATGTTGTTGGTACTATTGGATATTTTTTAACATGATCTGAATTTTGACACTTGTATTACAAAAGCAACGTGCAAAGCAAAGTGACAGTTCGTGTAGGAATGATATCGAAAATATACTTAATATGCTTGAAACCCGCTTAATATGCTAGACCGCTTTGTTTATGGTTTTGGGGGAATTGTGGTGATTTTCACCACAAAATAAACTTAATAAGTTTGTTATCGCTAACTTATCTCTTGCCTACTTGATTATATGTATTTCAAAATTATAGTGTTTTATAATATGGATTGTATTACAGTAATAGGCTACTACAGTTCTATTGGTGTCTTATAAGTTTAATTATGATAAACATTATGTACTAGTTTTAAAGTTTTAACTGGACAACATAACAATCTCGGAATAAATATAACAAATCAGTTTCTGTATAAAAAATACAATTACCTTCAGATTCTCCAGGAAATCCGATGTCATCTTGCGGCAAACTGTCCACGAGCACTGCGTAGGCTGGAAAATATAAACCAGTTATTTGTCTGATCCACGAACTTCTTAATATAAGGACGATGATTCATTGAAAATAATTCACTTGAAAACTCTAGTAATGGAAGTGACCTGGCATTAAAACTATCGGGTTTTTCAAACACTAGCCCAGTTTTGCCCGAAAATCAAATTCCTAACAGCTCGCTGAACCCACGTTTGATTGGTTTCAATTTGAAACTAAGATAAATCACACAGCTCGTTAGCTACAAATATCATAAAAGTATTATAAATTTATCTTTTAGCGAATTTACCCTATAGGGAAGAAGCTATTACCGTAGTCGGCATGGTAAGACCTAGGCCCGGGACCATGATAACTTTTCGTTTTGAGGTCCCGAGACCCCAAAAACACCATTCGTTCGAAACTGTGGATATATATATATATATATATATAAAACTCTCGTAAAAATTATCAGATTTTGATTCAATTTGGTATAAACGTGTAAAGCAACATTTATGACTTTAAGTTCGAAAACCAGCCAGATCGCTTTATCGGAAGGGGTATTTTTGGGGGTTTTGTACCCCAAAAATGGGGTTTTTGAATTTTTTACATATAATTTTGGAAATAGTCAAATTTTAGTTTTTACCATTGTATTCAGCTTAAAAAAACACACAATTTGGTATTTTGATCATTCCTCTACGTCAATTGGTTACCGAGATATTTAAAGTGCTAAACACAGTACGTTGTTTAATGTTATTCTTATGGAGGAAAATAAAAATCGTATATATCGCTTATTTATGAACGTATACTGACGAAACTTGGTATATGGCTTCATCTGGTTGTGGACCATTGATATTTACTCAAAAAAACAATTTTTTATCAAAGGCTCCCGTAGCAGCAAACCTGTGTACTCAGCCCCATGTTATTCTTATGGAGGATAAGTAACGTGTTATTTCCCTTCATTATGAAAATAAATTAATGAAATTTGGTATGTGGCTTTACCTACATGAGTTATATTGACATTTGTATAAAACCCCATTTTTTGTTTTCCTTGCTTCAGCAAACCTGCATACTCAGCCGCCATGTTATTCTTACGGAGAATAATGAAAATGTCATAAATCGTTTATTTATGAATGTATATTGATGAAACTTGGTATTGGCTTTGTGTGGTATTAAGATATATATATATGCATTGGAAATTCGCTGAGTACGCAGGTTTGCTGCTACGGGGGTGTTATTTTATATGAGGATTTTATTTATGTGCAAAGCCAAATAACCGAGATCGTCGAGTTGTCAAGTTTCACTTAACGAATATCCTCTGACTTCTAAAGATTAGAGAGATTAATTCTTCAATCGAATATCATACAAAACATATCAAGACCACTCAGCTATAATAGCGTCCACGGCAATAATAATTACATAAAAACGGGCTTCCAAGAAAAATAACTCTTCCTACTTATTAAAGAAGTGTGCCGTCTAAAGATAAAGGGGTTGAAGTGTAAATCAATATTTCACATTTCCTCTGTAGTCAAGTGCATGTTTTGACAAGAGACTCCAGAGAGTCTGGTCTATCAATAGTACTACCGCGTGTTTGAAGCATTTTGGGTCACGTATAAATACAGTATTAACAAAAATGAGCCATTATTAGAAGTGTGCTTTAGCTTTAATACATAGCATATGCATAGAGAGTGCTTTGTATTTATTTATTTATTTTGTATACATAGTATAAATTGAAGACATATTCTCCGCGCCTATATGTGTATTCGTTAACTCCTCCAAAACCACTCATCCGATTTTGATGCAACTTTTCAGTCATTCAGGTTAACCCTAAAAAATCAAAGTCCTAGGGTTTCGCCCCACTGGACTTCTACGTTACCATGCTATTCCTATGGAAAAACAATTTGTTATGATTTCCACATCACACGACTAATATAAAATATAATGTAAACAATTGCCAATTCACTGACGTAAATTAATTAATTTTATTAAGTAATCAGGTGTGTTTATCCTACTAATATTGTAAATGTGGAAGTTTGGATGTGTATGGATGTGTGTGTTTGGATGTATGGATGGATGGATGGATGTTTATACTTCCATCACGCAAAAACTACTGGAGCTATTTAGCTAAAACGTTTCATGAACTTAGATTACATATCACATTAACTTATAGACCGCATCCAACCTTAGAGCTCCACCCCACGCGCCCGGTAAGTCCCAATGCAATCTTAAGAGAGGATATCATTTATAAAATTACCAGCTGCAGTTAAAAGATGTAGTACACTGCAAAGCAACTGTAAAGGGTCAAATTGCATTGGTAAACGTAAACAAAGAGTTGATAGTGCTCGTCAGGTAATACTTTGCCGCGTGTAACAGCTAGTTACATGATAAATTAATCCGAAACTACATAAAGATAAAGTGATATTAGTTGGTTAGGTTATAAATAATGAAAACAACTAAGTTTTGAAAATTTTATAACTTTTTAAACTACGGTAGAGGGGGAAATGTGTTCTAAGGTAGAGGGGGAAATGTGTTCTAAGGTAGAGGGGGAAATGTGTTATAAAGAATGTATGGATTACTAAGTGAAATGTTAATGTCAATGAATAAGATGAGTATTTTATTCGCAGGTCGCCAGTTTATAATTATAAACCGTAATTTACTACAGTGATACTATTAAAGTAGTTATAAGTGACCTATGAAAAGGCAACCTATTATTTTATTAAAATTTAGTCTCAAACATGTCAACTTTGTTTGTACTGTACTTTTAATCATTTTGAACAATGTTTAAATTAGTATGTTTCAAGGAAATACATGATTCAAGCAAAGCTGTTAGAAATCAACTGTAAACTTACACTCGTGACGGTAGGCCTAAAGGATGGTACATGATATGGCAATCGATTTCAACCAGTCACACCGGTCATCATCCAGGCCCAATGAATCTCTGACCGGTATGACTGGAGTAAATTGATTGCCTTTACAGTATACTTGCCGTCTTGTATGTAAGTAGGCCTACCTGCAGTATCCGTGCAAGTATATTGTTGTAGGGTTGTGAGACATAGTTTACTTTATCCTGTTTAGTTTATGTATTTGTGATAGTCGATATGCATTATCACTAAATATCTATCATCGCTCAAACTATTGCATCTACCTTAGATAGGTTCTGGAGGTTTGCTAGCCATCACAGTACGCATATACTTTTCTGTGCAGCAATACAATTGAGCAAATAGAACAACAGATTTAAAATGTTTAAAAATTACGATATAACTAGTTATTTTAGACATAATGTAACGAAACTATTCAAACCCACGTAGGATTAACATTTCGATAATCCTTTACTTAGTTCACATTGTTGTTTGCGAAGGGTTATCCACGACATTGCTGGTTTAAGAAGATAGGTAATTTAATACACTTTAAAATATTACAACATCAAATTAACAGTCAGCAGAAGTTATAATTTACAACAAAAAATCTATTTGCGTAATATAAGAGTATTACTTGGAAAAATATCATTGTTTTGAATACCAAACCCTGTTGAGAAACCAACTCCAATTAAAAGTAAAATCGATACATCTACTGCATTCGGTTATGACAACAGGTTTTCCACATTGCTTACTTCCTAATTTTTAAGCTAAAAGGTTCACTTTAGGAATAAAACTAGGCTATTCAAATAAGAGAAGTGCAAAAACACTCAAACATTTGTTCAACAAAAGATTAAATTAATTTTATTGTTATATCAGAGTTTTACAAACAACTTAATAGTTTTGCAGAATTTTCGTTCTTGCACAATATAAAAATTCCTGCAGCTTCAATACTAGCACTACAGCAAACATAATAAAATAAAGTGCTCTTACCTGTGAAGATTATAAACAGCGAAGGTATGAACATGGCGATGCCTGCGAGCGAACTGAACCCCGCGCCCAGACCGAGTTGTTTGTCCACATTAGCACCGCAAGACTTCCTTATACTCGTCTTCTGTGGTCTGTGGAAGTCAATTCACTGCAGAAAGAAAGAGCGGGATTTTCGATGACGTAGACCGCATCAGCTGGTTATCAGGGACTTTGGACCGGTCTTCACACTGCCAGCCCACGCGCATACAGAGGGGCGAAACTTGTTATCTCGCCAGTGTTTTCATCTCTCGTTCTGTCCACTTTCCTGTCCTTGGAGACGATTCTTCAAGGTTTCTCTTTATAAAGTCTCAAGATCTCTGAACTATAAACACATTTCGCTTGGCACTATTGGCACTCTTGACATCTGACCACCTTCCCACCTGGCTTGACAAGTTCAAGATACGGTTGAATTGAGCGGTTACCATACATTTTTCTTAATTTTACCTCCTTTTGGTCAGTATTAATATTTTTGCAATTACAAAAATTTCAAGTAATACGAATGTGTACAAAATTGTTGAGCTGTTAAATAAAAATAACTAATTTGAGCTACAAAACATTGACCATGAATCAGTTACGACTTTAATTGAACAAACTAATTAATCATCATCTTATAATAACATTTAGTTTAATCTCTACTAAAAAGGTTTGAGTCGCATCCTCAGGTTTTAGCTTACAACAGATTTTTAGCTTTGAATTGGTGTTGTAGTAAAACAAAACCTAAAAGAATATCCTATAAACGCAAAAACATTATAAATTACATTCGCCAGTAAAAATCGTATTCAGACGAAACAGAAGAGTTGGATTACATATTATATTGCAATATTTGCCTCTTTTTACCAAACAAACAACACATCATAGTTTGGCACAGTTAAAGCCAAACACTCATTTATCATGTCTCAGACAAAACACAGTATTCGTACACAACAGTGCACTCCAAAACTAATAAATTTTGACTTTTAATAGTGCATTTTATTAGTCATTCACTTTTAAGTTTATAGGGGAAGTGATGAAACAATTATTTTTTGTTGGTGTATGGCCTACATTTTTTTAACTCGAAACATATTTCTCTATCGTTGAATTCTTTCTTCTCTGTCCCGATATTTCGGTGATAAAAGAGCAAAATAGTGAATATTGTAAAACTTTGATTTTGGTTTTTTTTACGTTAAACATAAATGTACAAACCAACATTTTTACCTAATTCCTAGCTTGGAAAGACATGTTTTGGGACAAACCCATTGTTTTGGACTATAGCAATAAACCTTATTAGCTATTAATTCGTCATCAGGAAATAAGTCAATACTTGTTATAGCTTTAGCTTAATGAGTTGAGGAATAATCTCGCACCTCTATGCATTATGCTATATAGAACATCAGAAACAGAAATGTGCATATAATGGTACAATAAAACATGCAAGAAAACGTATCACAATAAACATTATCATAATTAATCAATATTTTTCAGCTGTAATTACTATTGCAAATGCTAAATCGGCAATACTAAATTAACTTGTTCAAAATATATATGTTATAATTTTGGAGATTTGGTTTGAAAAACGAATCATTAATAAATATCCATTACTTAAAATTAAAATAATAAAGTATTACTTTGCATTTCCGTGGAATAATGTACATACAAGTTGAAAATCGAATATCGACGTATAAATTATATTCTGTTATTCTTATGTTACATTCATATTATTTAGTAAGTGGTGTTTAGTGGTATTTAGTGAGTGGTGTTACATTCATATTATTCAACGCGGCATTCTCGGTGGAGAACTATCGAAGTTGTTATTTAATACTAATAAAATAAATTTAAAAACTGTTTGTTTACATAACATTACGATTTGTAATAGTACCAATACGATTTCAGGCACCTTACAGTTTCCAGTCAGTTCAGTGGAGTCTCTCTCATAAAAAATGATCTTCTATTATCCAGAAAGTATGGAAAATATCTCTGAGCGTTGCCTTTCAAATTGTCGCTGTTTGACATTTTACATCCTTAGGAAACAGGATAGCCTTCAGTACACAATAAATAGGCAGGTCATTCGTTTAAGCATAGACTAACTACAGTATAGACATTGCACCTTATGGGCCTTTGCGTAGCACTTTTAATCTGGCTCCCGACGTAGTTCAGGGAGCCCTGGTATGGTGGCGTTGTTGGCGTTGCCACCGATGATGGTAACGTAGTTTACGACGAGAGACGGAAATAAACGAGCGGTTCCGAAGTAGTAGTAAGTACTGTAGTTAGTCTATGGTTTAAGTAACTATCGAACATCGCATTATGAAGTATCGATTTTGGTAGTAGCTCTTTTTTTTGTAACATATTACAAATGGATTTACTTAAAAAATAATAAAACCTTTTGGCTACAGTTCAAGACAAAATTATGGTAACCTAACTCCGCATCAGTGCGCTGTGTGGTGGCTCTTCGATGTACAACACATAAATGGATTTGTATTAAACAAAATAATGTAAAAGCTTGAACAAAAATCCAGATCTCAGAAAATAAACAACACAAGTAAACTTAAAAAATCAAACCTCAAAATGTAATAAAAAAAAGTAAGATTTTGAACCAGGGACCGTTTGATCGTGTGTTTGACCATTTGACACTGGGTTACCGCAGCCAGCATTCCAGCATGTCGATCGATGTGAAAGTTATAATTATTAATGTAGCAGTGAACGCTGTGGATCCTCCAGGTGGCACTAGTAAGTTAATCCATTAATCCATACATCATAATACGATAGTCCGATAGTACATCATAAGACGATACTATGTAGTCCGAATGACCGAATGACCTGCCAATTTGTTATTAACTGAATAATGTAATCCCAGGAAACAAGATTATTAGATTATGGAGTTTTCTGCCAAAGTTTGATAGCTTATTCTCGTAAAATTAACTACGGCGAACGGGCGAAGCAGGGCTTTACTCGGGGGGGGGGGGGTGAGTTGGGGGGGGCAACTGCCCCGGTGCCCGGGCTCATTAGGTGGGTGTGGGCGGCTGGGCCGGTGTCTTTTTTAGGACACTTGTTGTCTAAAAACTGGTCACCAACTTGGATCCGAACAGCAACAAGGGCCCACACCACCAGGCCTGCCCAGGGGCTCGTGAAAGCTGAGTAGAGTATGGTCCTGCGGTGAAGTGATAATTAAGGGAGCTGATACCTGGACGCATGCCTGGTGTATTTTGGCATTGTATGGAGGTCTTTTTTTTGAAGGGGTTCCCTTTATGTAAAGTTCGACAGCTGTCACAGTTTTTATTATGGGTCTTAACAATTAAGTATCCTTAACGTTTGTCACTGGAGATAATTGAGATATTTGTCTATTTTCCTGCCTGCTCTCTGAATTGAGAGCTGAAAATGGAAAAAATAATAGTTTAATCTTACATTTGATGAATATGAAGTGCATTAATTATTGTTTCAAAGTGCACTTTTCGGGAGCGAAAGGTATATATGTTTTAAATTACATTTTAGTGGGTTATGGTGTTTTTATCAAGCTTGAATCCATTTACACCCTTCAGAGGCGAATAAAGCATTCTAGTAATATCCAAGGTAACTGACATTGGGTTCAACAAAATTAAGTTGTCATGCACAGTATTGGTAAGTCTTTTGGTTATCCAGTGTGACTAACTTCCCTTCCTTGGTTCCTCCTTAATTATCTCTTCTGGTTTTTCTATGGTCTGTGACAATTTCTAATAATCCTTTGCTCTTTTGAAGAAAAATTGGTGATTCTCGATTTTATTTTGCAATATTAACTACAGATTGGTAATTTTTGTTATTCAATTTTCGTAAATTTTGATCCCATCTGTGACAAAACTATATTTCCAAATATCTCAGTCTACTTCTTTCTTGATTTTGTTCATATAGTACTTATTACAGCTCGTACGATTGCGATTTGGAGTTTCAGAAAGGCTGTAGTTAGTTACCCAAGAACATTTGAACATTTGTCAAAATCCAATGCATTTTTTCAATTCCTAATTCCTACACACTACACAGCTTTAGGGATAAGAAAATTTTGTACGTTATCCGTGTTGAATTTGTTTCGCGATAATTGTGAGGCCAAAAGTAATAACTAGGCTTCCTAACTGTCAAGATGAATTTAATACTGCTGACTCTTAACGTGCTAACGCCTTCTGAACATTTGTTGTGCTAGTTTGTTGGACTTGGGTGTTTATTTTCCAGGTGTCGTCTGCTAGTTTGTTTATTTGACTTAACATTTTGTCAACACCATCTTGTCAAACTATGAAAATATAATTTATTGATAATACTACCGTCTGCTAATGTAATATTTATTGGTAAGCCTATAATATGACTTAATATATCGCACTATTAATTCAAAATGTCTCAGTGTTAACATTGCACATCAGATGTGCAATTAATTTAGTCTGACCTAGGCCTTCATAATTCCATAAGGAAACATTTAATTTACAGTGATTACAAAGTATTTTTTGTATCTAATTTTACTTTCACTCATTTTCAGATATTTACAAGTGGGAAGGGTCTGCCAAGTTATTTAAAAATTACATTGGTTGTTAGCCTACCTTGTAGTGTAAGTTAAATGTTGGTCAAAATATTACACAGATGAGCTATTAGTATAGTTTGAGAATAGGTAACCCAGTTATGTCACTGTACACCACTCTAAATGCACTAAATGTGTTAAGTTACAACACACTAAATTCAACAGGTTCTATGAGTTAGAAATTATACGATAAGTCTAGGCCTATTTAAGTTGCCAGTTGAGGACGTGGTTTGCCGGGCTATCAACCAAGATCAGCCAATATCAGACGTGCTGCATTGCTGGTGCTCCACACCAGCTGATTGGAATAACATTCCAATTAAATTTTTCTTTGGCAAAATGGCAACAGTAACAGCCATGCTATTGGCTACTGCCCAACGTTCAACATAATTGCCCACCATTATAGTGTAGCACTAGACATATTATTTGATTTCAATAGAATTTGATTTATTAACATTTAAAAATAAAAAAGATCATGCTGTAAGAAACACAGTTATATATTAAGATGTATCCATCTCCTATTTTTATCTTTAATTTATTCATAATATTTTGTTAAACTTGTAACTTATATGATAAATACAGTCAGCAACAGGGATTAGCTGCAGTCGCATTTGTTGCAAAATGTGACATGCACCACGAAAGTGTGACAATATTTGGGCGAGCTGTCAATTTGTTGCTAAAACAAAATGTAGGCCTATACAATTTTAAAATTTTACTGCAAAAAAAAACAATACAAATCGTATTAAACGGTGTCAACGCGTAAATGGAACAAGCGAGTTACTGATAAGGCAGTTGTACAGCGATAGTAGCTGACATCATGCACTGTGATTGGGCTTGTCACGCATTCTGTAGAAGCAATTCTCAAATAGCGAAAACAGACATCTCAAAATTGGTGATATGCAGATGTGATCGCAGCGTTATGCTTTGAGGTTATGTTATTTTGTATGATTATCATTTGTTTTCGTGGCATATTATTTTAGAATGTTTAGTATATTTCTATTATAGACATTAGTAGGCTAGTTTAAATGGATAAGATTGTTACCAAGAAAAGTAGACTGAATGAAATTGAAGATGTAAGTTAATACAAATACCAGTACAAGCAGTAAACAATTGAACACTGATATCCCTAGTGATAGTAAAAAAAGAAAGCTTCCTTCATTAAACTTAGTCCAAAAATGATTCTGTACGTATTTATGGTTGGTTGAAAAAAACAATTTAAATCTAATAGTAAACTTAAATTTAAGTGGATTATATTTAAATGTTCAAACCTTAAAAACAGAAACGACTTGCGACAAAAAAATAATAATGTCACGCGATGAAAATGCTAAATGGAAAATATTTTTGCTACAAGTCTCTAAGAGCTTGTTGCATTGTTGCTGAAAGAAATTTTTCCCAGCTTAAACCCTGGTCAGCAATGTAATGACCATTAAATTCCAGGGTTGAATTTATCCAGCATAACTTAGCTTAGGCCATCTGAATTTGTTGTTAACTAATCTATATTGTCCTCAGGCCTTAACCAAAGGAAAATTGGGGTCAGGTTCAGAGGAGGGAAATGGGGAGTGATGATATACGATCCATTTGATATTTAAACCGATCGAGTGGTGGGGGTCATCCCCACCATGCAGCCTTTCTTTGTAGTTGTTTATGTCAAAATCACATATTGTAACAAACCCAAACATGCAGGCATAAGCTTATCCACCTAATCACTCAATTTAAGATTGATGTGGAATATCTGTTCGGCAGCTCATTAAATTTACGGTAACAGTAGTTTATTCATTTTCTTCCTTTAAGGCACTTGCTCCTATCTAAAATATTGAACGTTTCTTTGGTTATCAAAACAGATTTAAAATCACCTGGTGGCTATAACTTATTCATTGGAAGTTTAAGCTTTTTTAAACTCTACAAACTTGACTCTGATAATCTGGAGACATGGGCTTTATTTAGAGATTTTATGATGAAGAGGCTCCAGCATTTTACAGTAGTAGCTGGTTCTAGGCATGTATTCCTTTCAAAAATATTTTACAGCCAGCTTCTAGGAAGGGATTCACAGGGACGGTAAAGGTGGGACAGGCAGTAAATTGCCCAAAAAGCGAGAGATAATCACTCTTTAATCTACCTAGCATCTGGACCCCAACCCAGGTAGGCTCCAACTCAAAAGACCTGTTGGCTCTGACAGGGAAGCTCTTTTGGCTATCCTTCCCATGGAAGCCTCTCACCCAGCTGACTTTTCAAATTTTTTGTAAGGTCCTTTCCCCCGGTCTGTTTGGCTATCGGATAAGGGCCCTTTTCCCCAGGAACCCAGTTATGCGACTTCAGAAACACTAATGTTATGGAGTTGACTTGGTATCCAGGCTCAGTTGGGGGGTCTCGTTTTAAAAAAACCAGCCCCCAAAGAAAAAAGCTGGTACCGGTAGCCTACTAAGATTTAAGGGGACGTGGTGAAACTTGTAGCTAAATGGATAAAAGTTATTGTGACAACTCTCTTATTGTTGTACTAAGACACTCACAACCGTGAGCTCTGTTACAAACTTCAAAGTCTTACAGGATTTTTATTTATCAGCTTGGTTATTTATGATTCGCATCTTATATTTAATAGCTTAAAACTTGCATTTATATATTAGTAACTAGCCAGTGCCCCGTTCTCTGCATAAACCACGCAGGCGTAGAACCACATGTTTACTAGCACAAGGACATCTTCTGTTACACAGTGTTTTGTGCCTCTTAAACAGTATATTCTTTTGGTTAAGTTTGTTAAGAGTATAGGTAATAATTAGCTGAGTCCATTTGCTCTCTTAAATCACCCCAAGAAATTTTAGTCGTATCACATTATAGAGCTCATTTATAAATTATTCATGTAGTTGAATCCAGTATCTTGCATCTTCAAGATCAGCTTAAGTCTGTTTGTTCTGAATCAATCCATTAACTTTTCTGTTATGTTTACGATTTTTCATTTGTAGAGGAAAATATTTGTATGCCTATATCATCAGCAAACACTACTGAATATAAATATTAAGAGGAATATAATTGACATATATATTCAATAGCAGATGTCCCAAGGCAGATCCTTGAGGAACTCTATTAACATGAGTCGTACACAGGAGCTGAGTGTCTGGAATCCGTGGTTCTCATAGTTTTAAAATAAGCCTAATCTGATTGGGTCAGGTTTTGGCGATGCTACCATTGGAGCTCATTGGAACATTTGTTCTCAAACTTGAATACACCGTACGGTTTTTTATTTAAGTTTAGCTTACTGCACCTGGAGAAAGCCCGGTTTGGTGTTAATGAACGTGTTAATGGCTTATGATTTTATCAAACACCATTTTACTATTACACCAGGATTGTTGATAAGATTCAACCGACCTCGCAGACAAGGTTTATTTCAAAATGTGATTTGAGTATAACAACAGCAACCAACAATTACATTAAAAATATTACATCCTTTCAAAAGTAGATAGTAGGTTAACAATTATTTGTTAATTTTTGCAACATGTTTTAATTGCAGTCGAAATTTACATTTTTAGAAATATTTCAGATTGTCTGTGCTGATCTAGGCTAAAAGTCAGCGTTTTATTACTCAAACAATTTGACATCCGAAAACCTTTGTGTCAGTTTTAAGAAACTGTCCCTCAACTGCTGATCAGTGGGCCATCTAGTTTATTTAAAACCTGGAGACAACTTTCATCAAGTGAGAGTCCTCTACCTTGATGAAGTCTGTACGTGGCTATGCCAATAACTTGGTTATGCCATGCACATAATCAGAGGTTTTGGTTCTCTTTGGAGAAACATAATTTTATGTGCATTGGATATTGAGGTTTAATATTAATAAACTTAAGATTTATACTGTAGAAATTTGTTTTACATTTATAAAATAAAAAACCAAGTCTTTTACTTAATATCAAGAAGAGAGTAATGTTCATAATTGAAGTAAGACACGTGCATTAGTGATGAGTCAGGTGGTCTTAGGTCAATGAAGAAGCCAAAAATAGGTAGGCCTAACGACTAACGGGTGTTGTGAAGCCATAGAGGGCACAGAGTACGTAAGAGGATTGGGAGCAGTTACATTGGAAAGTGACATAAGTCTAGCAGCAGTGTCGTTGGTGTATCAGCGAGGGGTAGTTGTGTCGCCTTGTGCTCGGTTGTTTCGTCGAGATGGGCAACAATGTTAGTGGTGGGGGAACTGTGTGTTTGCGGCCTCCAAATGTTCTTATTTCCTGTGCTCATGGTGAGCTTTTGATTCCTACTTTTAATGTAATGTTGCTTTATATTCACAGTCTTATGGACCAACTGAGCTGAAACTTTCAGAAGGGTTGCTTATAAACGCAAAGAGTACATGCTTATTTACATTTTGAATGTCGTTGTGGGCTCTGTCCCATCAACTTTCAAAGTTCCAACGCAAATTGTTTTTCTATAAAACAAAATTAACTGATAAAATGCTGGATACACATTTTACGGATGATACACTCATGTGGATATGTTCTAAATCCTAGATAACAGAATTTACACCACATAATGTTCTCCAATTAAGGATACCGTACATTAATTAGTTGCTATTCAGGGAAATTGAAAGATTGACCATTAGAAGCCAGCGAATTGTCAGTCAGTTTTTGATCATTTCGAATGTTCTAATAATATCTCTGCAGTCAGGACGCTTTATGACAAATTTGTCTATGCAATCAGGATGCTTTGTGACAATTCTAATTTCATCTGCATTAAGGATTACTGTTTATCATTATGATGAACAAGAGAGGTCCCAGAACAAAGCCCTGAAGAAGTTGCATTAGACATTTAAAAATGGCAAATGCCAGCCACTACATATGGGAATTACAGTCATATTATTACTCTTCTAAGACTAATGCAAATTATTCTTAGAACATAATTTGATTAAAAACTGAAATACGAACAAACTGTTGAGTCTGTCTGTTAATTGTTTGCAAAATTTATCTCGGAAAGATTTTGATAAAACTTTGGAAGCGGGGGCTTTTGGACCTAAAAAATCAATTGGTAAAACTCCAACCCAGTAACCTAAACTGAGAAAAATTAATATTAAAAAAATATCATTTGATAATTGGAAATATTAACATCGGCCTTAAGGAGTTCTAAATCAAAACAAAAGAATCATAACAGCTGTGAATAAATTATCGGTAACCAGTGAGCTGTCAAAGTAGCACTTACACAAGGTAAAGTATCCAACAAGCGATTTCTAGAAATCAGTGACTAGAACGATTGAATAAAGACTGCATATAGAGTGAACAAATAAATCAAATTCGTTTATAACAACTACTAGGAAGAATGAGTTGTGATAAAAACTGGAGTGACTCTAATGTGTGAAAAAGAGGTAATTGAATGAAGAAAATCTGCTTCTAATACAACGTTTATCTATTGAGTTCTTAACCCACCAAGTATTTAATTTTGTAAGCCCAAATATGATAATGAAGTTGTGAGCGAACGGGAGGTTGTAGAAAGCTGGGAGGGGTCCCATTTTAAAGGTCTGGGCATGAAAATTTTGGGAAAATTATCCATTCTTCTTAATTATGTACTGAAAATCTGTTCCGGAATAAAATAGTTCCCATTTAAATAGCATGGGGATTTAAAATCATCTGCTTTGTTTGCACTAAAACATGTAATTAAGTGTCTATTTTGTTTGTGAATTACCATGTGTTTCAACTTATTTTAATTTCCTCAGCATGTAAAGAGTAAACACAATGGGATGAGGCAGGGTATTGGAGTAAGGTTAGGAGCCGTGGCCACTTCAAGCCACTGGTGAAAACTAATCTAATTTAACCGAGCATGGCTCGGTCCCCCAGAACTGTTTGTTGAGCAGTCAAGGCCGCAACAAGCAGCTACTATTTTATCATGTTTGAACTTGTATTAATTGGTGACCGTGGTTGTCGGCAGGCCCCGGGCTAGATGCAAGGATGGGCGGCGCAGTCAGCCACTTCTTCCAGTCCGGGAGTGCGTTGCTGACTGCGAACCACCGAGGCTGTTCGGACGCGACCAGGACCCGTGTGCGCACCGTGTTTGACGCGCTGCGCGCCAACCCGCGCGTCACCACCCAGCGGCTGGAGGGACTGTTGTCGCAGATACCCAAGGTTGGTGGTGCACGACGAGTCTCGCCATACCTGTGATAGACCTACTGCACGTCACATTTTGAAACATGATGGATGGCTATGAACTGTGTATGGGTTGAAGGATCCATCCTAGATAGTTTTGCCATCCTAAAAGGAATATCCTACCAATATAAATGTGAAAGTTTGGATGTATGTATGGATGGATATGTGGATGTTATAGTATGAATTCGCTATAGGAGAGAATATGTGAAAAAACAGCAAATATTAAAGACATTTTAAAATGTTTAAACATTATTTTGGTTAACCATTACCATTAACCCTTACCGTTAACCGGTACCATTAACCATTACCATTAACCATTTACCAGTAAATTAAAAATATGAAAGGCTACTGGGGAAAACAAGATTTCTTTATTCGATCATATACCTGTCCATCGTATGATTTTGATAAGTAATAGGATGCGAGACGGTTCGTGAAGGTATTGTGTAGTGCTCGTGGCCGCAGTGAGAAAATCTCCCCCAAAGAATGGGTTAACCCTCCCACTGTCCATTATATTTCTCTGTACTGCTGAGGTTTTTTTCACTGTCTTGCATGATTTTTTTTGAAAATTTATAAAAAATTTAAACAATAATTCTACCTATATCAACCATATACTCTTATTGATCAACAAAAAAAGAAGAGTCTAAAATACCCCCGTAGCAGCAAACTTGCGTACTCAGTGAATTTCCAATGCATATACATGTATCTTAATGTCACATAAAGCCACATACCAAGTTTCATCAATATACATTCACAAATAAACTATTTATCACATTTTTAATTTTTCTCCATAAGAATAACGTGGGGGCTGAGTATGCAGGTTTTCTGAAACAAGGAACACAAAAAATGGGTTTTTATACAAATATCAATATAACTCAACTAGGTAAAGCCACATACCAAATTTTATTAATTTATGTTCATAATTGAGGGAGATAACATTTTCTTATTCTCCATAAGAATAACATGGGGGCTGAGTATGCAGGTTTGCTGCTAAGGGAACTATCGGTAAAACAATTTTTTTTGTGCAAATATCAATAGACCACGATATAAAGCAATATACCAAGTTTTGCCAGGATAAGTTGATAAATAAGCAGTTGATAAACTTACAAATTTATAATACCATTTTAAATCATTTAGTATAATTTTGTGGTTAATCATCAAACAAATTTTTTAATGGAATTTTTTACATAATTTAATGTTAATTTCACTAGTATGCTATAGTAATATAGAAAAACTAATTATTAAAAATTCATAATAGGGAAAAACTTGGTTGTAAGATAATGACTCAAAGAAATAATGTTGGTCAGCCGACTGATTTATTGCTTTCAACCAGACCCCTCCCCTCCCCTCCTATCCCTCTTCCTTCTTTATCTCCAAGGTAAGATATTTGCCGCCGATCCAAACACTCCTCGTGGCTTTTGTAGCGCGGGTAAGCGGCGGGAGTATCTCTTCCCATGCACTTCGTAGCACGGGTAATCGACATTGAACGAATGAATCTCGATACCGATACCAATGACCAAGAGTCGGTGGTATCGAGAATCGACTCATCCCTATAAAAAACTAAAAAAATTTGTTGGGTACAAAACCCCCCCCAAAATACCCCTTTGGATAGAGCGATCTGGCTGGTTTTCAAACTTAAAGTTACAAATAAATGCTGCTTTACATGTTTGTACCAAATTTCATAAATATCGGACCAGTTTTACGAGAGTAATCGCACCCACGGACATGTATATTTATATATTTACAGTTTTGAATGAATGGTGTTTTTGGCATCTGGGGACCTCAAACCTAAAAACACTAAAACGATAACCTATTAGTGAATACATAAGATGTGCTTAAACAACAGTGGCAAACTAGATAAACTGATATTTCAAACAAAAAGATTTTATTTATATGCCATAGTGGTGAAAAAATAAACACGTAGTTTAAAATTTCAAGATAGTCAAAATGAGTTAAATGATTCACAGTTTCCACAAATATATGCTTTGTTAGGGTTAAAATAATATTTTTTACGAAAAATGACATAATCCATGACCTTGACACTATAAATGGCGCCAACAGTGGAAAGACGCAAAGTTTAATAATAAAAAAATCGTAAAAACACTGAAAGACTAATTTCAAATTAAAATTCTTTGTTAGCCATTAAGCAACATGCATTACAATAGGCTTCATCAATCACAACAATACAATAAAACAATTCAACATAAGATAAAACAATAAACAACAATATCACAATTTGGTAAAATCCACTAGCCTATATCACAATCAGGTCTGCCTGTTTAAATGCAGCTTAGATCTAGGATACAATTTTAAAATTTCATTCTGTCAACGTTTGAATTTAAAAAATCATCTATTTAATGAAAGACATGTGAGATTAAAAAATTACCAACAACCTTCTTAAATTTATTCAAAGTTACATTTTTGGCAGTGTCAGGCAGAACATTAAAAAGTTTAAATTGCATATATAAGTGGCTATTTACTGAATTTTTATTCAATCTGAAAGTTGATAAATTATCTAGTATTATAAAAGTGGACATCAGAGAGTCTTATTTAACACTCTAGGATTTCCTTGACATAAATCAAATTTAGTAAATATAAAGACTAGGAACAGTCATAACTTTTAAATGCTTAGCAAATTCCACCCAGCTTTCAGTCTGCTTAGCATACATTAAAATTCAAGTAGTTTTTTTTTAGTGATAAAGAACTTTCAGAGCTGCTGAGGAGTTGCCCCACAACTTAATGCCACAAAGAAGATGACGGTGAAAAAAAAACTACTTCCGATACATTATTCGATTACAAAATCCATGTAGAATCATATGTCGTTGAATACGAAATGATTCGAGTATCAATTTATCGCACAATAACGATGTATCACACCACGAAGCATAGGGTTATGATTCCGACCTTTGGCAGTTGGTGGGTTAAAAGTAAGCCGTTGCAAAGAACATCTGTCACATTTAATGATAACTCGCCTTCGGTTCCAGAGCGAGAACATTCTAGTGGTGCACAATGAGGAGGGCTACAACCTGCTGCAGAAGGTGGTCGCCATCAACAACGTGGACATGCTGCGGTGGATGCTGTCCCGCAGCCCCGACCTCAACCGAGGCGCCTGCTCGTTTCCGCTGCACATCGCTTGTCTGCGCGGGTGAGTACTCACCCACCCGGGGCTCGGGAACAGTCCAGGACCACTCTCCTCTCACTTTGGTACTTTTCCCCCTCTTCAATGAAGGAACAGGTGTAAAAAATGGAGGGAAGTCATTGTACAAGAGAATTCCACATATTCTAATTCTTTCAAGATATCTACTATGGAAAATTAGTTAGGAAAACTACCAGGCCTACCAGTTTCTAAGGCAGGTATATCGAATTTAGATGGCATTAATTTTCCCCATTTTAAGCATTTTGTTAGCAAGCACCCTACTTTGGCACACTTAATCCTATAAGCTTCAAAATGCTGGAGAAAAGTCTTTAAATTTTACTTTATTGTTATGGAAGGACTGCTACCAAAACGTTGATTATAAGGAGGGAGAATTCTGAAGGTTTCGTTGAGTGTGCATCAGTGGAAGTACACTATGGAGGTGACTGATGGCTAGTTGGTAAGCAAGGGGAGAGTTACCCCTCCTCAATCCCTCTTTACTAATGTCATTGCATGAAGTGATTTGTTTTTATCACTGCTGATCATTAAACACCATTGATAGTTGCCAATAAACAGTGTATTAACAGTGGAGTGGGTGACTTCTCCTCATCCCTTTGTTTACTAGCTGGCAATCAAGTAATCTCCTTACAGACAACCTGAGATAATTTCTGTGTCATTCAGGCGAGTAAACTTACCAAGCACAGCTAGCTAATAGGTGACCTTCATTTTTAATTATCTAGCATGGGGTTGCATTCCTCTTATAATTGTAGCCTTCGGTCGGCTGGTTCCACTTCACTTGTGAGCATCGTAGTAGGTACTGATGTCTGGTGTGTTTCAGCCACGAGGATTGCGTCGAACTGCTGCTGAAGCACGGGGCTCGGGTGGACGTGGAGGCTCGGATGTGCTGGCCGGGGCCTCACAATCAGAACTGTGAGGAGAGGGGGAAGCATTGTGAGTCATCTCGGCACTGTATATTTATTTATAATACTGTATTTAAATTACCTTTGGATCCAGCTGCCAAGCTAATAGTGATTGGGCTATTAATACATTCGCTGCACGGCGCTCACCGGTGAGTGTCGGCGTCACCTACTTCCCATTCAGTTTCTGTGCAGAAGCACACCGGTAAGAACGGCTATTTTTATGTCAGTGTTTAGCTAGGAATGCAAGCTTTACTGTGGTATAGGTTGGTAGTAAATTTCCCCAGTATCTCAGCTGTCACAAGACTTCTCCGCTTTCATTTTCGTCCAACTTAGTCCCTGTAGGTGGCAACCCTGGTTGACTTCTGTTATCTGGATTGTGCTGCGACCTGATGGCGTTTTGTAGAACTAAGTCCAGTTATGTAACTCAGTACAGCATCGTAGAGTGTTTTTGTCATTTGTTAGCCGGGAATTCAAAGTGTGACCGCGCCAATCGAATAGTTGCAGCGTCGCGGGAACACACCCTCGGGCATGCCCTGCAGCGAACGTGTTAATTAATGATCCTGGCCAAAGAATCAGTCGGTCTTGGACAGTAACAAGGCTGCACAAGGCATCTCACCCATTATACACTCATCATTCATTCATATTCACCTTAAAATACACGCTTGTTGTGTTGGCGTCTTAAAGAGATATTAAGATACTATCGTCAGCAGTTCAATCCTGTTGTGAGCTGTGTTCTGTATATTTAGCTAAGGAGCAGATTAAACTGTCACTTGTTGTTAATGTTATACATATTTGTTTCTAGGATTGAAATTCAACTGAAAATAAAATAGGTTGCATACCTTTTCCATTGTCAAATCTTAGTTTTACTAGTAGATTTCTAGTTTCGGGACTGTTTCCCTATTATCAAATCTGTGCTTGAAATGTTAAAAGCACACATTGTTACAGTGTAAAAAATCCACATGTTAACAGAACACAAGAGGATGGTACAAACAAAAATCAAACATTAGTTTGTACCGTCTTTTTGTGTTGTGTTAATGTGTGTATTTTTCTAAACTGTGGCAATTACTGATCTACTTTTAACTCTTTGCGTTCGTATGTCCACACTCAGTGGACAGTATGGAGTCTGCGACAGCTGGGAATTATTGTCCGATGCTCAGGGCCCAGAGCTCGCATGTCCACACTCGGTGGCCGCACTAGCTTTCGTCGCCAGCTCGGCAGCCATTGTCGGTCGTCTGCTTCTGCCAGCTCGGAATTATTTTCTTCACTCTAGACTGAAACGTCAAGTTGAAGCGTACATTCAAGGTATAAGGAAAACTCGTTGTATACTTTGAAACTTATTTATTTACCATCGAAAATCAGATAATTTACTTATTGTTAATTATATTTAAGAAAATTTTAAGAAATAATTTTAAAAACTGCTTATAACATAAATAGAACAAGATGTCGATGTCACTTTCATGGTCCGAATCACTGCCACACTCACTTTCACCTTCAAGCGCGTTACAAATTTCGTCGGAACGTAATGTTTCCTCCATATTAAAATATAATAAAACTTGAAATATTACGTGTAATAATAAAAATCAGGCATATAAGCCGAAGACTACACAGAGTAAGACAAAAGCGCTAAAAAGTGCTAAACTGTTGTTGTTTACTGTTTACATTAGAATGCAACAGCCGACATTTATGCCCATTGCACTCTGGGATTGATCTAGTTTCGAAATCCACCGTCAGATTTCAGCACAATACAGTAGAAAGAATATTAAATGTTGTAAAAGTATGCGTTGTCACTGTCCACACACAGTGGACATGCGAGCGTTCGCGATCGCATGCGCCATTTAACTCTGTCCACTGGGTGTGGACATGTGAGCGCTGAGCATAAGTTTGACAGAAAAAAATCCTGGCTGGCGGGAAAATGGCTGCGGCCACAGAGTGTGGACAGACGACCCCAGGGGACCATTTCTAAAGAACCTATCCGAGCGCAAAGGGTTAATATTTCAGTCCAGATTTGATAATGGGACAGCAGTCCTGAAACTAAAGATAACTACAACTAAGGATTGATGACAGAAAAGATATGTATGTAACCTGTTTTATTCTAAGAAAATGTCGTGTTTCCTGAGAAATCAAATCGGTGTACACTCTGCTACACTGAAAGCACCTTTTTTATAATTTAAAATGTTCAGGCATCTAAAATATTGAAATAACAAAACAACACATTTTCAACTGCTTCATTGACAAGCTTGGGGCTCAAAGGGTGACTGATTGCAGGTATCGATGATGACTCGAGTGCGGACCGGTCGAGTGACAAGCTCCAGAGTGCCATCTGCTACGCCATCGACGGTGATCAGGTGAGAGCGACCTCCTTGTTATGTGCACGTTACAATACTATCTACGGTGGATAGTTTATCAATCTTTTAGCCCTGATTAAAAACTTAAGCCCAAAGAAACTTACTCTACATTTTTGATTCATTTTAGATGTTGACTCCAAAAAAGTATAGCCAGGCTGTTACCTTTCACGTAACACCCTTTATGTTTTGTCGTCAGTCCTACCGTCTTTTGGGAAAAGGGAATTTTAGGTATGTCATTGTGCCATGACTGGGTGGTAATGACATGTCTTAATTTTAGTAGGGCCTCTGTGGTTATATGCCTAAAGCTAAGAAACAGTGTTAAATGACCATTTAGTATTTTAAGGGCCACTTTCCCCTACTCCAGTTTAAACTAAACCTAGGGTAATTTCGAACTTAGATTAAGGCGCAATTCGTTTTTCACAAAACTTGATCCAGCCAGTTTAGTTTAATCCATCAAATATCAAGTTGGCAATACTTTCTTATAATTTTGTTCATTTGTTTACCCTCAGTTAAACTGGTAACAATTTTATATTAAACTAGATTTAAGGAACCCAGGAACTGGAAGGAACTATTTTAGTATTTTAAATCATGATTTTATCTTGAGTAGTTCTGAAGAAAATTGAAGAAAGCATGCCGGTGCAAATTACAGTATGATGTATATCAATGTTATTCTTTTGGGAAATCAATACATTTTCAATATAAGTCAGTTGAACTCATATTTAAATTGTCTCCTGCTGTTGAAACTCCGTGGCACTCATATAAAGCAATTCAAGCCATTTTCAACAGGTTAGTAGGGGAAAGAAGATTGAGACAACGCACTTTATTTATCAAATATGTATTTTTCAACTTTTCTCCGAAACCTGTTATTGTATAATGATGATTCAAAAAAACAAAATTTGTAGTTTTTTAAGGTAGTTTTAATGGAAAAGTTACATTTCAATAAATTATAAAAACAAAAACGATTAGAATGAAATTACAAAATTAGTGACTTTGGTTATAATTCCTAAAACTTGTGACTTTTTAGTCAGTTAAATTATTTTTCCTTGTATTTATGACAAGGTAATCAATATCAACACATATTGTCTAAATTTGGTCTAAATTGGATAAAAACTACTATTTATGAGCAGTTTCATAAATAGTAACATACATTTCTATAAAATTGAGGAAAAATCCAATATGGAGGCGAAAGCTCACTTCACTCCAAGTAGAAAACTTGGCAGTACACTGAGGGGACTTCAGGTAACATTTCCCAGCAAAAATATTTCTGCTTGCAATTTTTTTCATTTTTACCCAATTTTTTACCCTAATTTCCCTGGCCTACAAGTGAAGTACCATCTGTTGAAGCTTTGTCTAACTGCATAATGAAGTGTAGACTCACGAGCTGGTCTCGTTCCTTACTTGTCATTTCTTAAACCTATGAATTAGAATAGAAAATTGCTGTTTTTAAATGGATTAATGGTGTATTTTAATTAAAATATTGGGTACTTTGGTATTATACGGATGCCACTATTTTTGGAGGTTAAATTTTTACCGGATACAAAGGATAACTACATAATTCGAAAAAACATACTTTTATTGACTTACTGTACAAATTTTGCATCATTCTGATGAGCGGTCTTTGTGTTGTGCCTCCCAAAAGGCAGCGATGTCTGCTAGGATCGTGTTGAATGTGTCGCCGCCGCTAGCAGCCAGACCCGATCGCCACAGGTACGCCGCCAAATATACATCGCGCTGTGGCAGTTATGTTAGGATGGGTTATCATAAAAATGCGTACGGTTTCCTCTTCATTTCGAGGTAAATCCCACACGAAAAGAACGTCACTCATTATGAAAACAAATGTAACGTAGTGCACGGCAATAAATCACTCATGACACTGACCCAGGACCCAGATTACAGGCGGTGACAGGTGATGCGCGCGCTCCGGTCAACGACCTGACCTTGACCTATTTGGAGGGTGTTTGGCGGCCGGAAGTATGACTCATCAGGTATCATTCGATTCGTAACAAAACAAGGAAAGTCCTACAATCATTTTTATGATAACCCATCCTAACATAACTGCCGCAGCGCGCTGCATAAGGGTGGCATCCGTATAATACCAAAGTACCAAATATTGTTTTATTTCAGTTTAAAGCATTGGAACACACACAGTTGACATAAGTAAAAAGTAGCAAAATCAGTGTTGACCGTGCAACTCACAAAGAATTAACAGATCCCGCCAACTTCCAAGCAGGCCTGATACCGTTTATTTTACTTGGGCCCTCTCAGCCACGTTGCCACAGGCCACTTAAGTCATTGAGAGTTGCACGACTGGTCAGTTTTGGTCTGTGTGGTAATCAAACCCACAAAGTTCGTATCAACACCTGGCCAAGGTGTTTTCAAGACCTAGCCAACACAGCTACCACAACCAGTGGCCTACCGGCGTTGTTAAGGTTTATAGTCAGTCCGCACCCCTAGTGGAGAGAACCGTAGTTGTCCACAGTCACTAGTTACAGATTTTGCTACTAGAGCGCAGCACCAATAGAATCCCGTTATAGGCCATTGCGAACAGAATATAGTTACTACCTTAATGGATTGAACGGAATTGGTTCCACCAGGAAATTATTTTTGAGATTTGGTAGTTTTTTATTAATGTTCTTCCCAATCCTCGACATAAACACAAATTGTCATTTATTGATTTATTCCAGGTGGACATTTTAGAGCTGTTGATGCAACAAACAGAAGACCACTGGCTGCCTTGGCAACAGGTAACTGTCACCAGTTTCTGGTTATTCATTATTATTTCAATTTGAGTTGTGTTTTTCGCTGTGGGGCTACCCCACACATCCCTACAAGACATTAGGCCAGACCGATTAGGGGGCAAGGTCGCAGCGGGGATGCGCGCTCATCGGACCCCAGGTGAGTCAAGGTCAGGTGCGGCGGAAGGAGACGTTGGCGGAAAGGGGACGGAGGCACATCGGGCCGCACTTCATCTTCCACCTCCGGTATATTTCAGGTACCCATGTTTCACTAAACGATGAAATTTGGGGATAAGTCTGGGGGGAATTGAACCGTAGCATGTAATTCAATAAATATCAAAACTAATCCATCTGCATTGATTTGGCACTGTTGATTAACTTATTTAAATTTAATGTTTGGTTAGAACATTTAACTTGCAGAAATAAATTTTGGGGGCAGAGTCTTAGTTAGGGAAATGAGTTCAACTGTAATTAAATATTAAAACATCAAAGCTGGCAAGGTGTTGGGGATTGTAGCTGTAGCGTTTATCAGGAAGTTTGGGCCCAGGATTAGGTAAAGGGCGCGGGTCGTGTCGGGTAACCGGCCAACCGCCGCATTGTAGGCCTACTATAATGTTAGTGAACATTTTAAAAAGCTACAGCTTGCAGCCAAAGTTATGCATTCTTTTTAAATGTGATATATGTGTGTATTATTAATTATTTGTAGGCAAAAAAATGGTTGTATAATTTTAAAACTTTTTAGCGCATACAAGTTTTAAATAATTGAAAACAGTTGAGAGAACAACTTTTGGCACGCTCTTGGCTTGTAACAAACTATATTAAATTAATTTGCTAATGGTGTTTATATGCTTATTCATTTGAAAACACTAGCCTATGTAAAATTTCAAGATTTTGACATGGGAAATCTGGAGTTATGCGTGAATTTTATTCAAAAGGGGGAGAGAATTACTCTTTCACCAATTTGCTTCTGGGCTTGGGCTCCATGGGTGAACTGTACTCTGGGTTGGTTCACCCTGCAGTTCAAGTTTCTTTTTAGGCCCACTGGGCAAGAACTCTCCCTCCGAGGAAATCCTTCAACCCATCTAGTATCCAGAATCTACTGGAGGTCGGTTGGACCTTCAGAGTTTCTCTGAGAAGGCCCTTCCTCCCAGGGTGAACTTCCTAGGTATCATCGGAAAGGCAATAACAAAACTGGCTATTCTCCAAAGGGCCCAAACTTGACGGATATCCAGGCTCAGCCAGGGGTTTCTGAGGATCAAGGAGGTGCCAAACTGAAAGCGAAGCTGGTATTGAATACGATTTAGAAATATATTATTATAATGACGATTGCACATTGTTCTATACAGGATGTAGGAACATAATGACGGTTGAACTTTGGTCTTTGCAGGATTTAGGAATATAATGACAGTTGCTCTTTGTTATATACAGGATTTATGAATATAATGACAGTTGTACTTTGTTATATACAGGATTTAGGAATATAATGAGGGTTGCACTTTGTTCTATAAAGGATTTAGGAATATAATGACGGTTGCACTTTGTTCTATAAAGGATTTAGGAATATAATGACGGTTGCTCTTTGTTATATACAGGATTTATGAGTATAATGACAGTTGTACTTTGTTATATACAGGATTTAGGAATATAATGAGGGTTGCACTTTGTTCTATAAAGGATTTAGGAATATAATGACGGTTGCACTTTTGTTTTATACAAGATTTAGGAACATAATGATGGTTGAACTTTGGTCTTTGCAGGATTGAGGAATATAATGACAGTTGCACATTGTTATATTCAGGATTTAGGAATATAATGACGGTTGAACTTTGTTCTACCCATTGTTCTCCTCTACGCTGTCACAGACCACCTGCTCTGCTTTTTATCTAAAAACCTGTCCAAGGACTACACTCTATTTCACGATCACCATGCTGTATGGAGTGCCCGTAAGCAATTTATTTCAAATGAAAATTCAAATTGTACTAGCCGTTCTGAAAGCATTTACTTGAGTACCTTCACGCCGGTCATGGGGACAGTTGATGCAACCCACATCACAACACAATGTCTGCTATTACCAACAGTGTGTAACATGGCCACCTTCCATAACACCTCTACTGCATAGTGAGTGTGGGTACAAGAATTAATTGTTTTTTTGGTCATTATTTGTATGCAAATGTAAAATGTTTGATACTGAGCAGTCTTACACGTCCAGTATCAAACGTTTTGAAATTTAAGAGTTTCAATTTAACAATGTCTAGAGTAAAAATATTTATGTTACAACTTGTCCGAAGAATTTAAGTTTCTATTTGCCAAAGAAGCGGCCGCTGCTGCACATCGCGTGTGAGCGAGGGGCCTGGAACTGCGTCAAGTATCTGGTGTCGGAGAGGTCGGAGGAGATCAACCAATGCTACGACGAGTACTACCCCATCCACCAGGCCGCACTGCAGCCGGCCAAGTTCCTCGAGATACTGATACAGTGAGTACTCTCGGGAACTTATCTCGGTACTTAGGTTACGTTAAACTAAGTTTGGTTACATGTTTTGTGAGGATTGAGAAGTACATGACTACATGTGTTTTTCCTTTAACTAAGAGCTATTACAGTAGACTCCCTCTTAACCACTCTCCATGGGACCGAATCCTGGGTCGGATAACTAAAAGGGCGGTTAAAATGAATAACACCTGGGTGTTGAATTATGCACTAATAATCATAAAACAAACAACAGTTACAAAATAGGTACCTAAAAAATATGTACTAAGATAATAATACTGACTAACTAAGGAACCGTATGATCAACTTGTAGTGACCTGAAAGTTTTTACGGTGCAGTATTGGTACAACGGCTGTGGCGGCGGATGTGACTTTTTTTGCTGGAAAGAGGCCGGTTAACATGTTCGCTGCTGACGACTCCGATCGGAGTCATGCCGTACTGGCATAGGGTGCGTACGACTCCGGTCGGAGTCATGTACAACTTGATAAACATTTGGTCTACATTGGTTCGTGTTTATGGGGGATCAACTGAACTATGCCAGCATGTGGTGCTGGTCCCATACGTCATTTCGGTTGCATCTATTTTCGGTTCCCGCCCCTGGCGGACGGCTCTAGCTGGAGTCGCCTGTAGACGCCCTTAGTATTATAGGGCCGCTGTTACTACTTATCAGCAGCGAACATTGTTAATCCGATGGACGGTTGTGACAGTTGAGTCTACTGTCCTCGATTACATCATTATCTTTGCAAAATAAGAGGAACAGGTGCATCACAATAGGGTCAGATTTAGTGTGATAATCTTTGAGTTTCATGTTTTCCAAACAGGGAAACTGAGGAGACATGACCTAGAAATCATCCATATAGTAAGCTTGTCACCTTTCCTTGTGATCCTTATTTTCCTATACACACAGGTGGTAATATTTTATCGATACCACCTACAAATGTTAATAGTTATAAATTGTTAATATTAATTATAATTATTTAATTGTAATTTTTCTGGATAACGGTGTTTAAATGTGTTTGTGGTTCAAGAACATTTAAAGAAAATCAAAGATATAAAAAAGAACTTTAAAATACGACATTTATACCAATTTAATTAAATACACTCAATTAGTTTTATTAATCAGACAAAGAAACAAGCAGTCTTCACTGTGATTAATTTTTCTTGAGGGACCATAAATAAAAAAAAATTTCTTTAGGTAACTTTATTTTTGGAAAACACAATTATTATTCCATGTACAGTAAGTGGGCAAAGAGAGGTCAAGATGTCTTTATTAGTTTATAAAAAGAGGTTTGCAACATCTAATTACTTTACTTTGCCAATCTTCATAAACTGTAAACCTGTATGTGTGTGTGAAATATTTCCAGCAGAGCACGGGTGAACAGTTTCACTAGTCAGTAAGTCGTGACAAATCGTACTTGTCAGGACTGGGATTCGAACCTACAAGAGGGTCGCTGCGATTGTTTCAGAAGTCTTGACCAAAGATATGTACAATTCAGAAAAGAAGGATGATGAGAGATAATCCCTGTAGTTGTCTAAGACGTTTTTAGAAGTTTTTAATAAAACATCCACCCCTGATTGAAACAAAATACGCATTGGCACAACTCTAATTTCAGGAACGGAGCCGATATCAATGTGTGCACGCAGACGGAACAGCTGACGCTGCTGCACCTGGTGTTCCTGTTGGGCCGCAAGAGCACGGAGGACACACTCAACACCTGCAAACTGCTGCTGGACTCGGGACTGCGGGAGCTGATCAATCGGCCAGACTCTCTTGGGAACACGCCACTGCACGGACTTATAGTGAGGTTAGATCATTTACTGACATAAGAATGCTTTAAAACCCCGCTTAACGGAAATGGTGACCACTCTGAATACCCAATTTTTTCCCGATAATTAACTGGTGGGATTTCAATCTTAATTTCGGATAAAATATGCACACATCTTATCACTAATGTTAACTACTACACATTCTCTTTGTTGACATTGTGGAAATTGTTCTCCGAATTTGTACTGACAAACTTATAACTTTGGCGAATGACACTACGCAACCACAACAGTAACTGTGTTGTCACCACATGTAGGTGTGAGAGTTTACGGTACACTGATCCTTTAGTGCGATATGGGACTGCGGGAAATACAGTACGGGTCAACCCCCCACCCCCCCTCTCAGGCGGATCAGGTATGTGGCAAAACCCGTCAAAACAACCCTTAAGTTTAATGACCACTGCAGCGGGCAGTCTCTCAGCACGCCATGAGTCGTACACTGGACTCATCCTCTCTTATCGATTACCCATTTCTTGTCGACCGTTCCGGTTAACCCGGGTTTTGGTTTAGGAAGGTCCGGTTATGCGGGGTTTTACAGTACAAATCTCTAAATATTTAGTTTTGGTCACTCTTTCTCTAAACCAGTTCTAAGAAAGAGAGAGCTAAAAGTCTGGCAGTAGTCACTGCTTAACTATTTGAGTCCCAAGAGCCGATATACCAATTGTATCTGATATCTCAAACCATGGTCGGTTAGGGTGTAAGCAATTGTACCGTTAAAAGCTCTGTATACCGACCGAGTTCAACATGTGGTGTAACCTGGTGTACAGAGACGGAACTAACACGAATAGCACCAAGCTTGTAATGCACATGCTCGTTACAACTGCTGACCAGTCTCTTTGGACCGAGGGTTCGAATCCCGTCTCAGTCGGTGGTTTTTGAGAGTTCACCTGTCTATGGCAGAGTTGAAGGGGAAAGTGTACCTTAAGCTAACGGCAAACGGTGGATGGTATGGGTCCTAGCTGACGGCCATATCAGATGTGAAGCTTGTTTTTTTTATAATTAAGGTATTTAGGCTTCCAAAGTATTAAACAAATAAAACGACACAGATTGAACTACTCCATTCACATGGCCGGGGCTAAGGTTAAATGTTTAACTTTTGTCAAAATGGCTCACTGTCGTTTTACAAATGGTTTTTAGTCTGTTGTAGTGAATAGGTATTTTGATTGACATCAGGTTTTGGTTATCTTTTTAGGTGCAGAATACATTGATTCGTATTCATTTTCAGCTTAATGTTAAAATTCTAAGGATATAAACAGTTAAACTTAGCCAAAATTTGTTTTCCAATTTTCATCTTGACCGGAGGGAGATTTAATTTGTTTTGATTTTCAGGTACGCGTTAGAGGAAGCCCGGTACCCTTATGATTCTGACATTCAGCCTTGGAACAAATGGGATGTCCTGCACATAGTAAGTATTGATTTTGCGTTCTTTGTGTTAGTAACTTATGTAAATCTGGTTTCCAATATTTATCTATTAATATGTAATTTTGCTTTTGCTCAAGTATTTGTTTGTGTACTAAAGACTACTTGAAGGCTGAGTCGAGTAGTAAAAATACTCGAAACTATCGAGTCGAACAGTTGACTACTCCCGCCGTTTACCCCAGTTAGTTGAAAACAGCGTAGTTACCCCCAACGTTTACCCACATTTACGCTAACCAATGTTTAACAAAATAAGTGACTAAAATAAAGAAAAATAAGCTTAAAATCTATTTTTAGCTCATATGAAAGGAGACATTGACATGTAGGTTATTTATGGATACCTGTGAGTTAATATAAGTAAGAGAGGGGCACAGGGAGTGTTTGGGTCGGGATCAAAAAATCACTTTCTTGTTAAAATGTTCTGGTTTTGATAAACCAACCCCAAAATCTTTGCATGGATATATATTTGTAATACTTGTCTTTTGTTTGTTACGGTTGTTGAAAACAGTATAGCCTATATATATATAGTTTTTCATTTAAATTATTATTCATTCATGGTAAAATAAAGGTTAAAATAATATAAATAATAACATTAACAATTCAGTAAAATGTTATGTTTATAATTAAAGTTTAATATGTAAAAAAACATTGTTTTCAATAAAAAAAAATTAGTTTGGTTCAATACTCGACTCGATTTAAAAAACACTACTCGCCCACCCCTGATTTCGTCACAGGAATGCTAAGACCATTCAATAAATTGAAATTATCCGCCTGGTCAGGTATTATTTTTTTTAAATCTAAATATTTAACACGTTGGCTGCTGCGAACCCCGATCGGGTTTTTTTTTTCTCAACATATAAACTTATACAAATTTCATGTTTAAACATTTTTGCAGCAGTGAAAGTTTTAATGGAAAAATAGGTTACTACATTTCCTCCTTCAACTTTAAATTAATCCAACAGGACGAAAGAGAGCAGTGATGGTTAGGTCAGGTTTTGAATAAAAAAGAGGTTTATATAAGAAGACAAGACCTTTAAATGAACAAAAAAGGTTCTGAAATGTACAATATCTAAACCCTTTTTAGTTAGGACATGTTGTCAACCTCCAAAAGCTCTTTGAAAAAACAGTCCTTCAAATCCTACAACAGTTCTCCTTTTTACCTCAAGGCCGTCTCTTTTACCATTGCTTATACAACTTTGTAAAACTATGTATTTTTTTGAAACTGTCAAGTTTTTACCAACTAGATTTTGAGAAATCTAAAAAGCTGTTATGTGTAAATATTGCTGTAATAAATACCATAAATGTTTTGACTGTAATATATGTGTTTTCCGAAGTATTTCTAGCAATAGAGTTAAAATATTGCATGTTTTGGTCCTCCAAAACTCATTAGCGGTCCTCCATTGACTTATGATTCACTGTAATATTCTTAGTTCTAGTTCGTGTATTTAAAACATGGTTAACACTTTCTGAAAAGTCAGTGAATGTGAAAAAGGTCAGGGAAATGTTTCCCTGAAAAACGCCAAAAGTAAAATGCTTAATATTTTATACCAATCTGGGAAAATTTTGGATTTAATTGTAAACACAACGCACTACTGTGTAAAAGTCAAAACTTATTAGATTTTGGTTAAATCAGTTGTTATGGTCCAAAGAAGAGGAAGTGAACTGTAACTGGTAAGGCAGTAAATGTATTGGACATTAACAAACTGTAAGTTTAAACATTCAAATAAAAAAATAAACAGGAGAGCTTGGACAGATATGCAGAAGGTGGAGGCTAATAAAAAATAATTAAAAAAATTAACCTATCGTGAAAAAAAGCCATTTCGGGTTGCAAGTCAGGGAAAATGAACTATTTTGGTTAGGGAAAGTCAAGGAAATTATTAATCAAAGTGTGAACCATGTAAAATATTGAGAACGTGGGACGCACAATAACCCAACCGTGGTGTTTGTCGCATAGGCGCGGTACCTGCTCCGCAACGGGGCATCGCCTTCCATCAACCAGCCCGGCAACTCTGCGCTGGCCTGCGTGTTGCGGCACGTGCGGGACTGGGAGTTCCGCTACGAGATGCTCAATATGCTGCTGCAGGCGGGGGGCGACCCCAACATCGTGGGGCGCGACGGCTCCGTGCCACTGATGGTGTGTCTGGTGCCCCTCATCAACAAGGACCCGCTGCACCACTTCACACATACCATGAAGGTAGTCTCATCGAATCACGTTGTACACTCAAGGTTTGCTTGGTTGCAATTCTGATCTCAAAAACGGCTTTGACAATTGTGTTATTTTCTTCAAATGTTGTCAATTAATTTATAAGATAAAAATAAGTTTTAGAAAAATCAATTAATGTAAAAACAAATTTAAAGAAAAAATTAAGATTGTGCTTATGGAGTTTAAAATCAAAACAAAAGAACCATAACAGCTATTTATAATGTAAGTTTCGTAGCTACGGATTGATTATTTTAATAAATTATTATTTTACTTATGTCGTCAATCCAAATTTGTTCTCGATGAACGCAAAGCTCGGTACCCTAGGTACTATATCTCTATTTGTCAAACTTTACAGTTGTTACAGATGAATGGTGTCAGGATTCTCAGTTTAAAAATAAACCGTACTTATCAACTAGATGTATCAGTTACAGTAGGCTTCGTCAAGGTAATACAAAAATAATTACAATTCAATAGTTTTAATAACTATTTAAACTTAATGAGAACAAACAAGTAGCCTCAAAGATTTAGCCTGTACTACAAGCAGACCTGACTGTAGTTTTAATACAACGCAACACTTAGAGGCAAAATCATTCAAAAACTTCATTTAATTTACATTTGAATTTAAAAAAAATCATTTATAAACATTTAGGAAAAATTATTTTGACATTCTATCAATGAACATTCTATATTTTGGGGCTTGTACAAGATTTAGATTGTATGACAGCTTGATGCTTGTGACAAAATTAAACAATTTTAACTTTTCATTGTATAAAATAAAAGTCACCCATGCAGCAATTCATGATGAATTCGGATGTCTTTACTGCGCTTGAGAAACTAAAATGGACCACAGAGTTGCATAGTAATCAGTGATATCCCTCACGATTACAACAATAATTACTATTACAATACAACACAGGATGTCTTTACTGCGCTTGAGAAACTAAAATGGACCACAGAGTTGCATAGTAATCAGTGATATCCCTCACGATTACAACAATAATTACTATTACAATACAACACAGGATGTCTTTACTGCGCTTGAGAAACTAAAATGGACCACAGAGTTGCGTAGTAATCAGTGATATCCCTCACGATTACAACAATAATTACTATTACAATACAACACAGGATGTCTTTACTGCGCTTGAGAAACTAAAATGGACCACAGAGTTGCGTAGTAATCAGTGATATCCCTCACGATTACAACAATAATTACTATTACAATACAACACAGGATGTCTTTACTGCGCTTGAGAAACTAAAATGGACCACAGAGTTGCGTAGTAATCAGTGATATCCCTCACGATTACAACAATAATTACTATTACAATACAACACAGGATGTCTTTACTGCGCTTGAGAAACTAAAATGGACCACATAGTTGCATAGTAATCAGTGATATCCCTCACGATTACAACAATAATTACTATTACAATACAACACAGGATGTCTTTACTGCGCTTGAGAAACTAAAATGGACCACAGAGTTGCATAGTAATCAGTGATATCCCTCACGATTACAACAATAATTACTATTACAATACAACACAGGATGTCTTTACTGCGCTTGAGAAACTAAAATGGACCACAGAGTTGCATAGTGATCAGTGATATCCCTCACGATTACAACAATAATTACTATTACAATACAACACAGGATGTCTTTACTGCGCTTGAGAAACTAAAATGGACCACAGAGTTGCGTAGTAATCAGTGATATCCCTCACGATTACAACAATAATTACTATTACAATACAACACAGGATGTCTTTACTGCGCTTGAGAAACTAAAATGGACCACAGAGTTGCGTAGTAATCAGTGATATCCCTCACGATTACAACAATAATTACTATTACAATACAACACAGGATGTCTTTACTGCGCTTGAGAAACTAAAATGGACCACAGAGTTGCGTAGTAATCAGTGATATCCCTCACGATTACAACAATAATTACTATTACAATACAACACAGGATGTCTTTACTGCGCTTGAGAAACTAAAATGGACCACAGAGTTGCATAGTAATCAGTGATATCCCTCACGATTACAACAATAATTACTATTACAATACAACACAGGATGTCTTTACTGCGCTTGAGAAACTAAAATGGACCACAGAGTTGCATAGTAATCAGTGATATCCCTCACGATTACAACAATAATTACTATTACAATACAACACAGGATGTCTTTACTGCGCTTGAGAAACTAAAATGGACCACAGAGTTGCATAGTAATCAGTGATATCCCTCACGATTACAACAATAATTACTATTACAATACAACACAGGATGTCTTTACTGCGCTTGAGAAACTAAAATGGACCACAGAGTTGCGTAGTAATCAGTGATATCCCTCACGATTACAACAATAATTACTATTACAATACAACACAGGATGTCTTTACTGCGCTTGAGAAACTAAAATGGACCACAGAGTTGCGTAGTAATCAGTGATATCCCTCACGATTACAACAATAATTACCATTACAATACAACGCAGGATGTCTTTACTGCGCTTGAGAAACTAAAATGGACCACAGAGTTGCATAGTAATCAGTGATATCCCTCACGATTACAACAATAATTACTATTACAATACAACACAGGATGTCTTTACTGCGCTTGAGAAACTAAAATGGACCACAGAGTTGCATAGTAATCAGTGATATCCCTCACGATTACAACAATAATTACTATTACAATACAACACAGGATGTCTTTACTGCGCTTGAGAAAATAAAATGGACCACAGAGTTGCGTAGTAATCAGTGATATCCCTCACGATTACAACAATAATTACTATTACAATACCACACAGGATGTCTTTACTGCGCTTGAGAAACTAAAATGGACCACAGAGTTGCGTAGTAATCAGTGATATCCCTCACGATTACAACAATAATTACTATTACAATACAACACAGGATGTCTTTACTGCGCTTGAGAAACTAAAATGGACCACAGAGTTGCATAGTAATCAGTGATATCCCTCACGATTACAACAATAATTACTATTACAATACAACACAGGATGTCTTTACTGCGCTTGAGAAACTAAAATGGACCACAGAGTTGCGTAGTAATCAGTGATATCCCTCACGATTACAACAATAATTACTATTACAATACAACACAGGATGTCTTTACTGCGCTTGAGAAACTAAAATGGACCACAGAGTTGCGTAGTAATCAGTGATATCCCTCACGATTACAACAATAATTACTATTACAATACAACACAGGATGTCTTTACTGCGCTTGAGAAACTAAAATGGACCACAGAGTTGCATAGTAATCAGTGATATCCCTCACGATTACAACAATAATTACTATTACAATACAACACAGGATGTCTTTACTGCGCTTGAGAAACTAAAATGGACCACAGAGTTGCGTAGTAATCAGTGATATCCCTCACGATTACAACAATAATTACTATTACAATACAACACAGGATGTCTTTACTGCGCTTGAGAAACTAAAATGGACCACAGAGTTGCATAGTAATCAGTGATATCCCTCACGATTACAACAATAATTACTATTACAATACAACACAGGATGTCTTTACTGCGCTTGAGAAACTAAAATGGACCACAGAGTTGCATAGTAATCAGTGATATCCCTCACGATTACAACAATAATTACTATTACAATACAACACAGGATGTCTTTACTGCGCTTGAGAAACTAAAATGGACCACAGAGTTGCATAGTAATCAGTGATATCCCTCACGATTACAACAATAATTACTATTACAATACAACACAGGATGTCTTTACTGCGCTTGAGAAACTAAAATGGACCACAGAGTTGCGTAGTAATCAGTGATATCCCTCACGATTACAACAATAATTACTATTACAATACAACACAGGATGTCTTTACTGCGCTTGAGAAACTAAAATGGACCACAGAGTTGCGTAGTAATCAGTGATATCCCTCACGATTACAACAATAATTACCATTACAATACAACACAGGATGTCTTTACTGCGCTTGAGAAACTAAAATGGACCACAGAGTTGCATAGTAATCAGTGATATCCCTCACGATTACAACAATAATTACTATTACAATACAACACAGGATGTCTTTACTGCGCTTGAGAAACTAAAATGGACCACAGAGTTGCATAGTAATCAGTGATATCCCTCACGATTACAACAATAATTACTATTACAATACAACACAGGATGTCTTTACTGCGCTTGAGAAAATAAAATGGACCACAGAGTTGCGTAGTAATCAGTGATATCCCTCACGATTACAACAATAATTACTATTACAATACAACACAGGATGTCTTTACTGCGCTTGAGAAACTAAAATGGACCACAGAGTTGCATAGTAATCAGTGATATCCCTCACGATTGCAACAATAATTACTATTACAATACAACACAGGATGTCTTTACTGCGCTTGAGAAACTAAAATGGACCACAGAGTTGCATAGTAATCAGTGATATCCCTCACGATTACAACAATAATTACTATTACAATACAACACAGGATGTCTTTACTGCGCTTGAGAAACTAAAATGGACCACAGAGTTGCGTAGTAATCAGTGATATCCCTCACGATTACAACAATAATTACTATTACAATACAACACAGGATGTCTTTACTGCGCTTGAGAAACTAAAATGGACCACAGAGTTGCGTAGTAATCAGTGATATCCCTCACGATTACAACAATAATTACTATTACAATACAACACAGGATGTCTTTACTGCGCTTGAGAAACTAAAATGGACCACAGAGTTGCATAGTAATCAGTGATATCCCTCACGATTACAACAATAATTACTATTACAATACAACACAGGATGTCTTTACTGCGCTTGAGAAACTAAAATGGACCACAGAGTTGCATAGTAATCAGTGATATCCCTCACGATTACAACAATAATTACTATTACAATACAACACAGGATGTCTTTACTGCGCTTGAGAAACTAAAATGGACCACAGAGTTGCATAGTAATCAGTGATATCCCTCACGATTACAACAATAATTACTATTACAATACAACACAGGATGTCTTTACTCCGCTTGAGAAACTAAAATGGACCACAGAGTTGCATAGTAATCAGTGATATCCCTCACGATTACAACAATAATTACTATTACAATACAACACAGGATGTCTTTACTGCGCTTGAGAAACTAAAATGGACCACAGAGTTGCGTAGTAATCAGTGATATCCCTCACGATTACAACAATAATTACTATTACAATACAACACAGGATGTCTTTACTGCGCTTGAGAAACTAAAATGGACCACAGAGTTGCGTAGTAATCAGTGATATCCCTCACGATTACAACAATAATTACTATTACAATACAACACAGCATGTCTTTACTGCGCTTGAGAAACTAAAATGGACCACAGAGTTGCATAGTAATCAGTGATATCCCTCACGATTACAACAATAATTACTATTACAATACAACACAGGATGTCTTTACTGCGCTTGAGAAACTAAAATGGACCACAGAGTTGCATAGTAATCAGTGATATCCCTCACGATTACAACAATAATTACTATTACAATACAACACAGGATGTCTTTACTGCGCTTGAGAAACTAAAATGGACCACAGAGTTGCATAGTCATCAGTGATATCCCTCACGATTACAACAATAATTACTATTACAATACAACACAGGATGTCTTTACTGCGCTTGAGAAACCAAAATGGACCACAGAGTTGCGTAGTAATCAGTGATATCCCTCACGATTACAACAATAATTACTATTACAATACAACACAGGATGTCTTTACTGCGCTTGAGAAACTAAAATGGACCACAGAGTTGCATAGTAATCAGTGATATCCCTCACGATTACAACAATAATTACTATTACAATACAACACAGGATTTTTCTCTTGTGGTCTTGAAAAACAGTTTGTACTGAAGATCACTTGTAAATAAGGGAATTAATTATTTATTTATTACCGAGTAACTGGTTGTTTGTCACAGGTTTGCTACCTGAACTGTGTCAAGATCCTGCTTAAGCACGGAGCCAACCCCAACTGCACTTCTCGTAGTAATCTGACGCCGCTTCACGTTCTCGTGTTTTCAGCTAGTGAGACTATGGCCCTAGGTAATTGGTTAGGTAATTTGGAAATTGATTTTAATTCATATTTAAGAAATTTAGTCAAGGCTTGATATTTTATTATATTTTTAGTTCCTTTGGAATTAGTTAGAAGATGATAAGAACAAATATTTGATACTAAATATATATTAGAAGTAAGATTGACTAAAACAAAATGTCACAGCCATGTTTATAGGCTGGCACCTAAACAGAGATTGTGATTACCTGATTGAAGTTTCAGTATTGTGTCCCCTATTGATTACATCAGAAAAAGAAGAGTTTGTAGTCAGCAGTTCTTTCTTTTTCAGTGTTTTAAGGTTTCAGGATAATTTAAATATGATCCTTTATTGTCACAACGATACTATCCTGTACTCTAATATGAGTAAGGTTTGCTTGGTTGGTTGTTTGCAACTCTGATCTCAAAAACGGTTCCAGCGATTTCCCTCAAATGTTGGGGGTTAAAAATAAGATCTAGACGGGTCTATTCCCCAGGAAAAGTTGAACAATGTGAACAAACTAATTTGAAATATCAACAAATTAACTTTGGGCTAGTGGAGTTTAAAACCAAAACAAAATAACCATAACGCTACTTATAATAATCAGTCAATGAATTTTCATGGTAATTTAAGTAAAGTATTAACATGTAGCTATGAGAACAGTGACTAAAACCATTGAATGAAGATTACATAGAGAGGTCATATACAAAATAAATCAAATGTGCATATAAAATCAAAATACTACCAAAAGGGATAGTGAGCTATAATACAAATTGGAGTGACCTTAAACATGCAGAAAAGAGGCAAATGAGCTAAGAAAATCTGCTCGTAGTTAGGGGGCGAGGTGAAAAATTACTCCAAGTTATTTAAGCAGGCTGACCTTCCCTGAGCAAAGCTCAATTCCCCAGGTACTTGCTTGTAAAGGAGTGCTAGATGTTGCACTCGGATACGTTTCGCAGGACGGGACGCCGACCAGAACATGGAGTTCATCCGGAGCCTGCTGGTGATGCTGTTGCAGCACGGGCTGGACACCAACATCCGCATCTCGCAGCGGACGCACCACATTCTGGAGGCCCTGCTGGACATGGTGCAGTCGTCGCGACAGCCCACGGAGCTGCACCACGTCTACAACCTCACCCTCACCTTCCTACAGGTACTACCCCAGCAGGGAATCCGCTCAGTAGTTTATGTTTCATGCTGGAATTCCCTCAGCCCAGGGAATCTGCTCAGTAATAAATGTTTCGCGCCGGAATTCCCTCAATATGCCACCCAGCAGCTGTGTGTACTATACCAAGCCACACTCTCGTTCCCACTATGTTCATAACAACAGCAGTTCTGCGAACTTTCAGCATTTAAAGCAAAATTGTAGGACCCTCGGAAACAATCGTGTTGTGTACGGAAATTACAGTAACATAACCTGACCGCCAGGTTCTTAGTCCGGTATGAAACTTTGTTTATTTTTATGTACAATTCAATATTATATTCAATCCATGCTTTACAAGATTTGTGGTTTAAAACTGTCGTATTTTATTATTATTTATATTCAGTTGTTTATGTCAGTTGGCATCACTGACGATCGGTGAGCAACCGCCGGTCAGAGGGCCTGTTGGTAAATGTGGCGGCATTGGGGCATGGACGAGGTGAATTCAAATGCAAAACATTTCTTACTGAGCGGGTTCCTTGCTTGGACAGTTTGAGTCAATTCTGCATTCCTGTCTAGAGCCTGCAGTCTTCGATTTGTTAAAGATGTTTTCCAGTTTCATTGAAAAAAGGTGGGCTACGTAACTAACTGACTAAATCAACTGGTTCAGATGAGCATAGCAGCAAGAAAATACTTACATACACATTAAATAATATTCATCTCTATTGGAGACTTATTTGGATGTATGAAGAAGTCTCCAGCGGAGAAAAAATATCATTTAATGTTTGTGTAAATATCTTGTTGTTGTAGCTGTGCTCATGGGAACCAGTTGCTTGAGGTTAGTTGTATATCCCACCGTTCTCCAATGAAACTCCTAAGCCAAGTCAAGTGCTTTTCCTTTGTAGACTTAATCTTAGAGGTTTTGGATATTTACACTATGGCAAGGGTAAGGTAAAGAAGTCTGAAAGGAGTTGGAAAAGACGATATATTGAAACAGACATATGTTGTGTTTAGTAGCCTCTCAAACTAAGAGAGAACATCAGTTAAGAAACATTCAAACTGTAGGCCTACAAACAGTAATACATATTGGGCCAGTAGTGTATGTAAACTCAAGATTAAAGCGGGTTTATATACCTCTCCGTCTTCAATCCACTTCCAAGGTATTTAACTTCAAGTACATTTGTCTGCTCCTGGAAATAATTATTTATAACTCTATTTCTGTATCTAATAAAGATTACAAACAAGTTGATTTTGCCAGGAAAGGTCCTGATCGATTACGTCTTGGTTTTACTCAGCCTCGTTGCTTTTTATAAACAGTAACGAAGTGTGATAATTTATTAGCTGGAAAAACATAAAATGTAGATAACATACGAGAACATTACAAAAGAATTGTGTAGTTAATTAATACCAGTTGTTTTAAAATATTTTCAAAAATAGTTTCATTAAGCCTTATTAAATTCTTTCCCTACTTCATTCAAGTAATTTTAAATAAAATTTTGTCAAACAAGGAATGGTCAAACTAGGGAAAACTGACTGGTTGAATTTGGAAGATTACTTTTAGTACTTTGAACTTTAACACTGAGGTAATAGACTGAGAGTATTAAATAATACCCCCGTAGCAGCAAACCTGCATACTCAGCGAATTCCCAATGCATATTAATTTATCTTAATACCACATAAAGCCACATACCAAGTTTCATCAATATACATTCATAAATAAACGATTTATGACATTTTAATTATTCTCCATAAGAATAACATGGCGGCTGAGTATGCAGGTTTGCTGAAATAAGGAACACTAAAAATGGGCTTTTATACAAATATCAATATAACTCAACTAGGTAAAGCCACATACCAAGTTCTATTAATTTATGTCCATAATTAAAGGAGATAACACGTTACTTATTCTCCATAAGAATAACATGGGGCTGAGTATGCAGGTGTGCTGCTACGGGAACTATCGGCTAAAAAATGGGTTTTTGTACAAATATCAATAAACCACAATGATATGAAGCAATATACCAAGTTTTGTCAGGATAAGTTGATAAATAAGCGAGATATACAATTTTTCTTATCCTCCATAAGAATAGCATTGGACAACGTACTGTGTTTAGCACTTTCAATATCTCAGTAACCAATTGACGTAGAGCAATTATTAAAACACCAAATTGTGCAGCTTTTTAAGCTGATTCCAATGGAAAAAAATAAAATTCACTTTTTCAAAAATTATGTGTAAAAAACTCAAAAAATCCATTTTTGGGGTACAAAACCCCCCCAAAATACCCCTTCGGATAGGTCGATCTGTCTGGTTTTCGAACTTAAAGTCATAAATGCTGCTTTACACGTGTTTACCAAATTTAATCAAAATCGGACCTTTTTTACGAGAGTTATCGCACCCACGGACACATCAAAACGGAACGGAGTTATCTGGGCACCTCAAAACGAAAAGTTATCATGGTTCCGGGCCTAGGTCTTACCATGCCGACTAGGGTAATAGCTTCTTCCCTATAGGGGAAATTCGCTAAAAGGGCAATTGAATGACAAATTTTAGTTTGAACCTTGTGCAAACTAAAGCTCGGGTTGTGTTCCGCAGTACGGTGCCAACCCAGACCAGGCTGTGCCAATCCAGGCGGGTAAATTCGAGACGTCTCCCACCGCGTCAGCGTTCTACCGAGCGTCAGGGACCAGCCATCCGGTGCTCTTCCACTACGTCATGATGGTGGCTCAGAAACAGGTAACATCCGTGCGTTGGCAATCAAATAACCTGTGCATTGCGTGCCCAACATATTTACTTTTCACTAAGTTGATTAATACAGAACAATTTGTAATAAAAGGTACACTTTTAATTTCTCATATACAGTACTAGCATTTTTTAATTAATTCCGCCATACATTTACTACTGTGTTAGCCTATGGAGGAACAACATTACGTTTTGTAATAAAACTGACTGATTTATGCACTACTAGCTGTTATCCGCGGCTTCGGTCGCAACAAATTAAAACCCATTAAAAATATTAACCTAACCAGCACTCTCAAATGTCTGTTTATGTTCTACCATGATTTCTTTCATAGTAACTGAAAATCATCTTAAATTCAGCTGGCAATTTTATAAATGATATCCTCCCATATGAATTGCATTGTAATTTTCAGGACCCGTGGGGTGGAGCCCTAAGGTTGGATGTGGACATTATCAGGTCTACATGTTAATTTGATATGTAAGCTATGTTCATGTAAACTTTAGCTTAACCCTAGCAGTGGCCAACCGTCGCTAAGCGTCGGTTTACCCTGTCGCCTTGAATGGCAGCCGTCGCTTTGCGTCGGTTCATGACCGAAAATTTTGTATTGTAAAATAACCATTAATAATCAACTGAAAAGTGAACAATATATATACCATTCGAGAGACATATTCTGAACTTTGATTTTATTACAGAAACAAACCGTGTAGCAGCTATTTAACAATGTCACGACGATTAGAAATTGAATGAATATTTGGCCCAACAGTATCCCTGCAGCCGATGCTAGGAAAATGCCAAAACATGACTTTTTTTAAATTACCCAGCTCGGGTACCACTGCACAGCTAAACAGATGTGCTTCATTGTGGTATTGATTTTTCAAAAAATATTGATTGGATTGAAGAAATATTGATTGGTTAGATTATATGATTTTATAAAAACAGGGGTTTTTGTTTCTATAACGAATGGCAAACGTCGCAATTGGAGGGTTTGGAAAATTGGATTTATGAGCATTGTAAGTTATTGTTACTAGTCATATCATGTCATTTTGAAGAGGAATAAATGTAGAGGAATTTAGTTTTGCCATTGGCAGCACTACTATTACGTATTTTTTCCTCCATCATCGAATTACTTCGTCATATTTTATCCAGTTCATCTGACGTCTGAAGGCCATCTTTTATTTATTTAGGTACCTAAGCGTTTGCTATTTTTATTCGTGAGTTGTTACTATTTATGTTATTATTTCAGAGTATTAGTGTTAGTGGAAGTGTTTGTGTGTATATAAGAGTACTATCTATGCATTATATTATGCATAAATATTACTGAAGTGTGACAAATAGTGTTTATAAAGTGTTGTATTTTTGTCACTCCTACATAGGCCTAGTGAAATTTGCCAAATCCGGGACTGTTTAGTGCTACATAACACATATAAAAACAATAATTTACTCTAGGTGTTATACATTTTTATGTAGGTAATTGAATGTACTACAACATTTTTATATTGGTTTGGGGTAACAAAATTTGGTGAAAAAGTTATATACTAAATACTGTGAAATTTATTTTTTCACAAATACGCAAAAAAATCAAAACATTCTTTTGTATACAAATAATTATAAGTGACAATCATTTTTACCATCAACTTTATGACTTTTTTGATTCCTTACTTCATTAGCATTACAAATATGTATATATCATTATTAGAATATACATGTATTATGTAACTTTTTTACAACACAAACTTTCACTATACAGTTTTCACTTTTATCGGTTCTCCGTTTGTTATTATATTACACCCCTAAAACATACAAAAAAAATTCTTTCCCCCCACATGTTATATATTTCTATGTAGGGAATTAGATTGTTTACAAAATGTGTACAGTGAATTTTCCATAAAAAATCTGTAGAAAAAAGTACCGAAACTGCTTTTGAAATTTCAAAAAAAATTCACATTTTTTTATTCTGTTCACTTTACTGAAAAAATTACCTTTCTAGATCTTTATTATTTTACTATTTCTAGAATCTCCTGTTCTTTCCGATCAAAATGAATATGAGGTTGGCTAGGTTTACTTCTATGGTTGAATTTATACGAATTTTCAAAAAAAGGTCTGCAAAATCGCCAAATTTAGCCTGCCATTTCCCAATTACACCACTGGCCACTGCTAGGGTTAACACGTTCGCTGCGGCCCACCAATGGCGGGCGTGCGCCGAGCACGGCAGCGAACCAGATTGGCACAGAGGAATTCAATTATTTCGGTCTGACGAATCACAAAACAGCGGTGCGGTGATGTGCTGCATTTCCACGAGACTGGACGTAGTTCGCTGAAACACCCACAGGTAGCAGCACCGCCTGGGTACTAGCCATTTCCCTTGTAATGTCAATTACAGGGAGAATATCCCAGAAATATGGGGCAAAAACTGGTTTTTTGTCCCTTATGAACGGGAATTTTACGGGGAAATTTACTACCAACCTACACCAAAATAAAGCTCGCATTCCTAGCTGAAACTCTGACATAAAATACCCGTCCTCACCACAGTGCTGCCAGCACGAGACCAAATTGAACTTGCATGTAGACAGAGCGCCTTGTGGCGCTCTCAGATCGTGGCGTTGTTCTGCCGAGTGCCACATGGTGCTCGCCGCAGCGAACGTGTTAATAGGTACAGTAGTTTTTGCGTGATGGACTACAAACATCCAAACTTTCACATTTACAATATTAGTAAGATTGTTAGAGAGACTTAGTTTTGTGTTAACACCGAATACAATTGTTGTATGCAAAGTAAAGGAAATCTATTCTACTATTTTAAGCCAACTGATTAGAAAGGTGTTTATATCTATTTAAGCATTTTTATGCTGTTAATATTTAAAGAAAGTTCTGATGTTGATTTCTGAAGTGATCACTTAAAAGTTGACGTTTGGCAGGAGTACATGAACGACGCAGAGCTGAGGTTCGCGTCGCTCATCTACCTGTACTACCTCAGCATGAGCCACCGCCAGGTCTACTCGACGCTCGGCTCACTGCTGCGCGCGCAAGAGGCCGGCGTCATCCCAGTGCGCGCGACTGCGCTCTTCACTCTCATCAAGGACCTGCACTCGCGCCCGCGCACGCTCAAACAGATCAGCCGCCTCGTCATATACCGCAGCATGGATCGCAAGCCGGGCCTCCTGGTCAGTAAACTACTGCTGCCAAACTCTCTCAAAGATTACATTCTCAACTTCGACCTGTAATGTTAAGTTGTACTAAACGCTTTGTAAATCGGCTTTCTAAGTTACCTGAATTTTTATCACGGCCTCGAATAACGGTTGGTTTACGGTTGGTCGGTTGTAAATAGTTGCGGATTTGGATACTGGTTCGACCGGGTTTTCAAATGTTAGTTGTGATCATTGCTTTGAACTTTAGATTTATCCTTAAACAGTGATTTCATGTAAATTGGAAAGTATATGACTTGATGTATTTCAAGTGAACTGATTGTAAATGGTGAATATTTACTACTATTATTCATTGAAGAACTCATCTAAAAGAATCTATTAGATGTACTCGATCTCCATTCAAGGTAAAAATAATTGTTTTACTTTCATCCGGAGTTGGATATTTATTTACACTTGTATAAAAAGAAAAAGTTATTTAACATAATTTAATATTCTTGTTTTTCATCTAGAAAGTATTTGTTGTCCAAACTCATAGCACTAAATGTTATGGTTAACAAATTAAAAGGATTCATGCAGTGCTGAGTTACCAATAATACTTGTTTTTGACACTTATTATAATATGTTACTTAATATTATAATATGTTATATGTATATTTAAGTTATCTGTAACCTATGTTATGCTATTTATGGAGTTATTTTATATGTTTGTTTTAATTTGCATCATCAAACAATCATATATGTTTAAACATGTTCATTCTTGAATCATGATAATTACACTTCCAAAATAGTATCAGGCACTATGCCTGATTTCCAGTTTGTCCTGTGTTGACGACTTCGGCCGTTGCTTTTAAACTGTTTTGTTTGACATCGTGCAACTCTTATGTTAAGAGTTCCTAAAACAATAATTCTGGAAGATTAAAAATGATTAGTAACTATTTACTATTACTGGTATTGTTATTGTATTGTTATTTTTTACATTAAGGTAGCCCTATACCAAATCAAATTTGATTACTTCTATCTGAACAGTGAATATTGTTATTTTTTTATACTTACATTACAAACTTATTTATTTATTGATATTTTAATTTGTATTTTATAGAATTTGTTTATTTTGTATTGTATGTACAAAGCAATGATCACGATTCTGTGCCACCACATATTTCCGGGAAACCGCTATTTACTAAACCCTTCATACGAACTTTCTTTGTCTGAAAAAGTGAATCCAATATGTTGTAACTGGCTGTGAAAATGTTTTAAAGTAATTCAAACATATTATTGTCCACGTTGGAAAAATCGGTCTGTCTTTCGTATTAGGACTAGAGAGATATCTGCCGTGCCTACATGATACAAGTTGTTATCTTGCGCAAAGAGTGTTGTGTGTCAAATATTTTTTAACATTGTTCGTAAAGTGTTTGAAAACTTGTTGTGATGTCGGGACTATTCAGATCGCAAAAAGTAGTCTAGTGTGATCAGCAGAGTGCTGCGCTCTTGTAAAGGTTATAGCACAGAAAGTAAATGGTCTAGTGTTAAGTTGAAAATCGAGACAACCGAATTTTAACATTAGTCCACTGTTTATTATAGAATCGTTAATTGTTTTGAACTGTAAATATGTATTATAATATTACCAGAATAATTCAGGACTTGTACAAATGGCGCCTACTAAGTGATAGTGAGTGATATATTTTTACATGACATCTGGAAAATAAAAAATATCAGTCATAAAGTTTTCAAATGTATAAGCTAGTTCCAGGCTCAGCTAAATAAAACATGAAGTAAAGGAAATTGAAGTAAACTAAACTATTTTCAGACAGTATGGAAGTGGAAGCTGACACCTCAAGTTTACTTTAATGTCGAGAGCCAAATGATCAGAAGAAAATGCCGTAGACTCGCGATTATCCGAGGTAATTGGGACCGAGACTACCTCGGATACGGAAAAACTTGGGATAGTACGGAGATTTGAGTGCTGCTGTGGTAAAAACAACAACAAAAACTCGTGCAAAATGTACATTCCGTTGGACTTGGTGCAGTTGATGTCCAGAGTATTCAACACTACACTACACAAACCACAAAAACAATTGAGATATAGTAAGATGTTATTTAGGGGTTTGTAGAAGATTTCTTACCGAAACCATAGAGGGCTGAAGCAGAATATATCATTTTGTAATTGAATCAGAGCAATGATGGAACTAGTTTTCCTGATTGACAGCAAATCAGTAGGACTGAGGAGTGCAGAGATCTGTCACTTTCAATATAGTTGTATAGCTTTAAAAGCTCAACTAATTAAATTTGTCCACCAATCAAAATTGAGTAAATAATCAATGTTTTTGTCATACTGCTTCAAAAACAGCTGCTTTCAACATTATGCATTGAGATGCTAACGATGTTCTTTTTATTCCTTGGATAAAAAATGTTTTTATGGTTTTTATTGTCCCATTTAATGACACTTTTTGGTCTAGGTCATCAGCACATCAGCTGTTAAATATGAATTGAACAAATTATTCAACTTGTAAACAATGAACTTGTAACTTGTGTTACAGCTATTTGTTTAGAGTATCAAGATCAAGATAAAAGCAATCTTGTTATGGTAAAAAATAAAACATTATTTAAAGTTTGTAAATTGTTAACGTTGTGTTTGGAGTTTGACAAAAATACAGTTTATCACTAGGAACAAAAGTGAAGCTTTTCGATACCCGCCCTAGCTGGAAAATGAACGAGGAAGTGTGCGCGTTTTTTAATTTTTATATTAAGCCTTTCTACTATTAAATACCAATTTTTAATAGAGAGTCCGCATCTAGTTTCAGATCACATATCAATGTGTTAAATGCTAAAAATATTAACAGGCAACAGCATTAGATGACAAAGCATGCACCCAGCACATGTTGTATAGCCACTGGAGGGAAAGAGATCTGAAATATTGGGAAAGTTTGTCTTTAACCTATCCCTTCTGAAGACTATGGTTGGGCAGTTGCACCCAAGGTTGGTAGAGCTTTCAGACAAGGTGTGCTGAGTCGATCTATTTAAGGATTTCTGCTTTACCGGAAGAGACCTCGTAAAAACAGGTGGAAGGTCACGTGATCACCAATCCAATCTGCAGTGTTGCTGGAAACACGATATTTATCGTACGAGTACCATATTTTTCTCACCGTTGTTAAAATGACATTGTTTAACTGCTTGAATATTTTTATCAGCTGTTATTTAATGAAACTAATAATATATCGCTTTGATTTATTCTGATTATTAACTTACACTGCATATAAAAAACAAAACCTAACAGTGAAAAGAAACGTGTTTTAATCTAGTTTGAAAAATGAATAAGCTCAATTTATTAAAACAATAAGGAAGGCCTAATAATAACAATAATATTATTTGTTATTACTACCAATCCATGAACAATAAATTGTATTGTTTAATATTAGGTATCAAGTTTAAGATGAATTCCATTTACAATAAAGGCTTCAAATTATTAAACTTAGACAAGATTGACTAGTTAACTTAGTTATTTTTTAATTCTTGGACACTTATTCTTGTAAACAGTTCTAAATACCAACGGCTTTTAATTCAATTTGTTCTACGACTGTAATAACAATTACCTAATTAACATTATTCAAGTAAATACGTAAAAGTCATGTACCGAAAGTCCACTGTCCAGTGGCTATTTAAAACTAACTGTAACTGTACCAATATTATACTCTGTAAGGTTGGCTACACTTTATGGTATGTTGTGGATTTATGAATCAGCTGGACGACCTCGTAAGACCTCTTTGCTGCGAACATTGCTCTTATGTAAATCAGCACACCTTGTCTGAAAGCTCTACCAACCTTGAGTTGCACCAAGGCCCCCAGAATCCTATGGTTGTTTCACCTCTAGAATGTCAATTCGAATAGTTTGATGTCCAACCGAATCACTTAAAGAACAAAATTTGATTCCTTGGTTTTGTTGATCGGTTTTATGTATAAACTTAGTTGTACATTTTGAAGTAAACTGTTTTAAACTAAATTTATGATTTGTAAATAAAGGACAACTCTTTATTATGTTTTTACTTTTAGCATTGACCATTAGGCTTTCAACTTGATCTTGTGCATTACTAAGCCAGCTTAGTTTCTCCACATAGACTAATCTAATTCAAGATAGATAATTAATGGGAATATTTATTACCGTAATTTGACTGAAAAACTAAGAAACTCAAGCAGAAAACATAATTAGTGTAATGAGGTTTTGTTATTTTGCTAGCCATTCTGTGACGGTTAAATCTGTCTTTTCTTGGGGTTCGGGAAATTAATCTACCTTCTTTCTGATGTCTTAACTTAGAAGTTAAGACATCAAGGCATTTCCCCCATTGATGTTTAACTTCTGAAGAAGGGAGATTCATTTTTCAGAAAATCACAATACGGTTAAAAAAGCAATGTAACTTTTTTTATACAGCTTATAACGGCAATGAAAAAGAAACAACCGATTCGTTGTGTAGTAAATGTACTTGTGAGTGAATAGTTTCAGACAATTGAGGTTTTTTAATATTCCATGTTCTTTAAAAGTTAACATAAATACTTCATTTTTAAATCTACCTTAATGAAACATCTTTAAATTCTTTAAAATAAAAAAAAACTAAATTAATATTTTTGGTAAGTAGTAATTAGTTTTGTTTGGTAGTGCTCACGTAGATAGTTATGTTGTCAATTCATTACATACAAACTCTTTTGTACTACCGTATTTTTGAGTCTGTAAATCAGTTATGTATTGTTAATTAATAAATGTTTAACGAATCAAACAGTCTGTTAACTTAGGCCTATTACTAATGATGTCAATTATTATCAACTAGACTACTTTTTGCATATAGATTAGTTATGTCATATGTGAATGTGTGAATAAATCTTAAAACTGTTGTTCATGTTAAAGTTGATATTAATAAAGCAGTGCCATTCGTACGGTTTTGTTTGTTTTATTTAAAACCAGACATCGCCATTGTTATTTAAAATAACCAACAAATCCATAATATTAAAACATTTTCGCTGGATTTGTCAGTTACATGAAATATAGTTCAATTAACACGTTTACTGCGGGGCACTCACCGGTGAGTGCCGGTGTCACATACTTTCCATTCTGTTTTTGTGCAGCATCACATCGAGAAGAACGGGTATTTTTATGTTAGTGTTTAGCTAGGGATGTGAGCTTTATTGTGGTGTAGGTTGGTAAATTTATCCAATATTCCAGCTGTCACGGGACTTCCCTGTATTCATTTTCGTCCAACTTAGTTCCTCTAGATGGCAATCTGGTTGACTTCAGCTATCTGTTGGCGCTTTGTGGAACTACCTCCCGTGGTGCTGTAACACAGTACAGCGCTGTAGATTGTTTTTGCCATCGGTTAGCCGGGAATTCAAAATGTGACTGCGCCTATTGGAACAGTTGCAGTGTAGTGGCCCACAGCGAACGTGTTAATTTTACTTTTGGTGTGCTGGCTAATGGTGGAAAAGGAGAGATTGTTGTGGGAGAGGAGTTCCTGATTGAAGAGGAGGTGCTTGTGGGAGAAGAGGGAGCTTGTCGTGGGAGGGCAGGGAGCTTGTTATGGGAGAGGAGGGATCTTGTTGTGGGAGGGCAGGGTGCTTGTTATGGGAGAGGAGGGATAGGAAGAAGCTCTTGGTGGTCGGTGAGCCTATTGTTGTTTCAATATAATCAAATCTGTGGAGAGGGTATTCCATAATGATAGCGCCATACATAACACACAGCAATAGTTTTGTCATGTTGCACATGCAAGGTCAGTTAGTTCTCATTTTAGTCTTTTCTGGTGTATTGAAAGTATAATTTGAGAATCCAACGTAATAAAATTGAGGAGTAGTAAACCAAAGGCTTAATGTTTATTTACAACGTTTTAAACAACTACATTTGTATTACCTCTTATTACTACTCTTCACTCATTTCTTTTCGTCATCTCCAGTATGTTGTTTGCTTGCATCTTGATCTTTAATGATTTTCAAGTCTTCCTCTGCAGTAGCTGATCTGGGAACCTCGTCTGAATGATGTTCAGCCGATTTCTCATCTTTCTCTTCCAAACTGCTCTGCGATGGTTCTGTCTCATTGCTGGAATCTGCTGACAACTGCTCTGCCATTTCTGCATATTTCTGAGCTCTGTACTCTTTTTTAGCTTCGTCCAGCAAAACATTGTGTATCAGGCTTCGGTTAGTAGACAGATCTGGTGTCAGCGGAGGAAATGGGTTTCCTAGAAAAACCAAAACAATGTGAAATCAATAACCCTGGTCTTATAACTAAAAGAGTAAATGGTAAAGGGTTATGAAATAGGGATTATGTATTAGTAAGAATCTCGGGAGCTGAAGGCGCTGGGAAAGCGATTAGGACGCCTGATAGGTGTTGGGTTGTTGGCTGGTGGGAGTTGACAGCAGCATTTTATTGCACGACTAAAGATTTCTTGATTATTTGGAACAAAACTGTTTTAATACAATATAGGAGGTAAAACAGTGGTTAACTCTATAGTGAAGAAGATTTGAAATAAGTTATTGTCTGTATATTGCATAAGATTAACATTGGGCTTTGCAGACCTTGTTGCATTATCATTTAGCTGTCAAATGGCCAAAGGTTTTGTTTTACTTCATGAGTCAGGTGTTGTAATTTTATTTGTCATTATCCATGCAAAACTACATTAAATGAATAAAGAAAGATTTGAATTTCAATCATTAAGAGTTTTGGGGCAGTAATTTTTACTCAAACAATTAAATTTGTTTCTTACACATAATTTTCTTTGGGTTTAATTCATCAGAAAGAGAATTTATAAAACTGGTTATACTGGTTACCTCTTTTGGTCTATGCCTTGTTTTACTGTAAACAATTATGATCAGGGCTGCCGCAACCGTTAGGCATGTGCCCAACAGCAGATAGGAACTGTCATGTCTAGTACAGATGCATGGATGAAGGCTTTTGTAAACTGCAAGTGATATTACATGCGGACATGACTCAAACTGTTGAGGTTTATCAAATGGAACCACTTAATATGTATAGGCATTACAAATATTATTGAAGCAGATGTAGGTGTCATCACTTGATGAGAAAAACTCACTTTTATACTAAGAAATAAACTGCTGCTTTTATGTAAATATTTCTTACAACCAGTAATACCAGTGGACTTCAGTAAATGAGGATTATTTTGAATTAGCTAATTTTCTGTAAGTATGGCTAGAGGCATACTAAACACACACCAACCAAATTACAAATAAAAAAACTTGCATCTTAAACAAGTGAGAGCTTCACCAACCTCTAAGTTCCAAAACAGATCTTGGGTAGCGACCCTCTGGGTAATGTCCAGTCACTTTGAACATCCTGGTGTAGGCTATATTATAATTCTCGTAGCGTGGTGCCAGCACTTTGAACAATTTGTGAACAACCTGCTTCTCCTCGATCCAATAGTCTGCAAGCTCCATCGTCGGTTTGTGACGGTCTCCATGTCTAATGGCCTCTGAAATCAGCTGCAAACAGGGCCACAGCATTACATTAGGGTTAAATGTTTTGAGGCCTGAAACCTTTTCCTTCAAAGAGGCCTCATTTAACATTTTAACATTTAACTACTGTAATTACTTTAGGCTAATACCCAAGACTTTGGTAACCAAGCAAAAACTTGCATAACAAAACATGACATTAACCTGCTTCTTGGCGTTTTATTTACAATATTGCTATTTTAATCAATATGCCCTAAAATTTTAAATATACAATTATTTACATTAAGTATAATGTTTGCTACTGAATTTCAACACTTATCATTCATTCATATTCGCCTTAAAGCACGCCCTCCTTGTGTCAGTGTCTTAAAGAGATATTAAGATGTAGACCCTACTCTATTTCAGAAATATTTCTTAAAGAAAAAATTCCAAGACGAAACAGGATATATGAAATATCCAGTTTGTATAGAGTGTACAATTCTTTCTCCTTACAAAACAGGATAATAATAAGTAATAAACATGGAGCATGCCACCCCGGGGGTGTGGCACATGTGACAGACCGTAACACGGGGGAGGGGGGCTAAGGGCTGCGAGATGCGTCACGATTAATGGAGTTAAAATCTGTGAAATCGTCTATAATGTGATGAAATACTGTACCCACAATCCAAAACTTAATAATTAGGCCTAATTGTTATTGAATAAAAATGTAGTATTCAACATGCATTTAAAAAAAATATCTGTTTATAAGGTACACGTTTTTTTACATTCTTAACAAATTTGTAGAAACAAACAGTAATTCTGTTTAGAGTAAATGTGTAATGGACCAATTAATCATGTAACATTGTCCTATTAATTTTTTATTTCAATACTTTATCGTTAGGTATTAGCAATTTTGTTGTGACAATTCTCTATGTGCATTCTTGAAATTTTGATGGAGAAATAAAGCTTATTATTCTTGTTAGTGTGACGTGACAGGGGGAAGGGGGCAAAAAGGGCTGAATATAGCGTGACGTAATTTATGCATGGTGCCGAAACCGACAAGTTTCTCATAGGTGGAAACCTGGATGGCTGGCAACCAGGCCAGATGTGTGCCCATAAGACCCAATTTACAACTACCCGCCGATATCTTGTCATTATCGTAGTACAAAACAGATGATATATTACTACAGTGCAATCGCGATAGTCCGACATTTGTTAGTCCGACACGTTCGGTAATCCGACAGCGCCGCAGAGAGCTATTGTCACGGAAGAGTGGGGGAATCCTGTCAAAACGTGAAAGATTTCTGTTCATTGTCTGTGCATTGTTTACTGTTTAGTTACGTCGCTACTACAGACGAGTGATTTAAAGGTTAATTTTGTTGTGCAGTGTAAGTGAGGTGAGTTTGTGAAATCATGGAACCCCAAACAACGAAAAAGCGTAAACATAAAACTTTGACATTGTCTGAAAAATGGGCGATAATTCAAAGACATTCGCGGGGAGAATCGCCGGCTACGTTGAGTTCAATTTACGGAATTGGTCGTCCAACTGTGTATGATATTATAAAAAATAAAGAAAAGATTGAAAAGTTTATGAAATCTGCTAATGAACCAGGAAATCGAAAAACCTTAAAATCGGGTGAAAATCCAAAGGTAGAAGAGGCCCTTTATGCGTGGTTTCATCAACAAAGAGAGAGAAATGCACCCATATCTGGTGACATTTTAAAAGAAAAGGCACGATTTTTCTATGAAGAGATTGAAAAGAAACAAGATTTTCGAGCTAGTGATGGGTGGTTGGATAATTTTAAAAGAAGGTATGGCATCCGGTTTCTTCAAATAAGTGGTGAGAAGTTATCGGCCGATGAATCTGAAATTGCGGATTTTATTAAAGATTTAGAAACGAAAATTAAAAATGATGGTTTGACTCCTGACCAGGTTTACAATGCAGACGAGACGGGCTTAAATTGGCGACAATTGCCAACCAGCACGTATGTAACCCGAGATGAAGCCAGTGCTCCAGGACGAAAAATGAGAAAAGAACGTTTTACTCTGATGCCGTGTACAAATGCTTCAGGTAGTCATAAGTTAAAGTTGTTAGTTGTAGGAAAAGCAAAAAACCCTCGTGCGTTCAAAAATGAATCTCTACCCGTTGTTTACACAAATCAAAGCAGGGCGTGGGTATCACGAGAGGTTTTTAAGTCGTGGTTCCAAAATGACTTTGTACCAGACGTTAAAAAGTTTTTGAAAGAAAGGAAATTGCCACTGAAAGCACTGCTTTTGTTGGATAACGCACCTGGCCATCCCCTGGTTGATAAGGATGACCTAAAAGTGAAAACTAAAGATGGTTTCATTGAAATAATGTTTCTGCCAGCCAACACAACTGCATTAATTCAGCCTTTGGATCAAAATGTCATAAAAACAATGAAGATGCACTACAAAAAACGACTCTTAATGGACATTGTGAGCAACTCAGAAGCTGATATTTCTTCGCTCATCAAGAACTTCAATATTAAAGATGCCGTAATTAATGCAGCTTATGCGTGGAACCAAGTTACACCACACAATATTTTAACATCCTGGAAAAAGGTTTGGCCTAAACATCCTCTTTTACAAGGTGAATCCGAATCCGTGCCTGTCGGAAGTGAAAACGAAGATGAGTTCTTAGATTCACTATCAATGATGTGTGGAATGCAAAGCAAGAAATTTGACGAAGAAGCGGGATTGCCTTATGAAGATCTTGTGAATTGGTTACTGCAAGCTGACTTAAACGCTGATCTAACGGACCAAGAAATAATTGATGAAATGACTCTAAATGAAGACGAGGCATACGAAAGCGACATAAGTGAAATGGGTGAAAAGCCGGGACCAGCGCGTAATTACACCGTCACGTCAGACGAAGCTGTACTGGCTACGACGACGCTACTTCGTTGGGCAGAGGAGAGGAACGTCGGAATGGAACACATCTTAGTGTTGAAAAACATCCAGGAAAAAGTTGTTTCTGAATCTTTTAAAGTAAAAAAACAAAAGACAATCGATGACTATTTTAATCAAGTGGAGTAAATTTTTACTGTAAGCTTGTGTGCTAAAAAGTCTTTTTGTGTATAGTGGACATAACGAACTACAGTACATAACTACACTGCTTATTCGATTGTTCAGGTCAGTCTTAAGTTAACTTTTCTTTTCTTTCGTGTGTTTAGAAATTTGAATAAACATTTTATTATTGACACTGACTTTTCTTTTAACCTATAAATCAATAATAATTGCATTGTAGTGTAATTTATAGCTGTTTTAAGGGTACTTTCGGTAATCCATAATATTTGATAATCCGACAAGGGCCCGGTCCCATATCTGTCGGATTATCAAGAGTTTACTGTACTTCAATTCAGTCCAATACTCTGAAATGACTTGGCTTGACTTGTGTCTCAATCATGTAAAGCTTCGCTCACGGATATAGATGGGAATACACGAGTGACACCAGAGGTGCCCCCCCCCCCCGACAGCAGACTACCCCCTTAGAAACCAATACTTATAAACCCCTAATAAATAGTAAACATAGTGACCCCGTTCTCCCTGCAGACCAATTTCTTCACATACATTTCCATCACTCTATAAGGATAAGAGAGTTTAACTTACAACATATAATTATTTCACAAGTTAAATTCTTTAGTCTGTTATTGCAGTTTTTTTTATAATGAATGTAGCAAATTTTACTACAGTATTAATTATAAAACTATGGAAGAAGTTTAATCATTTACTTGAATTAAAGTATGTATTCCAGCAGCAACTTAAAGATTCCAGTTTTTGAGTTTTGATATTGAGAAATTCTAACGTTTTTGAGTCACTCAGTAATAAATAAATAACTTTTGAAGTTTACTTAAAATAAATTTGTTTGCTTCCTTTTAACTAACCTTTTTTAAACTGATATTCATTCAGTCAGTTTTGGTTAGGTGGGCAGGAGCACAATAGGGCATAAAATAATCTCTTTCTCAAGACTTACTTATTGTAAGTGCACAGACAGTCAGTGAAAAACTAAATAACTAATTAAATTCTGACAATTCTTTTTTAATTAGTAGGAATGTAAATTTTTTTATTAAATCGCTGGAGATTATTTTTTAGAGATAAAATTGAGCAATTAATAGCAAACAGTTTTGTTTTAGTACATAGAACAAATTTACGTTAACCTAATTTTGTTTTAGCGTTTTTTCGGGTTCAAGATTGAAAGTTCCCATTTTTATTTGAATAGTTTACAACATATCAAAAACAGTAGTAATCACTGATAGAGCTTTGAAATTCATATCAATTTCCACAGGCATTCACTTATTAACAATATAACTTTTATCACCAATTACAAGCCAAGCTGAAGGTACCGAAGCAGACAGACGACTCTATACATTGACGGGGACAATGTATTTGCAAAGGGACGCTTTACATTTTTCAATGCTGCCACTCTTAGAGTAATATCGCTTCTGGGATGGGGAAATATAGTTGTGTCTGTAAGGCAATTACTTTTTCAGAGTGGAAGGTAAAGTTTACCGTGATTACATTTTTATTTCTGAATCATTTCAAATTGATCATATATAACTAAAATTAGTTGCATCTGTTACATTTAATTTAATTTAAATTGGCCTACCAGTAACTTGATAAAATTTCTAAAACAATTTGATTTTGGATACACACACATTCCTCCTATGACAGAAGTACCAACCGCCAGATACTGTATGAGATATTTAACAACATCAATAGTACCGTATCAAAAACTAATATTTTTATTTAAATAATTTACATCTCGAATAATGTGGCTAATTCTATTAAAGGCTATTTCTACATTGATGACGACTGATGTAATGTGCGAAGTAATTAATTGCACTGCTGGGTCACAATCGCAATGCCGATGAAATATCCAATTAAGCAGCATGATGGGGCATTATTGATGTAACAGCTGTTGGTTTAGAGCCGAATCCTATTTTGACAAGTTTTCAAAATAATTTCCCAACGTAATAGTGGGGGGTGCAGTACGATAAGCGTCCATCAAAACAAATCAAATAGGCTATAAAGTATCGAACCTATGATAAATCGATACAGTACTCTCAGAAATCCAGACTAATGTGACGGACAGCCAGTCCGGCTTTTTAAAAATCCAGATTTCCCCAGGTGGGCATTAATCATCAATTCTGCCTTTACAGTGAACAATAATTGGTACTTTGGTATTATACAGATGCCACCCTTATACAGCGCGCTGCGGCAGTTATGTTAGGATGGGTTATCATAAAAATGATTGTAGGACTTTCCTTGCTTCGTTACAAATCGAATAATTCCTTATGAGTCATACTTCCGGCCGCCAAACCCCCTCCAAATAGGCCAAGGTCAGGTCGTTGACCGGAGCGCGCGCATCACCTGTCACCGCCTGTATCTGGGTCAGTGTCATGAGTGATTTATTGCCGTGCACTACGTTACATTTGTTTTCATAATGAGTGACGTTCTTTTGGTGTGGGATACTTCGAAATGAAGAGGAAACCGTACGTATTTTTATGATAACCCATCCTAACATAACTGCCGCAGCGCACTGTATATTTGGCGGAATACATGTGGCGATCGGGTGTGGCTGCTAGCGGCGGCGACGCATTCAACACGATCCTAGCGGACATCGCTGCCTTTTGGGAGGCACAACACAAAGACCGCTCATCAGAATGATGTAAAATTTTTACAGTAAGTCAATAAAAGTACGTTTTTTCGAATTATGTAGTTATACTTTATATCCGGTAAAAATTAACCTCCAAAAATAGTGGCATCCGTATAATACCAAAGTACCCAATAATTATGATAATATGCGTTTACATTTATGTGTTATTACAAGAGTGAGCTTTCAGTAGAAAGTGATACCGGCAAGTCATCGACAGGAGAAGACCCGAAAGGAGTAGCGTATTGGAAGTGCTACTCCAGTACGCAATCAACAACAAACACAAGCAAGGACTCGGACTATCCGAGGTCAGGTTGGAGCGCCTGACGATACAAACTACGTGACATTTGTGTAATGCGGGATAGTCAAGTTTAAAAATAAAGGCGCTTAACCGTGAAGTTCCGTTTCAAAAAGTAAAAAAAAAACTCACAATCATCGGTCCGGATTTCTGAGTCTACTGTATTACAGATGAGGATATCGGAAAAGAATGAAAAAATCAAATTATGAAAAAATACCCTCGTCGCAGCAAACCTACATACTCAGCGAATTTCCAATGAATATTAAAATAACACATTAAAACACTTAACAGGATTCATAAGAAATATATTCACAAACAAGCGATATTTAAAATATTAATTATTCTCCATTAGAATAACATTGGGGATGAGTACGCAGGTTTGCTGCAACAAGGAACACAAAATAATGGGTTTTTATGCAAATATCAATAGAACTCATCTTAGTGAAGTCACATACCAAGTTTCATCCATATACATTAATAAATAAGCGATATATAACATTTTAATTATTTTTCATAAGAACAACATGGGGACCAAGTGCCTAGGTTTGCTGCTACGGGAACCATAGGCGAAAAGTTTTTTTGTGCAAACAACAATGAACCACAACCAGATGAAGCCATATACCAAATTTTGTCAGATTATGTTCATAAATAAGCGAGATATACAATTTTAATTTTTTTGTTATAAGAATAACATTAGACAATGTACTGTGTTTAGCACTTTCAATATCTCAGTAACCAAGTGACGTAGAGCAATGATCTAAATACTAAATTGTTTTTTTATTCTGAATTTAATGGTAAAAATTAAAATTTGATTTAAATAAAAATTACATGTGAAAACCCCAAAAAAAACCATTTTTAGGGTACAAAACCCCCTAAAAACCCCCTTCGCATGGTGCGATTTGTCTGGTTTTCGAACTCGTTCAAATAAATGGTGCTTTACACATTTGTACCAAATTTCATTAAGATCGGACCTTTTTTACGAGAGTTATCGTGCTTACGGACACACATATATATATATATATATATATACATATATACAAATTTGAACGAATGGTGTTTTTGGCATCTGGGGACCTCAAAATGAAAAGTTATCATGGTCTTGGGCTTAAGTCTTACCATGAGACCTACGGTAATAGCGGGGAAATTCGCTAAAAGTACTCTGAGGAGTTAGGTTGGGTTCGTCTATCATAGTTTATGTTAATTTAAGCTAACATATCACTATAGAGCACTGTCAAGTAGCCTAGAACACTTTGTGATAGTGTGTAATAAGCGGTGTATCAATCATGGTAATCCGATATTTTATAATCAATTGTTTTGGTGGACCCAAGGGATAATAGTACGATAAGTCGTACTGTACCCGCTGTCGGTTTCAACTGTATAATGTGTGTGAACGGAACGTGCGAGTTACTGATGGGACAGATGTACAATGACAGTAGCTGACCCCAGTACTAAGAAGCTGGCTGCTGTTACTTTTTATTACATCGACCAATACAAAACTATAGGCAACTGACGTACAGTAGAGAAGACGTGTACACGGTCCTTAACAAGTGCAAGTCAGCAGTCAGTTTGACATAAAAAAAACACAGTTGCACTTCCGCAGATGCCCGATGGAACAATCAAGAATGAAAATAATTATATATAAAATATCTATATATCAATATCAATAATCGATTATTTTCATTCAATTGAGTTATTAACTTTTCGGAGTAAATACAAGTAAACTTATTTTTCTTCTAAATAAGAGTGTGGAGATGTTTCCTGAAGTGGCCATGTCCAGTTATCAAAGCACACCTGCTTAACCCGACCTCTGCCCAACCTCACCAACCAGTTAGTGAAGTAAGAGCTAGTGTCTGGTAGCAGCCTTTTGCCAAGTGCTTGACCAGTGTAACCTTGCCATTGCTAGCGATGTAAGTCCCTAGACCATTTTTTGATTGTGTGAAACGCAGTTGTTTTGCTTATTTCACAGCTTGACTCTGGACCACAGAATGCCATACCGGAACCTTTTATAGCAAGCTTAAGTATCTGCACACTCATTGCCACCTATGCCTAGATGGCCAGGTATCCATCGCATCTACATCTGCGAGGTTAGATGATTTAATGTTAGTTTTTAATGATTTTTTTAACTGCCCTCCAAGATTATTCTGTGGTTTGGGAATTAGCGGATGTTAATGGATCGATGATATTTGTACTCTGATTAACAGTGCAATGGATTTATCCTTCAGATGTCATATTAATATATGATTTATAAAGGTCCATGGCAATGGTTGTTCCAGGACAAACATGTTTGATGATTAATTGTAGGTGTATGGGTGTTTGTGCGTCTTTTCAACTATACCGATAAGTCAGCTGTATCGATTTGATACAATATATTTATACTAAAATATCAAAACATTAACGTATATAGATTATTTTCATTCTGATTGTTCCACCGGGCGTCTTCGGAAGTGCAGCCAAAAGCACCAGCTACTGAACAACTGTCGCGCAAGTTACTTTGCACCATGAAAACCGGGCCTTGGAATGCATCATAATGCTGTGGCCCAATCACTAATGGTACTAGGTCCAGTATTAAACCTTTACAAAAAGTCCACATCTTAACCCAACCATAGGTGAACCATAAACACTTACCCTTTCTGCATAACCTCTTGCTTCATCTGCCTTCGTATATAACAGTTCCAATCTTTCATATTTAAACAATCCTGTTAAGATTTTCTTTAAAATCTCGTGTCTTCCTTCTGGTCCTTTGGGATTTTTAAGTCTTTTATGTGTAGGATTGACTTTAATTCTCAATTGAGATACAATCTTTGATACATCAGCCTGAGGCATTATTGGATTTTTTTTATTAAATCACTCACTTGCAGTTAGATCACAAATAACTCAATAACTAAGTTACTATGTCACAATTAATTTAGAAAAAAAGTAATAACTTTTATTTAATAAATATAACATAACCTCTTCACGATTCCCGTCTTATTCTTACTCTCTCACTCTACACTCTTACTTGCTGGTTATTTCTGGTACTGCGGGTCCAGTGTTGCCAGAAACCGGGTTATTACCCGGATTTTCGGGTATTTTGAAGACCGTGCGGGGATTTTGGGGGGATTAAGAAAAAACCGGGTAAAACCGGGGATTTTGGGCCTGAGATGCGGGGATTTACACGAAATATCGGGTATTACATATCAAGGTTGGTAGAGCTTTCAGACAAGGTGTGCTGATTTACATAAGAGCAATGTTCGCAGCAAAGAGGTCTTACGAGGTCGTCCAGCTGATTCATAAATCCACAACATACCATAAAGTGTAGCCAACCTTACAGAGTATAATATTGGTACAGTTACAGTTAGTTTTAAATAGCCACTGGACAGTGGACTTTCGGTACATGACTTTTACGTATTTACTTGAATAATGTTAATTAGGTAATTGTTATTACAGTCGTAGAACAAATTGAATTAAAAGCCGTTGGTATTTAGAACTGTTTACAAGAATAAGTGTCAAAGAATTAAAAAATAACTAAGTTAACTAGTCAATCTTGTCTAAGTTTAATAATTTGAAGCCTTTATTGTAAATGGAATTCATCTTAAACTTGATACCTAATATTAAACAATACAATTTATTGTTCATGGACATCGGGTAGTAATAAAAAATAATATTATTGTTATTATTAGGCCTTCCTTATTGTTTTAATAAATTGAGCTTATTCATTTTTCAAACTAGATTAAAACACGTTTCTTTTCACTGTTAGGTTTTGTTTTTTATATGCAGTGTAAGTTAATAATCAGAATAAATCAAAGCGATATATTATTAGTTTCATTAAATAACAGCTGATAAAAATATTCAAGCAGTTAAACAATGTCATTTTAACAACGGTGAGAAAAATATGGTACTCGTACGATAAATATCGTGTTTCCAGCAACACTGCAGATTGGATTGGTGATCACGTGACCTTCCACCTGTTTTTACGAGGTCTCTTCCGGTAAAGCAGAAATCCTTAAATAGATCGACTCAGCACACCTTGTCTGAAAGCTCTACCAACCTTGATTACATATATTCGTGTGACAGTTGGTATAAATATCAATTTGAACGGTAAAGATTCAAGATTCAGGCAATTTAAACTCAAATTGAAACAAACAACATAACGTGCGTAAAGTCGTATAGTGGCAATCTATATAGTTACTTCTGCTTCTACCCAAATTAGGATTCTGTTAAAAAGTGTTAGATGATGCCATGAAGCGCTTTATCACAATAACCCCTGTAAGTTTATCATACTTTTATTTTGGACTGCTAAAGCTTTTTTTAAGTAAGGATTGTTTTAACCAGTTGTATAACATGTAGAAATAGGGTATTGTTTGTGAATAGTGGGGGAAATGGCGCCCACTATTATATTATTAAGCTCGTTGTTTATAGAGCATAAAATCCTCGTTCTAATCGGGAACATTGCTGGATGAGGGACAGGATAGGATGAAATCAGACGAGTTCGCACGCAGCACGCTGACGTGAGGGAAGTGAATTTCCACAAAAAAACTTGTAAAAATCAAAATATGTGTTAAAACATACATGTATTTCAATTTTTATTGAAATCTGAAAACACTGATTTTTGTGGTTGTTCTGATGCTCCTGGTTTCATTTACCTGCAAAACTGGGGATACAATTTTGCGCTTTATAATGTAAGGAGAAGGTCCAGGCAGGCTTGAAAGTAGGCGTGAGTTGCTGGGGATGATAAAAGTACTCTAACAAAGGAATAACAGGCTTTTCTAGTGTAAAACCCCCATAAGACAACGTACTGTGTTTAGTCTAAACACATTTTCTTTAATAACTCGGTAAATATTTCTGCTAGAATGATGAGAGAGGGCTTAAAACTTTCGCCTCACTAATTTCCATCTTTTTACATGCATTAATTTTACATCCGGGGCTTTTCTGACCCTTTTGGGCCCAAAAACTCGAAATTTGAAAGATTAATCCCCCCAAAAAAGGGTTGAGAATTTTCCAATTGTTTTGCCCAACGAACTTGTCCAACTGATTAGAGAAAGGAACGTCCCTACCAAATTTGAAGTTAATCGGACAAAAAATGTGACCGCTAGAGTGCATACACATATATATGAGGTAAATATATATGAGGTATATATATGAGGTCGAGGTCTTTCAGATGATGCATAAATCTATAACATACTATAAGTGTTGTCAACCTTATAGGGAGTAATAATGGTAAAGCTATTTTTAAATTGCCACTGGACATGCAAAAAGAAAATTTAATCCCTTAATCCATTAATATAATAATACAAATAAATCAAAACAATAAATTAGTTTCATAAAATAACAGCTGATTAAAGTATGTAAGCAGTATATATATATATATACTACTAAACCCAAATTTGAGTTTGCACCATTGAATTCAGCTTAAAAAACAATTCAGTATTCTCAATTATTGCTCTTCGTCAATCAGTCACTGATAAATCGCTTCCCTTGTTCAGCGGCTCGCGTTAGCTTGACAGCGCCTTCTATTTTGGCTGAGGTTTACCGCAGTACATCAGTGTTTTGCAGGTTTTGGTTCAAGTTTGCGGGCGCTGATCGTTGAATGACCTTGTGATCGACCTTCCCCCCTGCCCCCCTGGCGCCTGGACTGGCGTTATCTCTGTTTAGTGTTTTATCGCTTCATTCATTCTATTTTCCCGGAATTTACAAATTTATCAGTTCACTTTCATTCAATTTGATTTAAATGTCCGTTCCCTTTAATCTCATTGATATGTTCCCTTTAATCTCATTGATATTCTTTTGGGGAACAAATAACATTTGATAACTCGATTATTTATGAATGTATCTTGATGAAACGTTGTACGTGGCTTCACCTAGTTGTGGTCTATTGATATTTGCACAAGAAATAATGTTTTTCGTGACTTTCCCCGGAGCAGCAAACCTGCGTACTCAGTCCAAATGTTATTCCTATGGAGAAAAAGTAACGTTTGTTATGTCCCTTAAATTATGAACTGAAATTAATGACTTTGGTATGCAGCATCTGGTTGTGTTATATCGATGATTGCATAAACCCCATTTACTTGCTTCCCCGTTGTAGCAAACCTGCGTACTCAGCTCTAATATTGTTCTTATTGAGGATAAATCAAATGCAATATACAGTTCGGGTCACAATGCTTGACGCCTGGTTAGCGTATGCTCTGGAATGACTTTTCACCTCTATTTGGCTTTGTACCGTTAGTGTTACAGTATACTTTTGTTAACAGAAAGCGAAATTACTTTATTTAATTTTAAAACATTGGTTTTGGTTATTTTCGTTATTGTCTGCTTTTATTTACGAGGAATTTGATTTGTCTCTCGCCTTTTCCAGGCACCGAGCACCGTGGCCCGAACTGTATCACTTATTTATGAATGTATTTTTATGCAACTTGGTAAGTGATTTCTTGTTGCAGTGGGACACGTATATATGCATTGGAAATTCATACCAATATCCGATTACCGTACGCAGGTTCGCTGTGACGGAGATATTTATGTTATGTCTGGGTTTTATAAAAGCAACAGTAACCAGTTATAAGATAATAGTTAAAATGTTGGTTAACATTTTTCTAAGACTTCTTTTATTAATTATTTTTTGTTCATTAAATTTTATATATATATATATATATATATATATATATATATATATATATATATATATATATATATCATTTGAGTTAAAAGTCGAACAGACTTAACCTTGTGGAAACTGCCCCACAATTTTTCCTTAATTTAACACTTTGTACAATAAAATATTTTATTATGGCTTCTCATCTAACTTTGATTTTGTTAATAATTATAATTACACACTCAAATTTATTTTATGCAAGATTATTTTACAATTTAAATCTGCGTTTAAACTACATCAAATCTTATATATTAATTAGCTAAGGAATTTCATTTTTGGCCAACTACGTCTATTTCTCGACCGATTTGGACAATAGTCGATGTGTAATTTTAAAGGTTTTACACTGCAGATTAACAGAAAAATGTAAAACTCTAAAATACCACTTTAGCTTTTCAAATATTAACAGTTAAAAAATTGCTCCATGTTATTTAAATGGGAGGATAATTTTAAAGGAGCTCGGCCTTAGTTTGAGAATACCCGGCAACTTGTGGCCATGCGGAATGTGTACCAATTTGAAGGTTAGGCATTCCGATGTCCCACAAAATTGTCAAATTTACCAATTTCTCCATTTAAAATTGTTAAATGATGTAAATTATAAAGTCCTAAAATTTCTCCATGTTATTCATACGGGAGAATTTTTATCTAAGATTTTGAGGAACTCGGCCTTAGTTTGAGAAAACCAGGCAACGTGTAGTCATGGAATTTGTTCCAATTTGAAGCTTAAACATTCTGATACTCCCCAAAATTGTCAGATTTATCATTAGTGAATTTCCTTTGGAAAGTGAACTATTAGCATGACTCGCACGGTGAAAGTTAAGCCCAAGACCACCATAGAAGTTCCTAACGTGACCCCCTGAACAAGTTTTGGGGGGTCGTTCAAAATTTTATATATATATATATATATATATATGTAGACATATATATATATATATAGACATATATATATATATATGTGTTTGCACTCTAGCGGTCACATTTTTTGTCCGATTAACTTCAAATTTGGTAGGGACGTTCCTTTCTGTAATCAGTTGGACAAGTTCGTTGGGCAAAACAATCGGAAAACTCCAAACCCCTTTTTTGGGGATTAATCTTTCAAATTTCGAGTTTTTGGGCGTAAAAAGGGTCAGAAAAGCCCCGTATGTAAAATTAATGCATGTAAAAAGATGGGAATTAGTAAGGCGAAAGTTTTAAGCCTTCTCTTGTCATTCTAGCATAAATATTTACGGAGTTATTAAAGAAAATATGTTTCGACTAAACACAGTAGGTTGTCTTATGGGGGTTTTATACTAGAAAAGCCTGCTACTCCTTTGTTAGACTGCTTTTATCATCCCCAGCAACCTCACGCCTACTTTCAAGCCTGACTGGACCTTCTCCTAACATTATAATGCGCAAAATTGTATTCCCAGCTTTGCAGGTAAATGAAACCAGGAGCATCAGAACAGCCAAAAAATCTAAGATTTCAGATTTCATGTTTTTAGACTTGAGTTTTAAAAGTTTTTATGTGGAAATTCACTTCCCTCACGTCAGCGTGCTGCGTGCGAACTCGTTTTCTCCTTTCGTTAAATGATATAAATTATAAAGTCCTCAAATTTCCCCATGTTATTCATAATATGGGAGAATTGCTGACCAGGAACTCGGCCTTAGTTTGAGAATACCCCCGTCGCAGCAAACCTGCATACTCAGCGAATTTCCAATGAATATATAACATAACACATTAAAACACTTAACAGGATTCATAAGAAATGTATTCACAAACAAGCGATATTTAAAATATTAATTATTGTCCATAAGAATAACATTGGGTATGAGTACGCAGGTTTGCTGCAACAAGGAACAGAAAATAATGGGTTTTTATGCAAATATCAAAAGAACTCACCTTAGTGAAGTCACATACCAAGTTTCATCCATATACATAACCGTTGGCTTCCCTAATGTAAATAAGAATCTAATACATGTTCCATTGTTTGTTCTCTTTACGATAGGTACATTTTTCATGTATGGATGTAACAGGCTGCTCATTAAGGAAGATTTTGCTCAATGTAACATAACTAATCATTCTGATGATTAAACTGTCAAATTCCTTTTTGATTTATATAATCTCCTACAACACTCTTGATCTCTTTCTCAGATTCACATTTTCAGAAAGTTATTAAGGTTAGTAAAAGCCAATAAACCTTAAGTGTACTCTTTAATAAAATCAGATTAAATTACAAATCCGTACACTATTACCATTCAAACTTAAATATAGAAATACCTAAATTACATTATACATACACATGATAAGCTACGTACAATAAACATTGATAGGACGAGGTTTGTGCGGGGTGGTGAGATCATGTAGACGGGTATCATTCATCGGGTAAAATGTATGATAAAACCATAAATTAAGCACATACAAGTTGATATTCAACTTTTTCACATTTAAAAATTTAGTTATCTTCAAAGTTAACAAATTCTCATCTAAACTTACTTTACGACAGTAATAATTTTCATTATTGAGATAAGTTCAATGTTTGTCAAAAACCAAATCTTTCACACAACCTTGAAGAATTGGGTGGGCATTAACTGCGTGAATTGAGCTGAGTCAGGTAGCCGGGGAATCCTGAACTGCGTGAACCACCAGAGACGTTCCTTAACTGCACAAAGTGGCGGCCCTCTTGTTTATACACTCAAATAACTTTGTGAAACTAATGGTCGTTGAAACTACCCAACTATTAGCGAAATCCCCCTGCAGGAAAGAAGCAACTACCGTAGGTGGCATAGTAAGACAAAAAAAACAAGCAAATACACAAAAATGCACAAAATGGGGATGCTATGTTTGTGTGTTATGGCACGTGGTGCCTTTTCACATTTTATATTTTATACAAAATAACATTTCTGATTTGTATACCATGTGAAATTATTTTCACTGTTTAAAACAATTATTTTTTCTATCTGACCAGGGCTTTGCAAAGATAGGGAACATTGTTAGGGACCCTCCGAGGGTTTCGCGCAATTAAGGAACTCTTTCATGCAGTTTGTAAATGTAAGAATTCTTGTTTACATTTATGTTGTCATGGCTCGATAAATCCTGAGCCTAGTATTTTGAAAGGAGACGGTTTTTTTGTAAGTATTATATTGTTTATTTTGTTTGTTCGTGTTTAACATTACTATCAGTTGTTAGTGAAAAGAGAGGGAAATACTGCTGACTCAGTAAAACAAACTGATATATTATATATAAAGATGTTTACGTGAGCTGCAGTCAAGCCTTATAAGACTTTTGCAGCCATTGTACAATAATGCATGAACTGTAGAAATTATATATTTATTTTAAATAAATCAAAATAAAAAGTTGATGCACAACCGAATAAATTGATATTTCTTGATGGACGTAGCATTTAACATGGAAAGGAAGCTAGGATAAATGCACATTAGATCTCCTATGAAGATGTTTCTAACATGTTTCACTTTTATGTTTGGGGAAAAAACGTAAAATTAAACAAGTAACTGTAATGGTGAGTGAAGTCCCACATGAATGGATCAACAGTTCGGTGGCCACAAGGACTAAATCTAAGAGGATGTCGTAAGCTCTCTCCACTAGCCTTGACATAGCCTAAGTCTCTCACCACAGCCTAGGGCTACGGCATTAGGCCTAGTCTACAGTAAACATTCAATCTCAAATTTTGGAAGTGTTAAAGTCAACTTTCATTCTCTCCAATTTTTTTGAGTAGACACTATTCAATGGTAAAACACAATAAGTTAATGAAACAAATAATACAGATACAAGGCTAGCGCTTGATAACATTATTTATAAATAGAACTAAGATTAGGCCCTACTTAAATAGAACCTTCAATCCTTTTTTTTAACAAAGTAAAGTTGTATACATTTTTAACACGGGGCTTTTATAGAGGCCTTTTATATTCGGCCCAAATTTACAGTAAAGGTCAAAACAAATTAACATCAAGTTTGAATTAAACTTTATACCGTACTTATTTTTTTTTGCCTTTGTTTGTCAACACCAATTTTTTACTAATCAGTGAAAGATGTATAGTTAAAAAATGAGGATGAAATTAATCAGTTAATACAGATTTCATGTTTACATTCCCTTAAAAAAGTGTAAAATTAAACTATCTATATTTAATTAAACCTATGTACTGACAAAAAAGGATTGAAATAGTATTTTTTCGTTTGATAATTAGGTGGAAAAATGTCTCAACTGCAACCCAGAGGTACAACTTTCATTTTATAATTGCATGAACAATTTGAACAATTTTCTTAACTTCAGGTTAAAACGAAAGAATGTTGTTTTTCAATATCCTCCAACCATTTTATCAGCTTTACTCTTTCAAACCGAATACAATAGATATTTTAAAGCTGTAATTTGTATGTCATTGTATGAAATAGTTCCTAGTCTCGTACTAAATATTTCACAAACCAGAAAAAAGCACAGCAGTCTGGCAAGATTTATAATATCTAATAACGATTATTTAGTCATATTTATATTCAGACATAAAGACCTAAAAATGAAAATATATTTCCAAGAAAATATAAGATTTTCACTAATACAACTGATTTAAAGACTTACTTCTTAAATATTAATATAAAAAGGTACAATCTACACATTTTATGATTCCATACAAAACGTATACAAAATTCTACGAATTAGTAGATATAAAATGAAAAGAAAACTATGTAAAAAAATGTAGATATCGATGATTAGGTCATGTTAGTACTAAAATATTTGTATGTAGGCCTTTGATCTTATTCAATAATAGGCCTACTGTCACACCACTGAAAACAATAATATGCAAACTCACTGATTTTATAATTATATTACTTATGAAATATTCATTTGTTTACTCTTCAGTAATATAATCAGTTACGATAGTTCAAATAAATTCAAGAAACAACATAGATCAAACTAATAGATCCCAAAAATCCCAACCAAACTTGACAATCAAAAATGCATTATTCTAATAAATTTACTATCAAAAGGATTCCACATCGTTCACGGAATCACTTCTGTAAATCCTTAACGCTAATTGTGATCCGACAAATGCAAAAGGTTAGGATTAAGTCCATCCACAATTATAGACGATATAATCAGACAGATAATTTTTCTATATGACAATTTATCACTTTTAATGTTACCTGCTTAAAAATCCTATAAAAATTGCCTCGCTAAGAGAGACACGGTACTAGATGTTATATAAACACAGGGAGTGGACAGTTCTAAACGCTCGTGGCGGGGACGCAGCCCCACCCTCGGAGAGGAGGTGACAAGTGTAGGCCTTGGTGGGGCGACCGCAACCAACACATTACAGCGTCTTGGTCCGCTCTAGCAGATCTTCTACGAATTTCTGGAACAAACAATATCGTTTTATTGATAAACACTCTGACTAGAAACGGTTTTGATCAGGTTTGATCAAAATTGATCAAGTGTACAAATGTACAGTCACTGATAAAGGCCTGATAACGTTTGATAAATCTGATAAAATTTGATCTCGGAATGACCCACAATCCACACCAATTAGAACACCAATAAAAAAATTACAAATGTCCAAAATATCAGTTGCAGTACCCTACCAGTAATGTCTGATAATAAATACTCTTAAATGGAAAAAAATCATAAAAAAGGTATTCAAAGTTACTCGATCCTGCCTGTTTTCAGTAATTTGTTATAACTTTGTCACTAAGAGATTGAGTAAAATTATACAATTAATTCATAAAATGAGTAGTTAATTATGGTATGATAAGTGGTATTAAATATAACTCCAACAAGGCAATGTGACTTGAGCAGATTCTTGAGACATCAGTTCAACACAAGACATCAATATAATACAAGAAATAATCGTTATGTTGAGGGACACAGGTTAGCTTTGTTTGAAAAGAGCACTGAAATATGGGGAGAAAATATTTTCACTGTTTTCCTTGCCATATTAAATTGGAAAAACAGAAATAAATTCTTGAAACTAACAAAAACTTATCTGTCTGATTTGGTATTCTATTCCATTGAAGATTTCATGAAAATTCAGGTATTTCTGAAAAATGACTGAAATGTAACATGCATGATTAATTGTAATGTATACCAGGATTTAGTTTGTAACTTTATGACATGTAATATAAATTCTTTTTACTTAGATTAATTAACATGACTCTATTCTTCCTATGCTGATGCAAGTTTTGAAAAAAGACGATTTTGATTTGATTTGTATGTGAGCCATTATTTTTGGACAGTCTCAAATACGATATATTTTAGAACTAGCTTTTCAATTTACTGACAAGTAAATATTGATTAGTTGACTAAACAAGTGACTTACTCTGACATCGTGAGCAGATTTCTTGGCATCCACCAGCAGCTCCTGAAACAGAATATATCTTGTTGGAAAGGATGCAGATAAAAAAAATATCCATTATAAACGATTCTACGTTTATGATGAACATCACGTTTAGCTCTAATAACGAGAATAAATCTAAATTGTAACAATTTGATGAAGAAAGTACATGATGATCTTTTAAGTGAACAATGGGTTGCACACAAGGGTCGACTACAATCACCAAGTGAAGGATTCACTCGTTAAGCTTCAGAATCATAACAAATGTGTAGTAACCAACAAATCGACAATTTATTCAAAATTTACTACGCCAAAACTGAATCAGAGTGACCATAAAGGAATAACACCACAAAAATGCTGAATTCATGATCTCTCATTCATGTAAACAAATATTTACAAATCAAACATCAATGCAATATGTCGAGTGTTTAATTGAGTAAGTATATTTCTCTACTCATATTTAATTAGCACCAGGGAGATTCCAAACTGTCTGTGTAAAACGTTTTGCCAAACCCCCAAAGTCCCAGAAACATTTACACGAATATTAACAATTATCCAAAAGCACAACTCAACTTTATATTGCTACACAGGGCTCAAAGGGTTCAATTTTACAACAGATAACATATCTTCCCTCATATGAATCAAAAGTGTTTTCTCTGTTTAGAAACAGGAGCACCATCAGTTACGGAGGGTGGCGTTTAAGTAAATGACTTGTTTTCTGAGAGCTTCTTCCTTGCCTGTTACAGACGGTGACAGATATTCACAACGAGTCTCTCGGTTGTAAATAGCCTTCAGTCCAGGGATATTTCCAACCCAAACTGGCACTCCCAAGGGAAATCCCTGATTCTCCTCTCGAACTCCAGGAAAAATCTACTCCCAGGATAAAATTTATTTGGAAATTCTGAATTATTCCAATGAACCCCAAAAAAATGATAAAAATACAAGATATCCAAAAGATCTCAATTCTAACAGATTAACGAACTATAAACGTAAGTTCGCGATGGTCCTAGTCCTAATACCCTGCACTTTTATTTGAGTAATTGGTCCTGCAACTTCACCCAGCTACTTTCCATTGCTACTTATTTAATTTAGTTTCATTTGCTGTTACAGGGTGATTAATCAAACAAATACTCTGATTTAGTAAGAGGATGGCAGCCTTATACATACATCTCTACTCTTATATCATAACTCTTTGTTTCCAGTGCTTAGTATTTTCTAAATCAGATATGACCGGCAAAATTTATTAACAAAAGTAATGTCTCTACAAAATGTGAGATAAAATATTTTTTTACTGTATTATCTACAATAACGTAACATGTAACTTTCATTGAAAACCGGAATCAATCATTTTGGTGTTTAACTTGTGATTCTACGTCCAACCGTTGCAGAGATATTCAAAGTGCTAAACACAGTACGTTGTCCAATGTTATCCTTATGGAGAATAAATAAAATTTGATATCTCCATTATTAATGAATGTATATTGATGAAACTTGGCACGTGGGGTCACGTAGTACTGGTATATTGATATTTGCACAAAAAAATTGATTTTTTGTTGATTATCCCCATAGCAGCGAACCTTCGTACTCAGCCCCCATGTTATTCTTATGGAGAATAAGTAAAATGTAATGACTCCCTTAATTATGAACATAAATTAATAAAACTTGGTATGTGGCTTCACCTTGTCGAGTTATATTTATATTTGCATAAAACCCATTTTTTTAGTTTCTTGTTGCAGCAAACCTGCTTACTCATCTCCCATGTTATTCTTATGGAGAATAATTAAAATGTTATATAGTGCTTACTTATGATTGAATGTTGATTAAACTTGGTATGTGGCTTCACCTAGTTAAATTATATTTATATTTGCATAAAAACCAATTGTTTGTGTTCCTTGTTTCAGCAAACCTATGTACTCATCACCAATGCTATTCTTAAGGAGAATAATTAAAATTGTATATATCGCTTATATATGAATATATTTTTATGAAACTTGGTATGCGGCTTTATATGGTATTAAGACATATATTATGCATTGGAAATTCGCTGAGTACGCAGGTTTGCTGCGACGGGGGTATTTATTATTTTCCATAACAATAACATGGGACCAAGTACCTAGGTTTGCTGCTACGGGAACCATAGGTGAAAAATTGTTTTTTTTGTGCAAATAACAGTGAACCACAACCAGATGAAGCCATATACCAATTTTCGTCAGTTTATGTTCATAAATAAGTGAGATATGCAATTTCCCTTTATCTCCATAAGAATAACATTAGACAACGTACTGTATTTAGCACTTTCAATATCTCAGGAATCAATTGACGTAGAGCAATGAACAAAATACCAAATTATTTGTTTTTTTAAATTGAATTCAATGGTAATTAAAATTTGATTTAAAAAAAAAAATTACATGTGAAAACCCCAAAAAACACATTTTTGGGGTACAAAACCCCCCAAAAACCCCCCTTAGGATGGTGCGGTTCGTCTGTTTTTCGAACTCATTCAAATAAATGGTGCTTTATACATTTGTACCAAATTGAATTAAGATCGGATCTTTTTTACGAGAGTTATCGTGCTTACGGACACACATATATAAATATATATATAATATAACAAAACAAGATATCCAAAAGAAAACCCACTGTTCCTGTTGTGTATATATACATACATATACAAAACTTTGAACGAATGGTGTTTTTAGCATCTGGGGACCTGAAAATGAAAAGTTATCATGGTCTCGGGTTTAAGTTATTACCATGAGCCCTACGGTAATAGCTTCTTCCCTATGTGGGAAATTTGTTAAAACACCCCTCTCACCTGTTACAAGTTCAAACTCAAACTTGCCGCCATATCAGAAACATCTAGAAGGCACTACCGCGCACAGGAGTAACTGACAACAATGCAGTCACGTGACCCGCCTCGCTCATAAAACTGGACGACGGCGGCTTCTCGTTCTCTTAGCCCGGAACTATTCGGTGTAACATCATCTAAAACCTTTTTCTAAATTCAATACCGCGTTTATTTGCCAATTCCAAAAGTTCGTCGATTTGTTAACGGGGTGCATCCCATACGTTTTCTATTTCGCGAATTGTTTTAAAGAAAAGGCCGAAATTCGCGGTACAATCACATTCGTATTATTTAATTAATTAAAATTTTTCTAAATTACACGTGCTAAGAGCAGGTTTTAACACTGCCATTCTTATCGTTTTACGGGGAATAAATTAAACAACTGGTATTATTAATATTAAGTGCATAGTAGTGTTACAGTGTATTAATATTGTGAGCGTTTTGTGTATGTAATTTTCTACAATGTTCATGTGAGTAATATTTATTAGTTTTACATACTTGGTCATATTTCATAGGGCACATTTCATAACTGGTACTGGTCAAAGTTTAATAATTGTTAAGTTTAAATTCATTTATCTTTGTTAATTATTTGATGTAATATCGTATTCACAAATCATTTATAGCAACTCTCTATTTCTCATAATTTAACTTAAAGATATTTTTTCTGTACAAGAATTGATTTGTATTAAGCAAGAAAACTTTTGGAAAATATTTAAACTCAAATCAATTGTCTTTAAACTAAAATAATTGTAAGAGCTGGAAATTAAGTATAATACAAAATTCTAGGAAATTTAGTATCAATAGAACAGAGTGTTACTGTTTGGTTGATTTCAAAAAAAAAAAGAGTAAAATTAATTAAGCAGCAGTTCAGAGCTCAGATCAGGAACCACTTCATATTATAAATAAGTTAATCATGAATCATATGAATGTATAATTTAAATTGGTGGTAAAAAGATATAGGAGGATAGAGTGTGTCGGAGGTCAGGAGGCTTAGTTAGGAGGACTAATACATTATTATTTATTCCCGACCACTCGCTTGTTTTAATAGACCGCCATTTGATTAACTAGGAATTCCTGATTATCACATTACGATACTTTAACTTGAGAACTGCTTTTGATTATTTTAAATACAAAATACAAAAAAAATATTAAAACTAAAAAGGCCAGAAATCGACCAAAGCCATAACCTCTAAGGTGATCTATATTACATTAATTTAAAATACTATTTTCCGGCTCTAATTTAATTATGTATGTGTTGTAATGTCTTTGCTAAGATTTTAATGGAAAGAGTTTCTTGTAACAATAATTTAGATTTACCGCATTCCCATTCAGGTGCGCATGTCAGCTTGGAAAATAGGTTACGTGATGCAAAATTATTGCCCGAGAATTTTGAACCAAGGGTAGACTCCACACATGTTCGATGCACGCCAAGACAGGATTGCGCAACCGACACTTTTTGCACGCGTGACCAAACAGGTCAGGATTTTAGCACGCTCTCAACGACTGATCGCACCGTTGTAATCGAATTAGTTAGGAAACTACAACCTTGTTCAGGGGAGAATGAGTCACATCTTATTCAGTTTTTGAAACAAGTAAACACGATTTTTCAGATTGTTCGGGTTGGTCACAATGAAGTAATTAAATTAATTTTGCCTCAGACGCAAGCACATCTTTTTGAAATTTGGTCACATGGTTTGGAATTGAATCTTACATGGGATAATTTACACTTTTCAATCTTGACAGCCTTTTTTCCAGGATTACAGTTAGAGCGAGTAGTAAACAAGTTTGTTAAAAGATTACAATGGCCCCAAGAAACCTTTGTAGCATTTATCAATGATGTTACTTCCTCAGCCGTAGCACTCCAGTGCAATTTTCCAGACGAATATTTAATTGATGTAATTCTCTCGAATATTAATCCACGCATGCGCAATAGTTTTTCATTTTGTGAGAAACCCAAGACAATTTGGGAATTAAAACATTTAGCGAATGCAGTAAATGCGTCAGTCCAGGCGGACAATCATTATTTCAGTACCTTTCCCCCACTTCAACAAGCAACTGTACCTAACCCCATCACTCACCGAGTTTTTGAACAAAAATCACAGGTTAAATGTTTTACATGTGGGAAGCAGGGGCACATCGCACGATTTTGTAGGCAGGGAAATGCACGAGGCAATTTAATGAGGAGGTGATTAAATTGTCACAAACGAACACCTCCATTTCTGTAGTTCCATTAGATTTTTCCTTGAGATTACCGACAGTAAAGTTTTTTATTCCATACAATACATCACAGAAAGCACTTATAGATACTGGTTCAACAAGTTGTTTAATAGATAATAAATTTTTTCAAAGCATTAAATCATCACCGAGCATTAAGGAAGTTATTAAAACTAAGATGTTGATTAAATCTATTAATCAGCAAAGCACCATGGTTAGAAAATTAGTTAAGCTTCATTTCAAAATAGGCAATTTTTCATGGACATTTGATTTTTTTATAGTTAATTCACTTCCGTTTCCAATCATTTTAGGTGTAAATTTTATGCAGAAATCCCAAATGAATTTAGACTTTTCTAGTAACACTATTAACTTTAAATTCAATAATGACAGTAAGATTCAAATGAGTGACATTTTTGTGAAGCAACAGCAGCCTGATAGTAATTTTTTATTAGAACTTTCCGACGCAAATAAAATTCATTCACAGGAAACAGAGGAATTTTTACAGAAAATATTGCAAGAATACCCCTCGGTCATAACAGAGAGGATAGGGCAGGCCCGCGTCTCTCCTTATCACATCAGCTGTTTGGTAGATAAGCCAATATGCTCCCCACACTACCCCGTCCCTCCAGATAAGATGAATGCTATGAGAAATATTACTGATGAGTTGCTCAAAAATAATATAATTAGGAAGTCAACTAGTATGCACTGTGCTCCAGCCTTTTTAGTCGCAAAAGCGGACAAAAATAAATTCAGATTAGTTTGCAATTACAGGAAGATAAATGAATATATTTCATATGACGCTCACCCCCTACCTACCTTAAATTCAGCCTTTGAGTTTTTGAGTAAAGCCAAGTATTTCACATCATTAGATATGAATAATGCCTTCTTTCAAATCCCATTAGATTCACAATCAAGACGGTATACAGCATTTTGCACTCCGTATGGTTTATTCGAATTTAACACAGTACCACAGGGCCTGAAAATCGGATCCCAAGCACTTACTAGAGTTATGGATGAAATTTTGGGCGATTTTAAATTTAAATTTGTCTTCAATTTTTTGGATGATTGTTTAATTTATAGCGACAATTGGGAAGATCACAAGCAACACATCTTACAGGTTTTAGATAAGTTTAAGGAATACAATGTCACAATAAATCCGGAAAAAATTAGGATAGGCCATACCTCCATAAAATATTTAGGGCACATCATTTCGAACAGAACACTTTCACTGGACCCCGATAGAATTGAACCAATTTTGAAATATCCCAGACCCCGTAATTTGAAACAACTTCAGCGATTTTTAGGATGTGTAAACTTTTATTCACGCTTTATTAAGGATTTTTCCAAAATAGCCTTGCCACTAAATAACTTAAGGAAGAAGAACGTTAAATTTCAGTGGACAGCCACACACCAGAAAGCTTTTGATGAATTAAAAAATTCCCTTGTTTCGTCAACTCAACTAACATTGCCAGATTTTAATGGAGATTTTGTTGTCACCTGTGACGCATGTGACAATGCGATTTCAGCAGTTCTACAAATGAAAGAGGGAGATAATCTTTTACCGGTTCATTTTGCATCCAGAACATTAAGTGAAACAGAACGTAAATACCCCATGCATAAGAAGGAATTTTTAGCATGTTTATATGGAGTTGAGAAATTTAGGCCATATTTAAACAAGAAGTTTACACTACAAACCGATAATTCTGCCGTGATGTACATTTTGAAAAATAAGGGTAAACATACAGCTCAATTTGATAGGTGGGTGTTACGTCTTTCAGAGTTTGATTTTGAAATAGAAAATATTAGGGGTAAATTAAATGTAGTCGCAGATGCTTTATGTAGAGTCTTCAAGGATGATACGGATAATACCGTTAAAATCATCGAGGATTCTACATGTTGCACTCTGCAATGTTTTCCAGAACTATTTACTTCAATTAGGGAAAAACAGGCACAAGACCCGAGTTTAAGCTTAATTATTTCAGATTTGAGAAATAAAATTCCAGTCAAGAACCACTCATTACGCAATAATATTTTGTATTTTGGTAAACAGGGCAGAAAAAGCAAAATAGTAGTTCCAGAGTCCATGCACACTTTTATTGTTAAATATTTTCATGAGAATCCTATGTTTGCACATGCGGGCATAGCCAAAACTATGAATCACATTCAGAAGCAATTTATTTGGAAAGGCATGACACAATTTATTAGGAATTTTGTTAGGTCATGTGAACAATGTCAACTCTCAAAACCGGCGCAAAACCAGAAAATCGGTCAATTAAGTTCTCATATACCGACGAATTGTAATGATCAATGGTTTTGTGATTTTGTTGGTCCGCTACAACGAACACAACGAGGAAACGAATCAATCTTTGTTTTGGTGGACAATTTTTCGAAATTCTGCTTTTTATACCCAGTTAGAAAACAGACATCAGATTCCGCAATAAATATTTTACGAAATAACATTTTTGCACAGCATGGTATTCCACAGCGCCTAATTACAGACAATGCCTCCGTCTTCACATCGCAGAATTTTTTTTCATTTATTTTTGGTTTAGGAATTAAGCATGTAACAACTTCAACATATAGACCTCAATCAAATGTTGCTGAGCGAGTTAATAGAAACCTAGTTACTGCATTGAGAATTTTTCATAATCAGAATCATAAGTCATGGGACATTTATTTACCATATTTAATGCTTGCTTTTAATTCCGCAAAACATGAAGCAACAAAGTTCACCCCCGCAAGCGTTTTCTTAGGTAGAGAACTTACACACCCATTGCAATTTCTTTGGAATTTAGAGACAGGACATAATAACAAACCGAGTTTAGACAATGTTTTTCAGAATCTCACAAAGGCGCACAATAGAACGAAGTTACGGTATGACAGGAATCGAACTCCATCTAATTTTGTTGTTGGTGATAAGGTTGTTTTGTATAGGCATTCCCTCAGTAATAAAGATAAGAAAATAACAGCAAAACTTTGTCACAAATGGAGGGGACCTTATACTGTAACTAAACTCACTTCACCGGTTAATGTTGAAATAACTTTGGACAATGATCAGACACAAAAGCAGATAGTTAATGTTGATCAAATAAAGAAATTTTTTCCTCCAGTCTGAAAAATATATATATATATATATATACTTTTTTCTCTTTTTACTTCAGAATAAATTGTTGTGACTTATTGATTTAATTTTTTTTAAGATCCATTTCCTTTTTGTAAATCCATATGACAGGTTTTCTTGTGTGGGAGATTCCCATCTACACAGAGCAGTGAAACAGTGGAAACTAGCCGCCGCCAAACACATCACCATACCAGGGGCGACTACGAGACACATCGTCACCGAGGTGCGAAAACACGCTTCCGAACTACAACCAACCTGTGTTCTGCTCATTGGCACCAACGATGCCGGAAGTCACACCTCTCTCTCTGTTTCCAAACGAAACACAGTCTCACATTTTTATTTTGGATTTAGATACAATTTTCACTGGTCACAACATGAACTATTTAATTGAACATTTCTATTATAATGGTAGGACAGATGGAATTCAGTTAAACAGAAAAGCCTTCATCATAATCATGGACAGTATTCAGGATAAAATTACATGTGTAGTGCAGTGCAACAAACTGGAACCTTGTGTAGCTCTGAACAGTTTAGTTTCACCAAGTGTTAGGGATGAGTCTATGACCGAAGTGGAACTTACAGGGAATGTAGCCGTAAGAGTCCACCATCTCTCTCACTAATGATACTATATTGTTATGTTTATCTTTATAAGTATTGTTACTGTTAACTTTAGTAATTTTTAATTTTTGTGTAAAATTGTTTTTCTCTCTCTTTATCCCAAGTTAGGTTAGACAAAAATTAAAAATTCTTTTGGAGGGGGGGAAAATTGTTACAAGTTCAAACTCAAACTTGCCGCCATATCAGAAACATCTAGAAGGCACTACCGCGCACAGGAGTAACTGACAACAATGCAGTCACGTGACCCGCCTCGCTCATAAAACTGGACGACGGCGGCTTCTCGTTCTCTTAGCCCGGAACTATTCGGTGTAACATCATCTAAAACCTTTTTCTAAATTCAATACCGCGTTTATTTGCCAATTCCAAAAGTTCGTCGATTTGTTAACGGGGTGCATCCCATACGTTTTCTATTTCGCGAATTGTTTTAAAGAAAAGGCCGAAATTCGCGGTACAATCACATTCGTATTATTTAATTAATTAAAATTTTTCTAAATTACACGTGCTAAGAGCAGGTTTTAACACTGCCATTCTTATCGTTTTACGGGGAATAAATTAAACAACTGGTATTATTAATATTAAGTGCATAGTAGTGTTACAGTGTATTAATATTGTGAGCGTTTTGTGTATGTAATTTTCTACAATGTTCATGTGAGTAATATTTATTAGTTTTACATACTTGGTCATATTTCATAGGGCACATGTCATAACTGGTACTGGTCAAAGTTTAATAATTGTTAAGTTTAAATTCATTTATCTTTGTTAATTATTTGATGTAATATCGTATTCACAAATCATTTATAGCAACTCTCTATTTGTCATAATTTAACTTAAAGATATTTTTTCTGTACAAGAATTGATTTGTATTAAGCAAGAAAACTTTTGGAAAATATTTAAACTCAAATCAATTGTCTTTAAACTAAAATAATTGTAAGAGCTGGAAATTAAGTATAATACAAAATTCTAGGAAATTTAGTATCAATAGAACAGAGTGTTACTGTTTGGTTGATTTCAAAAAAAAAAAGAGTAAAATTAATTAAGCAGCAGTTCAGAGCTCAGATCAGGAACCACTTCATATTATAAATAAGTTAATCATGAATCATATGAATGTATAATTTAAATTGGTGGTAAAAAGATATAGGAGGATAGAGTGTGTCGGAGGTCAGGAGGCTTAGTTAGGAGGACTAATACATTATTATTTATTCCCGACCACTCGCTTGTTTTAATAGACCGCCATTTGATTAACTAGGAATTCCTGATTATCACATTACGATACTTTAACTTGAGAACTGCTTTTGATTATTTTAAATACAAAATACAAAAAAAATATTAAAACTAAAAAGGCCAGAAATCGACCAAAGCCATAACCTCTAAGGTGATCTATATTACATTAATTTAAAATACTATTTTCCGGCTCTAATTTAATTATGTATGTGTTGTAATGTCTTTGCTCAGATTTGAATGAAATAGTTTCTTGCAATCAGATTCTTCTTTCAAGCAACCCACAACTAAATCAGAGATCCACGAGTGTTTTTGGGCCCAGCAACACTCGCTCTGCATTACTGTAATTGACAAATTAAATTTAAATGTGAAGAGAAATATAATATATAATAGAGATTAATTCAAGCACATGTAACACACCAGCAGGTGCCGCCTCCTCTGGTCGTCATCATCCATGTCCAGCAGCTCGTCAATGTCCACGTCCACCTCTCTGCTCTTGGCGTCTTTGTCCTGCAACACGACAAGACTCTCGTTAGTCTCTGACACTGTCTACACACCAATCACAAATATTGCATTAAGAGGGATTCCCGTCCTCTGCGTCTACCTACTTCTACCATAAGAACTTAAGTTCAAAGTCTTTACCGGGTTATCCAAAATCGATAATTTATTGTTCATTTTAAAGAGCAAGAAAATACCTAACGATTTCAGTGAACAGAATTTTGATACCAAAAATAGTTTACTCAAAAATTGGGACATTGCTAGGTATTCTGCTCTTTTAAATAAGTCATAAAACAATGACACATCGGGAAACCTCTTGAGGAGGGACGGGCTTTGACAGTTAACATCGGTTTTATAGGAGAAGCAGGTGAAACGCCAAGTCTTGTGACTGATCACACTCTAATGGTTCCCACACTGTCAGAAACAATATCTGGAACACATATTATGTTCGTTTTGATGAGATATAAGAATGTGATTTGCGATGGTGATCAAAATTACTGTGGTTATATACAAGAGAAAGCTTCAATTAATAAAATGTAAATGTCATACCTGCAACCTGTTCATCAAATCTGAAAATTGTAACTAATTATTATTGATGTAAAAAGAAAAGGTGACTCAAATTTTGACATTGAAAACAAAATGATCAATATAATTGGGAAAGTATTAATTCTAAACTTTATTAAGGGGGAGAGCAGTTTTACACCGGTGGCGTTTTGTACATTTAACGTTTCTGTAGATTTATTTGCATTTTTTTTAATAAACCTCACTAAGCTTGTAAATAGTTACTCAGCACTTTTGAATTCTGCCCCTAGAAAAGCCCCTGAGCTCCAGTCTATCCCAGCGCTGCGCTATAGGAAAGGGTTTGCAGGATCTCTCTTTACAGCTCCCATATAAACCCTTTAGTTATAAGTTAAGGTATAATATTAACGAGGAAAATATTATCTACAGTGCGTTGCACTAGTGAAAAACCAGGCTGTCCATAAGCCCAATGTTAAAATTAACATTGGTCTTATGGATGGCCTGGTTTTTCACTCGTGCAACGCACTGTACACATGTATATTTTTATACTTTTTTTTAACTGAGTTGCATTTACAAGCACTTTTAAATGTATAAAAATTAGCTTTTTCCAACTACAGCAACATAAAACAGAAAAATTACTTTGAAATTCTAGAAAAATAGCAGGAGTAGAATTAATTATACTCTATCAAATACCAATTATAGTATGTTGATAACATAACTATCATAGTCGCAAACAGATATTACAGACCTCCGCACCGCTCCTTTTCCCTATGTTAACAATGTATTTTTTCACGCGGCGGCGAAGATTTTTCCGTAGAGTAGACCGGCGGCAGAAGTTTGTAGGAAATGTGCGTTGTGGAAATAACATCACTGACAGCACAGAGAAGTTGGAATACTACTTCACACAAGTCAAACCACGGTTGAGACGGTCTGAATGTGACGATTGAGTGTGATATATTTCTACACTAAAGCGCAAGGATGGCTGCTGGTGCTTAACATAAATTCCTGATCTTTATTACGGGGCTTCAAATATAAAAAAATACCCCCGTCGCAGCAAACCTGCGTACTCAGCGAATTTATAATGCATACATATGTGACTCACTACTACATAGAGCTAATTACCAAGTTTTCACAAAAATACATCCATAAATAAGTGTTAAATAACATTTTATTTATTCTCCATAAGAATTAGGGTTGAGGACGCAGGTTTGCTGCAACGAGGAAGATAAGTAATTTGTTTTTTTGCAATTATCAATACAACTGAACCAGGTGAAGCTACATACCAAGTTCTCTTAATGTAGGTTCATAATTAAGGGAGATATACAACTTTACTTATTCTCCATATGAATAACATGGGGGCCGAGTATGCAGTTTTGCTGTTACGGGGACTATCAACAAAAAACTTGTTTTTGTGCTAATATCAATATACCACAACTAGTTGAAGCCACATACCAAGTTTCATCAATATACATTCATAAATAATCGAGATATAGAATTTTATTTATTCTCCATAAGGATATAATAATGTCAACCAGATGAAGTAAATTTGGAAAAAGTCAAAATCTATGAAAACACAATCCCTTATTATAAGGAAAAATATAAGATAAAAGAATTTGAAGTATTCGGAATTTTAATTGGTGCAAGAGGGACCATACCAGTGTTTGTCCAGGAGTTTTGGAGAAAATTCAACCTGGACTGTAAAATACTAAATAGTATAGCATTATTAGCTATCAAACACTCCGTTCAGATTTTAAAAAACCATTTATATAATAACAAACATTAAGTCAAAATTTTTGTAATAGTATTCTTTGTCAATTAGGCATTTTACGTTGTGTAAAAAGATGTTAATTTTGTTTGAATAAATTATCTATATATTGGACAACACACTGTGTTTAGCACTTTGAATATCTCTGCAACGGTTGAACGTAGAACAACGATTAAAACACCAAAATGTTTGTTTTGTTGAGATAAACACATTAATAAACAGAAATGTGAAGTTGTTAGTAAAACTACCTGAGAAAAATGTAAAAACCTTTTTCCCATAAGATTAACATGGGACATGTTTTTTTGGAATTTCTCCGCAACCACTTAACCTAGGTTAATGATTCAAAATACTAAATTATTTGTTTTTTTAAGCTCTATAAAATGGCTACAACCAAAATTGAGTGTTTTTAACATTTTGGGGTCAAATTTGCAAAAAACAGATTTTTGGAAAATTGTAAACCCCCATAAAACCCCCTTCCCATAGTGCGATCGATCTGGTTTTCGAACTTAAAGTTATAAATGCTACTCTCCACATTTGTGCCAAATTTCATCAAAATCGGGTGTTTCTTTCAAAAGTTATCGCGGTAACGGACACACACACACACACACACACACACACACACACACACATATATATAAATTTGAACGAATAGTGTTTTTGGCATCTGGGGACCTCAAAACGAAAAGTTATCATGGTCTCGGGCTTAAGTCTTGCCATGAGACCTACGGTAATAGCTTCTTCCCTATAGGGGAAATTCGCTAAAAATAACAAAACAAAGAGATACAAAAATATCGTTCCAGACATACTATTTTCAAACCATTATTTGTCTCATTTGAAAGTTTGAATTTGATTATTGACACTATTCAATTGTACACTATGTATATTTTATGAATACAAATTACTGAATTTGAATTAAGATTCAACTTCACTAAGCGTATCCAATGTTACTGTACTCCGAAATGGAAGATTTTAGGGGTAGTTAAATATTAAATTCATGAATTTTAACTTGTGGAAAGATTAAACGACTTAATAACGTTTATAACGATAGCTAAATATTTAGACAAAGAGACCGTCTAGATTTATTCTGCGATATTGTAGACTTAGTCCTGTAATTTAACTTGACGTTGGTGTAGTCGCAATGTTGAGTTACAACAGCCTAAAGTTATAGTTAATTTAACAGTCAGTAACCGCGGTAGGGAAAGGAGAATGAGGAATAAGCTAAAGAGCTGTTCAAAAGATTCTTAAAACTGTTCCGAAAATAATTGATACACTGACTCCTGCATTGTTCTAATGCAACGTCGCTGGCAGTCGTGTCTAGAATCAGCGTTTTGTTGTTTGCAGGCGCGGTTAGCTCTGAAATGAAGAATGGGCATATGAAGACATATCCTACTTTCCCTTACTATACCTACCTATACCTACCTATCCTACTATACCTTACACATTTATACTATAAAACCATTGAGCCATACTTGTAAGGTTACCTTTACAACAAACATACATTTCAAAAGCATTAACATGATAATTTTTAATAGGTGATTAATACATAAATCACCTCTTACAGTAGTAATAAATATTATAAAAGACTTTTTAATGGTAATTATCTTTTAACACTCATTAGTGAATTTCCTATGGAAAGTGAACTATTAGCATGACCCGCACGGCGAAACATAAGCCCGGGACCACCATAGAAGTTCCTAACGTGACCCCCTGAACACATTTTGGGAGGTCGTTCAAAATTACCTTATATATATGTGTGTTTGTGTGTGTGTGTGTGTGTGTGTGTGTGTGTGTGTGTGTGTGTGTGTGTGTGTGTGTGTGTGTGTGTGTGTGTGTGTGTGTGTGTGCACTCTAGCAGTCGCATTTTTTGTCCAATTTACTTCAAATTTGGTAGGGACGTTCCTTTCTTTAATCAGTTGGACAAGTTCGTTGGGCAAAACAATCAAAAAACTCTAAACCCCTTTTTGGGGATTGTTCTTTCAAATTTCGAATTTTTGGGCCCAAAAAGGGTCGGAAAAGCCCCGGACGTAAAACTAATGCATGTATTAAGGTGGGAAGTAGTGAAGCGAACGTTTTAAGCCCTCTCTCGTCATTCTAGCATAACTATTTACAGAGTTATTAAAGAAAATGTACATCGGCTGGACACAGTACGTTGTCTTATGGGGTTTTTACATTAGAAAAACATGTTATTCATTTGTTGGTGTACTAGTATCATCTCCAGCAACCTCGCGTCTACTTTCAAGCCTGACTGGACCTTCACCTAACCTTTTAATGCGCAAAATTGTATTCCTAGCATTGCAGGTAAATTAAACCAGGAGCATCAGAACAGCCAAAATATCAATGTTTTCAGATTTCAATAAAATTGGAATAAATGTATGTTTTACACTGGTTTTGAGTTTTAATAGTTTTGTATGTGGAAATTCACTTCCCTCACGTCAGCGTGCTGCGAGCGAACTCGTTTAGTTTTAAATTCAAGTACCGTATACGGTCTGTATCTCTATAAATTTAACTTAAAAAATTACGTACATGGTTTGAACAGTCGACGCGTTAAGAGTCTTCATCACCCTCGCGAAAAAAGCTAAAAACATGCTTTCGTAGTACCCTGTTTCTGACACAATTTTTCAACCGATTTTCTCATAAATACCCTTAAACTTATCACGAAGAGTGTGTCTCTTTTTATATAACCTCACAATATTGAAAAATCTATAATTTAGCATCGAGAAAATCTATCAAAATTAGCCAAAATTACTTGATTTTCATAATTATTTTAAAATGCTTCCATGAATAATTTTGAAATTTTTAGGTTATAGAAAGAAGCAGTAAGATTCGAAATGTACGCAGAAATTTATCCCATCAACAATTGTTTGTAGGTTGCGACAGAAACAGGGTACTACGAGAGCGTGTTTTAGGCAAAAAGGGGGCCGGCGAACAAAGCCGTCTATGGCGCTACTAGCCTTTCCACAAACATTGTCATTTTCACTCACACAAGCACACAAAGATAGATTTAAACATCCTACACGCTTTCGAAATCTCTGAGATTCATTGTCCGTTTCCAAAGTTGGATATGAGGATTACAAATCTGCGTCAGTGCTATGGTTGCGATTCATCTTACGTAAGAAATGTATTATTTTATTAATTTTTAAATAAAATCTTTATTTTATTCATTTTAATTATTTACAAACCAGTAATTAATTAAATACCCCCGTCGCAGCAAACCTGCGTACTCAGCGAATTTCCAATGCATTTATATGTTTCTCACTACTACATAAAGCCACTTACTAAGTTTGACAAAAATACATTCATAAATAAGCGATTTATAACATTTTTATTTATTCCCCATATGAATAACATTAGGACTGAGTACACAGGTTTGCTGCAACGAGGAAGATAATAAATGAGTTTTTATGCAATTATCAATATAACTGAACCAGGTGAAGCTTCTTACCAAGTTTTATTAATTTATGTTTATAATTAAGGGAGATATAAAACTTTACTTATCCCCCATAAGAATAACATTAGGGCTGAGTATGCAGGTTAGCTGCTACGGGGACAACCAAAAAAACATTTATTTTTTGTGCAAATATCAATGTACCAGTAATAAATGAAGCCACATACCAAGTTTCATCAATATACAGTCATAAATTATCGAGATATCAAATTTTATTTATTCTCCATAAGGATAACATTGGACAACGTACTGTGTTTAGCACTTTGAAAATCTCTGCAACGGTTGGACGTAGAATCACAATTTAAACATCAAAATGATTGTTTTGTGGAGCTGAAGTGATTGGTAAACGCAAATGTGAAGTTAAACGTAAAATTAACTGAGGTAAGCCAAAAACCTTTTTCCCTTAAGATTAACATGGGAGATTTTATAAGCATGTTTTTTTGGATTTTTTCCACAACCACTTAACCTAGGTTAATAATTCAAAATACCATATCAATTGTTTTTTTTAAGCTCTATAATATGGTCAAAACTAAAATTAAGTGTTTAAAACATTTTTGGGTGAAAAATGTACAAAACTGATTTTTGGAAAATTTAAAATCTTTTGGTCCGATTTTTCTGGTTTTCGAACTTCATAAATGTCAGTTTACACATTTAAGCCAAATTTCATCGAAATCAGACGTTTTTTACTCAAGTTATCGCATTCACGGACACACACACACACACACACACACACACACACACACACATATATATATATATATATATATATATATATATATATATATATATATATATATATATATGTAAATATATATAAATTTGAACGAATAGTGTTTTTGACATCTGGGGACCTCAAAACAAAAAGTTATCATGGTCTCGGGCTTAAGTCTTACCATGAGACCTACGGTAATAGATAGCTTCTTCCCTGTAGCAGAAATTCACGAAAAAGATATGGAGTTTTATAAATTAATTACAAGTTTCCCGTCGCGGTTCGCTAGAGAACAATGTTCTCATTCTTGCTATACCTCAATCGTCGAATACGGTTCAGAAATAACACAGACGTTCTGTTTAGACAAATTGCCTTAGATATAAACAAAATTACAAACTGTATATTAGAATTTTTTAGAATAGGAAGATAGAATATATATAATAAAAGTAATAAATATAGTTTCATGTTTCATCTAAAGAAAAATATTTGTTATAATTCATTATTGTAGCTGGATCAATCAGTCTCGAAAACGCCTACTGGCCGGGTGACGCAATATGACTACACCACTCACATTGCCTACCTGCCACTGTACGGCGCCGCCCGGCATGCGGATAGCTATTCCTACCTTCCTGTCAAATGTCTGCTCAATCACTCTTGTAGTTTACGACAAATTGAGTTACTTAATCAACAGTCCAGAATAATGTAAACAATTCTGCAGATATTTCGACATTATGATGAATGTCTGCAGTTCATGCGAGATGGACTGACCATCACAAAAAATCCAGCTTTAATATATTACATCACAATAATAACCTAGACAATATAGCTTAAAATGTCATTCTCTTTGGGAAGGAAAATATCAAAAATGAAAAACTGAATGCACAACTACGAATCAGGACGAATGTGTTGGTGCTTTAATCGTTAAACTAGGTTCAGAAATAACGGATGGGTTTCTTAACAAAAATCGCCTTAGCATACTAACATATAAAATAGATGTTGAAAACACGCTTGATGTTGTAAAATATGATTAATCCATAACAATTTTATGGATGGACAAATATAATTGGTATTTTAAACAAATCTAAGCAAATAAAAGTTATACCAATTGAAAAATACACCCGTCGCAGCAAACCTGCATACTCAGCGAATTTCCAATGAATTATAACATAACACATTAAGCCACTTAACAAGATTCATAAGAAATATATTCACAAACAAGGGATATTTAAAATATGAATTATTCTCCATAAGGATAACATTGGGGATGAGTACGCAGGTTTGTTGCAACAAGGAACACAAAATAATGGGTTTTTATGCGAATATCAATAGAACTCAGCTAAGTGAAGTCACTTACCAAGTTTCATCTATATACATTCATAAATAAGTGATATATAACATTTTGATTATTTTCCATAAGAATAACATGGGGACCGAGTACCTAGGTTTGCTGCTACGGGAACTATAGGCGAAAAATTTTTTTTGTGCAAACAACAATAAACCACAACCAGGTGAAGTCATATACCAAATTTCGTCAGTTTATTTTCATAAAGAAGCGAGATATACAATTTTTCTTTTTCTCCATAAGAATAACATTAGACAACGTACTGTGTTTAGCACTTTCAATATCTCAGTAACCAATTGACGTAGAGCAATGATCAAGATACCAAATTATTTGTTTTTTTATGCTGAATTCAATGGTCAAAATTAAAATTTGATTTAAATAAAAATTAAATGTGGAAACCCCAAAAAAACCCATTTTTGGGGTACAAAACCCCCCCAAAACCCCCCTTTGGATGGTCTGATTCGTCTGGTTTTCGAACTCGTTCAAATAAATGGTACTTTACACGTTTGTACCAAATTTCATTAAGATTGGACCTTTTTTACGAGAGTTATCGTGCTTACGGACACACACATATATATATATATATGTATATATATGTATATATGTATATATATGTATATATATATATACATATATAAAATAATTTGAACGAATGGTGTTTTTGGCATCTGGGGACCTCAAAATGAAAAGTTATCATGGTCCCGGGCTTAAGTCTTACCATGAGACCTACGGTAATAGCTTCTTCCCTATAGGGGAAATTCACTAAAACGTTGTTTTATTTCAAATATCTCACCTATAAAATAATGTGCAAAGAGATTTTGCTTTAGTTCCAAACCAAACATGTAGGCTAGAAGGCTACCATAGAAAAAATGTCTATAACAGGCTAGTTCTTATGTTTTAATGAATATATAAGTCTGACAGATTTGGGTAAACGTTCCGTCTGGATCTTCCTGCTCATTAAATCGCTCTGCTACATTTCATAGTCGGTGATTGTCGTGATATAAGTACACTTCCTAATACCTCACCGACAAATCTATCGAGGGCTGCTTTTACACAATGCCACGGGGCGCGCTACAGTAGTTTCCCGCTCCCGCCTTTTTCCTTCTGTGCCGTGGATAACGTGCAGTCTGAAGTGTACTCAGTTCGCAGATCTTCAGTTTTATTTTATTTCCTATAGTTTTTGTCGATGTGAAGCATGGGAAGGAGACGGTCAAAAAAGGTTGGGTTGTTTTTAAACGCCAAGCGTAAACAAATAATTATAAATGTTGGTATTGTGAAATGGCGCCAACAACAACGTAAGAGGTGAGTGCATTTTAGTTTTTTACTCAATACATTTATAAATTCAGCAGAACGAGTAATTTTAGAAATAAAAGTGTAATCAGACGGTTTCACCCCAAACTGTTGAGATGATCCTTTAAATACTTAAATACTGTCTGATTACAATACTTTTCATCCTGATGTTTAGGTTAGGGGACATGCATAAATTACGTCACACTATAAAGAGCCCGTTTCGACCCCCCTAACCCTCCTTTGAGACGCTCTGACATCTTTTTGGGGAAAACTAAAGTGCAAGAATCTCAAATATTTTTGTAATGGTCACAAAGAACGTAACAGGTGAGTTAGTAAATGAAAATTCATAAATTAGTTTATAATCGGCCTACATGGTTGGTGTTTACGCTTTTACTTTCTCCCTTTATACATAGTATATGGAGAAAGTATTGTTTTCGTCAAAATTTTCGAATTTGAGTTGTTAGTGGAAATATTCGTTTTGGTGCTCCCTGAACCCAAAAAAGTGTTTTTTACGTGATGTCTGTGTGTGTGTGTGTGTGTGTGTGTGTGTGTGTGTGTGTGTGTGTGTGTGTGTGTGTGTGTGTGTGTGTGTGTGTGTGTGTGTGTGTCTGTGTGGATGTGTACAGAGCTAGAGCCCTAACCAATAGGCTGATTTTGATGAAATTTGGTATGTAGGTACTAATCCACGATATCTCCAGGTATTTTTTTCATTTTTTTGAATTTTTGATTTTTAAGGGTAATTATCCCCCAAAAACCGCCAAAAAACATGAAAAATCAAAATTTCTCAAAAACAGCTCTAACGATTTTGATTAAACTAGTCGTTTGTAGAACTTTAGTTTTCCAACAAAATGACATCACGCGCATTCCTGTAAAAATTCGGGTTCAGAAATTACAGGACTTAAAACATCCAAAATTCAGTTTTTTTGATTTTTCATAAAAAGACTGATGGTCTGATGTTTTTAGAAAAGAACCCCCTCTTCGACCCTCGTCATAGCCTGGCGCACCTGACTATACGAGGTCCTTTGGAATCAAACCAGACTGTACGGTCGAACTTTTCTCAAAGGTGATGAAGACTCTTAAGTACAGATGGATGTTAAAATAGTTGAAAGGGTGTGATTCTCTTGTATCCAAAAACAATAAGCTCATACTCCATACTTATACTCCTTTGAGTTTGAAACACTCTTTCGTTACGCAACACAAAAGCGCGAGGGATTGAATGCGAAGACCAACACGGGCGCGGCGCAGCTGTAGCGACTTTTAAATATTAAAAAAACTTCGGCAGCTGGGTTTAAAGAGGGCATTTAAAAGAAGTGGGGAGGGGGAGGGGTATTGTGGGCGGAACTGACAGCTGCTTGCCAGTCCACGATGTGCGAGTGTATAGTTGAAGTTGAAGAAGTACCAATGAACAAACATTAATTATCTTTATGAAGGTTTAAGAGATTGATTGTGAGTCGATCACCAACTAGAACGAACCATTAGATACCTAAAACTAAGTCTTTGTACGCAGCCGATTTATACAAAACGAAAAATAAACCACGTCTAGGATCAAAACCTCAAATTCTCATTGAATGCAGCCGATTTATATAAAAAAATAAACCACGTTTAGTATCAAAACCATAAATTATCAAACTTTAATGAACTCCTGATCACAAAATAATTAAACAAAACAGTAAAATAGTAAAATCAAACAATACACACAATGACAAAACAAATAAATAAACACAACACTGCAATAAAAAACTAAAATATAGTATATTTCACAACTCGTGGGAAAAGAGTGATTTTTTCCTGGTGCGAGTCGTAGACGAGCAATTTAAAAACGAGCACCAGGAAAAATCATTCTCCCACGAGTTTTGAACACTATTTTTCACGATACTATTGGAATATCAGCTGCTTTTCCATTGCGTATTTCATTATCTTTCTTCTTAAAAGCCTCTGGTATTTCTTTCATTTTTACGATACTATTGGAACACGAAGTAAAGTAAACACAACAACCAACTCAATGTTTTTAACAGATGGGCATTATTTCAATATTGTATTGTATTGTATTGTTAAGCCTGATTTATAATCAGCTGATTTGTCCTCACTAGTGAGAATATAATTTGTTCACGATACTATTGGATTGTCAGCTGCTTTTCCATTGCGTATATTGCCAGGTAAAGTTCGTCATATCCCCACTAGTGAGGACAAATCAGCTGATTATAAGTCACCCTAACAATACAATACAATTTTGAAATAATGCCCATCTGTTTAAAACATTGCGTTGGTTGTTAAGTTTACTTTACTTCGTCTTTTGTTCATACTTGCTGTTGCATCAAATAATTTTTTGCTGTAGTATCGTGAAAAATAGTGTTCAAATCTCGTGGGAAAAATATTTTTCCTGGTGCTCGTCCTCTTTAAATTGCTCGTCTTGACTCGCACCAGGAAAAATCACACTTTTCCCAATAGTTGTGAAATATACTAATTCCTCACTAGTGGGAATATGACGAACTTTACCTGGCAATAAATATACGCATTGGAAAGGCAGCTGATATTCCAATGGTATCGTGAAAATGTTATTTACTGATATTATATATTTAATTTCTTTTGCGGTATTTTTTATGGCAACACAACGGTTGAATTTATACACAATGCAACTAAAATATGAAAAAGGAAACAAATATTTGCACCATATCATATGCAAAGAGGGGACTCATGTCCGCCCCTTCTGATGATGCTTCTGATGATCATATGCAATTATTAAAGCTTGGATTTACCATAGCCAGGTAGGCCTAGTTGAAACAATATAATCTACAAATGATTCCTCCATGGCTACTGGGCGCATTTAAAATGTTAGACTAGAGCTATGTTTAACACGTTCGCCACCAGCCGCCGCATATATGCGGCGGACGGGTCACTCTGACAGCCCACGAAAAAATCAAAAACTTCCCTGTAGACTGGTCCTAGTACTAGCTACAGACCAAGCGCCGCATATATAAGGCGGATTATCCTGTAGACCATGCCTAAACCATCTAACATTTAAAATAGACCGTTGCGAAGAAATTTCTCATTTAGTACCAAGAAACTAACGCCGCAGTTCTGCGGCGACAGTATATTTTAATGAACCCAGCCGCCGCAGATCTGCGGCGTTGGGCTGTGAGTAGGCCACGCACGCCGCAAAATTGTGGCAGCAGTCTGTGATTACGATTTCTTTTAACATTGTGGTAGCGAACGTGTTAATCCGTTGATAAGGGACGGGCTTTGGAAGTTAACATTGACCTTGTGAGGGAAGCAGATGTCTCGCGACTAGAGCACCCCTAAGCGATGGCATAGTTTCCTTACTAAACGCCCACTTATTGTGGTAGCGAACGTGTTAATCCGTTGATAAGGGACGGGCTTTGGAAGTTAACATTGACCTTGTGAGGGAAGCAGATGTCTCGCGACTGGAGCACCCCTAAGCGATGGCATAGTTTCCTTACTAAACGCCCACTTATTGTGGTAGCGAACGTGTTAATCCGTTGATAAGGGACGGGCTTTGGAAGTTAACATTGACCTTGTGAGGGAAGCAGATGTCTCGCGACTGGAGCACCCCTAAGCGATGGCATAGTTTCCTTACTAATCACCCACTTATTGTGGTAGCGAACGTGTTAATCCGTTGATAAGGAACGGGCTTTGGAAGTTAACATTGACCTTGTGAGGGAAGCAGATGTCTCGCGACTGGAGCACCCCTAAGCGATGGCATAGTTTCCTTACTAAACGCCCACTTATTGTGGTAGCGAACGTGTTAATCCGTTGATAAGGGACGGGCTTTGGAAGTTAACATTGACCTTGTGAGGGAAGCAGATGTCTCGCGACTGGAGCACCCCTAAGCGATGGCATAGTTTCCTTACTAAACGCCCACTTATTGTGGTAGCGAACGTGTTAATCCGTTGATAAGGGACGGGCTTTGGAAGTTAACATTGACCTTGTGAGGGAAGTAGATGTCTCACGACTGGAGCGCCCCTAAGCGATGGCATAGTTTCCTTACTAAACGCCCACTTATTGTGGTAGCGAACGTGTTAATCCGTTGATAAGGGGCCGGCTTTGGAAGTTAACATTGACCTTGTGAGGGAAGCAGATGTCTCGCGACTGGAGCACCCCTAAGCGATGGCATAGTTTCCTTACTAAACGCCCACTTATTGTGGTAGCGAACGTGTTAATCCGTTGATAAGGGGCGGGCTTTGGTAGTTAACATTGACCTTGTGAGGGAAGCAGATGTCTCGCGACTGGAGCACCCCTAAGCGATGGCATAGTTTCCTTACTAAACGCCCACTTATTGTGGTAGCGAACGTGTTAATCCGTTGATAAGGGACGGGCTTTGGAAGTTAACATTGACCTTGTGGGGGAAGCAGATGTCTCGCGACTGGAGCACCCCTAAGCGATGGCATAGTTTCCTTACTAAACGCCCACTTATTGTGGTAGCGAACGTGTTAATCCGTTGATAAGGGACGGGCTTTGGTAGTTAACATTGACCTTGTGAGGGAAGCAGATGTCTCGCGACTGGAGCACCCCTAAGCGATGGCATAGTTTCCTTACTAAACGCCCACTTATTGTGGTAGCGAACGTGTTAATCCGTTGATAAGGGACGGGCTTTGGTAGTTAACATTGACCTTGTGAGGGAAGCAGATGTCTCGCGACTTGAGCACCCCTAAGCGATGGCATAGTTTCCTTACTAAACGCCCACTTATACCCAATGCCCAATGTTACACACCGCCGCCCCTCATTTCGGAGAGTGGTTGGAGGTGGCAGGCGGCGAGCGACACACATCATGAGCGGGCCAACACTCCCAAGTTACGCCATGGGCGCGATTTATAATTCATCCAGGCGCCATCGACCCACCTGCTGCAGAGTTGTATATCTTGACATCGGCCCTCCCGTGGCATATAACGGGATATCAACTATTCACCAACTGATGAAGACGTTTTCTCGGAAATTTCCAAATTATTTCATTTTTTAGCTTTGTTTACGTACAACTCGTATGGAGACGATGCTATGTCTAGCCATTGAGAATGTATGCTCAGAAATATAAGTTTTCATTTTGATTTTCATTCAACAACTGAAGAAGACCTTTTTTCAGAAATTGAACACATACATTATCTTTAGACTATTATCTTTGTTTGGTTAATAATGACGTACCTACATTATTCATTTGGAGATCGCGCTATGACTAGTGCCATTTATGTTCTTAAACATATTTGTTCCATTTTGGTTTTAATTAGGTTAATTCGATCAATTATGTTATTTAAAAAAAAAAAAACTAGCTGTTTGTGCCACACTGAATGTTTACTCTGAATTCGTATGTTTTCAAACTATCCTCACTTTACGTTCCGTAGATCGCATTTTTCGCAGCTGATGGTGCTCCGTACACGATTGAAGTTCTTTGAAAAAAATTGTTATCATTCTGCATGAAATCCACCTATTTTTTGCTCTCTAAATAGTACGCAAAACGTCACTTTATTGTCCTAGGACCTAAAAAATCAGCTGTGATCTTTTTTTGTCCTAGGACGTAAAAAGTCAGCTGTTTGCTTTACTATACATGATAGAAGCGTTCCTTACCACACGTTATAAAAAGTATTGTTTGTAAATAACAGAAATGTAAACACTGTATATTACTTACTTTGTAAACATAACCTCAAAAATACAACTTTATAGTTAAAATTTTCAACGATTAAAAGTATAATTCCGCATTATGATAAAAAACGTTACAACGTCTTGTGGGAAACGTTGTAACTGCTAGAAATGTTCAAAATTAAAATCAAATTTTGGAAAAATAAAACTCTAAACTAAATTATGGCTTCGACATTCCCTTGTATTCAAAATTTTTAAAAAATCATTAAAATCCGTCGTGTGGTTAATCTTTGGATGAAAAACCACCGTTTACTTTAATATACAAGAATTTTGTTTTGCCCACCAAACAGAAGGAGATTTAATATTTCGCACTCATTTTTAACTAAAAATATCTCAATGTTCAAAAACACGAGTCGTGCAAATAATTATCGAATTGTCCGATCATTTTGTTAGGGATGTTCATCTCTTGTAATATAGCTGGAGGCTGTAGATTCTTTTTTATAAACAAACATGTTTTACTTTCTTAATTTTCAAAGGGGATTTTTTTTACCTTTTGTAACACAATTTCAAATATTGCTTCTTTTTATACACGAACAAGTTTTACTTCCAACCGGATTTAAAAGGGCAAGAACAGCAAACAGAGATAAACCAACTCTAAATGTGTTTTCCGAAGTATTTGTTGCCGCCGAGTGATGTGTTTGTTTTGTTTGCCCTGAGTTCAGGATTATTTCGTGAGATTTAATCTAGAACCTAATAACAATAACGTGGTTTTTCGGCTGGCAATTTTTGGTTATAGTTCAAAGTAAATTCGTACTCAAAGACTAAACAATGAACAAGTAGAGTGGTTTAAGTGCTCATCATAGTCAGACCGATCCTGAGTAAAATCTGGAAATTTAGTGAAGGTTCGCAACTGGACCCAGTGTCATTAGTCACTGGGGCATCAATTAATGATATTTCCTATAATCGACCTTAGATAGCAACAAGACCTGGGGTTGAACCGTTCTCTATCAAAACGTTAAACAAATGTCGATGACGTAAATAAATCACACACAACAACTGTTTTTATCTGGGAACGACATTATAGGAACGGAAGTACCGGTTTCCTACTGGAATTAAGTTGCAACTTTTTTCATAGTCATATTTATTTACTAGTTATTTTTAATTTTCTGTTCAGCTGTGAATGCAAAAACCAATAACACCGTAATGCACTTCGTACCTTCGTAATAAAAATATATACCTTTAAAAACGAGGGCCGTGATACGATGAACTGTTTGGGTTAAGAGTGGGCCAAAGTCACGAACTATTTGGGGTTTCACCTGCTCCCCCATTCGGCCAATATATTAACTTTCAAAGCCCGTCCCTTCTAAAAGGATTTTCCGACGTCGTTGATTTATGGCACATCTTAAAGAGCAATCAATTCCTAACGATTTCAGTGAGTAAAATTTCAATATTTACAATTCTTTAATGGGCGAACTATTTATGATATTGACATTCTGCTCGCTAAAATCGTTTGCTATTTCTTTGCTCTTTAAAATGAACCATAAATCAAAAATTTCAAATAATCGATTAAGGAGGAACGAAAGTTTAGGCCTTGTGGATAGGCCTTGTGGGAGAAACAGTAAGAAACTCAAAATGTTTCGTGACTGGAGCCCCCTCTCATAAAGTTCATCCCAATATATGAAAAGGGCAACGCTGCGCCGTGGTATGTATATTACCAGTACCAGTACCACCAGGGCCAAGGGATAAGTTCGCTTCCTCCCACCAAACCTCCCACAACCACCACAGTTTCACTGTACGCTGTACGAGCGCGCGCGTTGAGACAGCGGCGAGGTTGTCGGGTTACAGCGACTGTACTTATAAGCTATTAAAATACGCTGAGTTATTCAGCAGGTCAGTCGCTCTTGCGATGCTGTATTGTTCTCTTCCAATTAGAAAGAAACTCAATTACATTTAAATGCGAAGAGACAACAGGAATGCATGCGGTGTCGTCATTCGAGTCTTGCTACCTTGTTGCTGTCAAGGTAGCGTCTTGAAATTGTTATAAGGTGCCAACCAAGGCCGCAAGTCAGTGAGAAAGGGGGAGGGGTAAGCGGCAGTAGCCCAACCCCCCAAAATTGGATTTTCCCTTATGTTAAACAGCAATCTTCTCCCGTCTTTTCCCCCAGCAAACAAAATATCGGTTTGTTAGGTTAAGAACTGAATGCATTATTTTACATAGTTGTAATTAATTTATGTAGTAGACTAATAGCTGCTTATCGCGGCCTAGTCCGCATAAATTAAAACATAGGATTAATAACACGCGATGTTTTCTCTTAATAATTATGATGTTATGATTGTTTATATTCCATGAATCAAATTTTTCGTAGATGATGGTCTAAACCAAGTGATTTTAAAGTTCTTTGAAAACACAATATTCCATGCTTGCGTCAGCTGCTTGACTTTTTTTTTAATAAAATAAAATTTGTAAAGAATAGAAGATTAAATTTAAATTAAACATGCGACATTCCCTGCTACTCCAAATTACATTCATAAAAAAGAATCATTAAAATCTTTAACTGGTTGTTGCATAATCTAAAAAAACAGCAGTTTTGTTTTAAAGGATTTATGTAGTTGTTTTTCCGTTATGTGATCGAATGGGAACAAATTCTTTCTTTCTTTCCCCTTATTCTGAAAATATAACCCCTCTTTAAACTTCAATCTACGCCCTTGACACACGCCTTCAATAGAGAATTCACGCGTTGGGATACCAACCAGTTTTAAATGCATAATCCTTCTTCAGTAGGTTGTGTGCTCGTTTGGGGCACACATGTTGAGCGCGTTGCAACAAGCTGACCCGCCATCACTGTTGACTGAACGGTCTCGTTGTCGATTACAATATTACAATCATAGCGAGCGAGCTTCTTTTTCTCTGTGTGGGTATAGTTCATCAGCTGCGATGTTTGTGTTTTGACCTTTATTTGTTCACCCTGCTTTTTGTCGTCTAGAGACTATTCGGATTTGACTGAATGCAACAAATTATCTAATACTCTAATACGAGCAACGTCTGTTTGTTTGCAACGTTTATCTCGGAATCCAGAGGAAGGAGCTTGCTCATCGATTTACTGAGATTGCTGGAGCCCGTATGATAGTACAGTAGTCGGATAAGGAATACCAGACATCACCTCAACAATTACAACAACAATTATAGCTGGCCAATTTAGAAAGGAAGTAAAATATGAAGTATATGAAGAAGTCACCGGTTTAGAAGAAAATAAATCTGTCAGAAGATGTGTATGATATAATTGCCATTGAGTGAAAAGTTGATAAATGTTATATTATCGATCCCACTATATAGGCACGATTTGAAACCAATGTCAAACAAATCTCAGAATTACACCAAGAAAAATAAACGGTATCAGGAAACTGACACATACTTTCTCCCTTTTAACCCAACTTTAATGAATAAATGACTTTTTATCTACTAAATATAGAATACAAAGCACGGTCAAATGTACAAAAAATCTTGTAAACAAGTTGTTTTCAAAAATATCCAACCAAATCCCTATTAAGGAGGCACAACAGAATCCATCGCTACACACGTGGTTTTAAGAGGGGAAATGCCCCCTATTCCCCCCCTCAGGGTTATTAAGGGGCGACATATTTCGAATTCCCTTTGTTGGCTATCTTGACAAGCATATCAAGTTTGAACGAAATTTATCAATAAATAAAAGAGAAATAGTAATTTTTGTACTACCCATAGGAATAACATTGGACAACGTATTGCGTTTACCGCAAAATGAAAATTTAAATTTTCTTCGCAACCAGTAACCGTAGAATAGTAATTAAAAACACTAAATTAATTAGTTTTTTGAGCTCTTTTTAATGGTGAATAGTAATGTTTTTTATATTTATGTTTTTTTTTACAACAAATCCAAAAAACTGAATTTTTGATATTTTAAGTCTTGTAATTTCTGAACCCGAATTTCTACAGAAATGCGGGTGGTGTCATTTTGTTGGAAAACTAAAGTTCTACAAACTACTAAAGTTTAACCAAAACCGTTAGAGTCGTTTTTGACCGACCAAGGTCAGCCAGTTGACGTTAACATTGCTGGTTAAAAATGTATCATCGTTGCGCTACTGTAAACGGAATGAATGGATGGTAAACGAAGAGAAGGTCGTTCCATTATTTAGCTTTACAAAGCCTGTCAGAGAGAGAGAGAGGGAGGGAAGCTGCAAGACAGTTTCTTGTCTCTGTCTACAGAAATGCAGCCGTCTTTACAACTTGTGTTTCTTTCGCGAACAGCATAACGAGATGGGCACAAAGATGGGTTTCGTTTTCTCTTTGATCCGACCAGAGTAAAAGATCAGCTTTGAGTTCAGTCGTTAAAACTCTGTTGATACTCAATCTTTCCGCTCTACTTACTCAGTTGATGTCCTGGGCTATATTGAAGTTTGCTAGCTGCTTGCGCGACATCGAAAACGTGTCAGCTTCAAGTTGGAAATAGCATTAGGTTCTCAGATGTGCATAGATGTGCATTAACGGAACATCTATTTGTGTCATACGCAGTTACATTATTGAGTTTAAGATCGATACAAATAATTAAAATAAATACTAGACAAAAATTACAGAGTGTGAACTTAAGAAACACTTAAATGGGAAATGATAACATAAAGTGTTTATAGAGATTAACTTACTACATGTGCCTGTTGTGTGGAAGTTATCTTAGACTACTTCAATTCACGATTGGCAAGAATAATTACAACCACCACAGAAACATTAACTTGGAAGAAAGAATTTGAAATATTTTAGTCCAAAACCTTAATACAAAATTTCCAAAGGCGTAAACATTGTAATGTTTAACCAGTCAGTTATGTAAAAAAAAAACTATATTCAATAATTAACTCATATATTTTGTAATTATTATTTTCTATTACCATTTTTGTACAGCTGTATATCATTGGTCCAATGGAAGTTGTATAAATAACTATTTGTCATAGTTTATCATTACAAATTGGACTGTATGTTAAGAAGTGATTGGAAATGAGTGTCTTACTAAGAATCCCTCTAAACAGATTTTAATTATCAACTCAAACACACCAACTTAAAACTAAAAGTTTAAGGTCACAGGTTTATCTTGCCACTATAGTAGAAGCTATATCCCCCACATAATAAATACGTTGACGTAACAAAATGGTAATTGGTAATTTCATATATAAGCCCTAGAGCTCAAATTCACTAAACCCTGCCGCGGATACATACAGATGAAACAAAAGATGCCTGGTTGGCAAGTGATGCATATCGTTGAGCACGATCGACCCGCGCTCTACCGTGAAGTTCTGACTTTAAGGTAATACTATCAGGTGACAGTAGGTATTCACTTCGGAAATACTAGGCATTATTGTTAGGACATATTGACTCTTTTATTTAATTTGTGCATGCAAAGCCGCGCTCAGCTTTCGCGGGCCCTGTGCAGACCTGGTGGTGCGGGCCCTTGTTGCCGTCCGGATCCAAGTTGGTGACCTTTTTTATAGAAACAGTGTCCGAATTTTAAGCTTTAAGTTGCCCCACCTTGGAGTACGGCCCTGTAGGCATTTAGCGAAAATCGAACACTGAGTCGCAATCTTTTTCACTGACACTTTTCATTCAAAAGTATATGGTTCATGGGCATCAGAATTGCGGTTTTCTCAAAATTGCCTGGGATGGTTTGGATATAGGTAGAATAATATTAAATAAACTAGCTGACGTCTCGGTCCCACGAGGGAGTCTATCAGGCATAGTAGTATGATCAGATGTTTGACTAATAAAATATACATCCATAGGATTAACATTTTAACTTTAAAAGCCCATGGAGCTCTGAGGGTGGATTTTTTAAACCCCAAACGAAACATATTGATGGTAAGAGCTTTTCATTGATACTGAGCATGTAAGATGTTCGGTCTGTAAAACCGCAGAACAAACATAGAAATTCTGTTAATAGGTTGCAAATGAAATACTACTTTAAAAGCTCAGTTAATACTATAGAAAATTTAACTCCGTAAACAATCATCACAAGTCGTAGCCGTAGCATTTATAGAACTACGTACTTTGGTCATTGTAATACGCTTTGCTATCATATTCCCTTGTTCCTCGGGTGTGATGTACAGTATATTGGTCTAAGGAAGAGAGACAGTTATACAATCTTTGTCTAGCCCTAACATTTCCTTTTGGTGCCTGAAAACGGATTTTCTGAGGTCACGTAAGCCGGGTAAGTCTAAGACAGATTTAGACAACCTTGAGGAAATTCTCATCAGATGTACCATTGACTCGAATTCGAAAATAAATCCGTTTGCGCATTCCGGCTCAACGCACTCGCTGGTTGTGTCTGGTTTTAGATTGACTTTAATTGGAGGTGGGCGGCGCATGTGTCGGGAGGCTGAACGTCAGTTCCTGTGTTTTGGCTGGCGTTCTGCCGCTGGCTGGGGTTTAAACAAAAACTTCATTATCATTCTGTTGCGTGTACGTTAATTTGCGGGCCCCTAATCGAAACGTCTGAAAACAAATTGCGAGTGGAATAAGAGGGAAAATCCTTATCGCGACGACTGACACCATGTTTTTTTTGTAATGGCCACGATAAGACGTCCACTATCGTGATAAGACGTCCGCTATCGTGATAAGATGTCCGCTATCGTGATAAGGCGTCCGCTATCATGATACGATGTCCTTTATCACGATAATAGTCCTATATCATGCTGCCTATCCTCGTGCAGCACACCTTGACTTCAACCCTTCAAGTTGTATAGTTAATTAAATTAAATATTATGAATTCTAACTTACACAAACAATATAGGCCTAACATTCTTTGGCTGAACATTTTGTAGGTTATTTGACTAGAGTACACTTTCAAGAACTACGTACAAACAACCTACTCAACTTGCTACAGAGAGGCAATATGGCATGAATAAAAAATGTTACTAAAAACAAAGTGAAATCCATTTAAAAACTCATTTTAATCCAGTAATAGTCAAAATTATTCAAAACTGCTACTAACTTAACTTATTACGCTACATTTTATAACATCTTATCACAGGCGTGGAAGCATAAAATAATGTTAAAACCTGTTTTAGAAGTTCCTGTTTTAATTAAAATGCCATCGAAAAAGCGAACCAGAATGTACTAAATCGTTCACTGTGCTGTTATATTTTGTGTTATTTTAACCTCAGAACAACGATAATGTACAAGTTCGGATTTCAAGCGATCGAAAACATTGTCAAAACTACAACTTTCTTTCAGAGCTTTAATTTCCAAACTTTCTTGCTGTTCTGCAGAGTTTAAATGCATGAAACGCCTTCCTCTTTATAGCAAAATATTTCGCAACATTCAGTGGATAAATTTAAACAAAAAGTAATCTGACAATGTCCTTACAAACTTTGCGGCAAATTCTCAACACCTTCTTACTTGCATCTATAAAATTCCACATGATTCAGCGACGAAGACAAAACGAAGATTTCACTTGAAAGGTCTAACATTATAAATGACAATCACAAATAAATAACATTTTTGCACAAATCAGGAACAATCTAAAGCTTTTAACTTTGTGAAAAGAGATTTACCGCAATGTGAATGAATACAGATTCAAATAACCGTTGAAGAGATGGGAACGACGATGGCCAACAGATGTTTGACACACGTCACCGCGAGGCTATCTTTTGTACAGTGACGTCATTGGGAAACATTGCGATACGGCTCAAACCCCGCAGTGTCTGAACCTTGGCGAGAGACTGGTGAGTCACTGTCGTTGCATTGCTTTGTCGCCTGCGATCCGGGGCTTTGATAGTCCAATTAACATTCACAGTCCAACCCGCCGGCCGTTTAAGAATATTACAGTACAACTAAAAAGTCATCAATGACTCCTTTATTTTGGGTACATTAAAACACACTCCTCTAAATAACATTTTCCGTAGTTACGTTAGAATTGTATCTGTTCTGTTACTGTGTTTCCTCCTGTGTGGGATGTTTTGGACGACCTTCATATGTACATAGCGTCAGCCAAGGTCACACTAAATAAATCAGCTATGTACAATAACTGTAACATTATAATTATTGTTGTTTACTAAAATTATAAATAAATTGTACCAATACTTAGTACAGTTAAATCTGTTTTATTCCCTATATACCGGTAAATCAATGTTGGTTGTCAGCCAACACTTCACACTTCCATAAAAATTACAGTATCAGGACTAGGTTTCATACGGAGGGTGGGCTGGAATTACAAAGTTTACCAGAACTTTCAGAGGGTATAGAGAGGGGGGGGGGTTCAGAGGGTATAGAACTATAATTGAGATCAGTGGTTTTAACAACTTAATATGTACAGTATTTGAATTATTTGTATTAATAATTTTGCGAAACCAAAATTACAAAATATATACTACCTAGAAACTCTTCTGCAATAAAATCGATTTATTTTCTGTACTTAATTCAAGGAATACAAGCAATTATACTTTAAAAACCGTCTAGTATTAAGTACGAACAGTTTTCAGACACTCAAGGGTAAATGAGGGATATTTCGTACCTAACCGAGGGGTGGGATTTTAACGAAAGCTGTGGGATATATTTTACCGCGGAGTGGAAACACCCAGGACTAGAGACGGACCGTTCTGTAGTGGGAAGTGACAAACGCCAACGACTCAATCTTGGCTAGACGTTGATCGTTGATGTCCAGTTCACTGCCTGCGTGACACGTGACCCTTGCTGTGGGATATATTTTACCGCGGAGTGGAAACACCCAGGACTAGAGACAGACCGTTCTGTAGTGGGAAGTGACAAACGCCAACGACTCAATCTTGGCTAGACGTTGATCGTTGATGTCCAGTTCACTGCCTGCGTGACACGTGACCCTTGCTGTGGGATATATTTTACCGCGGAGTGGAAACACCCAGGACTAGAGACAGACCGTTCTGTAGTGGGAAGTGACAAACGCCAACGACTCAATCTTGGCTAGACGTTGATCGTTGATGTCCAGTTCACTGCCTGCGTGACACGTGACCCTTGCTGTGGGATATATTTTACCGCGGAGTGGAAACACCCAGGACTAGAGACAGACCGTTCTGTAGTGGGAAGTGACAAACGCCAACGACTCAATCTTGGCTAGACGTTGATCGTTGATGTCCAGTTCACTGCCTGCGTGACACGTGACCCTTGCTGTGGGATATATTTTACCGCGGAGTGGAAACACCCAGGACTAGAGACAGACCGTTCTTTAGTGGGAAGTGACAAACGCCAGCGACTCAATCTTGGCTAGACGTTGATCGTTGATGTCCAGTTCACTGCCTGCGTGACACGTGACCCTTGCTGTGGGATATATTTTACCGCGGAGTGGAAACACCCAGGACTAGAGACAGACCGTTCTGTAGTGGGAAGTGACAAACGCCAACGACTCAATCTTGGCTAGACGTTGATCGTCGATGTCCAGTTCACTGCCTGCGTGACACGTGACCCTTGCTGTGGGATATATTTACCGCGGAGTGGAAACACCCAGGACTAGAGACGGACCGTTCTGTAGTGGGAAGTGACAAACGCCAACGACTCAATCTTGGCTAGACGTTGATCGTTGATGTCCAGTTCACTGCCTGCGTGACACGTGACCCTTGCTGTGGGATATATTTTACCGCGGAGTGGAAACACCCAGGACTAGAGACGGACCGTTCTGTAGTGGGAAGTGACAAACGCCAACGACTCAATCTTGGCTAGACGTTGATCGTCGATGTCCAGTTCACTGCCTGCGTGACACGTGACCCTTGCTGTGGGATATATTTTACCGCGGAGTGGAAACACCCAGGACTAGAGACAGACCGTTCTGTAGTGGGAAGTGACAAACGCCAACGACTCAATCTTGGCTAGACGTTGATCGTCGATGTCCAGTTCACTGCCTGCGTGACACGTGACCCTTGCTGTGGGATATATTTTACCGCGGAGTGGAAACACCCAGGACTAGAGACAGACCGTTCTGTAGTGGGAAGTGACAAACGCCAACGACTCAATCTTGGCTAGACGTTGATCGTTGATGTCCAGTTCACTGCCTGCGTGACACGTGACCCTTGCTGTGGGATATATTTTACCGCGGAGTGGAAACACCCAGGACTAGAGACAGACCGTTCTTTAGTGGGAAGTGACAAACGCCAGCGACTCAATCTTGGCTAGACGTTGATCGTTGATGTCCAGTTCACTGCCTGCGTGACACGTGACCCTTGCTGTGGGATATATTTTACCGCGGAGTGGAAACACCCAGGACTAGAGACAGACCGTTCTGTAGTGGGAAGTGACAAACGCCAACGACTCAATCTTGGCTAGACGTTGATCGTCGATGTCCAGTTCACTGCCTGCGTGACACGTGACCCTTGCTGTGGGATATATTTTACCGCGGAGTGGAAACACCCAGGACTAGAGACGGACCGTTCTGTAGTGGGAAGTGACAAACGCCAACGACTCAATCTTGGCTAGACGTTGATCGTTGATGTCCAGTTCACTGCCTGCGTGACACGTGACCCTTGCTGTGGGATATATTTTACCGCGGAGTGGAAACACCCAGGACTAGAGACGGACCGTTCTGTAGTGGGAAGTGACAAACGCCAACGACTCAATCTTGGCTAGACGTTGATCGTCGATGTCCAGTTCACTGCCTGCGTGACACGTGACCCTTGCTGTGGGATATATTTTACCGCGGAGTGGAAACACCCAGGACTAGAGACAGACCGTTCTGTAGTGGGAAGTGACAAACGCCAACGACTCAATCTTGGCTAGACGTTGATCGTCGATGTCCAGTTCACTGCCTGCGTGACACGTGACCCTTGCTGTGGGATATATTTTACCGCGGAGTGGAAACACCCAGGACTAGAGACGGACCGTTCTGTAGTGGGAAGTGACAAACGCCAACGACTCAATCTTGGCTAGACGTTGATCGTCGATGTCCAGTTCACTGCCTGCGTGACACGTGACCCTTGCTGTGGGATATATTTTACCGCGGAGTGGAAACACCCAGGACTAGAGACAGACCGTTCTGTAGTGGGAAGTGACAAACGCCAACGACTCAATCTTGGCTAGACGTTGATCGTCGATGTCCAGTTCACTGCCTGCGTGACACGTGACCCTTGCTGTGGGATATATTTTACCGCGGAGTGGAAACACCCAGGACTAGAGACGGACCGTTCTGTAGTGGGAAGTGACAAACGCCAACGACTCAATCTTGGCTAGACGTTGATCGTCGATGTCCAGTTCACTGCCTGCGTGACACGTGACCCTTGCTGTGGGATATATTTTACCGCGGAGTGGAAACACCCAGGACTAGAGACAGACCGTTCTGTAGTGGGAAGTGACAAACGCCAACGACTCAGTCTTGGCTAGACGTTGATCGTCGATGTCCAGTTCACTGCCTGCGTGACACGTGACCCTTGCTGTGGGATATATTTTACCGCGGAGTGGAAACACCCAGGACTAGAGACAGACCGTTCTGTAGTGGGAAGTGACAAACGCCAACGACTCAATCTTGGCTAGACGTTGATCGTCGATGTCCAGTTCACTGCCTGCGTGACACGTGGCCCTTGCTGTGGGATATATTTTACCGCGGAGTGGAAACACCCAGGACTAGAGACAGACCGTTCTGTAGTGGGAAGTGACAAACGCCAACGACTCAATCTTGGCTAGACGTTGATCGTCGATGTCCAGTTCACTGCCTGCGTGACACGTGACCCTTGCTGTGGGATATATTTTACCGCGGAGTGGAAACACCCAGGACTAGAGACAGACCGTTCTGTAGTGGGAAGTGACAAACGCCAACGACTCAATCTTGGCTAGACGTTGATCGTCGATGTCCAGTTCACTGCCTGCGTGACACGTGGCCCTTGCTGTGGGATATATTTTACCGCGGAGTGGAAACACCCAGGACTAGAGACAGACCGTTCTGTAGTGGGAAGTGACAAACGCCAACGACTCAATCTTGGCTAGACGTTGATCGTCGATGTCCAGTTCACTGCCTGCGTGACACGTGGCCCTTGCTGTGGGATATATTTTACCGCGGAGTGGAAACACCCAGGACTAGAGACGGACCGTTCTGTAGTGGGAAGTGACAAACGCCAACGACTCAATCTTGGCTAGACGTTGATCGTCGATGTCCAGTTCACTGCCTGCGTGACACGTGACCCTCTTCAATTAATAACACGATGACAAAATACCAGCCTAAAACGGCACGCCTTGTTTGTGATTGAGAACTGCCCACACAAGAGTCTCGCTCCAGTCCTCTACGTCTACCCGTTTCTCCCATCACTCTAATATTAACTATCAAAGGCTATGAACTAATCTCTAGCCTATTATGGTTCATTTTAAAGAGCATTTTAAACAACGCCGAACAATTTCGGTTAGCATAATTTCGATACCACAAATAGTTCACTCATAGCAAAAATCTAAAATATTGAATTCTTTTGATCGAGTATTATTTTTGATAAGAAGTCTTTGCTCACTGAAATCGCTAGGTATGTTTTTGCTCTTTAAAATGAGCCATAAATCAACAATATCGGATAGTCCGTTGAGGAGGGACGGGCTTAGGGAGAAACGCCAAATGTTACGTGACCCGAGCCCCCCCTTAGTGACCAGAGACGTGTTCAAATAAAAAATACATTTTTCCATACAAAAAAATGTTAAACATTAAAACAGTAAGCTAATAAAATAGATTATCCTCATTCGCTGTTTCCGATAGTTCGAACTTTAGCAAATTACACAGCAAACACAAAATGACATATAAGGCTTTAAGTTTTCACTGCAGATGTATTAAGCTCGTTGGGTGTCGCACCTTATGCAATCGGTGACGCGCGTCAATAACATTGAAGCACATTGCACACTTGGTGACGCGCGTCAATAACATTGAAGCGCATTGCACACTTGGTGACTCGCGTCAATAACATTGAAGCACACTGCACACTTGGTAACGCGCGTCAATAACATTGAAGCACATTGCACACTTGGTGACGCGCGTCAATAACATTGAAGCACATTGCACACTTGGTGACGCGAGTCAATAACATTGAAGCACATTGCACACTTGGTGACGCGCGTCAATAACATTGAAGCACATTGCACACTTGGTGACGCGCGTCAATAACATTGAAGCACACTGCATACGTCGCGAACTGTTCTCTTTACCGAGCGGATCCTAGAAAACCCCCCAGGAGCGTCAATCGCCCCTAGGGTCCAGTGTGACGCTTCCGTCCCCAGTCTCCCAGGAGCGTCAATCGCCCCTAGGGTCCAGTGTGACGCTTCCGTCCCCAGTCCCCCAGGAGCGTCAATCGCCCCTAAGGTCTAGTGTGACGCTTCCGTCCCCAGTCTCCCAGGAGCGTCAATCGCCCCTAGGGTCCAGTGTGACGCTTCCGTCCCCAGTACCCCAGGAGCGTCAACCGCCCCTAGGGTCAAGTGTGACGCTTCCGTCCCCAGTACCCCAGGAGCGTCAACCGCCCTAGGGTCCAGTGTGACGCTTCCGTCCCCAGTCCCCCAGGAGCGTCAATCGCCCCTAGGGTCCAGTGTGACGCTTCCGTCCCCAGTCCCCCAGGAGCGTCAATCGCCCCTAGGGTCCAGTGTGTCGCTTCCGTCCCCAGTCCCCCAGTAGCGTCAATCGCCCCTAGGGTCCAGTGTGACGCTTCCGTCCCCAGTCCCCCAGGAGCGTCAATCGTCCCTAGGGTCCAGTGTGACGCTTCCGTCCGCAGTCCCCCAGGAGCGTCAATCGCCCCTAGGGTCCAGTGTGACGCTTCCGTCCCCAGTCCCCCAGTAGCGTCAATCGCCCCTAGGGTCAAGTGTGACGCTTCCGTCCCCAGTCCCCCAGGAGCGTCAATCGCCCCTAGGGTCCAGTGTGTCGCTTCCGTCCCCAGTCCCCCAGTAGCGTCAATCGCCCCTAGGGTCCAGTGTGACGCCTCCGTCCCCAGTCCCCCAGTAGCGTCAATCGCCCCTAGGGTCCAGTGTGACGCTTCCGTCCCCAGTCCCCCAGGAGCGTCAATCGCCCCTAGGGTCCAGTGTGACGCTTCCGTCCCCAGTCCCCCAGTAGCGTCAATCGCCCCTAGGGTCCAGTGTGACGCTTCCGTCCCCAGTAAGTTCTAACTCTCTCGTTAGACGAAGCGCCCAGTTACTGCTGAACCGGTAAAACGGAAAGGTGTGCAGTGTTCGTTCACCTTCGCCTCCGTGACTCACACGAGACCGTGCGAACATTGTCCTGCCTCTGGCCGGCGCCGGCGTCCTCCCACCTCCCACCACTATGACTGTGAGTCATCCACGTGCCACCGACTACTGACTACTGGCTCGAGAGTTATTGATCTACTGAGAGAAATGGGTTTGGAAGTTGCTGTGAGAACTACGGGAGATCCGGACTGAAAATTCATCCATAGGCCTACATGTTAACACAATCATCCAAAAAAACACTCTTTCCTGTGATGTTAGAGCTTGTCACTTATCTGTACTTATTCCGCTTTCACGTTTAATCGCTGGTTCCACGGAGTCCATCAGCTTCAAAATTATCACCGCCGCTGAAAACACAAATTACCTCGGAATTCACCAAAGCAGCGTTTACCTTCCAAAAGCAGACAACAATTAGAAGGTAGTGTACACAATCCTCCAATTTTCCGATTAAGGCGTTCTTTAATCAAAAAGTTACTTTCGACTTTCTAATGTAAACACGGGGCGCTGGTTGTCCCGGAAACACGGTCGACGGCCGTCCACAACGCTACTTCCGGTGCGGTACCACATTGTCACAGGCAGTGCCTAACCTACGATCCTTCGCTCTGATAGAAGGTAGTGATAACAGTGACATACGAGGGCAACGCATGACGAGGGATAAATACTGAAATTAAAATATCTTAACACGACTATAAAGTGAAATGTATATGGGGTTAAAAATGACTGCTGCATTTAAACTATTAAAGGTGATGTCGACTGATTGAAAAGACTATCAATCATACTCATCTCTGACCAGAAAGAAAATAATTCTTTGTAGAACATTTCTAGCCTAATGAGTCTTGGATTTCGGTACAAGAGGTGACGGGTTCGATTACCGAGGCGCCCCATGACTTTGAGAGGTTTGGAAAAGTGCCCGCTAACAGTTAAATACTTAAGTTCCATTGGCATAAACAAGAAAAAAAGAATTATGTTAAGTAACTTACGGCCTCTTAACAACTCTCACAAAATCCTATACAAAAACTGATTTCTTTCAGTATATTCAAGCTTTCTAAGGAATAAGCTGTGTAGTATGATACGGGGGAGGGGGAGGTCGGGGGTTTTATGGGGGTTTAAAATTTTCCAAAAATAAGTTATTTGAACTTTTTACCCTAAAATTTTAAAAACACTAGATTTTGGTTATATTCATTTTATAGAGCTTAAAAAACAAACAATTTAGTACTTTGAATCATTAAGCTAGGTTTAGCGGTTGTGGAGAAAAGTCTAAAAATGTGTCCATAAAATTTCCCATATTAATGTTATGGGAATAAAGTTTTTAGATTTTCCTCGGATAATTTTATTAAAAACTCCACATTTCTTTCTACCAATCCGTTTAGCTCTATAAAACAATCATTTTGGCGTTTTAATTGTTGTTTTACGTCCAACCGTTGCAGTGATATTCAAAGTGCTAAACTCAGTACGATGTCCAATGTTATCCTTACGGAGAATAAATACAATGTTATATTTCGATTATTTATGTATGTTTATTGATAAAACTTGGTATGTGGCTTCAACTAGTTTTGGTATACTGATATTAGCACAAACAGTTTTTTGTTGATTTTTCCCAGTATCAGCAAACCTGCATACTCGGCCCTCATGTTATTCATATGGATAATAAGTAAAGTTTTATATCTCCCTTCGTTATGAACCTAAATAATAAAAATTGGTATGTAACTTCAACTGTTTGAGTTATATTGATAATTGCAAAAAAACCCACATTTCTTATCTTCCTTGTTGCAGCAGACCTGCGTACTCAGCCCTAATGTTATTCTTATGGAGAATAAATAAAATGCTATATATCACTTATTAATGAATGTATTTTTGTGAAACTTGGCAAGTGGCTCTAGGCAGTAGCGATACCCATATATATGCATTGGAAATTCGCTGAGTACGCAGGTTTGCTGCGACGGGGGTATTTTAATTACAAATTTATTCGAACATTAGCAAAAAACAATTGTTCTCGAGCAAAAGATCGTTCAACAAACTTCACATCTTAAATACCGCCAAACAATTTTAAAACAACCCTCGTTAAACCGCCAACTGAAACTGTGTCGCAACACTCTCAGCTAAATTAAGAGTAATTCAATATTTAACGAACCCTCGGCAGTTGAAGCATAAAGCCTCCTGGGTTCATTGTGTCCGTGGGACGTTCCAGGAGGTGAGACCCCGACGAGTGTGAGTGTGTGCGTACGAGAGAACGGAGAGTCATTAAATGCAAAGCGTTATTTAGCAGTCTGCTGCTAATGAGCGACGCTAACAGTGAACATGTGCTTTTGTATTTACGAATAATATAGCTAATTCTAATTGAGGTATTTTTAATATATTTCCATATGTTCACAATTAAGCGCTTTCGTTTTCGATTTCGCTTCAGACTTTGGTTTCGGTTTGCGACACCGACTGCCAGCAAAAGCGCATGCCTCAATGTGGACACTGCTTCGTCATTGCGATCGTTTTGAGAGGGATATGAGAGGGATATGTGGATGAGGATGAGGGATGCGTGGGGGTATGAGAGGGATATACTGCTGGTGGATATGCGAGCGCTGCCCGCGTGAGGCTCGTCAGTATAGGGAATGTGAGCACTTATGGTGATTGCTCTGACTCCCTGACTGTACACAGCCAGATCCTTGGATAGGAGGGGAATTGAGGGACAATAATCTCAGTCGAACACTCACCGCCTCCGCGTCTTACACTTGTCCGTCGAACAACACGTCGAACAAAACGGAAAAGCAGCCTCCCACAGTGAAAAGACAACAAATGTGAAAGAAAATGGGTAAACAAAGTTTATAACTAAAACAAGATATGGAGTAAAAAAATAGATTTTATTTTTATTTTAATCTGTGTTTGAGTTTTTCTACATGTTAAATGATTTATGGAGGAATTTAAAATTAGGTATGCCAAAATCCTATAGAATCAAACCACCTTTACATATTCTAAAGCGTCACTAAAACCATGATTAATAAATATTTGTTTTAACACACTACTACCTTTTAAGTGTAGGCTATAACAAAAAATAATCAACAATATTAAAAATACACCCTTATTCTATTTTTATTTTATTTTAAATTTATAATATTGTTTGCTTACAAAACCTGGCTTGGTGTGATGACCAAACCTTTCCTAGGTTTTTTTTAAAAGGAATTATAATACAAAATAATTTGTGTTACAATGATTCTTGAAGCAATTTAAATTTATATGTAACCAGTTACAAATATGGTTTACATAAAAAAGGCTTATCCGTTGTTGTAGCAGCTTTCACAAGACGGTAATTTATTTTTGAAATAAACTAGCCTATATGCTATATGTTTCACTTTACTTGACAAAACAAGATCAAATAGCTAGATATCTAGAATCTAGGTATTACTAATTCTAGTTCATTGTCAATTTACAAACACTTCAATAATTGCAAATTAGCACGTGGGAAACCAGAGAACATTGTAATTTGATAATTAAAATTCAAGTTAATACAAAAGAGTAAATGACACCACCTCAATAAAGTCGATCCATAATTTGACTGTTGCCATTTATCTAACCCGTTCCACAAAACCAACGGTAAATTCTCCTCAAAGGCCGTAACGCAGACGTTTAGTTTACTTTTATCGCGTCGGGGAGCGTTCATTGAATGTTTAAGGGCCACGTGATGGGAGGAGCGGGTCGAGTTACACTTTGATCTCGATACGAACCTCGCGCTTTGAAAATGTAAAGAATGACAGTTCTCTTTCCTAAGGGGGATGGAAAAACAAAATATACTTATTTTTAATATGTAAAACAAAACGTATTTTGTATTTGAACGCACGAAACCGTTCCTGGTTTGGTAAGTTTATCTGTAAATCTCATGCAATTAAAATGTTTCGAAGTGCTACTGGACAAAAACATGTGAGAGACTTAATGAATTACAGGATGAATGATATAAGATTAAGAAATACAAATTAACTAGCAGTTTATCAGATTTTTAAAGGAAGAATGTGCTGACCTACAGACGTGGGGATCAGCAAGTACAAAATCAAAATCATAAAAAAATCTTTCAGGAACTTGCATCTAATCAATCTTGAGTCGCACCTTCAGCATAACGTGCAACATAAAAATTTCTAGGTTTTGCTCTATAAAAAACTAGCTGCTGCTAGAACATGAAATACAAAATTGAGTATAAAATTATGTGCCCTAGAAAGTAAAGTCCTAATTCAACTAAGAGGTGCGAAATCTTATGGGAACCCACGAAGAATGGGAAGGTTTCTCCCCAATTACAAGCAATCCGCACGCGCTGTGTGCGCTTCTGCTTGTGTGTGTGGCATTGTGGAGACTATAGTGGTCCCGCTAATTAAAATGCATAGCGTGCCTAGCTAGCCGAGGCCTCGCCGTCTGTGGAGACACGAAGGAAAGACCCAAGAATACATTGAACAATAATAACGGATATATTAGTAACGTTTTAAATGACTAATGCCTCAAATAACAAAAAAATACAACAAAATTAGTCTTGGATGGATAGGAGCCGCCAAAATCTCCAACAGTGATGTTTTCCGGTGTACTCAGAAGGTAAATGATTGGATACTTGTTTTTATAACTAGTTATTAAATAATTGTTATTGTTAAACAAGAAACAACGTAAGATTGTTTATCACGCTAAGATATATCAATTAATGGGTTGTGTCGATGAACTGACAGGGGGAAATTCTAGGAAACCTTAATTACAGATCAATTACGACCATCCGACTTTAGAATGTAAATACCAACCAAAACTTGGAAAACCTACACCACTAACTGATCGTTGATAAACCATTAAAAATAATATATAAATGTTAAAACTGTCACTAACAGATGCAGCCTTATACATTTTGGGGGAATTTTCAGTTATTTAAAATGATAAGTAATAGCAGATGAAATCGCTGTGCAACCAATTAATGGTCAAACAAGACATACTTTACTGACGAAGCACAGAAAAAAAATAATAACAATCATGTAAAAGAATAGTTACTATCTATTGGAAAAAAGGTTGTAATAAGAACTACCAGATTGTAAGAAGCCCCGTTCTCCGCATGGGACCATAGAGTCATGTTTTGAAAATTTTAAATTGTAATCAGCTGACAACCAAAATAAAATAATAATGACACTTTTGTAAACCCGAAGCTCTAAAGACGGATGTTCTCAAAACCCTAAAGACGTACATAGAGAGCAATAACTTATTACCAAGCATGTATACAAAATACTAGCTATAGAGACTGATAACTGACTGGTTACAATTGTCGGAACAATACTGTAGTTAAAATTGGGGTGCGATTGATACGAACGTAATGTAAATGACAATGACAATGACCTCGCGACGCCGGTAATGATAACCTAGTAGAAAGAAACGTCCTAGGCCTACTTTGACGTATTTGCCAAGCGTGGTTTCAAATCAGAGTTATCTATCCATCACGCATATAACGGCATGTAATTGGTAAAACTCATACAAAACACGCAACGAATTTCCACAAACTATAGCCTATTCAATCTCCTTATAATTTACATTAAATGCATTTAATATGAAAAAAGGTAATCGAAAATGTAAAACATTTTATAATATTTACCTAACGAGATATATATGATGAAAACTAAAAGGATATAACCTTATGTTTAAAACCTTTACCAAAATCAAAATACAAAAACGAAAGTCCGTCAAATAATTTGCATAGAAGACTAATTTGATAAACAAAACTCATAACAATGAATTGAAGAATTAATATTTTTAGAGAAGCTGTATAAGCCGAACGCTCGAGGCTAGCCGGCTGTGATTGTACCTAGCCTCAACGGCCTCATTTAGAGCGGAATATTTTAATGAAGTGCTCTCAGCCCGGCTGCAGAGAAAGGCTTGGATGAAAGAGTGAATATTAACAATTACAGTCTTCGCATTCCGCCCCTGTATTGAAGCTAATATAAACTTTTGCCGAGGTAATCTTTCACTGTCAAGAGCGAAAGTTGAATGTCACAGTAACTCATTAATGTTTCTTGATTAAAATACAGTATAAATACAGAATCGGTTTTAAAACCGTAGAGTATGCAAAATGAACATTACAACATATGTTAGAATAGAAAGGGCTTAATTGTAATTCAGTTCCCACATGTAACATTAAAAAATTGACAATTTGTTAATATAAAATATTAAATATGTAATTTAATTTTTAGCAATTTTTGAAGACTAGAACTATTGCTTGTTAGTCCCGTGAGTTTTTAAGCACATCCGGGATTAAGAAAACCCTAAAACAATGCTGACTTCCTCGTTGGAATGATTTAGTAGATTATACACACTGATTTTAGCCAGTAAACTTTTGTTTGACTGTTATACGAACAAGAACTCCACTTTAAATAACAGGAAAGTGGCAAATAAAAGACGAAGTCAAGTAATATTTAAGCTATTCAGTAGTTAACGATGACCGCTGTAACATTGCGATTTTGATTTTGGGCTACATGAAATGTCGATTGAAGATATAACAAACAAATTCGTCTACATGTTGATTTTGGAATCCTATAGATAAACTTTAAATTGAAAATTAAACCATAAAATGTATTTGAACACTGTTGCTTGAAATAAATTAAAATGCTTCTCCTAAGTTATTCAGAGAGATGATCATAAGCGCTATACGGATTGTGCTGCTATTTCAGAAGTGTTTGGCTATACTCAGCTTATACACTCTGAAACTGTGTTTTATTGATACAAAATATACAATGCGTTGAATCGAAACTGATATTCGTTTTAACCTTATGATAAAAAAAACGTCGAGTGCGGCCCGTTAAGAATTAAAAGATCGGAAAATATACTACTTTGCACAACTGCAGATAAAAGTATTTTTTTTGATATACCTCAATCGATAAAAAACGGAATTTGGTTTACAAAAATAACCTCCGCGTATTATAGGTATACATGGAAAAAAAGTCCTTTACCACCAGTATAATTTTGCTTTAACATCGACAAAAGCTAATTTCAAGAGTAGACCCTGTTAAATATCCACTGTGATAATCCAAGACCGTTAGCAGAAATATATGTAACCAATAAAACACAACCTAGAGATTTGCAAACGTGACAGTGAAATGTTCAGCTAAGGGTAACGATGAGTGGTGATCAGTGGAATCACTGTCCGTCTCGCCGCAGGGCAAAGCAGCGAGCAGCGAGCAGCGAGCAGTGAGCAGCAAGCAGCAGTGGTCTCGCTAGCTCACTAGCCGCTCTGCCGCCCAACCAAAACATCTCCCCCGGCTATCCAGATCCGGCTGTCTTTCTATTCTCCGTGGAACTGAATACGGCAAAGGTAAAACACCCTGTGACGGTGCGTTCACATCCGGTCGCCAGCAGGAGCAGAGATTAGGAAGTGAGCGACACCGCTTTGCTGCAAGAAAAGGGAAATATCACGTGATTCATCTGGAATTAACTGAAAGTTATGACGAATCGGGGGATAACGCAGGGGTACTTTCTCCTAAGAAATTGTTACTAAAAATGCTACACAAACATTATGCGCGTGATAAATTAACAATTTCATGATTAAAACGAGTTTGGTGATGATAATTTCGTCATACACTGGTCATACAACGCTAATATTCACACTTGAACTGCTATACGTTCAAGACAGTAATGTATCCTGGAACACAGGGACGAAACAATTGTCCACTTTTGGAAAACATTATATCGCTTTTATGGTGAGTTATTTACTTATTTATAGCAATTAATAATTTTTGCCAGAAAGCTACAATGTAAAACGAGTTCGCACGCATCACGCTGACATGAGTGAAGCGAATTTCCGTTCTATTTTTGGCTTTTTACGTTCTTTCGTTTTATTAACTTAAAATACGATAGCAATTACCAATTAACTTAAAATCTGGGGCTTTTCTGAACAGTTTTGGGTCAAAACCCAAAATTTGATAAGTTAATCTCCCCAAAAAGAGGGTTAGGGTTTCATGTTTGTTTTGCCCAACGGACGTGTCGAACTGATAATAGAAAGAAATGTCCATATCAAAATGGAATGAAGTCGGCCAAAAAATGCGACCGCTAGAGTGCACACATATAATATTAAAAAAACTTGTTCAGGGCGTCACGGCAGGAACTTCCATTGTGGTCCCGGGCTTAAGTTTCTCCGTGCGGGTTACCTAATGCCTCACATTTCCATAGGGAATTCCCTTTTATCTAATACGGCGCATCCCAACAACTGATGTCCGCGCCGGGGACGGTCGGGGCCGCGACACGGTTCCCTTTGTTCCCCGATCACGACATTCGTCCAATGTCAAAGACCGTGACAACTTGCGTCATTCGACTCTATCACAATCAAGTTTGCCCAACGTTCTAGACATTTATCAGTCCGAGGTCGACCCGAGAATACCTCGGATTATCGCTAGGTCAGCTACGTTCATGCCCTCGTAAACAGTTAATCTTCTACCGTGATACTGTTAGGTTTCATCACTACGACAGTTTAATCTTCTATGACCCACCGTAAAGGGGTGTGATTGAGACGTGGCAGGATATTAGTGTAAGGATGTGGGGTGTCTTCTAACTTTTAACAAGATATACAAAAGACATAATCTCATTTCATAACGGGGAAACGATTTGTAATAAAAATGGTTTTAGTTTTCTGTGTTACAATGAAACAAGGAAAGGGTCTTGGGGAGTGTAATAGAATTTGGAGGAGGGAGTTTAAAACTCAACATTTCTGCAGTGAGAAATTAATTGGCAATCTCCAGTCTCTAGACCTATATTTACTTCAAGCAAAAAAGTGATGAGAAAATTCAACAAGCGATAATGATTGACGTTCCGCTACTTCTCTATCTCTGCTGGCAATAAACTTGTTTGGAAGCACCGACATATCGTGTTGCATTTATATAGGGTATCTATCACGAAAGTATATTTTGTTTTTTACACTAACATCTTGTTACACAACGTAAAGTGCGAAATTGGCAAAGAATACTAACTACACAAATTTTCCCTTAATTATGGTTGTTATATAAATGGTTTTTAAGTTTTATAGCTGTCAATGCAATGCTACTTAGTATACTGTACCTGTACCATCCATGTTAAACTTTTTTCCGAAATTCCTCGAAACGACAAATTCTTTTGAATTGCATCTCCTTTGTAATATGCGACTGTTTACTCATAAATTATGATTTTGTTCACAATCTACTTCATCATATTGAGATTTATGAACCTCAAAGCTAATAGTTGGATCTGTGATAACAAATTCTATACATTTCTTCCTGCCAATGACAATAATTTTTTAATACTCAAAGGGCATTACACAAAACAGATTCTTGTTTACTAACTTTCAATTGTCAAAAAACACAATTTTTGAAGCTTTTATTTCTAAACCCGACTTATTTTTTGAAATACAGGAGGCATCATTTTTCTGGACCTAAAGCAATACAAAAACACTGAATTTAAATCAAAATCATCAGCACAATTTTCTGATGTTTTGGAATTACCACATTAAAACACCTGGTACAATGTTCCAAGATTACAATTTAACTATCATGGACATAGATTCGTTCAATACAAGAACACGAGTTTAACAAAAAAGTTAAAATCTACTTACACCTTTATTGATAGCAGAACTGATAAATTAAGTTCTCTCACTTCCGTAAATGGATTTACGAGAAACTATGAAATTGTAAGGGAAGATTCAATCTGATCAATTTATCTAAACTTTGAAATTGTAAGGGAAGATTCAATCTGATCAATTTATCTAAACTTTGAAATTGTAAGGGAAGATTCAATCTGATCAATTTATCTCTCGGTGATGGAAGCGAACTATTAACAACAATTAATTAATGGAGAGACTAAGTCTCTTGTCAGAGCTTCGCTTTGTGCTCCGAATTGGAGAAGGTTAACTTGCGATAAATACACTTATTTAAACCGAGGTTGCCACTAATCAACCCACGTGCAACCAAAGGTTAAAGGTTAAAAGTCTTGCCTGCCAACTCTGGTGTTCAGTGATGAAGCGAGTTTACTAGTTATTTGAGAGAAAAGATTCAAAAGTTTATACACGTGTATCTTAACACGGAGGAAGGAGGATTCACTGCTTCCAAGCTGAACTATTATAAACCTTATCACAACAAAGTACCGCACCGAGGAGCCGAGCCATTCTCAGTGATATTTGAATTGTTTCATGGGAGAAAAAGATGTCCACCCTGTATGCAATCTTTATTCAATGGTTCTAGTAAATGTTTTCAAGAAATCATTCGTTGATTCATTACCTTGTGCAAGCGCTACTTTGACAGTCCCTTCATCAATTTAATTTATTCACAGCTGTTATGATAATTGTTTTGATTTGAAACTCCAAAAGCACAATGTTAAAATTTTCAATTTTAAAATCAGATTTTTAACAAAGTATGAATTATTCCGGGGTTGAGGTTTTACTGATCGATTATTTAAGTCCAAAAGCCCCTAATTCTAAAGTTTTAACACAATTGTTCTGCTGGATTCCGAGATAAGCTTTACGAACAAACAGACATTGCTTCATTGCTTGCATAAGAGTATAGTATAATGTGGCTTTTTTAAATTGTTGCTCATCTAATGGTTTAAGGCAAAACCCAAAAACCATAGTGTGCAAACACATTTTTCACCTTTATCCATGACTAAATAATTTATTAATGTTAAAACAGCGAGATTTGAAAGTGAAATGAAAGAAAACCGCGATGTGTTAAAAAGTTTGTTAAAAACTTGCAGCTGCAGACCCCTGAAGGGTCCCCTAGCCAGATTTTTGCTTTATTTATTACAGCGGCCTAAGCAGTAACTCGTACTACTTGCTGTTTAGGGAAAACTTTGATTCACCTGCTCGTTTGCAAAGTTTCTGATTTAAACACACAGAAGAGCAGCGATAATATATTTTGTAAGATATATTGAACAACTAAGGGAGTGTAACTGGTGAATGTTTTTCAAATTATAGATTCTTCTCCCCCTTTTAACCCACACACACCTCATTCTTCCTCTAATAGAAAATCATCATTGATTTATATTTTTGTTATTAGAATAAAAACCATAATTTTATAAAAAAACAATCTGTTTTAATTTTGAACTGTAAAACTACACCACAATGTGTTTTACAATTTTTAAACATCATCAAGTATGAGGTCATACACACACACTGTTACTTTATTCAACTGTGGAACGCACAAAGGAACAGGTAAATACTAGATGTAACAGTGACACCTATCCAACGCTGGTGCGCATGCGCAACAGCTTCGGCATGGACTGCGCGTAGACGGTCGTCACATACGATACTAGGGAAGATATCTGGTTGGTTAAGGTTACACTGTGTTTATCTAGGGGAGAGGGGAACCGTGTTCAGTATTAAATAACACAAAATGTTTAAATTTCACCCTAGATACCAGGCTTTAATTATAAACTAGCTGTTTCCCCGTTTGTCTTACGGGGATCTCGCATCTCCCTCACATAAAATGCAATTCATTACAAAATTGTAAGGTAATCAGCACAGAGACATATTGGTTCCAGGAAGAAATAGGTTATATTTTGTTACTTAGGCCAAAGTTAAGAAATGTATCAGGTCCTTTAAACCTTGTAGGCCTATATGGGAAAGTTAGCATGCTTTTAATGGTTGTTATGAATGTAGTTAGTTAAGTATAGTATAGTATAGGTATTGAAAATATATAATGTTCTTTATTTGCTTGCTAAGATCGTTTAAATTAAATTAAAATAGATAAATTTAATATGAATATTTAAAAATGAACATGAAACATTTAATTAGCAAGTAAATAAAAAATAGTGTAGAAAATAAATTATGATAGCACAGATAGAGGATTTTAAATTTATGAATTATATTTTTATGGTATTACACAAGAAGGTGGACCAAGTTTTAATATAAACTGGGGAGAGATTGATTAATTTGGTTCTGTTTCGTTAAGCTAAACCTAATTATTATTGATGGTTTACAAATAAAATAGTAAACACACTAAGCATTACAATCCTCTAACAGGAAGAATAACTATGTAAATAATTACATCGCCTACACGAAGAACACAAACTACACGAAGATTGTCTAACCTGTGGAGGAAGAACTTAATGATACCTTGCCTTCGATAAGACTCTATAGTAAACACACTAAGCATTACAATCCTCTAACAGGAAGAATAACTATGTAAATAATTACATCGCCTACACGAAGAACACAAACTACACGAAGATTGTCTAACCTGTGGAGGAAGAACTTAATGATACCTTGCCTTCGACAACACTCTATAGTAAACACACTAAGCATTACAATCCTCTAACAGGAAGAATAACTATGTAAATAATTACATCGCCTACACGAAGAACACAAACTACACGAAGATTGTCTAACCTGTGGAGGAAGAACTTAATGATACCTTGCCTTCGACAACACTCTATAGTAAACACACTAAGCATTACAATCCTCTAACAGGAAGAATAACTATGTAAATAATTACATCGCCTACATGAAGATTGTCTAACCTGTGGAGGAAGAACTTAATGATACCTTGCCTTCGACAACACTCTATTCTTAACCTGTAATTTCCCTCTTAAATTCACTTAACAACTTTGGACATGCTATCTTATTACATAGTCAATTAAAGATTTAATGATTGAATGTTTGTTTAGAAGGTTTTAAATTATTCTAAATGGGTAGGCTGATTTACCTAATATAATGATAGAAAAACTAACCATCATATGAACTACTACAGTATTACTACATTGACTACACTTTCTAAAATGGTTATCCTTCAGAAATAATTCCACTGTTAAGACAATGTTGTACTCTATATAAAATTCTTGAAAAATACATAAATAAAGTTATGGTAGTGTGGTTGACGAAAACAATCACCCTTTACAATATTGGGGGGATATCTTAGAATTTTTACTTGTAATTATGTAGTCATAAGATATGACATGCCGCTCCACTCATTAAAGCAATCAGGGCACACTACAGGTATGTAAAATCACCCCGGAAAATATTTTAGTGTATGACTATACCTAATTCATGAAATAAATGAGTTTGAATTTGATTTAGGCCTAGTACCAATGTAAGTGAGACGTTTATAGGTTTATAATCCATTCTGATGGAAGAAGAGCGGTTGAAAAAGAGAATGCCTGAGGTTGAGAAAGTTTTATTTTTGAAAAAAAAATAGTTAAGGAGATGGTTAATTTTGAGGATACTAGTTACACCAGAAACATTTTGGTTTCACTGTCTTTACCTTATTACTGGGTCATTCTATGGTGAAGCAGTAAACAGGGGAGCATTAACGGCTATAACCATATTTGTAAATAATAATTTGACCTAATGAGTTAGTTATCTCCAAAAGTTAAACCCTGAAACTTAAAGACCAAAGAGACAAATTCCTAAAGGACTTTTTAATATTTTCTGAATTTTGATAAATGTAGGAATCATAAAACACATTGATATACGTTATGATTGGATTTGACATGTAAACAACTTCGAATTAATTTCACAGATTTCCCACTTGATTACATGTTCTTTAAATTGGAGTTTTAAATATTACAAACCACAAATGTTTACACTGAGTTTCAATAGAAAAATGAATTTGTTTGGATTTCTTTAGATGCCAAGATATAGCCAGATCGAGTGCTTTATTTCTACGTATTCCTATTGCAACTGATTTTGGAAAAAATGTGGTAAAACTCTTTTTGCAGGTTTTAGTGGCAACAAAGTAAATCTTGAACAAGAGGAATCCATCCTGGGCACTCCAAAGGGACATGGTTTGTACCAGGGAGCACATTCGCTGGTTTGTATAAACAACCAGGAAAGTAAATAGCTAAAGGCAAGAGTGGGGGATTGAAAGGTGTGAGACTTGGTAAGCTGCTCAGAGGGATTGAGGTCAAACATTCTGCCCTCTCAGTGTCTCTAGCACACAAACGACAAACATCATCACCATAAACAACCAGGAAAGTAAGTAGCTAAAGGCAAGAGTGGGGGATTGAAAGGTGCGAGACTTGGTAAGCTGCTCAGAGGGATTGAGGTCAAACATTCTGCCCTCTCAGTGTCTCTAGCACACAAACGACAAACATCATCACCATAAACAACCAGGAAAGTAAGTAGCTAAAGGCAAGAGTGGGGGATTGAAAGGTGCGAGACTTGGTAAGCTGCTTAGAGGGATTGAGGTCAAACATTCTGCCCTCTCAGTGTCTCTAGCACACAAACGACAAACATCATCAACCTGGTTTGTATAAACAACCAGGAAAGTAAGTAGCTAAAGGCAAGAGTGGGGGATTGAAAGGTGCGAGACTTGAAAAGCTGCTCAGAGGGATTGAGGTCAAACATTCTGCCCTCTCAGTGTCTCTAGCACACAAACGACAAACATCATCACCCTGGTTTGTATAAACAACCAGGAAAGTAAGTAGCTAAAGGCAAGAGTGGGGGATTGAAAGGTGCGAGACTTGGTAAGCTGCTCAGAGGGATTGAGGTCAAACATTCTGCCCTCTCAGTGTCTCTAGCACACAAACGACAAACATCATCACCCTGGTTTGTATAAACAACCAGGAAAGTAAGTAGCTAAAGGCAAGAGTGGGGGATTGAAAGGTGCGAAACTTGGTAAGCTGCTCAGAGGGATTGAGGTCAAACATTCTGCCCTCTCAGTGTCTCTAGCACACAAACGACAAACATCATCACCCTGGTTTGTATAAACAACCAGGAAAGTAAGTAGCTAAAGGCAAGAGTGGGGGATTGAAAGGTGCGAGACTTGGTAAGCTGCTCAGAGGGATTGAGGTCAAACATTCTGCCCTCTCAGTGTCTCTAGCACACAAACGACAAACATCATCACCCTGGTTTGTATAAACAACCAGGAAAGTAAGTAGCTAAAGGCAAGAGTGGGGGATTGAAAGGTGCGAGACTTGGTAAGCTGCTCAGAGGGATTGAGGTCAAACATTCTGCCCTCTCAGTGTCTCTAGCACACAAACGACAAACATCATCACCCTGGTTTGTATAAACAACCAGGAAAGTAAGTAGCTAAAGGCAAGAGTGGGGGATTGAAAGGTGCGAGACTTGGTAAGCTGCTCAGAGGGATTGAGGTCAAACATTCTGCCCTCTCAGTGTCTCTAGCACACAAACGACAAACATCATCACCCTGGTTTGTATAAACAACCAGGAAAGTAAGTAGCTAAAGGCAAGAGTGGGGGATTGAAAGGTGCGAGACTTGGTAAGCTGCCCAGAGGGATTGAGGTCAAACATTCTGCCCTCTCAGTGTCTCTAGCACACAAACGACAAACATCATCACCCTGGTTTGTATAAACAACCAGGAAAGTAAGTAGCTAAAGGCAAGAGTGGGGGATTGAAAGGTGCGAGACTTGGTAAGCTGCCCAGAGGGATTGAGGTCAAACATTCTGCCCTCTCAGTGTCTCTAGCACACAAACGACAAACATCATCACCCTGGTTTGTATAAACAACCAGGAAAGTAAGTAGCTAAAGGCAAGAGTGGGGGATTGAAAGGTGCGAGACTTGGTAAGCTGCTCAGAGGGATTGAGGTCAAACATTCTGCCATCTCAGTGTCTCTAGCACACAAACGACAAACATCATCACCCTGGTTTGTATAAACAACCAGGAAAGTAAGTAGCTAAAGGCAAGAGTGGGGGATTGAAAGGTGCGAGACTTGGTAAGCTGCTCAGAGGGATTGAGGTCAAACATTCTGCCCTCTCAGTGTCTCTAGCACACAAACGACAAACATCATCACCCTGGTTTGTATAAACAACCAGGAAAGTAAGTAGCTAAAGGCAAGAGTGGGGGATTGAAAGGTGCGAGACTTGGTAAGCTGCTCAGAGGGATTGAGGTCAAACATTCTGCCCTCTCAGTGTCTCTAGCACACAAATGACAAACATCATCACCCTGGTTTGTATAAACAACCAGGAAAGTAAGTAGCTAAAGGCAAGAGTGGGGGATTGAAAGGTGCGAGACTTGGTAAGCTGCTCAGAGGGATTGAGGTCAAACATTCTGCCCTCTCAGTGTCTCTAGCACACAAACGACAAACATCATCACCCTCTCAGTCAAACAAACCAGACTCATCATATCATAGTGAAAAGATCCATCAGTAATGTTTGAAGTATTGGGTACTTGATGTGATGGAACGGAACTTTTTTAAAAGAATCACTCTCGTCAAGATGATGAAGATGGAGGACCATTATTTACTACAAACTGACAGTTGGCATGTTGTCATCTTTTAAGGATACAAACACTCTCTTGTAAATATTTCAACCTATATTTCAAAGTACAATTTAGGCGACCTCAACATTTAGTAAAATAGCTTTTACCGTAACTCAAAGAGCTATTTTGCCCTCGATTAAATAATTTCTATTTATTTTTACTAATGGTCCTTTAAAATTGATGTTCACTAATTAAATGTTCATTTTTATACTTATGATTTTAAATCACATAAAAATGTAATTTTAACCCATTGAGGTAGTAATTTTATTCTATTTGCAGTAGCCTATAACGGGAATTGATTGGTGCTGCGCTCTAGTAGCAAAATATGTAACTAATGACCGCGGGCGTCTACAGTTCTATCCGCTAGGGGCGCGGACTGAGTGAAAAACCTTAATATCGCCGCCAGGCCTTTGGTCGTGTTAGCTGAGTTGGCTACGTCGTGGAAACACCTTGGCCAGGTGGTGATACGATGTTCATGGGTTCGATTCCCGCACACGACCAAAACTGACCAGTTGTGCAACTCTCAATGAGTTAACCGGTCTGTGGCAACGTTGGTGGGAGGGCCCAAGTAAAATAAGCGGTGGCAGGCTTGCTTGGAAGTTGATGGGATCGGTTAATTCTTTGAGACTTGCACATGGTCAACACTGATTTTGCTAATTTTTACTTATGTCTACTGTGTGTGTGCCAATGCGACTTTCTAAACTGAAAAAAACAATATTTTAATTAAAATACACCATTAATCCATTTAAAAACACCAATTTTATTCTCCAATTCACAGGTTAATAAAATTACAAGTAAGGAACGAGACCAGCTCGTATGTCTACTCCAATGGGTTAAATAGTTACACAGCCACATAAGGGCAAAAACAGCTGTGATCTAAATCAAAGTGGGTCTGTAACTGTTGCCATTCCTGTCAGTTTAATAATCTAGTACCTCACCTTTGGTAACCTGCGCATTTTTAAATGAGAGAAGAAGTTTAGAAATGGGGTATAGTTGTTAGTCTCATAATGGTATTTATTCCTACAACAGTTTAAATTTAAACACGATTTTTCATTGTCCTGGAAGTTAACAGTTTACTGTGCAAGTTATTTCCCACTGATGCAAAATTACAAATGTGTTCTTGTAGAAATCATAAACTGGCAGATTTTATTTCAATTCACCTTAATACAATACATACCTATGATTAACTTGTGGAGGCACAACAAGAAATTTGTAGATGGCATATGCCCTTAAAAAAATATAGGCCCAATTGAAAATTGAAAACCTATATGCAAAACTAAAAATTATTTTAATATTGTTTGAATTATAATAATTGAAAACAGTTAATAAATAATAAAAAAGTTACTTTTACAAAAACACCACTATAAACTGTATTGATTGTCTAAGCAAAAATATCCTTTTCTTTAATTTCAGCAATTTAATATATATTTTTTTAAACTTCTTAAGAAGAATAGCTGGTCCCTTTAAACATAGCGGGATGCATTGAGATGTAACATACCCCACCAGAGGCGAGATAGGAAACATGAGAACACCACAGGACATTCTCGCCTGATAACTTATCTCTCTTTACAACACAACTAGACCAAACTTCCTCATGCCACTTCCAAATCGCTTGAATGTTGATGCTCAAAATATGTTTCCTCTTTTAACTTGTTTTTAATGACAAATTATACCGGGAAAGAAAAATATCCCGTTGCCTCTTAAATTCTTAATTGTTGTTCTGTTTTAGGTGCATATACAAATAATAAAGCTTTTCAGTATTTCACCGTTCTTGCCCCGTCCTGTAACAAATTTGAATGGGAGAGTGTGAAAAACTGGTGCTTTACTACACTGGACATCGGTTTATAACAAGTAAAACTGTACCTATTTACTATTTTTACGCTCGTAAATGAGCAAAGTCAACATGTATGTGTAAATACCCCCGTCGCAGCAAACCTGCGTACTCAGCGAATTTCCAATGCATTTATATGTTTCTCACTCCTACATAAAGCCACTTACAAAGTTTCACAAAAATACACTTATAAATAAGTGATTTATAATATTTTATTTATTCTCCATAAGAATAATATTAGGACGGAGTACGCAGGTTTGCAGCAACGAGGAAGATAAGAAATGGGTTTTTATGCTAATATCAATATAACTCAACTAGGCAAAGTCATTTACCAGTTGTTATTCATTTATGTTCATAATTAAGGGAGACATAGCATTTAATTATTATCTATAAGAATAACATGGGGCTGAGTACGCAGGTTTGCTGCTACAGGAGCCTTTGGCAAAAAATGTTTTTTTTTGAGCAAATATCAATAGACCACAACAAGATGAAGCCATATACCAAGTTTCGTCAGCATACGTTCATACATAAGTGAGATATAAAATTTGTCTTTTCCTCCATAAGAACAACATTAGACAACGTACTGTGTTTAGCACTTTCAATATCTCGGGAACCAACTGACGTAGAGAAATGTTCAAGATACCAAATTGTGTGTTTTTTTAAGCTGAATCAAATGGTAAAAACTAAAATTTGACGATTTCAAAAATTATATTTAAAAAATTCAAAAAACCCGTTTTTGGGGTACAAAACCCCCCAAAATACCCTTTCGGATGGAGCGATCTGGCTGGTTTTCGAACTTAGTCATAAATGTTGCTTTACACATTTATACCTAATTTCATCAAAATCGGATCATTTTTACAAGAGTTATCATGCTCACAGACACACACATTTATGTATATATATATATATATATATATATATATATATATATATATATATATATATATATATACAGTATCGAACAAATGGTGTTTTTGGGGTCTGGGGACCTCAAAACGAAAAGTTATCATGGTCCCGGGCCTAGGTCTTACCATGCCAACTACGGTAATAGCTTCTTCCCTATAGGGGAAATTCGCTAAAATGGAAAACAATAAAGAAACTCACTGCCTAGTCTACAGTGGGTTCACACTCGGCAGACTATCCAGGCTACATATTTGCATGAACCTCATTCCAGGCCGTGTGTAATTGACGCCAATTAATTAATTAATTTGCAGAAATTGTTCATGGGGCTTTCCAGATGGAAGATATGGCTCAACTTTCTCATAAACTTTTCCCCAGAATCTGCACCTCTTTATAATTAGGTAATTTCGCTTTGTTTTTAATAAACCTTCCTGTGAGAATGAGGGGCGTTCACATGGTCGTTGTTAGCTAGTCTTAGAATCTTAATATATTACGCCTTCCGCAGAGCAATCATTAAAAAGGTTAATCATTTAAAGGTTTAACTAAATTAACAGTTATATGATCCTTACAATTTAAAAAGTGAGAAAATAATAGTTCCACTTACCGTAATTTGTTTGAATGATTATGATTATTTTAAGAAATTTTGATTTGGGAATGGATAATTATACGTTTCTAAATCATAATTCCTTCAAATAATCGTAATTAATTATACAAATGAGATAGGTACTATTCCAGTTGGAAATCTATTATGAAAATAGTAATGTCAAATGACAAATTATAATTTGATTTTTACTGATTAACAACTGAAAATTAAAAAAAGTTGTTCATAAAAAACATTTTAATGTAATTTGTTGTTGTATTACACATTATTTGAATTTACTGTTAAATTATTATTAATACGCTTAATCAGAAATTGTAATGTTTTTTTTGTAATGTGTTTTGTTTTAGGGGGGAAACCCTAATTTTCAGCCTAAAGTTTTCACCTGACAGAAAGTAATGTAAACCAAACTGAACTAAAGAAGAAACAATTAACTTATGAAAAACACTAGACACTTTTATAACCAGTACATAAATTCACTTTAGCAAACAGTAGCATACCGGTACTGATGGAATTTAATTTCCTACATCTCAAATTATGTCAAAACAATAAATATTACGGGATCTAATAAATAATATAATAAAAATAATGAAAAATATTAACAACATGTAGGTAATATGCTAATCAAAAAGTTGATTGATAAATATAATTATTACCTGCACATGTGGCAGGTTATTAGAATACCTCCTTTATATCTCCTAATATCAACTTGCAACTGATAATACTAATGTATGGACTGAAATTAAATCTGTATTGGTTCTTATTGTAGAACAAAATAAAGCAATAATTTGTAACTAAATCTACTGTGAGTCACAAGCCTTTTGTTGTTCTGTTTAAACTTGGGAGCACGCTTGTTGCTTGTTTGTCGTAATCGCTCTCTTATCACAAAGTACCAATTAAAGGAGAGGAAAGCTTTCTCAACTGCTGTAACGAGTTGATTCCAACTCCTATTGTGGTACTGCCTCAGCATCTCCAACCACACAACTAAAATATTTGTCTTAGTGATAACCCAAAGTAATCAGTTTAGTTTACATTGGGTTATGTAAAATATTTGTTTCAACATTATTTGGAAAACGGCTAGATGAGTTTAATTTAGAATCTGTTTATGCTTACGAGCATAATCTGCTATTTTTGTATCATCGATAATCTATGTTGAGTGTTGATATCAGCAATTGATTTATTTATAACCATAACAATTTAAATCATTGGTAATTTTGTATAACTAAGGAATAATAAGAAATATTTCATCCTGGTAAATATTTATGACGTGATAAGTGCAGTAAAACATCCATTTTAAATATATTCAACCTTATAGAAAAGAAGGTAGGTACCTAATCTATTGTTGGTACTAAATAAGTTGCAATTGATCTAGCTATTGCATTAAACATATCAAACAATATTTAAGTAAACTTTGAAGCACAAACTTATTCACGACTAAAATTTATATTTTCACGCAGAAAACACAAACAATATTTTCCCACAAAAAAATGCTTAGCTTTCTTTGTGTTGTTCTAGTTTTACGACAGTTCTGTTGTTGCATAGAGGTACTTCAGAATGTGCCAGTGGTTGGAAAGCGGAACTGAATCGTGAATGGAAATTTGGCAGTCTGTACGGCTTGATAGGCATTGAGCTTCAACCTAGCAACACGGCTCCGTTGTTTTAAACTCACTTTTCAAGTGAGGTAACCCTTAGATAATTAGCATTAGGTGACAGTATTGCCATATGCTCTCAAAACAGATTTAAAATATCCTGATTATGTAAAAGATCAGCAACAACCAACATTAGTACAAATATTTTACTATGATAAACAGTACTACAGATAAACATTTTAAATCAGTAGCAGGAACCCACTATTAGCCAAACAGTTTTGACGCTTAAGGGAGATAGAAAAGGTTTTTATTTATTATTTTTAAAGTTAATGTGTTTAGGTCAAACCATTAATTATTTTTACATTGTAACACCTGTCATTCTATAGCTACCTACATAAGTTAAACTGTCAAAAAATATTTATGACAAGTGGCTGTTGCTTGAGACGAAACATAAATCAGTGTTTGACCATGAATTGATTTTCAACAGCTACATCTGCAGATTTCTATATATTGTATTGCCATTCCAAAAGCTGTCTTGTGTCCTTGTTAATTGCATATCGAGTCGTTTTGCAATAGGGTTTAATTAAAAATTATTCCCTATAATAGGCAGTGAAAAACATTAAGAGGGGTCAATGATCTTCAAATTTATAATAAAGGATCGAAAATTTAAACTCACTTTGCACAAGTACAAATTAAGGCCATTTCCAACCAACTCAATGCCCTTACTGTGATTCCATCCCCAATTTTGGGTACCTTGATTGCTAGAATCGGTTCAGAAATAACGGAAGAATTCTGTCCAAACAACCTACACTTTGAGCAAAAGCGTAATTTCAGTTTTTTTTATTGGAGGGGCAAAAATGGCCGTGATTGTGATCGTGGTTATTGTAATCATATATTAGAATAAGTAAACTTTGCTCGGGGGAAGGCCAATCAGTTTGTTTAGATGACTTTGAGTAATATTTCACCACTTCTCCCTACTGATAATCAGATTTGTATGACTAATTTGCCTCTTTTCTGCAGTTTTAAGGTCACTCTAGTTGTTATTTATAGCTCAATGTCCCTTTGATTTATTTTACAACTCTATACATGTAATCTTCACTCAAATATTTTAATCTCTGCTCTCAGAAAATCACATGTTAATTTAAAAAAATTTGAGCCGTTAATATTTTATTTGAATAAATTTATTTATCATAAACAACATGAGTATTACTTTGACAGCTCTCTGGTTGATTATGAACAGCTGTTACAATTCTTTTGTTTTGATTTGAAACTCCATAAGCTCAATGTTAATTTTCTTAACTTTTCATTTTAGTTTTTTTACATTATTTGAATTTTCCTGGGGATGAGGCCTGTCTAGAAATTATTTTTATCTCAGAAATTAGTTATTTCGAACATTTGAAGGAAATCGCTGGAGCCGTTTTTGAGATCAGCGTCGCAAGCAAGCAAACCTTACTCATATTAGAGTATAGGATAGGATAATCCTCTAAATTATTGGGGGGGGGAGCTGCCCCCCTTGCCACCCCCAAATTACGCCTATGCCTTTGAAAATGTTATTGCCAAAGTCTAAAACTTATAATCTGTCACTGCAAGCAAAAATACCAGAAAATGTGTACTCACTGTGTTTGATGAGTCGTAAAGCTTCTGCAGTTCGTCGTAGAGCCACATCTCCACTGCCAGCCTCTTCCTGATCAGCGACATCTGATGGCTGCCGTACTTCGCTGTCAGGAACTTCTCTCTCCTCTCCTTAACTTCGCCTTTCTCGATGAAGTTGACATGGAGACCAGTCTTGGCGGGGCTTCGCCTTTCTTCAACTTCACCAGCCCGTAGCACTCCACACTCCATTCTGTATTGTCCTGCCTAGAGAAGAGAAAACAAATTTTTACTAAAATGCTACACATCATTAGGCCTACTAATATTGGACATCAACTTGGACTTCATGTTTTGATTTTTAGCGAGTCATTAGCTTTTCTGTGAGTCCCTGAGGTCCCAAGTAGAATTCTTGTCCTGCCAATTTCTGTTTGCTTAATTCAATGTTTACATGCTACCCAAAAAGTCTTAATTTTACAAAAAATCAATAAGTCTAAACTATCTTATGACTGTTGATATAGTACCATGTTTCAAGTAATTCTTATAAATCACCAGATTTAAATAACAGACACACCTTTTTCAAGTTATATGTTAAATTATTTCTCTGCCTGAAGACATAGAGCTAGGTACTAAGTTAGGTACTCCTTACTACTCTGGTTACATAGAATAATCATTTTTAGTATTCATCTTTTACAAACTAATATTCTAATAAACATATGTTTAATGAATCATAACTTATGACCAAATATAATCGTCGTCGGTCGTACCGTACCTAAATAAATATTATTTTATGATGAAGCTTTTAAAGCCAATGGGACAAAATGCTCTGGAATTTTGTTTTTTCCTAAGTTGTATAAACATACGGTACATTGTTGTAGGAATCAGACCAACAAACATATATAGACCTATCGATAAACATTAATACTGGTACGAGTCTATGAAACGAAAACACAGTCGAATTTGGAATGTCAAGTTTTTCATTTGATTTAGGTATTAAAAAATCACCTTTTAATATCGGCTAAATTTAAAGTAGGTTAACTAAATACAAATACAACACTTTTCTGTAGCGTACGTGCATGAACCTTGGCTATGTGAAACAGGTTTAAGAAATTCAATAGCTACAAATAATTAGATAGGCTAACTTATGATGTAATAATAAAAATAGATTTCAATTAAAATATAATCATCTTGCTAGTTATAACTTCGCATTTCATTTTACTAGGATTGCTTAGAAGCAAGTGTACAATAACTTACAGTATCAACTGGTTTATATTTAAATAAATATCCATAATTCATTGATAGTAATATAGGTAATTTCAAAGAGACATTGCTTAACAGGTATATTAAAATTCTTTAGGATACCATATTTTAACTGACAGAGATAATGTAAAAGCAGTCTTTTTAACTAAAAAACTAAATCTCGAATGCCCAATCGGGTGAACTTGACATTGGAATCTATCTACCTCTTTAGATTAGCATATTAATCCATGTGACTTACTGGCAATTATACAAAATAAACTTGTAATTACCGGTTAGAAATTAATACATACAGAATTACCAAAATATACCGTATCACAATCGAGGGTAAATTAGCAAGAGTTCAGTTATGATAAACAAAATTAACGCTAAAAAGGGAGTAAAGACAAGGAGTGGGCCTCACCTACTGTAGAGCAACGACCTCCTGCAAGAGTCGCCGCACTGACTGAGAATATCACGGTAAATACACCGAACAAACTCTAGGTCTAGGGTACAGAAAACTACAAAGCACGAACTTGCACTCAGAACGGACACTAAAACACAACAACGTTTAAATTTAGGGAATCACTCTAAAAATAAACAAACGACGAGGTTGTAAACTGACACTCGGGCAGACGACGACAGACTGCGAGTTTAACGCCGCACCCACCGCTGGAGTCTAGCGCTAGTGTCGCTTCTCCTTTGTGAATCGAGCAATGGAACAATGATGTTGTGGTGACGTACTTCTCAAGTCTCTTATTTTGCAAGCTGTCCGCTCGATGAGGTAAACATATCCTGGAGCGGTCATTTCGCTGATTGTTTAGATTAGTCATCAGCAAACAAACCGGTGGATTGGAAGTCAATGCTCGTGGTGAAGTAAAATGCGTTGACCCTCTGATTATGGAGTTTAATTTTCAAGTATATGTTTTTTAAAACTAACTTAAAATTCCTACGATTCCAACGCCCGAGAATAAAATACCCCCGTCGCAGCAAACCTGCATACTCAGCGAATTTCCAATGAATATTTTTATAACATAACACATTAAAACGATTAACAGGATTCATAAGAAATAAATTCACAAGCAAGCGATATTTGAAATATTAATTATTCTCCATAAGAATAACATTGGGGATGAGTATGTAGGTTTGCTGCAACAAGGCAACAAAATAATGGGTTTTTATGCAAATATCAATAGAACTCATCTTAGTGAAGTCACATACCAAGTTTCATCCATATACATTCATAAATAAGCGATATATAACATTTTAAGTATTTTCCATAAGAATAACATGGGGACCAAGTACCTAGGTTTGCTGCTACAGGAGCCATAGGCGAAAAATTGTTTTTTTGTGCAAACAACAATAAACCATAACCAGATCTAGCCATATACCAAATTTCGCCAGTTTATGTTCATAAATAAGCGAGATATACAATTTTTCTTTTTCTCCATAAGAATAACATTAGACAACGTACTGTGTTTAGCACTTTCAATATCTCGGTAACCAATTGACGTAGAGCAATGATCAAAATGCCAAATTGTTTGTTTTTTTAAGCTGAATTCAATGGTATAAATTAAAATTTGATTTAAATTAAAATTAAATGTGAAAACCCAAAAAAACAGATTTTTGGGGTACAAAACCCCCCAAAAACCCCCCTTCGGATGGTGAGATTCATCTGGTTTTCGAACTCGTTCAAATAAATGGTACTTTACACATTTGTACCAAATTTCATTAAGATCGGACCTTTTTTACGAGAGTTATCGTGCTTACGGACACATATATATATATATATATATATATAAATATATATATATAAATATATATATATATAAACATTTGAACGAATGGTGTTTTTGGCATCTGGGGACCTCAAAATGAAAAGTTATCATGGTCTCGGGCTTAAGTCTTACCATGAGACCTACGGTAATAGCTTCTTCCCTATAGGGGAAATTCGCTAAAAATGATATTCGCTATGCATTTTAACGAAAACTGAAAACAAACGAATCTGGCTAAAATATTTGTCACCATTTTTGATCAGAACTTTGATAGTTAAGAGCTGCGAAGTTCTAAAGAAAAGTGATATGGAGAATGACTATTAATCAGATTTGCCAGATCAGGTAAAAAATCTACTTTTGCAACCGTATACCTCAAGGTTTCGCCTCCGCTTTCAAAGTTCTCGCTCAAGAAGATTTTATTTGAGTAGATGATAAATAAAAAAGATGTTGATTAAGAGGTCAATAAAGTTCACTACAGAATGCATATAACTATTCTATTCCTGGGGCCCGGGCGTATACAAAATGTTGAGTTTACGCAGGTGATGCGAAGATTGTATTTCTCGTAATACTGTAAATGGTAAAACAATATCCACAGATAAATGTACTTCCGATCCGAATAGAGGTTGTTGGTTAGGAACAACTTTACTGTACGTAATGGCTATTTCGCACCGAAGGCGTCGTTTATTTAGTGCTGGGACATACGTTGGTTTACCTACATGTTACTGAAATTGTAATTTGATAAGTTTTATAAACATACTTCGAAAAACCCGACACAATCTAGGCTACTATTTTCTGAAACTACTAACTATACTTTGAGACTTATTGCAAATGCATGGTGACCGGTTTAATTTTTAAATCACGCAAAAGTAGAAGAAAACAGTAAGATATAGATAGCTAAATTGGTCGAGTAAATGATAAACAATTGTACAGGCTAACTATTTTGTTAGCTGCATCTCAATATATAAGAAATTATTTGTTTAAAATTCATTGTTGCTGATGGTGAGTTTTTGCGTACGTTTCCCACTGAAAAAAAACAAGTTCACGACGTTTTGGGATCTGGCTTCTAATTCCGAAAAGACGTAAAATTGGGGTTTCTCTTGACAGCAATGGAACATATGCAATAATTTCTCAAATAACATATAAGAAATGTCCTTAAATATTCTGAATAATAAAATTGAATTTTTCGCACTCTAAGTATTTTGACTGATAAGAAAACTTAAATGAGTACGGTAATCATGGGGTTTAAAATGAAACCACTCAAAACCATGTGAACATAACAAATTAAGTATTTCCAGTAACCTTATCTCAGCTTGGGGTCACTGGTAACTAATTCAAGTGCTAGTGTAAATTAGCGAATTATTAATTAAAAACACAAACATGATGAATAATAAGTTGAAATAGGCCTAATTAAATTAAATTAAAGCTACACGCGTCTGATGGGCCTTCAACAAGGACCGGCCTGGACTGGTTATACTGCATATCTTTCTGATAAGATAGATAAGTCTGAAAAATAAACATAATTTGGCCACTTAAACAAATTTGCAACAGATGAGTGGTTTAGTAGGTTTATTTACAGCAATAAATATAGTATTCCATTAATTGCAGTTAGAGAGTCGATTCGAGTAAATTATTGCAAATGTTATTAATCAGTGGAGTGTATGTATTTTAGATGTACGAAATCAGACAAGATCGAGATGTTCCTTACACCATATAGTACCGAATTGTAAGAAGTTGCTATAAATCAAAGTGTAAGAGTCATAAATAGTTACTTTTGTTTATAACAACGGTTGTATCAACACGGAGAACAGTTTATCAATTTATAAAAAAAAAACAATAAACATGCTTACAAAGCGGTTATAATTTTCCAAATTATGTTTGTAAATTTTACCCTTAATTTAACAAGCAATATGAGACATAAGACTATTTTAGAGTTTCCCCTGAAGAAGCTATTACCGTAGGTTTCATGGTAAGACTTAAGCCCGAGACCATGATAACTTTTTGTTTGAGGTCTTCAGATGCCAAAAACACTATTCGTTCGAATTCATATAAATATATATATATATATATATATATATATATGTGTGTGTGTGTGTGTGTGTGTGTGTGTGTGTGTGTGTGTGTGTGTGTGTGTGTGTGTATCCGTTTACTCGATAACTTTTGAAAAACATCCAATTTCAATTAAATTTGGCACAAACGTGTAAAGCGACATTCATGACTTTTTTATGTTTGAAAACCAGAAAGATTGGACCATGGGAGGGGGTTCTATGGGGGTTTTAAATTTTCCAAAATTCTGTTTTAGCGAATTTCCCCTTTAGGGAAGAGGTTATTACAGTAGGTGGCATGGTAAGACCTAGGCCCGGGACCATGATAACTTTTCGTTTTGAGGCCCCCAGATGCCAAAAACACCATTCATTCAAATTCATATATACGTATATGTGTGTGTCCGTAGGCACGATAACTTTCGTAAAAATGGTCAGATCTTGATGAAATTTGGTATAAACGTGTAAGGCAGCATCTATTTTCATGACTTCGAGAACCAGACAGATCGCACCACTTTAAGGGGGGTTTTGTACCCAAAAAATGTTTTTTTTTTTTACTTTTTACATGTAATTTCTTTTAACACAAATTTTGGTTTACACCATTAAATTCAGCTTAAAAAACAAACAAGTTAGTATTTTTATCATGCTCTACGTTAATTGGTGACCGAGATATTGAAAGTGCTAAACACAATATGTTGTCCAATGTTAATCTTATGGAGGATAAGAAAAATTGTATATCTCGCTTATTAATTAGCATATATTAATGAAACTTGGTAGGTGGCTTCATATAGTTGGGGTTTACTGATATTTACATGCAAAACCCATTTTTTGTCGTCCCTATGGCAGCAAACCTGCGTACTCAGCAGCTTATTCTTATGGAGAATAAGAAACATGTGATATCTTGCTTGTTTATGAACATAAATTGGTAAATCTTGGTATGTTGCTTCATCTAGTGGTGACCCATTGGTATTTCCATAAAAACCAGATTTGTGTGGTCCCTGAAACAGCAAACCTGCATCTTCAGTTCTAATGTTTTTGTTATGGAGAATAAATAAAATGTCATACCTCACTTATTTATGAATATGCTTTGATGAAAGTTGGTAAGTCGCTTAATGACTGAGTGAAGACCATTTTAAATTCGCTGAGTATGCAGGTTTGCTGCAACGGGAGTATTTTTAATTTTTTTTACCCTAAAATTAAAAAAACACTTAATTTTGGTTTTAACCATTTTATATAGCTTAAAAAAACAAATAATACGGTATTTTGAATTGTTAACCTATGTGAAGTGGTTGCGGAGAAAATCCAAAAACGTGTTCATAAAATCTCCCATGTTAATCTTAAGGGAAAATGGTTTTTAGCTTTTCCTCAGTTAATTTTAGTGTAAACTTCACATTTGCTAATACCAATCGGTTCAGGTCTACAAAATAATAATTTTGGTGTTAAAATTGCGATTCTACGTCCATTCGTTCCATCCAGAGATATTCAAAGTGCTAAACACAGTACGTTGTCCAATGTTATCCTTATGGAGAAAAATTCAAATTTGATGTCTCGATTATTTATGAATGTATATTGATGAAACTTGGTATATGGCTTCAAATAGTACTGGTATATTGATATTTGCACACGACAATTTTTTGTTGATTGTCCCCATAGCAGCAAACCTGCATACTCAGCCCTAATGTTATTCTTATTGGCAATAAGCAAAGTTTTATATTTCCCTTGATTATGAACATAAATGATTAAAACTTGATACGTAGCTTCACCTGTTATATTGATAATTGCTTAAAAACACATTTCTTATATTTCTTGTTGCAGCAAACCTGCATACTCAGCCCTAATGTTATTCTTATAGAGAATAAATAAATTGCAACGTATCACTTATTTAAAAATGTATTTTTATGAAACTTGGTAAATGGCTTTATCTGGTAGTGAGAAACATGTGCATGCATTGGAAATTCACTTAGTATGCAGGTTTACTGCGACGGGGATATTTCATTATGTAGCAACGCATTAGAGAGTTTTGAAATGAACAAATAATGTCGCGCCCTCAATTGTAGAAAAGCAGCAAGTGATACAGGACTGTACTGTTACTGTATCATCCTAATTGCAGGCACTCACGACTCCACTGGCTGTAATAGTTGCTAGAACTTTAACAGTGTATTTATATTGTAATTTAACAACAAATGGTTGTCATATTGTAAGTTTAAATTTATTTATAATCATGTCGTACAAGATTTTGCGACGTTAGAATACTAGAATACTAGAATTATAACAATTTCTGATACTATAGTATGACTCTTCGCAGATTGTAACATGTACGTTGTTAAACATTTGTTATTATTTTTGTTTATAGGTGTATGGCGTTGTTAACTATGAATCTTATAGACTCATTTAGTATCGGCAAAACACCCTTTTTCATCAGATGTACCTTCTTAGCTTTAGCAAATAATCACTATCAAGGCTCTGACCAAAGGCTTTCAACGTTTTAACGGTAGCCACACCAATGAACACACGTGGTTCAGTGGTCTCACAGGCTCTGACCAAAGGCTTTCAACGTTCTAACGGTAGCCACACCAATGAACACACGTGGTTCAGTGGTCTCACAGGCTCTGACCAAAGGCTTTCAACGTTCTAACGGTAGCCACACCAATGAACACACGTGGTTCAGTGGTCTCACAGGCTCTGACCAAAGGCTTTCAACGTTCTAACGGTAGCCACACCAATGAACACACGTGGTTCAGTGGTCTCACAGGCTCTGACCAAAGGCTTTCAACGTTCTAACGGTAGCCACACCAATGAACACACGTGGTTCAGTGGTCTCACAGGCTCTGACCAAAGGCTTTCAACGTTCTAACGGTAGCCACACCAATGAACACACGTGGTTCAGTGGTCTCACAGGCTCTGACCAAAGGCTTTCAACGTTCTAACGGTAGCCACACCAATGAACACACGTGGTTCATTGGTCTCACAGGCTCTGACCAAAGGCTTTCAACGTTCTAACGGTAGCCACACCAATGAACACACGTGGTTCAGTGGTCTCACAGGCTCTGACCAAAGGCTTTCAACGTTCTAACGGTAGCCACACCAATGAACACACGTGGTTCAGTGGTCTCACAGGCTCTGACCAAAGGCTTTCAACGTTCTAACGGTAGCCACACCAATGAACACACGTGGTTCATTGGTCTCACGATGTTTGCAAATGTGTTCCATAAGATATTTAAGAAGTAGCTTCATAGTATGCACTTCTCGGATGTCTTCTTCGCGATGGATTGATGACATCGGCATGGCTATACGTAGGCCTTGATGTAGAAAGTGTTCACTTAATTGTTCATCAAAGTATTACTACTACAGTACTAGTACTATTAATTTGTATTCATAGTTTTAGCCTCCGAGCCGTACGAATAATTCTAAGACTAAATTACTCACTGCATTCCGTCAAACAGCTCAAAATTCGTTAATCACGTTGCGGACATGTTTCGACATTATTACGTCATCCTCAGCTGCTCATATAAAGTTTTCGACCATTGGCCTTGTTAGGAACATTCAAAAACACACACATTCACACGTGTACTAGACGAATAGTTAAAAAACACCAGTTAAACAGCAGTTAAAATGTTGTTAACTATTCGTAACGTATATGTGTGGTTTTATGTGGTTTAGCGAATTTCCCCTATAGGGAAGAAGCTATTACCGTAGGTGGCATGGTAAGACTTAAGCCCGAGACCATGACAACTTTTTGTTTTGAGGTCCCCAGATGCCAAAAACACTATTCGTTCAAATTTATATATATATATATATATATATATATATATATGTGTGTGTGTGTGTGTGTGTGTGTGTGTGTGTGTGTGTCCGTTACCGCGATAACTTTTGAAAGAAGCGCCCGATTTTGATGAAATTTGGCAAAATCTGGAGAGTAACATTTATGGCTTTAAGTTCGAAAACCAGATCGATCGATATATGGGAAGGGGGTTTTATGGGGTTTCAAATTTTCCAAAAATCAGTTTTTTGAACTTTTCACCCTAAAATTTTAAAAACACTAGATTTTGGTTATAGCCATGTTATAGAGCTTAAAAAACAAACAATGTAGTATTTTGAATCATTAAGCTAGGTTTAGTGGTTGTGGAGAAAAGTAAAAAAAATGTGTCCATAAAATTTCCCATGTTAATCTTATGGGAATACGGTTTTTAGATTTTCCTCAGATAATTTCACTAAAAACTCCACATTTCTTTCTACCAATCAGTTTAGCTCTACAAAACATTTTGGCTTTTTAATTGTTGTTTTACGTCCAACCGTTGCAGTGATATTCAAAGTGCTAAACACAGTACGTTGTCCAATGTTATCCTTATGGAGAATAAATAAAATGTTATATTTCGATTATTTATGTATATATATTGATGAAACTTTGTATGTGGCTTCAACTAGTTGTGGTATATTGATATTAGCACAAAAAAAGGTTTTTCTTGATTTTTCTCAGTAGCAGCAAACCTGCATACTCGCGCCCCATGTTATTCACATGGATAATAAGTAAAGTTTTATATCTCCCTTAGTTATGAACCCAAATTAATAAAACTTGGTATGTAGCTTCACCTGGTTGAGTTATATTGATAATTACAAAAAAATACATTTCTTATCTTCCTTGTTGCAGCAACCCTGCGTACTCAATTATAATGTTATTCTTATGGAGAATAAATAAAATGCTATATATCACTTATTAATGAATGTATTTTTGTGAAACTTGTTGAGTGGCTCTACTTAGTAATGATACCCACAGATATGCATTGGAAATTCGCTGAGTACGCAGGTTTGCTGCGACGGGGGTATTTTCATCTTCCTGATGAAGCCAAGTGGCCAAAAACTTCATTATGAATGAACAGCTGGGGATAGTGAAGGTACTAACTTTGACACATGTCCTGAACATTATTAACAAGGTTTGAGCTGTTTGGCAGAATACAATGAGTAATTCAGTCTTACAAGTACTATTAACAATTAATTTATATTTTGATCCAGGTTTTTAGAACGACTATCGAAAGTTGTATCCTTTCAAAATTGTTCTGGAAGTAACAATCAGAGTGAGAATAACTTTTACAAAGGCATTTTAATGTGTTAATCAGTTCAAACGTTTTTCAGGATTTTCGATGGTTATTGGCAGACAAATCTGCAGATTATTTGTACTTGGGGGACCAAGCTTTGCTCGAGGAAGGACAGTCAATTTGTTTAGATTACTTGGGGCAATTTTTCCCCACGTCCCCCGACTGACGAGCACATTTTCTTAGCTCATTTGCCTCTTTTCTGCAGGTTTAATGTCACTCCAGTTGTTACAGCTCAATGTTCGCTTACGTAGTATTTTTATGTATATGCACATTTTGATTAATTTTGGATATGACCACCCTATGTATAATCTTCATTCAATTGTTTTAGTTAGTGTCCTCATGAAACCACATGTTAACACTTAAACTTCATTAGTATTACTTGCTGTATTAACTCTTACTTCATGACTGATCACTGGAGGAAACTAAAAAGTTATTAGTCTAGATTCCTTGAGATCACTAGTCTAGTGAAACGAACATGTCACGTCACCGATTTAAAATTAAAAAAAATCAAAATAAAGTATAGTTAAAAAGTACTATTAAGTACTCTGAAAATACATCAGCTTCTGACCAAGAACAGATAAAACATAATAAAAATTCTTTCGAGCATTGTTAATTTAAAACTTAAAGGAATTTTGTGATGTTGCTTTATATTAATCTTTTATATGACCACTCAATATGTAATATTTATATAATGGTTTTAGTCACTGTCTCAGGAAACCACAAAAACACGTTACATACTAATTAAGACCGTAAAAAACGAGAATATAAATAATAAACGCGCGGCGTAATAAAACAATTTGTCAAATAGTCTGGGAAGAGCCTCGTCATTTAATTTCGCCCCTACTTTCCCCTACCTTGTTAGCTGTGTTTCTGGTTCGGTAATGCACTGAACGAGGAGGAAATCGTGACGAAAACAAAAAGAGTTCGAAAACCGGGGCAAGGCCGTAGGCGGGCACTCAACCTGGCACGGTCGCCAACCGCTGCCATAACAACCGGGGAATAACGATGGGAACTTTGGGCAACACGGCACTCGGGGTCCTCTAATGAAATAATCAGCACAAACAAGATCTGCTCTAGTGGAATAATTGGCACAAACAAGATCTGCTCTTTAGAGAGCTGTTGGTTTGTAACTTACTGAGTAATACAATACCCCCGTCGCAGCAAACCTGCGTACTCGGCGAATTTACAATGCATATATATATATGTGTATCATTACTACTTACCAAGTTTCACAAGAATCCATTCATAAATAAGTGATATAGAGAATTTTATTTATTCTCCATAAGAATAACATTAGGGCTGAGTACGCAGGTTTGCTGCAACAAGGAAGATAAAAATGTGTATTTTTGCAATTATCAATATAACTCAACCAGGTGAAGCTACATACCAAGTTTTATTAATTTAGGTTCATAACTAAGGGAGATATAAAACTTGACTTATTATCCATATGGATAATATGGGGGCCGAGTAGGCAGGTTTGCTGCTACGGGGATAATCAACAAAAAATCAATTTAGTGTGCAAATATCAATATACCAATACTACGTGAAGCCACATACCAAGTTTCATCAATGTACATTCATAAATAATAGAGATATCAAATCTTATTTATTCTCCATAAGGATAACATTGGACAACTTACTGTGTTTAGGACTTTGAATATCTCTGCAACGGTTGGACGTAGAACAACACTTAAAACACCAAAATGATTGTTTTGTAGAGCTAAACTGATTGGTACAAAGCAATGTGTAATTTTCAGTAAAATTATCTGAGGAAAATCCAAAAACCTCTTTCCCATAAGATTAACATGGAACATTTTATGGTCGCGTTTTTTTACTTTCCTCTACAACCACTTAACCTAGGTAAACGATTCAAGATACTAAATTAATTTTTTTTTAAGCTCTATAAAATGGCTATAACCAAAATTGAGTGTTTTAAAAATTTTAGGGGGAAAAATAAAAAAAAAACTGATTTTTGGAAAATTTAAAACCCCCATAAAACCCCCTTCCCATAGTCCGATTGGTCTGGTTTTCGAACATAAAGTCATAAATGTTACTTTGCACATTTGTGCCAAATTTCATCAAAATCGGGCGTTTCTTGCAAAAGTTATCGCGGTAACGAACACACACACACACACACACACACACACACACACACACACACACACACACACACACACACACACACACACACACACACATATACATATATATAAATTTGAACGAATAGTGTTTCTGGCATCTAAGGACCTCAAAACAAAAGTTATCATGGTCTCGGGCTTAAGTCTTACCATGCCTCCTACGGTAACAGCTTCTTCTCTATGGGGGAAATTCGCTAAAAAAAAATACACAACAAATAAACGCTTTGTGTTGGATAGATAGTTTTGTGAAATAAAATGTATCTTATACTCTAATACGAGCATTATCTGTCTGTTTGTTCGTTTGCAAAATTGATCTCGGAATCCAGTGGAAGGATTTTGTTTAAACTTTAGAATTCAGGGTTTTGGAGGTTTTGGACGTAAAAAGCTGATGGAGGAAAACCTCAACCTCAACCACTGAACCATCAAAGTAGCACTTACACAAGGTGGAGTATCAACGAATGGTTTATTGAAAACAGTGACTCGAACCATTGAATAACATCGTCTTAATATATAAAAATGAATCCCTATTTCCCTTTGCCATTCCATAACTTGAGAATGAGTGCACCAAATTGAATAATTTTTGTTGTTGTGTTCGTTAATGTCAGGTCATGGTTCTTATAAAAGAAACTTTTTAATCCGACCTAAGGGCTCTGTACCAATGACCTTCAAAGTTCCCATTGATTTGATCAAAGTTCAGTTACACCAACCAGCTGTTAACAAGGATTATATCTAAACATACTTGAAAGACGTAAACATATGTTCATTAAGGAAATAAAAAAAAACTATTTGAATGGCAACTCAAACTCTTTTTTCGATAGCAGAGTGAGCAAAGCGAACGAGCTTATCTTGAAAATACCCCCGTCGCAGCAAACCTGCATACTCAGCGAATTTCCAATGCATTTATATGTTTCTCACTCCTGCATAAAGCCACTTACAAAGTTTCACAAAAATATATTTATAAATAAGTGATTTATAACATTTTATTTATTCTCCATAAGAATAACATTAGGACTGAGTACGCAGGTTTGCTGCAACGAGGAAGAAAGAAATGAGTTTTTATGCAATTATCAATATAACTGTACCAGGTGAAGCTACATTACAAGTTTTATTCATTTATGTTCATAATTAAGGGAGATCTAAAACTTACATATTCTCCATAAGAATAACATTAGGGCTGAGTATGCAGGTTAGCTGCTACGGGGACAATCAACAACAAATTTATTTGTTGTGCAAATATCAATATACCAGTACAACATGAAGCCACATACCAAGTTTCATCAATATACATTCATAAATAATCGAGATATCAAATTTTATTTATTCTCCATAAGGATAACATTGGACAACGTACTGTGTTTAGCACTTTGAATATCTCTGCAACGGTTGGACGTAGAATCACAAATTAAACACCAAAATGATTGTTTTGTGGAGCTGAAGTGATTGGTAAAAGCAAATGTTAAGATTAAAGTAAAATTAACTGAAGAAAAGCCAAAAACCTTTTTCCCATAAGATTAACATGGGAGATTTTATGAGCAGGTTTTTTTGGATTTTTTCCGCAACCACTTAACCTAGGTTAATAATTCAAAATACTATATTATTTGTTTTTTAAGCTCTATAACATGGTCAAAACCAAAATTAAGTTTTTTAAAAATTTTAGGGTGAAAAATGTAAAAAACTGATTTTTGGAAAATTTAAAACCCCCATAAACCCCCCTTCCCATGGCCCGATTTTTCTGGTTTTCGAACTTAAAAGTCATAAATGTCACTTTACACATTTGAGCCAAATTTCATCGATATCGGACGTTTTTTACTCAAGTTATCGCATTCACGGACACATATATAGATATATATATATATATATATATATATATATATATATAGATATATAGATATATATATACATATATATAAATTTGAACGAATAGTGTTTTTGGCTTCTGGGGACCTCAAAAAAAAAGTTATCATGGTCTCGGGCTTAAGTCTCACCATGGCTTAAGTCTCACTACGGTAATAGCTTCTTCCCTATAGGGGAAATTCGCTAATTAACGAGTATTTGACATAAAACAAAATCAATGACAATAGGACAACGCCTGTCGGGCCAGCTATATAGTTATAGTTGCACATAAAGTTGGGGGACATCTTTTCACCTACAAAACGAATCAAATATCACCGAGTGTGCCTCGATCTCCCCCGTACTGTGATAAATACGCTGAGGGTGTTGTGTAAACAAAACAGTGAAATTTATAATCCGGGTATGACGAATCATTAACTGGTTGTTTAATGATGAATGTTTCGGTCACTAACCGAATCACTGATTTGTGTTTTGCATAAGTCTTTCATTTGTATTACCCCACACTTCAAGTTCTGTAGAATAAGGGAAAGTATTGTTTTCGTTAACATTTTTGAATTTGAGTCATTTGTAGATGTTTCAGTTTTGTAAAAATATAAAGTGTAAACATATTTAAAATTCAAAAATTTACTTTTAATTGCTGAATATCCGGAGTTCTGTTGGCCCATAATCGGCTCCTCAAAACTGCTCCCGGGCAACACCACGTTGCTGTGGACTAAATAATGTTGGATACTTTTCTTCTAACTTCAGGGCTTCGACAAACTGGTATTTTGTATCACTTCCTGACGAACCATTTTGACGTATGGTGATTCGTTGGGATTAAAAGAAAGCCTAATCTCTTGAAACATACCACCACGTTACCCCCCCTCCACAACCGTAGGGATCTACCCCAGTGGCAAAGTCGCCATTTTATTCTTTACTATTTGTTGCGTCATTATAGTCAATTTTCATTGAACAAATCATTTAGGATAGGCGTTTTTTAACCGCGACCTTAGGGCTCCGCCTCACTGGACTTAAACGTTGTCATGTTATTATTATGGAGAAATATGTTTAGCGAAGAAAGGCGTTTAGGCTAGGTAATTTAATTTAATAAAAAATTGTACCCTCCTACAGATCCTGTTCCCCGGCTCCGCCACACCTTCTTAGAGACGCGGGCAAATCCCAAAGTTATTGTTGCAAGTGCGCATTCACGAATCTGCGGGCGTAAAGCGGTCGGCCTTGGAACACCAAAACGCGAAACCGGTTCCGCTCGGACAACTATTAATCGTCCAATTTGGCCTTTCGGCCCACGACACCGCCCACCCCGTTGTGCCCGGGGGAGGGGGGGCAACCGTTAGCTCGGACTCAAAACACAGGTGGAGACCGGAGAGCGGAGAGAGGAGACTTGGGGTTCATTCAAAATTTGCAGAAGGACCAAATCAAGATTTACAGCTCAAGATATTCTAATCGTGTCTATCCCCGAGATCCCCATTGTTTCTAGGTGAATTAGAAGCCACGATCCACAACTAAATTTGTCAATAGTGCTAGGAAATAGTTTGAAGAATTACAATGGTTAAATTTTAGAACCTCACCCGTTCGATCCAGCATAGGAGACCGTGGTATCCCTTGACACCACGGCGGAGCGCTGCCATTTCCATATAATATTTGGAGGTATTTCATTTTGAGGGGGCTCCAGTCACGAATCGTTTGGCGTCCCTTCCTGCTTCCCATAAGGCCAATGTTAACTTTCAAAGTCCCTCCTCAACGGATTATCCGATGTCGTTGATTTATGGCTTAATTTAAAGAGCAAACAAATCTAGCGATTTTCGTGAGAAATGTGTCAATATCATAAGTAACAATTGCTGAAAAGAATTCTCAAATATTCAACATTTACTATATCCTTATGGAAGAACTGTTTGTGATATCGAACCTGCTCAATGAAATCGCTAGGTAATTTTCTCACTTTAAAATGAGTCATCGGAAATAAAAAGTTCGATCCGTTTGAGGTGACTAAATGAAACTTTTAACTGTTTCAGCGAGGTAAAGTAGTTGAATGGTACAGTAGTTGGGTAAACCAACGATTAGGATTGGGAGAGCTACTTGAAACATTTGCTGCTTGTTTGGCTGTGCTTTACAATTGGCTAAGGAAAGTTGTGGTGTGGTGACACTAGCTTGTAGACTGCACGGCTTTGGTTCACGAAAAGAAAAAACGAGTTGCACGCAGCACGCTGACGTGAGGGAAGTGAATTTCCACATAGAAAAAACTATAAAAACTCAAAATCAGTTAAAAACATACAATTATTCCAATTTTTATTAAAATCTGAAAATATTGATTTTTTGGGCTGTTCTGATACTCCTGGTTCTATTTACCTGCAATGCTGGGAATACAATTTTGCGCATTATAAGGTTAGGAGAAGGTCCAGTCAGGGTTTAAAGTAGGCGTGAGGTTGTTGGGGATGATAAAAGTACACAAAAAAACGATTAACAGGCTTTTCTAATGTAAAACCCCCATAAGACAACGTACTGTGTTTGGTCAATACACATTTCCTTTAATAACTCGGTAAATATTTATGCTAGAATGACGAAAGAGGCCTTAAAACTTTCGCTTCACTAATTCCCATCTTAATACATGCATTAATTTTACATCCGGGGATTTTCTGACCCTTTTTGAGCTCAAAAACTCGAAATTTGAAAGATTAATCCCCAAAAAAGGGGTTTAGAGTTTTCCGATTGTTTTGCCCAACGAACTTGTCCAATTGATTACAGAAAGGAATGTCCTTACCAAATTTGAAGTTAATCGGACAAAAAATGCGACCGCTAGAGTGCAAACACACACACATATATATATATAAAATTTTGAACAACCCCCAAAACGTTTTCAGGGGGTCACGTTAGGAACTTCTATGGTGGTCCCGAGCTTAAGTTTCACCGTGCGGGTCATGCTAATAGTTCACTTTCCAAAGGAAATTCACTAATAATTAAATGGCGGGTTTAAAAATATTATATTTACAACTTGATAGTATATATTTGTATATTCTGCATTAACTCATTTTTAGTGAATTTCCCCTGTAGGGAAGAAGCAATTACCGCAGGTCTCATGGTAAGACTTAAGCCCGAGACCATGATAAATTTTTGTTTTGAGGTCCCCAGATGCCAAAAACACTATTTGTTCAAATTTATATATATGTGTCCGTTAACACGATAACTTGAATAAAAAGCGTCCGATTTTGATGAAATTTGGCTCAAACGTGTAAAATGGCATTCATGACTTTACGTTCGAAAACCAGAAAAATCGGACCATGGGAAGGGGGGTTTATGGGGATTTTAAATTTTCCAAAAATCAGTGTTTTGCATTTTTCACCCTAAAAGTTTAAAACAACTTAATTTTGGTTTTGACCATGCTATAGAACTTAAAAAAAACAAATAATGAAGTATTTTGAATTATTGCCCTAGGTTAAGTGGTTGCGGAGAAAACCCAAATAACCTACTCATAAAATCTCCCATGTTAATATTATGAGAAAAAGGTTTTTGACTTTTACTCAGTTTATTTTAATGTAAACTTCACATTTGCTTTTACCAATCTGTTCAGTTCCACAAAACAGTCGTTTTGGTGTTTAAATTGTGATTCTACGCCCAACCTTTGCAGAGATATTCAAAGTGCAAAACACAGTACGTTGTCCAACATTATTCCTTATGGAGAATAAATCAAATTTGATATCTCGATTATTTATGAATGTATGTTTTTGAAACTTGGTATGTGGCTTAACGCAGTTCTGGTATATTGATATTTGCACAAAAAATTGATTTTTTGTTGAATATTCCCGTAGCAGCAAACTACGTACTCAGCCCCCATGTTATTCTTATGGAGAATAAGTAAAATGTAATGACTCCCTTAATTATGAACATAAATTAATAAAACTTGGTATGTAGCTTCACTTGGTTGAGTTATATTGATAATTATATAAAAACCCTTTTTTTTGTTCCTTGTTGCAGCAAACCTGCTTTCTCAGCCCCCATGTTATTCTTATGGAGAATAACTAGAATGTTATATAGCGCTTATTTATTATTGAATATTGATGAAACTTGGTATGTGGCTTCACCCAGTTAAATTCTATTTATATTTGCATAAAACCAATTGTTTGTGTTCCTTGTTTTAGCAAACCAACGTACTCATTACCAATGTTATTCTTATGAAGAATAATTAAAATCGCTTATATGTGAATATATTTTTGTGAAACTTGGTATGCGGCTTTATGTGGTATTAAGACATATATTATGCATTGGAAATTCGCTGAGTACGCAGGTTTGCTGCGACGGGGTATTTTAATTCTCAATAATGAACGATCGGGAGGCCCGCATTCCATCCTCAACCAAAATCCATGTCCAAACAATTCCCCTAGGTGAACTATAGTTTTGGTAATAGTATTCGATATATCGCTAATGGAATGACGATATTTAGAGGTAGTTATTTGATGTATCTTTATGTCGATAATTGACCTCGATGCCGCATTTATTGATATACGTAATGGTAATTTAATTTGTTTTCACAAAACGTGTCCTAATTAACCTAAAAACCCTGAATTTATTAGCCTTAGCTTATCTACAGATTTACCACGCAACCCGAAACAACTGAACAATAATATAGATCACAAAATAGTGATATGGCATACCATGATGCATACATCATGATGCCATACATCATTTAAGTTACACAATTATAACTGTATATACAGTACCTTTTTTTGGAGAATTGGAGTAATTTGCGAGTGTTACTAAGTTAAAATTTATATAAACAAATATACATTTAACGTGTTTTGTGCGGTTTCCAGTGGTGGGTGTAACATTACGTTTTATTTAGAATTCTTCGAGAAATATAGCTTTTTAAGTTTAAGAAACAATAATACAGTAATCTGTATCAATATTTTGCTCAATAACGATATTTCGGCTTCGATATTATCGTGATATCGATATTATCGGGCCGATATCCGTACCACTATCAATATCGATATTTTAATTCGATAGCAATATACTAAGGTCACTAAGGACCTGGTTCACGCCAACACGGGAATTCCCTAACCTAGACAAGCCCCCTTGTAACAGGTCCACATGGTCGAAGTCATCGCGATAACAGAAATCGTCCAATGCGTGCGCGTTAATGTAGAACGTGGGATTCCTTGTTCCTTGTGTATACTTCCCAGGGGACTTCCGTATTTCCTGACACCGCAACAATGACCGGTTAAGTCACTCGCGACCCGTTGCCTTAGGGTTATGGTTACCCTCCGTTCCGGTTACGTCACTGAGGCTTGCCGAAAATGAAAATGTTCCAACCGATTTCCTACCCTTCCTTTGGAACCGTGGGTAAAGAGGTGAACGTGTGAAGGAAAGTTTTAGACTCGGATATTTTCTCTTAAGAGTAGCGGGGTTTAAGAGTGGGCTCCAGTAACGAAACATTTGGAGTTTCTACATACTTCTCCCACTAGCCCGCCCTTCCTCGACGGATTTTCCGATATTACAAAAATTGGCTATCTATTTTCAAGAGAAATTGCCCAGCGAATTCAGTGAGTAAAATTTCGAAATTGCAAATAATAATAGTTAAATAAAATTTAAAAATAATTACTCAATATTTAAAATTCTTTTAGGTGAATTATTTGAGACATCGAAAATCGCTAGGGGTTTTTAGTGAATTTACAATGGAAAAGTGAACTATTAGCAACTATTAGCATGACCCGCACGGTGAAACTTGAGCCCGGTACCACCTTAGAGGTTTCTAACGTGACCCCCTGGGGTGTCGCAAAAAACTTCGTATATACTGATTACAGAAGGGAAGGTTCCTACCAAATTTCAAGTAAATCGGGCAAAAATTGCGACCGCTAGAGTGCGAACATACTTGAAATTTGACCGATTTACTTGAAATTTGGTAGGAACCTTCCCTTGTGTAATCAGTTGGACAAGCTCGTTGGGAAAAACAACCGGACAACTCTAACCCCCTTTTTTGGGATTTTAGTTTTTTAAATGTTGAGCTTTTGGGCCCAAAGAGAGTCAGAAAAGCCCAAAATGTAACATTATTGTATATTAAATTATGGTACGTAAAATTCCAAAAATCGTAAGCCCTCACTCATTATTCTAGCACAAGTATGCTACGAGTTATTAAGGTAAATGTTAATTGTCTTAACACAGCACGTTGTCTTATGGGGATTTTACACTGGAAAAAGCTGTTTTCATATCTTGATGTAATTTTATCACCCCTAATACCCCTATACCAACTTGTTATCCTGACTATACTTCTTCCTAACCCTATAATGTACAACATTGCCATCCTAATAGTCAATTTAAATATAACCAGGAGCATCAGAACAGCCAGAATTAACATTTTTCAATTTTCCAAAAAATTTTTACTAGTGTTGTTTTAAACGATTTATTAGATTTGTTTAAAGGTTTTAATGCGGAAATTCACTTCCCTCACGTCAGCGTGCTGCGAGCGATCTCGTTTTGCTCTTTCAAATACATAAATCGCAATTTCTGATAATCTGTTGAGGAGGGACGGACTTTTGATAGTTAACATTGGCCTTATGGGAGAAGCAGGTATAGAAACGCAAATTGTTTCTTTACTAGAGCCCCCTCTTAATACTTTTAATAATTTTAGGGGCGGAGAATACAACTTTCAAGGAAGCCACCTGCAAGACTTTACATTGTGTAGACAATAAACTTGCTGTCTCTAAACTTAGATATGAATTTGTATGTTTATCTAAACTACTTGAGATTGTAAGGTTTATTAAAATTTGAACTACTTTTGAAGCAAAGCCAATTTTGATAGAGAACTTAGGAGAACTTAGGAGGGGCACTACCAAGCCCTCAAGGTGTTATTAAACACCCCGGGAATTGAACCCGTGAGCCCTTGAACCGAGGTACAAGACGCTAAACTAGTCAGCGAGATGTGTGATGTCCTACTCACAAATTAAAATAATTCACGAACCTGACCATGCATACTTATGCTTAAATGTTTTAAAACACAATATTATAATTTATGAAAATTATATTTCACTCTTAATATATTATACGTTTATTAGATTTATATAACCTAGAAACATGTTTAAAAAATGTGTAAGTTACTTATATCGGTTTCCGTCTCAATGGTCCACATGTTAACCAATGTTCAGATTTGAGTAATTATAATCCTGGTTCCATTATCCTTCGAGAGGCGTCAGAAGGGCAAAGTTGGATTCAAGGGCAGCTGATTACCAGTTGAAGGGCTGGAGGGTTAACCGGCTGCTGAGGGAGTCTGGGCTATCAGCGGTCAAGTGGGGCTGAGCATCGATCGCATCAGCAGCTCTCCAGCAGTGGTTGCCGCCGCTGCCGCCACGCCGCAGCACAAGCGCGATTCATCATGCTAATTATAATTGTAATTGAAATAATATAATTGCGTAAGGAAAAATCAAATAACCAAGCCCAATTTTTGCCCTGACTGTACTTAAAGCCACGGCACTTAAATATTGCGTTCATCATTTCATGTAATTTGTGATAATTTCACATCAATCCTTATTTGTAACATACACAAAAATGGGATAAATACAGCTGATAATGAATTTAAATTTGACAATTATGGTATTTACAATTTTAAATGAGGCCAGAATTAGTTTTTTGTTATTACATGTTTTGAAAAAGCAAAGTCTCGACGGGAATCCTTGAAATAGTCGTTATTTTTTTGGAAAAACTATTCTTTATTGTAATACGATCTATTTTTTATGTAAACGTTTAAACGCTACGACACTAAATCGTACTTTGGTTTAGATAGGTACAGACAGATCCAGAAATATGGACAAGCATTCCAGCACGGCCAGAGAGGAGCGATACGTATGTTGTCGCTCGTTAAAAGCATACCGGGTTGATGACGGGTTTGTTTGGCCAACCGGGGGGGAACAATCCTCAAGGCACTAGTTGTTTGTTTGTTTATTTTTGGGGGGGTTAGGAGGCCCCGGCATGGCCGGCTAGGCACGTCTTCCTTGGGATATTGTACAGCACCGGAAAGAGGGAGAAGAGGGATGGAAAAGGTGGTAGGACGGGGTCAGCCTGCCTCGCTCCAGAAAGGGAGAGAAAACCCTACATAGCTCCCGGGCTCTGTGGGTGGCATAACCCCAGGACGATTCGCCCTCTAACCCGACGTCCCCCTAAGTCCACCAGACAGAGACCGTCATCGCACAGAGCCTCCAACCTCTCAGGGGTCGGGTGGCCCCAGGACGGTTCGTCCTCCAGCCCGGCAGACCGGAGACCGTCGGATAAGGGCCCTTCTTCCCAGGCACCCGTTCCAGGCTGCAAGGAAGATCCACTACTCCCTCCAAGGACTTGGAGCAGACTGGCTATCCAGGCTCAACTGGTAGTCAAGCCCCCAGAAGAGACAAGGAGGAACCAAGGAAGGGAAGTTGGTCATACTGGATAGCCAAAAGACTTACCAATACTGTGCCAGCTTCATTTTGCTGTACCCAATGTCGATCTCTGTACTAGTACCAGTCAGAGAGCCGTCGAGGGCCAAGGCACTACAGTAGTTACTTTATATTTAAGAAGCTGGTGCAGAACCCGGTTTCATTTGGGAAATACTACAGTTTGGTGTGTTTTAAATTCTGTAGGTTGAAAAGCTGTTCAATATGACAGAAGGAGAAAATCCTCTCTCAGGATTTGTCAATCAAAACTTGGACGGCAAGCTGTCCGCGTGACTCTAGCTCTCCACATGAGCGTCGGTGTCGTCGGCGGGCATCCTCCGTGACCGGTGCGTGAGATCACAGGGTTTGCGCAAGTGGTGGTTGCGATGCTCGTGTTGCGATGCTCGTGTTGCGATATGTCCACATCTCGTCCGCGACTCTCTCTCGGAGCACTTGAGTGTTCAGTGAGAGTGCTCCAGGCCACTTGACCCTGATGATCAAATACACGAATGGTTCTGTGATTTGATTCTATTAGCCCTTTGGAATTTAGAGACTGGTTCAGACCGTGGAAAACCTTAAAAACCGTAGCTCAAGGAATTATAGAATAATTTGTTGTACGGGTTCTCTCCATGGCCTAATTGTTGAGGCTTGATCTAGTGTCCCGATCGGGCCTGGTCAAGTTTGCCAACCATGATAACATTTGTTCTGGGAACGTTCCATAATACATACGCATTTGATTAACTTTTATGAAAGTCTCAATGACTTTATAATCAAATTTGTTTGAAGGTTAAATTTGAAATTTGATTAAAGATCTGCATTAACGATGTTGTTGGTACGATAGTTTAACACGATAGATTAAAATTAACATGATCTGAGAAGAATGTATATTATGTAACAGCCAACAAGGTAGCAAGAGACGTCTCGCTAGCCTAATGGTTAGCGTCTTGGTCTTCGGTTCAAGGGGTCACAGGTTCAAATCCCGGGACGTCCTCAAACATTTGAGAGGTTTGGACCGCTTTCCCTTAAAAGCTTTTATAACGTACTCTTAACAAAATGCCACTGGCGTTGAAATACATAAAAGAGACAACTGAACTGGAAAACTTCAGGTTCCGATTTATTTTCAGTTTCAGGTTCAATGTACTACAACATAGTTTGACACAATTTAAATGTTAATTGACATCACTTCCAACTCCATTGGCCCTGAATGGCTACAACTTAGAGTTTACTCTAAAGGAGTATATTAGGTACTAACTCTCTTGGTCGAATTCGTTAGGAAAAAGTGAAAGAGCGAAACTATAATAATTCGCCCACCATACAAAGCAGGAGTGATATACACAAATTTCACCTTGCTGCGGATTAAAATTTACCTAAATAACTCATTACAAACAAGTTTTATTTTATTTTCATTGAAACTACGTTCAAAATTAATATACTAAATCATAACTTATGTAGGATGTTAGAAAAAGTGGGTAAATAATTTTCGTAGTGATTCCTTGGGTCAAAATAATGAAAAAAGTTTAAATAAACGTGTTTCCTATCTCGTTTCGTTTAGCGTCTGTCTGTCTGTATGTGGTTTTTACAAAAACATTCATAACTCCTTAACGGTTTGAGCTACAGCGTTGAGATTCTGCACAAATGTTAATCTTATTGGCCGCTTGGACTTTGTTCTAATTACTGAGCAGTTATTTTGGTGGTACAAAAAATACAAAATTATGATATAATTAGTTTTTAATGTGAGAAAACTTGTGTTTTTGGGCTAGACCTGTAGTCCGACTTTTGTATTGGTTATAACTTCCAAGTGAAGGGGTACAACATTTTATTTTTTCGGGACGAAAAGGTACAAAAACAGTACTGTAAAAAAATAAGCCATAATTGGTTTTTTATTCAGGGGACTTGTGTTTTTTAGCTAGGCCTGTGAGCCAACTTTGTTTTAATTACCGAGCAATTATTTTGGTGGTACAAACATTTCTTTTGGTGTACAAAAAGAGTACAAAATTATGATATAATTAGGTTTTAATTCAGTAAACTTGTGTTTTTGGCCTAGACCTGTAGTCCAACTTTTATATTGGTTATAGCTTCAAAAGTAAAGTGGTACAAAATTTTCTTTTTGCGGTACAAAAAGGTACAAAAATAGTACAAAATTCCGATATAAGGTTTATTACGAAAAATTAATGTCGGCTCACCACGCTAGGAGCTGATTATTTACCCACTTTTTTCGAACACCTATATAACATCAAGCAATTTTCTAAGGAATGTGTCTATTTTTAATATGTCCCTCAGTTGCTTATTAAACCAGTGGGGAGATCAGCTGTTGTTTTTACCTCTCTGTATTACTCAATTGACTTAAATTTGAATGTTATGGTTGCATGCTTGCCCGTTCCCACTTACAATTTTTTTTACGTTGGTATTTCTGCCTTTTATACTTTTACCTTGATTTCCATCTATTCATTATTTTAATGCCATTTTAATGAGATAAATTTTCTGAACAAACAAACAGACAATACTCGTATTAGACCAGAGTAAATGATTACACCCTCGAATTTACCGGCGTGTTCCAAATTAATTTACATTAAATCTGCCTCTACTTTACCTAAAACCCATCCTAAAATACCCAGTCGGGTAACTGCGTCAGAGAGCCGCACGTTTTATTTAGTTTAGGAAAGTAGCGTTTTATGCTGGCCAATAAAGACACGCGTTTTACTACATATCGATGGTGGAGTCACCGCCGCGCCGTAAAGCGCAGGTGGACGCCACGTCCCTATTTTATAGTTTAAACCCCCGGCCAAAATGCGTTGTGTGGCCAACAAATAACATTAATTCGTTCCAAATGTTATACTGTGTATGATTGGTTTTCACCAACTTGCATTAATGTAATGTCTGTAACCCCTATTTTTTCTGTGTTTGTATAAATGTGACAATAGCTTTTAAGTTTGACAATTCAACTGATTTATATTCTTCATATTTACTAGTAGCTTGAAGGGACCATAGCCCCTAACCTTACTCCTTAACTGATTTTTTTCTCTTTACACACCGAGGAAAATAAAACAACATACTTGAGGAACACATGTCAGTTCGTAAACTTTATCACATGTTTTATTGTAAACAAAGTAGAACTGTTTCAAATTCCCATGCTTTCTTATGGGAGATGTTTTACGTTATTTTTCTTTCACTGGCAACTCTTGTGGAAATACTGCTATTTTTCCCGAGTCCCCTTGAACCAAGACCTTTAATTTTAGCCGTCTCCCATCATCTGCAATTTGCCAAACTCCCACAATTTTGACTTAAAAATTTCGCTTACAGAATTATATATAAAGACTAGTGGCTTGAAGGGGCCAAAGCCCATAACTTTGCTCCAATACACTGCCTTGTCTGATTTGAGCACATACCAGTTCATAAAAAAAGTAGAATCTTAATCACATGTTTTAATGTAAACAAAGCAGCCGTTTTAAAATCTCCATGTTTTTCTTATGGGGGATGTTGTTTAATGCGTTATTTATCGTTTTCCTTTTGGAACTTTTTGGAAATACTGCTATTTTCCCCGAGTCTCTGGGATCGAAACCTTTAAATTGAGCCGTCTCCCATCATCCTACAATTTACCAAACACCCACAATTTTGACCTACAAATTTCGCTTACAGAATTATATAAAGATATTCTTATTTAATTGATTTACATTGTAACTTTGAAGGCCTTTGGGACCGAGTTAAAAAATAAATTTACAATTAATTTCGTAGAATCTTCACATTATCGTTTTTAAGTTAACACATCGATCATTACAATCATTACAGTTGTTTCCAAGACCTCGTAAATAAAACTTGAAGTCCATTAACTATGTTTTATTGTAACAAGTGTTAAATGACAATGGCAGTAACTCATAAAATTCATCAGGTGAAATTTCATAATCAAATACTTAGGTTTATATGTACATAATACATAATTTCACAATCGTGTTGTTAGAATAACATGTAGTTGAAAACTTGCCGTCCTTGCTCGTCCAAAAACAGTATCATGCTTAATCCTCTACATAGGAAGTATTTTTACAAAGTGCCTTCAAGCTTTAGAAAAGTATCCAGTAAGATCGTAAGCTAGCCACAAAGAAAGACCAACTCCACGGTATCCCTGCCCCCGCTACCCCCGCTGCCCCCACTGTTCCTATGATGCCCCCACAGTTCCTATACTGCCACCGCTGTCGTTTCGCCGTTCCGATCTCGACCTTGTGTTTTGATCCGTTAGCCGCAGTCCAATTCCCTAGCCACGCTTTCCCGCCCAATTTTACACGGATTTTCCTATCACGACGGTATGAGAAACGAAAGCCTCTGTTTCCATATTAATAAGTCATCATTGCCACAGCTCCACTGCGTTTACGGAGAAAGTTTAGCTTTCAGCGAGAATTTTAAAAACCGTTCAATGTGTTACCCACTGGTTGTCGCGTAACCACGAATGAAGCGTTTTGCTTGTAAGAAGCGCTTTTTTAGGTATTGAAACAATTTTGATTAAAACAGGTGTTGTAAAAGACCCTTGAACCGAGGATTTAAGTATGTATTTTTAAAATATTTTGCAATAAAATATGCCTGAAATCAGTTATACCCAAAGAAATGATTGTTCATAATGAGAAAAACTTAACAACACATAAATTTATAAATCTCGCATTCAGGTCCAGTTGGTAAAATGAGGAGCCACCGCTAACCAAGGTGTCGGCTGAAACGACAACCGGCCAATACGACAATCCTAAGGAATGCGGTCAAAACGACAAACATTCTGGGGCTGCAACCTGGGGAGGGTCAATAAGTAATCTCAACAAAAATCTGGCGGTCAAAACGACAAACTTTCCGCCGACGAGAGACCTATCAAGTTAAAGGATATATAGCCAAGTTTTATATTACGGAGTTTTGTCGTTTTATATAAGTTGATATAATTTATACAGCGGAAAAAATGTAAAATAATAATTATTTTTGTTTGGCTTCAGTTGATGTGAAACACCAAGACAAACTAAGCCTCAGGTTATGATATAAATTTTTCGCGAGGGAATTATCCCTCCCTTAGTTTTCTCTATCTCCCTTAGTGTAACAGATTTTCTTCATCTTTCTAAAGAGAGAAAACCCGCCTATAACTGCGCTACTTGAAGCAGTATATTCCTTCCTTTCTGTATATATTAATTATGACGCTCAATATTACATCAAAGAGAAAAATCAGTGCTCCACCCAAACAGAAAAATACCCCAAAAGCAGCAAACCTGCGTACTCAGAGAATATCCACTAAAATATAATAGTAGTCTTACTATACATCGTGCCCCGTTTAAATATCTAAAAACCCCTTCGATGGATTGTTTGTTGTTTTGGCCGCCAGATTTTTGTTGAGATTACACTCTGACCCTCCCCAGGCTGCTCCCTCAGAATCGTTTTGACCGCATTATTCAGGTTTGTCGTTTTGGCCACCAGATTTTTGTTGAGATTACACTCTGACCCTCCCCAGGTTGCTCCCTCAGAATATTTGTCGTTTTGACCGCATTATTCAGGTTTGTCGTTTTGGCCGCCAGATTTTTGTTGAGATTACACTCTGACCCTCCCCAGGTTGCTCCCTCAGAATATTTGTCGTTTTGACCGCATTATTCAGGTTTGTCGTTTTGGCCGCCAGATTTTTGTTGAGATTACACTCTGACCCTCCCCAGGCTGCTCCCTCAGAATGCTTGTCGTTTTGACCGCATTATTCAGGTTTGTCGTTTTGGCCGCCAGATTTTTGTTGAGATTACACTCTGACCCTCCCCAGGCTGCTCCCTCAGAATGCTTGTCGTTTTGACCGCATTATTCAGGTTTGTCGTTTTGGCCGCCAGATTTTTGTTGAGATTACACTCTGACCCTCCCCAGGTTGCTCCCTCAGAATATTTGTCGTTTTGACCGCATTATTCAGGTTTGTCGTTTTGGCTGCCAGATTTTTGTTGAGATTACACTCTGACCCTCCCCAGGCTGCTCCCTCAGAATCGTTTTGACCGCATTATTCAGGTTTGTCGTTTTGGCCACCAGATGTTTGTTGAGATTACACTCTGACCCTCCCCAGGTTGCTCCCTCAGAATATTTGTCGTTTTGACCGCATTATTCAGGTTTGTCGTTTTGGCCGCCAGATTTTTGTTGAGATTACACTCTGACCCTCCCCAGGTTGCTCCCTCAGAATATTTGTCGTTTTGACCGCATTATTCAGGTTTGTCGGTTTGGCCGCCAGATTTTTGTTGAGATTACACTCTGACCCTCCCCAGGCTGCTCCCTCAGAATATTTGTCGTTTTGACCGCATTATTCAGGTTTGTCATTTTGGCCGCCAGATTTTTGTTGAGATTACACTCTGACCCTCCCCAGGCTGCTCCCTCAGAATGCTTGTCGTTTTGACCGCATTATTCAGGTTTGTCGTTTTGGCCACCAGATTTTTGTTGAGATTACACTCTGACCCTCCCCAGGTTGCTCCCTCAGAATATTTGTCGTTTTGACCGCATTATTCAGGTTTGTCGTTTTGGCCGCCAGATTTTTGTTGAGATTACACTCTGACCCTCCCCAGGTTGCTCCCTCAGAATATTTGTCGTTTTGACCGCATTATTCAGGTTTGTCGTTTTGGCCGCCAGATTTTTGTTGAGATTACACTCTGACCCTCCCCAGGCTGCTCCCTCAGAATCGTTTTGACCGCATTATTCAGGTTTGTCGTTTTGGCCGCCAGATGTTTGTTGAGATTACACTCTGACCCTCCCCAGGCTGCTCCCTCAGAATGCTTGTCGTTTTGACCGCATTATTCAGGTTTGTCGTTTTGGCCGCCAGATTTTTGTTGAGATTACACTCTGACCCTCCCCAGGTTGCTCCCTCAGAATATTTGTCGTTTTGACCGCATTATTCAGGTTTGTCGGTTTGGCCGCCAGATTTTTGTTGAGATTACACTCTGACCCTCCCCAGGCTGCTCCCTCAGAATATTTGTCGTTTTGACCGCATTATTCAGGTTTGTCGTTTTGGCCGCCAGATTTTTGTTGAGATTACACTCTGACCCTCCCCAGGCTGCTCCCTCAGAATGCTTGTCGTTTTGACCGCATTATTCAGGTTTGTCGTTTTGGCCGCCAGATTTTTGTTGAGATTACACTCTGACCCTCCCCAGGTTGCTCCCTCAGAATATTTGTCGTTTTGACCGCATTATTCAGGTTTGTCGTTTTGGCCGCCAGATTTTTGTTGAAATTACACTCTGACCCTCCCCAGGCTGCTCCCTCAGAATCGTTTTGACCGCATTATTCAGGTTTGTCGTTTTGGCCACCAGATTTTTGTTGAGATTACACTCTGACCCTCCCCAGGTTGCTCCCTCAGAATATTTGTCGTTTTGACCGCATTATTCAGGTTTGTCGTTTTGGCCGCCAGATTTTTGTTGAGATTACACTCTGACCCTCCCCAGGTTGCTCCCTCAGAATATTTGTCGTTTTGACCGCATTATTCAGGTTTGTCGTTTTGGCCGCCAGATGTTTGTTGAGATTACACTCTGACCCTCCCCAGGCTGCTCCCTCAGAATGCTTGTCGTTTTGACCGCATTATTCAGGTTTGTCGTTTTGGCCGCCAGATTTTTGTTGAGATTACACTCTGACCCTCCCCAGGCTGCTCCCTCAGAATGCTTGTCGTTTTGACCGTATTATTCAGGTTTGTCGTTTTGGCCGCCAGATTTTTGTTGAGATTACACTCTGACCCTCCCCAGGTTGCTCCCTCAGAATATTTGTCGTTTTGACCGCATTATTCAGGTTTGTCGTTTTGGCCGCCAGATTTTTGTTGAGATTACACTCTGACCCTCCCCAGGCTGCTCCCTCAGAATATTTGTCGTTTGGACCGCATTATTCAGGTTTGTCATTTTGGCCGCCAGATTTTTGTTGAGATTACACTCTGACCCTCCCCAGGCTGCTCCCTCAGAATGCTTGTCGTTTTGACCGCATTATTCAGGTTTGTCGTTTTGGCCGCCAGATTTTTGTTGAGATTACACTCTGACCCTCCCCAGGTTGCTCCCTCAGAATATTTGTCGTTTTGACCGCATTATTCAGGTTTGTCGTTTTGGCCGCCAGATTTTTGTTGAGATTACACTCTGACCCTCCCCAGGCTGCTCCCTCAGAATGCTTGTCGTTTTGACCGCATTATTCAGGTTTGTCGTTTTGGCCGCCAGATTTTTGTTGAGATTACACTCTGACCCTCCCCAGGTTGCTCCCTCAGAATATTTGTCGTTTTGACCGCATTATTCAGGTTTGTCGTTTTGGCCGCCAGATTTTTGTTGAGATTACACTCTGACCCTCCCCAGGTTGCTCCCTCAGAATATTTGTCGTTTTGACCGCATTATTCAGGTTTGTCGTTTTGGCCGCCAGATTTTTGTTGAGATTACACTCTGACCCTCCCCAGGCTGCTCCCTCAGAATGCTTGTCGTTTTGACCGCATTATTCAGGTTTGTCGTTTTGGCCGCCAGATTTTTGTTGAGATTACACTCTGACCCTCCCCAGGCTGCTCCCTCAGAATGCTTGTCGTTTTGACCGCATTATTCAGGTTTGTCGTTTTGGCCGCCAGATTTTTGTTGAGATTACACTCTGACCCTCCCCAGGTTGCTCCCTCAGAATATTTGTCGTTTTGACCGCATTATTCAGGTTTGTCGTTTTGGCCGCCAGATTTTTGTTGAGATTACACTCTGACCCTCCCCAGGCTGCTCCCTCAGAATCGTTTTGACCGCATTATTCAGGTTTGTCGTTTTGGCCACCAGATGTTTGTTGAGATTACACTCTGACCCTCCCCAGGTTGCTCCCTCAGAATATTTGTCGTTTTGACCGCATTATTCAGGTTTGTCGTTTTGGCCGCCAGATTTTTGTTGAGATTACACTCTGACCCTCCCCAGGTTGCTCCCTCAGAATATTTGTCGTTTTGACCGCATTATTCAGGTTTGTCGGTTTGGCCGCCAGATTTTTGTTGAGATTACACTCTGACCCTCCCCAGGCTGCTCCCTCAGAATATTTGTCGTTTTGACCGCATTATTCAGGTTTGTCATTTTGGCCGCCAGATTTTTGTTGAGATTACACTCTGACCCTCCCCAGGCTGCTCCCTCAGAATGCTTGTAGTTTTGACCGCATTATTCAGGTTTGTCGTTTTGGCCACCAGATTTTTGTTGAGATTACACTCTGACCCTCCCCAGGTTGCTCCCTCAGAATATTTGTCGTTTTGACCGCATTATTCAGGTTTGTCGTTTTGGCCGCCAGATTTTTGTTGAGATTACACTCTGACCCTCCCCAGGTTGCTCCCTCAGAATATTTGTCGTTTTGACCGCATTATTCAGGTTTGTCGTTTTGGCCGCCAGATTTTTGTTGAGATTACACTCTGACCCTCCCCAGGCTGCTCCCTCAGAATCGTTTTGACCGCATTATTCAGGTTTGTCGTTTTGGCCGCCAGATGTTTGTTGAGATTACACTCTGACCCTCCCCAGGCTGCTCCCTCAGAATGCTTGTCGTTTTGACCGCATTATTCAGGTTTGTCGTTTTGGCCGCCAGATTTTTGTTGAGATTACACTCTGACCCTCCCCAGGTTGCTCCCTCAGAATATTTGTCGTTTTGACCGCATTATTCAGGTTTGTCGGTTTGGCCGCCAGATTTTTGTTGAGATTACACTCTGACCCTCCCCAGGTTGCTCCCTCAGAATATTTGTCGTTTTGACCGCATTATTCAGGTTTGTCGTTTTGGCCGCCAGATTTTTGTTGAGATTACACTCTGACCCTCCCCAGGCTGCTCCCTCAGAATGCTTGTCGTTTTGACCGCATTATTCAGGTTTGTCGTTTTGGCCGCCAGATTTTTGTTGAGATTACACTCTGACCCTCCCCAGGTTGCTCCCTCAGAATATTTGTCGTTTTGACCGCATTATTCAGGTTTGTCGTTTTGGCCGCCAGATTTTTGTTGAAATTACACTCTGACCCTCCCCAGGCTGCTCCCTCAGAATCGTTTTGACCGCATTATTCAGGTTTGTCGTTTTGGCCACCAGATTTTTGTTGAGATTACACTCTGACCCTCCCCAGGTTGCTCCCTCAGAATATTTGTCGTTTTGACCGCATTATTCAGGTTTGTCGTTTTGGCCGCCAGATTTTTGTTGAGATTACACTCTGACCCTCCCCAGGTTGCTCCCTCAGAATATTTGTCGTTTTGACCGCATTATTCAGGTTTGTCGTTTTGGCCGCCAGATTTTTGTTGAGATTACACTCTGACCCTCCCCAGGCTGCTCCCTCAGAATGCTTGTCGTTTTGACCGCATTATTCAGGTTTGTCGTTTTGGCCGCCAGATTTTTGTTGAGATTACACTCTGACCCTCCCCAGGCTGCTCCCTCAGAATGCTTGTCGTTTTGACCGTATTATTCAGGTTTGTCGTTTTGGCCGCCAGATTTTTGTTGAGATTACACTCTGACCCTCCCCAGGTTGCTCCCTCAGAATATTTGTCGTTTTGACCGCATTATTCAGGTTTGTCGTTTTGGCCGCCAGATTTTTGTTGAGATTACACTCTGACCCTCCCCAGGCTGCTCCCTCAGAATATTTGTCGTTTTGACCGCATTATTCAGGTTTGTCATTTTGGCCGCCAGATTTTTGTTGAGATTACACTCTGACCCTCCCCAGGCTGCTCCCTCAGAATGCTTGTCGTTTTGACCGCATTATTCAGGTTTGTCGTTTTGGCCGCCAGATTTTTGTTGAGATTACACTCTGACCCTCCCCAGGTTGCTCCCTCAGAATATTTGTCGTTTTGACCGCATTATTCAGGTTTGTCGTTTTGGCCGCCAGATTTTTGTTGAGATTACACTCTGACCCTCCCCAGGCTGCTCCCTCAGAATGCTTGTCGTTTTGACCGCATTATTCAGGTTTGTCGTTTTGGCCGCCAGATTTTTGTTGAGATTACACTCTGACCCTCCCCAGGTTGCTCCCTCAGAATATTTGTCGTTTTGACCGCATTATTCAGGTTTGTCGTTTTGGCCGCCAGATTTTTGTTGAAATTACACTCTGACCCTCCCCAGGCTGCTCCCTCAGAATATTTGTCGTTTTGACCGCATTATTCAGGTTTGTCGTTTTGGCCGCCAGATTTTTGTTGAGATTACACTCTGACCCTCCCCAGGCTGCTCCCTCAGAATGCTTGTCGTTTTGACCGCATTATTCAGGTTTGTCGTTTTGGCCGCCAGATTTTTGTTGAAATTACACTCTGACCTTCCCCAGGTTGCTCCCTCAGAATATTTGTCGTTTTGACCGCATTATTTAGGTTTGTAGCTTTGGCCGATTGTCGTTTTAACCAACATAATATTCATCATCTCCATCGGATAGGAAAATTCACTTATTAGAATTATAAAAGAAGCAAACAAAAAAAACAAATTAGAGGTTGTTTGTTCTTTTTTTCTGCCGTACAGTGTAAGAGCCTTGTTACCACCTCTTACCCGATAAACACATACAAGATTCTGGCTCGCGGCGCGATCCGCAGACCGCAGCGGCCACTCAGCTGATCCGATCAGCTGTTCAATGGAGGTCACGTGATCACGGGCTGGCGGGAACCGGGTCAAGTACGCGACCTTTTGACCCTCACCGCGGCTTTGTCCTGTCCACTGCGGAGGCGTTCGTCTAATAACAGCCATCTGTGATGACGACGAACATGTCCGTCAGTGCATCGCACTTCGCTTGTCACTTCCTTTCCTTTGTTCTCTGTTGATGTGCCACTCACTAACGGTTCGAGGTGAAATGATCGTGTACATGAACATCCTTCAGGAGTTGGTTTAATCACCGGTATTGTCAGGCGTTACCTGGACATTCCTGTCACTTTATTAAAGTAAAGAACCTTATTTTTTCTTTATTTTTTTAAATTTACACGATGTAAACATGTGGCCCGGAAAAAAATTCCTAATTTTTAGTGATTTTACTCATTTGCAAACTTTCCCGCTTTTCTTTAAAAGATTGCAATAACTCAGTTGTGGGTTGCGTGGCTTTTAGACACGTTATTCCACCTTTTAAGGCATAACATTTTGCACTATTTTGTATCCACGTAAATTCTTCGATAAATAAATTGACATTTATGATAATTTTACCTTTGCAAATTTTAAATACTCGCTACTTTGATACACTAAAATCCATAAATGATAAATTCAACGCTAATGAATTTTAGGTTAATCGAGAATAAGACGTTTCAAGTCTCATGTTAAAATCTCAAGTGGTTTCTAAAACATAGTTTATTATTACTTTAATATCTCTGTAAGATGCCGACGCAACTTGGCAACTATATTTATAGGCAAACGAATGAATGATGAGTGTAGAATTTATCATAAAACAAAAACACATACAGACCGATAGACCAACCGCAAGCCAAGCATTGTAGGGCCCATGGTTTTAGGAGCTATTTCTGTGATTTACACGAGAGGAATCATTCAGCTCCCGAATTTGTCTCTGGATTTTTGTACACTCTAAACAATTAGTACACGTACGGTGTACAATAGAAATAGGATATTAAAGTTAAACCATAATGAAATAGGGAAATTATGAAATTAAAATTGAATTTGACATTTGAATTTCCGATGCTTCCAGAGCCAATCCAGTTCCAACGCTTCCAGTTTCAAGTCTAATCACTACTAAGGTATCTCGCAGTAGGTATCTCGCTTGCTCCTCGGTCATTCATAGATGCAAACGAGTATTTTACAGGCTTGCTCAGCAATTAAATAAGAAATCGAAAACTGTGTTCTTCAATGGGTCAAAATGAAAGATTTTATGGAGATTTTAGCGTAGATAGCATTGATTCAAATAGTAAAATAGCTGCTAATATTACGTATTCCGATCCAAGATGGAAAACATAGTACGGGTTTATCTGTAATACCACACAACATTAAATGAAAACTAATGCAAGACGCTGAAAGACTATGATAACTAATTAGTTTATGAACGTTTAAAAGTCATTAGTTAGACAACAGGCACTGCACAATATTTTAAAGGTTCATTCGGGACGAGTTTCCTGAAACGCTTACGGTAGGGTCAGAAGCCTACAGAACAGTGTCCAAAAGGAATCCCACAGAAATTCGGTCAGAAACATGTGGTTACGTTACGTAGTTTCAGCAAACAGAAGTTGTATTGAGCTGTTGTCGTTTCTGGTGCTTCATAATAAATCTCTATCTAAATGATCAAGTATGTGTTGCAGGCTGTAGCACGTGGAACCACGTAGCACTACGTACACGAGACCATTGTTGTCCATATCGTCGACGGATTCAATCAAAACAACGAGCGTAACGACGGATCTCTCTCGGGGAAAGTGACGGGGGGAGACTGCACTCCGCGTTCCAGGATCATCCTGCCTTTCAATTATCTTGAACAATTCCAATCTTATTCTTAACTTATCAAGATCATCAACTCATTCAGCTATCTTGAACACATTCCAATTCTGAACTCAGCATACCAGGATCGCCCTATCTTTCTATTGCCTTTAACACATTCCAATCCTGCAGTCAGCGTTTTAGGATCATCCAATCCTGGACTCAGCATTCCCGGATAAATCTTTCTGGAGAAAATGTCTGTTATCTTGGTCTCAACATCCCAGGATCATCAAGGCTTTCAGTTACGTTAAAACGTATTACAATCCTGTACTTAGAATTATATTCCGGGATCATCCTCCCGTTCACTTATCTTGGACACATTCCAATTCTGTTCTCAGTATTCCAGGATAAACCTATCGTTCAATTATCTTGAACACATTCCGATTTTATTCTCAACATACCAAGATCATTAGGCCTAAATCTTTCTGTTACCTTAAGCACATTCCAGTCCTGCACTAAGCATTATATTCCATGATCATCCTGTCTTTCAATTATCTTGAATTCAGTCCAATCTCTGTACTCAGCGATCCAGAATCATCCTGTTTTCAATTACCTTTAACAAATTCCAATACTGAAATCAACATTCCAGGTTCATCTACGCTTTCAATTATCTTGAATACTTTTTTGTTTAGAATTTTTGTTTTGTTTAGAATTTTATTGCGGACATTTTACACCACTGGTGAGTTTGAATTACCCTTAAACCTGTATTAAAATTGTTTTTAAAGATTCCTATTGTAGATACCGGATTTGTAACTTCAAATATATTAAAAGGCAACTAATTCAAGATAGGGACCAGTATTGCTCTGTAATAGTAACAATAAGAACAGCGGTCCTGTAGACATCCCAGGACATTTTCATGAGCAATGTGAATTAGGTATTTTACTTGGATTTAATACATTTTTCTTTGCGTTACTATGTTGTTCATAAAATACCCCCGTCGCAGCAAACCTGCGTACTCAGCGAATTTCCAATGAATATATATGTCTTAATAACACATTAAACCTCTTACCAGAATTCATAAGAAATATATTTATAAATAAGCGATATTTAAAATAGGTATTCATTATTATCCATAAGAATAATATTAGGGATGAGTATGCAGGTTTGCTGCAACAAGGAACACAAAATAATAGGTTTTTATGCAAACATCAACAGAACTCACCTAAGTGAAGTCACATACCAAGTTTCATCCATATTCATTCATAAATAAGCGATATATAACACATTTTTATTGTTCTCCATAACAATAACATGGGGACCGAGTACCTAGGTTTGCTGCTACAGGAACCATAGGCGAAAAATTTTTTTGTTCAAACAACAACAAACCACAATCAGATGAAACCAAGCCAATAGTTCCGTTAGTTTATGTTCATAAATAACCGAGATATAACATTTGTCTTTTTCTCCATAAGAATAACATTGGACAACGTACTGTGTTTAGCACTTTCAATATCTCAGTAACCAATTGTCGTAGAGCAATGATATAAATACCAAATTGTTTGTTTTTTATGCTGAATTAAATGGTGAAAATTAAAATTTGATTTAAATAAAAATTACATGTGGAAACCCCAAAAAAAACAATTTTGGGGTACAAAACCCCCCAAAAACCCCCCTTTGGATGGTGCGATTCGTCTGGTTTTCGATCTCGTTCAAATAAATGGTGCTTTACACATTTGTACCAAATTTCAATAAGATCGGACCTTTTTTACGAGAGTTATCGTGCTTACGGACACACATATATATACATATATAAAAATTTGAACGAATGGTGTTTTTGGCATCTGGGGACCTCAAAATGAAAAGTTATCATGGTCTCGGGCTTAAGTCTTACCATGAGACCTACGGTAATAGCTTCTTCCCTATAGGGGAAATTCGCTAAAATGACTTGGGTTATTAAATTAGGATATTATGTTACTTCATCCCTAATTAATATATTTCGATGAATTTAGTATAGTCGTAAATAAGTTTTCTTACGTACAAGACTTTTCACGACTTTCACGTCTTTTCTGATCAATCTTTAAGAGAAGTACAAAAAATGTATAAGTTACTGCATAAAAATTCAAAAATACAATTTTACACATTTTGATATATACATATTTACTTTGAGCCAATTTTGTTCGATACTAGATTATGGAATATAAATAGTTCAAAGCAATAATTGCTATCCTATTTATTTCATACACCTCGATATTTGCAAATTGAATTCTTAAATTTAAATAATAGTAATACCTTAATTTAATATTGGTTATGTTAAAATGTAACTAGTAGGCCTATAGTGGTTGTAACAGTGAGTTAATCTCAATCTCGGAACTTAAAAGAACCAGACACAGTATTAAGCTCTATAATTTTCCGTTCTTAATTACGCCATTTACTTCTTCATTCAATTATCTCCTGCGCTTTCAATCAGACCGCTCAGCTATTTTTGTTTGGATTATCGTCTTTAAAGTCTAGTTGGCGAGGCTATTTTTGTATTTTTGTCCGTATATCATTTGATCGGCGGGTGCTTATAAGCTAGAATACATTACTTTTAGTTAAAACATTGGAGGATGTAAAAGTCGACAAAACCATGGGATGGGATGGGAGGATTACAGATATTACGAAAGCCTAAGTAAGTATACCCAGTATAACGTATTACAGATTGAATGCTAAGTTTCAGGATTATATAACACTTATATGTCACACAAAACACTTAAAAAAGGCTAGTTTAAAATTTAATAGCTAAAACCAATAAACTTAATTGCCCCTGAATTACAACTTTAACCTTTGTACTTGTTAGGTAAATTTAAATTTTCCTCGTTGTTAACCGTCTCTCCCACCAAACATTTGGCAGGGAGCGGGTTTTTGGGGACATTTTCGGCACTAGCTTAGGCCCTAGGTGAAATGAGAATCCAATTGGAAACTTAACAAACCACTATTAGTCCGGGATTTGAACCTAGTTCCTCCAGAATGTGAGGCGCAAACTCCTCTGATACAACTGATACAAATAATGTCTGTAAAGAAACAGCATGTTGGCTAGCAGTATATACTATCGGGAGCAGGAGAGATGGCAGTTGGGCTCCAGCCAATAACAAAGCTCCACGCTGTCACTGTTGCCTTTTCCTATTGGCAAATAATACTCGAGTGTTATTCCGATCAGCTGGTGTGCAGTTTGGCGATGCAGCACGCCTGCTATTGGTTAATCTTGGTTTATAGTCCTGTAAGCCACACAATTAAAAATAACAAAAATAAACGGTATCAGGAAACTGACACATACTTTCTCCCTTTTAGCCAAACTTTAATGACAAAAATATTTGTTATTTACTAAATATAGAATATGAAGTATAGATAAATGTACAGAAAATTGTCTAAAATAGTTGTTTTCAGAAATATCCACCCAAATTGCTTTTTTGGAGGCACTATAGAGTCCGTTGCTACACACAGTAGTTTTGAGAGGGGAAATGCCCCCTTGCCCCCCCCCCCCTGGGTTAGATAGCAACACATTTCGAACATCATCTGTTGGTCAATGCTAACTTGACCTGCATATCAAATGAAATTGATCAGTAAATAAGAGAGAAATAGTTATTTTTGTATTCCCCATAAGAATAACATTGGACAACGTACTGTGTTTACCGCTAAATGAAAATTTCAATTTTCTCCGCAACTAGCAATCGTAGAATAGTAATTTAAAATACTAATTTATTTAGTTTTTTGAGCTCTTTTTAATGGTGAATAGTAATCTTTTTTAACATTTATGATTTTTTATGAAAAATCCAAAAAACTGAATTTTTGATGTTTTAAGTCCTGTAATTTCTGAACCCGCATTTTTCCAGAAATGCGGGTGGTGTCATTTTGTTGGAAACCTAAAGTTCTACAAACCACGAAAGTTTAATCAAAATCGTTAGAGCCGTTTTTGAGAAATTTGGATTTTTCATGTTTTTTGGCGGTTTTTGGGGGATAATTACCCTTAAAAATCAAAAATTCAAAAAAATGAAAAAATGCCTGGAGATATCGTGGATTAGTACCTAAACGCCAAATTTCATAAAAATCGGCCCATAGGTTAGGGCTCTAGCTCTGTACACATCCACACAGACACACACACACACACACACACACGGACACACACACACACACACAGACATACATCACGTAAAAACCACTTTTTTGGGTTCAGGGAGCACCAAAACGAATATTTCCACTGACAACTCAAATTCGAAAATTTTTACGAAAACAATACTTTCTCCATATACTATGTATAGGGGGAGAAAGTAAAATGTAAAGTTGTTAAACTTTATTTAAACCATAAAAACATTATAATTCACAGTAACTGACAACATAAACATTAACACACATGATTTAGATAAAATCATATGTTGTTATATACAGAATGTTAGTTTAAATTCAATATGCCCTCAAACTAACGTGCTGCAGAAGATTATTCAGTCTTGAAACCGGGAGACCCTTCGTCAAGAAATCAGCAAGCTGCTCATCTCCAGCAACATGACGCACATCAAATGTCCCTGCTTGGAATTGTTCACGTACATACTGATACCTCACATGGATGTGCTTCGACCGCTTATGAAACTCTCCAGCATTCCTCGCTAGTCTTACAGCTCCTGCATTGTCAACAAAAAGAATAGCATTGACGTCTTGTCCATAGATCTCACCCAACAGATTTTTTAACCACACAATTTGTTTAGCAGCCTCACTTGCAGCTACAAACTCTGCTTCTGTTGTTGATAGAGTAACACAGTGCTGCTTCACAGAAGACCAACTAACGATTCCGCCAGCAAACATACATAGATAGCCTGTGCGTGACTTTCTTGATTCGTCATTTGCAAAATCCGCGTCACTGTAACAATGTAGCATTTTTTCACCTTTAGAATATATTAATGCATAATCTATTGTTCCCTTTAAGTAACGAAAAATTCTCTTAACTTCAGTCCATGCCTGCATAGTAGGGGAATTTATTTTCTGTGCAATTACATTTACTGCACAGCATATGTCTGGTCTTGTATTTGTAATGTACATCAGACTGCCCACAGCTTCTCTGAAAGGAACACCTGTCGCAAGAGGTTTGTCATCTACCACCGGTTCTTCACGCTTTGATATTAAAGGCGTGCCAACTGGATTACTATCTGACATCCTGTACCTCTCAAGGACATTCTTGATATAAGACTTCTGACTTAAATAAATACCTTTCTCTGTTCTTTGAATTTCCATTCCAAGATAACACTCGGGGTCAGTAACTTTCAACTTAAACTCTTGTTCCAATTGTACAATAAAGTCAGACACTTCTTCTTTATTAGAGCCAGCAATTAGACCATCATCAACAAAAATTACTACATACACTTTAGCACCATTCTTATTACGAATGAATAAACATGGATCAGCAGTACTTTGGCTAAAACCTTTTTTAAGTATACTTTCCATAAGAAGCTTACTCCAACATCTTGGACTCTGTTTTAGACCATATAAACTGCGCTTCAGTTTCCAAACTCTACCAGTTTGATCATTATAACCTTCAGGTTGCCAAGTATAAATTTCTTCATCCAGCTTAGAATAAAGAAATGCGGTCTTTACATCAAACTGTTTTAGATGAAGATCTTCCTGAACAGCTACATTTAAAAGACAACGAATAGTATCACATCTAGCTACGGGGCTAAATGTTTCATTATAATCTTCACCATACTTTTGAGCATATCCTTTTGCTACTAGCCTTGCCTTATAGCGCTCAGGATTTTGTTTTCTAGTTAGAACCCACTTCAGACCAATAATTCTCTTATTATGTGGACGAGGAACTATCTCAAATACTTCATTTTCCTTGATTGATGCCATCTCATCATTCATTGCAGATTGCCAGTGCCACCAATCGGGACTATTCACTGCTTCCTTGTATGTAGGACCAGCCTCAGCAAGTAGGACATAGTCTTGGAGATAAGCAGGAGGTCTCCTTTGACGTTGAGATCGGCCATCATCTCTGTCATTTAAATTTATGGCAACATCGACAACATCACTGTTGCTACAACAACCTCCTCTAGACACTTCTTCATCTGCTCCATTTCCAACATTATTTGTGCCTTCTGTTGTTGCATCCTCCTCTTGATTTGGAACACTTGGTTTGAGAATAACATCTATCAAATGAGGGGACTGGATTAGAGGGGTATCAATGTTGTCTGTGCCCTCTGCTTTTACATCTTTATCTCCTCGTTTTGAGACTCTTGGCTTGAACACAACATCTCTACTTGTGACAATTTTTGGAGCAACATAAACTCTATAGCCATCTTGTTCATCACAATAACCGACTAATAATCCAGGTACTGATTTAGCTGACCATTTCTTACGTTTTGATTTTGGAACATAAACATAACATTCAGCACCAAACTGACGACGAAAGTGTTCAAATGTCGTAGAATCCTTTTGAAACCATAGCTCATAAGGTGTTTTACCACCTACAGACGGTCCAGTTCGGTTGATCACATGACATGCAGTGTTCATCGCCTCAGCCCACAAATCCAAAGGAAGATTCTTTGCATACAGCATACTACGCGCTGCTTCGACTAAGGTTCGCATCTCACGTTCAACGGAACCCATTTGTTCTGGTGTGTATGGCATGCTCGTTCTTATACTAATACCGCGATCAGAAAGCAACTTCTTCACTTTAGTATTGCAGAATGCTGTACCGCCATCACTCATGAATGTCTTAACAACATGACCCGCAGTCTGACACTCATTTAAGAAAACTGTTAGACACTCAGGTACTTCCGTTTTGTCCTTCAAGAAGAAAACTCGTCGAAACTTAGTATAATAATCCTTCAACATCAGACAATAACGACTACCACCAAGAGAAGTATTTTCCATTGGTCCACATAAGTCACCACTTATAATTTCACCTGGCTTATCAGGCTTCAAAGTTCGTGTACGATAAGTTTCTCTGTGATGCTTACCTAATACACATCCCTCACAGAAAACATCATCTTTTGCTACTGAGATCCCATGAGCTCGCAGAAATTAATACACATGAGCCTTATTTTGATGTGCTAAACTCTCATGCCACTCTTGCAAAGTCTTTTTAGGACCACTTGCAAGTTGTACAGAAGTATCATTCTGTAAAACAGACATTTCCAGCTCATATAAACCGTTTACATTATGTCCAAATAGATGTGGTTTATTATCCTTCATAAAAACACATTTAGTTTTATTAACCTTAAAAATGTAGTCCTTTTCAACTAACCTGGATACTGAAAGAAGATTTCTACCGAGTTTGGGTACATACCATACTCCCTCTAGTACTCGGACCATTTTCTTCTTGCCGATTTGTACAATAACACGGATTTCGCCTTCACCTTCAGCATAAATAGCCTCTCCATTAGCTACTGTGACTGAAACAGGCTGAGAATAAACCTGGTAAGTATTAAAATATTCTCTCTTAAAACACATATGTTGCGAAGCACCAGAGTCAGCAATAAATGTGTCATTATCCTGACCATCAGCTACAAAACATAAAAAGGGACTAGATTTCTTCTGGTTCTCTTTCGAAGAATTTCCACCACTTTTATAGTGTTTCAAGTTTCTAGCATTCTGAGGACACTTGCCTGCGTAGTGCGGTCCTTTACAAATAAAACACTTAACCTTTGAACTACAGTTAAGAGATTTTTCACTAACACCCTTATCACCACTTGGTGACTTAACTGGTTTCTTATTTATTTGTAAGGCATGCCCTCCACTTGTTACGTTCTTAGAAGGTAACCTTGACTCAATGAGCCTGATTCGCTCAATCAAAAGATCTACACTTCTATCTGTAACCGGAATACTTTCCCATACGCTTTTAAATTCAAAGAATTCACTCGGTAATGTGCTCATAATTCTCGACATAAGTACAATTTCAGGTAGGACATTAGCATTGTGCTTTTGCAACTCCTCATTTACTTCCCTAAATGTTAATTGCAAACGAGAAATATACTGAACCAACTCCTCATCATCAGTTACCTTGGCCGAGAAAAACTGTTCCAAGGTTCTGTCTAACCTTTGACTAGAAGACTGTTCATATACACTAAGCAACTTCTGCCAAATTTCCTTTGCTGAGCTGCATGTTGCTGTCAATTCAACATGTGCATCATCTACAGCACTTACCATTAGTACTTGGGCTAGAGAATCATATTTCTCATAAGATCTTACTTCCACATTGTGAGCTTGTTCAATTCGTGCTTTTTCATCAGCTTCAGCTCCATCAGCAAGGTCAACCACCACAGGCATAGTTCTTTGGCCCTTTGCAATGTCCAAGACCCCATGATGCTTCAACATCAATTCCATTTGCCTTTTCCATCGACGCCATGACTGAGCTCCATCTAGCTTTTGAATCTGTACTTTCATATCCATGTTTAATTAAAGAACAGAGCTTTACTGGGCAGCATAACCAATTAAAAATAACAAAAAAATGTAAAGTTGTTAAACTTTATTTAAACCATAAAAACATTATAATTCACAGTAACTGACAACATAAACATTAACACACATGATTTAGATAAAATCATATGTTGTTATATACAGAATGTTAGTTTAAATTCAATACACACCCTCAATTGTCAAATCTCCTGATCGCAAGTATAGAGTTAGTTTTCGTACAGTTTTTTATCCGTCCTCTGGTCCTCCGCTCCACCTCAGCCTGCAACAGTCGTCATTATCCCCCGTTTCCCCACGCTTCAGTCCACAATCCGGCAACGCAACGGCGGCGGCGCGCGGCGTTTCGAAATTCGATACCGTTCGTTATCGGCCCCGATCCCCGCTTTCCCGGTTCCATTGGGCGCCCAAATGGCCCCCATTACCATACACCGATGGAGGAAAGCGGGGTGAATTTCACCGGGAAACTTTTCTTTGGTTGGCAAAACCTCTGTGACAAAGCAGCGTCCCGTCGCAGCCGCCGACTGTGTCACTGGCGTCGCGACGCGGCCCGGCGTCGGATACCTCTTGGTCTGTGATTGGTAAATGGAGCTTATGCAAGTGGAATTGTGCTAGGAACAATGCAACTGATCGGAAGGAAACGCAATTAATTAAATGAAAAACGTTACGTGTAACTTTGCGAAGTTAAGCTCTGTTGGAAAGCATTTTCTTTAAGTGGAGCATCGTTGGCTTTGAACAATTTTTAATTTGTTGGCGTCGCTTAACATAACTATATGAATAAAATTATAGATTTGGATCACTAAAAAAATAGATATCACACAAGTTGCATACAACATGAATATGTAGACCTATTATAGCCAACAGAAAATGTAAAGAAAAACGAATAGCCATTTGTTGTGTACTAAGAGTACACGATACACAGTCAAAGCTGAGGTGAGAAGCAGTAAATTATTATTAATTGCTGGCTCTTATGTCCTACTTCACTTGATGAGTTGAGGAGTTTGTGGCTTATCACTATGGAGACAGTGTATACTGTACATCGCTACACTATATTGACGGAGAGATGATTCACTACTCCCATAGTGTACTCTTAGTAGTGATTTTACAACAGTTGTAGGGGCTATACACGGTGGTGAACGGTTTTGAATAATTACAAACTTACAAGAAGCATATTTTAAGTACTTTTAAGTTAATAACCTTTCTTTTAAGTAGACGGGTAATCATTAAAATCTAGAAGCCGCAGCACCGACAACACTGTAGAGGTACAGCGTGCAGTGGATTGCGGCCAGGGAAATTAACATCAATACGTTCTAAAAAATTAAATTCCCTCCCTTGAATTCCCTTGATACTTGAATAACTTATAACAGTTTGGGCAGAAGGGTCTACCACCAACGAATCAGTTTTTACCATCGTTAAAGAGTATCTAAAACTATTTATTGGGCCACATAGATGGCGCTATATCGACATCTAGGGTATTTTAACTCAAATAAATCAGTTTTTACATCCTTAAAAAGTATCTACAACTATTTATCGGGCTATTTTATCCATTTTTAGAGTGTAAAACGTCATGTCATGAAACGAAACTAGCGTTTAACCTCCTCTATTGAGCGTGTAGCGGTTCGCAACCACTCAATCAGTTCACCACCCACCCATCCATCTCGAGTGAATCAGTGACAACCGTGATGAAAAACGTTACATAAACGGTACCGTTCCCCGGTGTAACTGTTACCGGGGCGAAGCGTGCGGGCGGTAACAGCTACAGACAAACCGGGTTACGCATCCGTTACCTTAAAAACAATCCAATTTCCAATCCACTCCCCATTTACGCCGTCAGGTGACACAACAGCTGACCTAAAACTGCAAATTGTTCGGGCGAAACGAATTTGGTCGGTAAAAACGTTGTGCTCAATGGTCTCCAACTCTCTAGTACGAATTGTTCGAGTGTAGTTCGACTACGTTTTTATTTGAGACTGTCTGCAGCACTAGACTCCAAACGAGGATTATTAGCGAATTTCTTATGAAAAAGTGAACTGTTAGCATGACCCACGCGGTAAAACGCGTCTTCTTAATTTAACCCCCTGCATATGTTTTGGGGAGTCGTTAAAAATGATTCCATTGGTCGCATTTATCGTCCAATTCACTTCATTACATTTTATAGTCATTCCTTTCTATAACCAGATGGAAAAACTCGTTGGGCAAAACAGTCGGAAAACCCTAAACCTCCTTTTGGAATTTTGAAACTTTAAATTTTGATATTTTATCTCAGAAAGAGTAAAACAGCCTCGGTCGTAAAATAAATGTATATGATGTTAGAACAGACAAACCAAAAATGACCTCCATCATCTTTGTAGCATAAATATTTACCGATTTATTAAAGAAAATTTAAGTTAACCAAACACAGTAGGCCTACGTTGTCTTATTGGGATTTTACATTAGGAAAGGCTGTTTTTCATATCTCGGTTTTATCATCACAAAAACCCTGATACCTACGTTTGATTCTGACTGGCCCTCCTCCTAACCTTATTATCAACAATTCTAATTCATTATTGCGAAAAAATAGAACCAGGACCATCAAAACAACTAAAATATTAAATATTTCTCAATTTCCACAAAAATTAGGATAGGCGTATGTTCCATATCGTAATGCGGAAATTCGCTTCCCTCACGTCAGCGTGCTACGTGCGAACTCGTTTGGAAGTAAATTGCCATGACGAGTTGATTAGACACGTTCATCGCACTCTACTGTGGGGAGTGGAATATTTATGTTGTACACACTAGTCTATAGAGATGGCGAGACCGCCTCGCTCTTTCGCCTACCTGTGATGTGACGTGACGTCACCAGAGTTACGTACGTAGCATTCTGTAGCGAACCTTTAAAATAAAAAGCTGTAAGTAATAAACCAGCTAAACTAAACAATTTAATAAGTGTTTTAAATTACTTCAGTCGTCCAGTTCTTTCAAGTCGTATGTTTAGCGACCTACAAAAATATGTCACTGTCTTCGGGCTTCAGTTCGGAAACCAGTCTTAGTCTGACAGTTTGTATAGTGGTGTATCCGTTGGTGAATAAATAAATCAGTCCGTTAGACTTCTTTGGGTGTAAAACTTATCACAGTTCACCCATAAAATAGTAACACAAATATACAAGACGAAGACAATCGTCAAAATGTATACCCCCGTCGCAGCAAACCTGCATACTCAGCGAATTTCCAATGGAGATAAAAATGTCTTAATACTACATAAAGCCACTGACCCAGTTTCATAAAAACGAAACCGATCGGTTAAAAACTCATGGAGACGACACGCACAGCCTGATTTTCGTACTGAAGCATGAAGAGAACGCAAAATGCACGAAACCTAGAGGTCACTAAAAATACCACTTTAAATAAATGGACGCTGAAGGTAATTTAAACCACTTATTGTGTCATACCCGTTCTGGGGCAATATTACGTCTTTCAGATATGAAAACTGAACGATTTAACCCCGAGGTCACGAGTGTTCGGTGAAAGTATCACACACGGCTTCCTATGTCTGTTTGCATATTACTGTATACATTTCCACTACTAAAACTGGCGGTTGATGGGATATATGAGTAACTTTTAAATTTATATATAACAGTTTCTTAGCATTGATATTTCTAATGCTTTAAAGTTTTGATACATTTCTTTTTAATGGTTTTAGCGAATTTCCCCTATAGGGAAGAAGCTATTACCGTAGGTCTCATGGTAAGACTTAAGCCCGAGACCATGATAACTTTTCATTTTGAGGTCCCCAGATGCCAAAAACACCATTCGTTCAAATTTTTATATATGTATATATATATATATATATATATATATATATTTATATATATATTTATAAATAAATATATATATATATATATATATTTATATATATATTTATGTTATATATTCATTGGAAATTCGCTGAGTATGCAGGTTTGCTGCGACGGGTGTATTTAGATAATGTTTCTTCTTTTACTTTTAACATAACACGTTACAAAGCAGATGTTCACAATTCCTTGTGTTTTTCTTAAACGCGTTTCGTTTCTATTTTATAAAAGTTTCGTGCAAGATTTTACAAATATATACAATATTTTGTCCGTATATTGCCCTGTAAGAATTTTAATTCAAGTATACCCTTCTTCTACATATGTGCCTAAACGTACGTAATGCTTAGTACATCCACTTCAGAAAGGCTTATGAGGGCTTTCTACCGGCCAGTAACTCGGGATGGGGGTTACGACATGGCAGTAATCACCGAGATAGACTGGTTGACATAGTTGACTTTATACTAACAGCGGTGAAAGGAACGTGCAAGGTGCAAGAAAGGAAATGAACACGGCAAAATTATGAAGTAACCCAAGTAAACAAGCTTGGCAGGAGTCACCGATGGAAACTATTATTACTCTAAACCCTACTTAAGCAAAGTTATGAAGTAACCCAAGTAAACAAGCTTGGCAGGAGTCACCGATGGAAACTATTATTACTCTAAACCCTACTTAAGCAAAGTTATGAAGTAACCCAAGTAAACAAGCTTGGCAGGAGTCACCGATGGAAACTATTATTACTCTAAACCCTACTTAAGCAAAGTTATGAAGTAACCCAAGTAAACAAGCTTGGCAGGAGTCACCGATGGAAACTATTATTACTCTAAACCCTACTTAAGCAAAGTTATGAAGTAACCCAGGTAAACAAGCTTGGCAGGAGTCACCGATGGAAACTATTATTACTCTAAACCCTACTTAAGCAAAGTTATGAAGTAACCCAAGTAAACAAGCTTGGCAGGAGTCACCGATGGAAACTATTATTACTCTAAACCCTACTTAAGCAAAGTTATGAAGTAACCCAAGTAAACAAGCTTGGCAGGAGTCACCGATGGAAACTATTATTACTCTAAACCCTACTTAAGCAAAGTTATGAAGTAACCCAAGTAAACAAGCTTGGCAGGAGTCACCGATGGAAACTATTATTACTCTAAACCCTACTTAAGCAAAGTTATGAAGTAACCCAAGTAAACAAGCTTGGCAGGAGTCACCGATGGAAACTATTATTACTCTAAACCCTACTTAAGCAAAGTTCTAGGTGTCACAAGATTATAATTTTTCCCATGGTGTATACATGGTTATGCTGAATTAAACTTAACTAGGGACCGCCCAATGGTCGAAATTCGACCAAATATTTATTGAATAAAAAGTCGACGAATATATGTAAAAGGTTTAATATCTAGTGGGTTTTGTTGCGCTCATCTCTCTCTCCCTCTCTCCTCCCTACCTCTCTCTCGCTCCCTCCCCCTCCCGCATCATCACATCCAGGTAATTTTTTAGCGTGGAGTTAAAACGGATAGCAGAAGGGCGTAACCATTCCAGTAATCAGTAGCCTTTTTATTTTTGCCTGACACCTCTCTACCTCATCATCTCCCACTCCCTCTGTCTCCCCCCTCACAAACAGGTTTATTTTTTTTAATGTGGAGTTAAAACGGAGAAGGAGTTAAAGCTAAAGGTGTTACCATTCCAGTACTCAGTAATATTTTATATTTATGAATCATCTGTTCTTGCTGTTGTGCTATATATTTATTTGGATAACGCAAGCGTTTATTAAATAACAAGCAGAACAAAATGCAAAACTCAAGTTCCCATAAGGATAACATGTAATATTTGAAACCAAAAGGGTATAGCCCTACACACCCAAACACAACGTTATTTGCATTCGACTCATCCCCTATTAGTACTAAATAAGAGTGCCGAGTTACATAATTATATGATGCCGCATATCCGAGAAATTGGTACCACAAAAATGCCCATAGCCTATTAATATACAGATTATGTCTGAAACATTTGTGCATGCTGTTATGCTGGTGTTATATCAACAGCTGTAAAATGTACAATTCAAGTAATAACTGATTTTCCATAAGATTAACATTGAAACTTTGAAAGCCCATGTGGGGCGTAGCCCTGAGGGCGGTTGTCAATTATAACGGGTTTCTGATCTTGTACATAGGGCAATACACCTTTCTAACGGTATGCGTGAATTTATCCTACGATACACAGAAGCTGAGAAAAAAGGAGGGACAGTTTTGTGTTTGCCTATCTATATATAAGGCCTCATTTACCCAGGAACGTTTGAGAAAACCTTAAGTCTGACACCCATCAAACCCATACTTGAATGAAAGGTCTCGGTGAGCAAATTAGAGGAAAAATATTAGTGTTTTGATAAAGTTTTCCCTAAGGGCAAAAATATAAAGAATTGGGATGAGTTTAAACCACAGTTTAAATACACTTAACACTTAAAGGTATTTAATTTCCAACAGCTGATACATTTGTTTTTATTACAGCTGAAAGATTGAATGTGCATAAGTTTTCTAGGATTGAAGACATCTTGAAGTAACAAAATTATTTTTTTAATAAACACTAAAATACACAAAGTTAAATTATTTTTGAAAAATTAATCCTCCGGTGATATTGAGTACCTTTGTAGCCTAACGGTTAGGTGTTTTGGATTTTGACGAAAGACAAGCGGCGGGTTTTATAAGTATTTCTTTTTTAAGTTCATCTAAAGTAATTTTATACTCGAATCTAGCTGATAATGCACTTGGTACTACATCCTGGGTACAACCAACGAACAAAATAATTATAATTGTATAAAGACACCGCGTTGTCCGTTGCGATGGAAAAAATATAAAACGTACTAACTATATCATGATTAGCTTCATTATCACTACATAATCAAAACCATTAAATTTTAGCAAGTAAGTAAATGATTGGAATGGGCCCGATGTAAAATGACCCTGTGCCTGTAAAGCGTATAACTAGTCGGGGGCCCATAAAACTGACCCTCGTCAAAACCCTGACCGCTGTGCGCAAAAGGGGTACCCCCTGTCATATAGAATTAAAGTTAAGCCTTTTTAATGGGGGCCATAAAGTACTTTTTCAAACAACAATATGGTAGGTTCATTGAACTTAAATTGTAAAAAAGATGACGAGAGTATTATTTTCAAATCAAATTAGGCCCTATGCTTACCAGTGCATTGTAAATAGTATTCTTGGTTGACTATTAGGCACTCTCATCTTCTATAAAACTATATTAAGTAAAACAATTTTAAATTTATATATATAAAGTAAATAGTATATATTGTCCCTCAGAACGGTAACCCTGCAGATCTGTATACTCATATTTTATTCTTGTCTACGTCAGTGGAATTTTACCTCAAATTTTGTTAGAGGACAACGGCCAATCCTGACCAATTCATAGAGGGCACCCGGGAATCGAACCCGTGATCTCTAGCACCGAAATCCAAGACGCTAACCGTTAGGCTAGCGAGAATTTGCAATCTTTTCAATGTACTTCCATTCAGAAACGCATTTTCTTCCACAGGGTGGCCCGGGTCATTGACACCACTTCTGTTGCTGAATTGTATACTAAACCGAACAAGAGGAGGAGTAATAAGAGGTCACTTTCTTCCGAGATATAGTTGCGAGGGAGACACAAACAACGCCTGTAGTATTCAAAAGGGTGCTTTTGACAATTGTCCAGTACCATCCTACGCCTTACGAGGCTCCCGTCTCCAGTCCTCTGCTCTACAAGACCAGCGTCCTCTCCTGTACCTGCTTCTCCCATAACAACAATGTACACTTTTAAAGTCCGTCCCTCCTCAACGAACTCTCCAAAAGCGACGATTTTTTCGTTCAATTTAAATAGCAAAACAATACCTATCGATATCAGTGAGCAGAATGTCAGTATCACAAGTATTACATTTATACAACATCGGAAGTATTGAACATTTTGGATTTTGACATCGATTAAAATAGTAATATTGAAATTTTGCGACTGAAATCGCTAGGTATTTTTGTCTATTTAAAATGAGCCATAAATCATCGATTTTGGATAATCCCTCGAGTAGGGACGGACTTTAAAATTTAACATGGGGGAAGCAGGTAGAAACGCGAAAAGTTTGATGACTGTAGGGAGGACCTCACTAGGACTATATACACTTGGAGCTACTACGGTTTCTTCCTCTCTTCAACATTTATCACAGTGAAATGGCTTTTGTGAAATAATTAGCATTGACACAAATCAATTCGACTATAAAAAACTAAGAAAATGTCCGCATGTTACCTTGCAAGAGTACAGTCCCAGATAGCTGGGGAGCGGGGGTCTACGGAGCTTGGTGGTCGTCATGGTGGGAATCACTGCACAGAACTGAACAACTGAGCGGCGGCGGCGGCGGCGGGCACGGACACGAGTCGCAGGATGCGGGACAGGGAAGTAGGCCGCGTCTCCCGCCACACCACGGCACGGGGAGACAGGAGAGGGACAAAAGGAATTCCTGTGTTCCAGGTTCCTCTCTTGTGGGAGCACTTCCTGAGCAAGGAGCGGTGAAGTTAAGTTTGAACAAGAAATTGAATATCCTATCCCTATCCTCATAAGCGTAATTTCAGTATTTTTATTGGAGGGGCAAAAATGGTCGTGATCGTGATTATTGTGACTTTTCGTATATTACAATAATATTTCCTCAAACTTATTGGGGGGAGCAACTGCCCCCCCTTGCCACCCCTGAATTACGCTTAAGCCTATACTATCATATCCTATGCTGTAATATGAGTAAGGAAGTTTTGCTTGCAACTTTGATCTCAAAAACGGCTCCTACGACTTCCTTAAAAATTTGTAATTAACTAATTTCTGGGTTAAAAATAAGTTCTAGGCAGGTCTCACCCCCAGAAAAAATCCAACAATGTAGACAAACGCATATGAAAATTTAAACAAATTAGCATTGTTCTTATGGAGTTTAAAATCAAAATCAAATTATAATAACAGCTGTTTATAATCAATCAGTGAACTGTCAAAAGCTGTCGTCGTACCCAACTGGATTGGAATTTTGACTTACCGTGGGGTGGAGCCCTATGGGAATTTAAAAAAAATCCTTTCTTAGTGGTTACCTACGTTATGGAAATAGTATTCGTGCCAAATTTCGTGGTTGTAGGTGTAGAGGTTTGGCCTCTGGGGGATGATCGGTTTTCTATTTCTAGATATAAAGAAGAATAATAGATGTTACTCGCAGGCTTCGCCCCGCAACTCATTTATAAAAACTATAGTTGTGTGTGCTGCATTCTGTGGTTATCCCGTGGAACTACTACGAAACAAGAACAGCTGTTTGTATTTTCATCAGCTAAAACAAAAATGAATGTCCATAAGGAATACATGGGAACTTTGAACCCCTGTGGGGCAAAGCCCTATAGGAATTTCGCAATTTTATAATGGCTATATGTTACTTAGGACTATCAAGTACCTCTCTGCCAAATTTCAGCTCAATACGTCTACAGGTTAGAGCGTGATTGAGCCACAAATATCTAAACAAACTTACAAACTTTCACATTTATAGTAGGATAGATAACATGTGGTTTCCTGAGAAAAGTGACTAAAACCATAAAATGAAAATATCATATAGCGTGATGGAGTGATCACATATTAACAAATCACAAATGAATCAAATGTGTATATATAATCAAAATAAGCCTACCACCTGAACGGATACACTGATCTATAACAACTGGAGTGACCTTAAAATACAGAAAAGAGGCAAATGAGCTGAGCAAGAGCAACTGTACTTGTCAGTAGGGGGATGTGGTGGAAAATTACTCCGAGTCATCTAAACAAACTGACTGACCTTTCCCGAGCAAGGCTCGGGCCCCTGGTTATACTGGTGATAGACATTGTAGACTGTGATAGACTGGTTATGGAAATTGGCACGGAGATGACTTGATGGCAAGTGAGGAAGAAAAGGAAATGAGGAATTACCTTTGCCATTGGACGAAGCGATTAGTTTGTTTTCAACAATTGTACTGATGATCTTTTTTCATAATTGGGTTTTCGTATTTTCTTAAGTGTTCCGTACCAAATAGTAGTGTATGAATAATAGTAGTGGTAGTTGTGTACTAAATAGTAGTGTAGTTAGAGGTTCCAAATTATCTGCTAGGGGAGGGCCCCCTCACTTGCCATCAACTCGACTCCGCGTGGTCAAATATTCATTGCTTATGGGTGGCGAAATTATTACAATTTTTACGTAGTGGCACAACCGTCTTGCAGACTCAGAATTCATCATGCACAAAATGGTTTATGCGTACACTCTTGTCAGAGCATACAACTAGGCTAAAACGAGATAAAAATCCCCTTAGTAATAACTAAAGTGTTTAACAAATCATCAGGCTTTTTAGCGAATTTCCCCTATAGGGAAGAAGCTATTACCGTAGTCGGCATGGTAAGACCTAGGCCCGGGATCATGATAACTTTTCGTTTTGAGGTCCCCAGACCCCAAAAACACCATTCGTTCGAAACATTATATGATAGTTTTTACGAGAGTTATCGTGTTCACGGACACACACACACACACACACACACACACACACACACACATATTTATATATGCTACTTATATATATATTTTTATTTGATACATATATAAATAAATAAATAAATAAATATATATATATATACAAACATATATAAAAAATAAATAAATAAATATATATATATATATATATATATATATATATATATATATATATATATATGTTATGGTACTTGTGGAAATACAAGTTAAGAGGAATTTGTGTTGGATTATGGGTGTGGGTGTGTGTGTGTGTGTGCGTGCGAGTGTGTGCGTGCGTGTGTGTGTGTCCGTGAGCACGATAACTCTCGTAAAAACTATCCGATTTTGATGAAATTTGGTATAAACGTGTAAAGCAACATTCATGACTTTAAGTTCGAAAACCAGCCAGATCGCTCTATCCGAAGGGGTATTTTGAGGGGGTTTTGTACTCCAAAAATGGGTTTTTCGAATTTTGTACACATCATTTTGGAAATAGTTATAAGTTATGGGTCTTATGGGAAAAGCAGGTGACTGGAGCCCCCTGTTAAAGTAGGGACACACTTTTTGGCAGACACTGCTGCAATCCGATGGTATTGAAGCTGAGGTATAATACTGGAATGTCACATACCATCAGGTGTGTGGTATCCTGATATCCAAATAGTTGAGAGGATTCACACTGCTGCACCATTGGCGACTCAACATCTTATCCTATAATAGCGGTCAGTTAAGTTGGCAGATGGTCTGTAGCCAATTAGCATGATTGTACGCTGTCACTGTTGCCAATTAGCCATGGAAAAAATCACCCGAATGTTATTCCGATCAGCTGGTGTGGAGTTTAGCAGTTTTGGCAGTGCAGCACGTCTACTATTGGCAGTTTTTGGTTGATAGCCCGGCAAACCACGACCTCAACTGGCAACTTGATTGTCCGCTGACACACTCGTCAGGAAGGACATTGATCGTCGACGCGCCATCGCCTCGGGTTACGTGAAGCTGTAGGCTGTTCCCACCAGTTGCGTGCCGCGTTCTCCCGCTGTTATGCAAGGCCGGGATTATCTCGCTTTTCCTAATTAACTCTCCCATAGTTGTCAAGGACGGTGGAGTTTGGCGCCGCTGTTCACTGGCCGTCTCTAATTGGCGGGAAACATATTCGTACGTATCCATTTTGGTGGGGTTGCCTACTTCTTGTTTAAGGTTGCTCTTTCCTTTAAAAGATAAGCGTATGTAGGTCTACGGTATTCCGTCAGGGAAGTTTGAGTTTATATTTTTGTTCGTTTTGAGTCCAGAAGAGAGTGTTGAATTACTGTGTTGAAGAAAACTTCACACACCTTTGGTTGCACCTTTGGAGTCAACCCCTGCAAATGTGGTAACAATTTCTAAATAAATATTAAAAAGGGGCAAATTTTGGTTTAGTTCACCTTTTTAAAATATCCTGAAGTCACTTTATACATAATGGTTAACAATTCTAGAGACAACCCAGATAGCACAAAAACGAGAAAATCACGTGAAAATGACGTTTCTCTTTGACTTTTTTGATGTTATTATCACGTAAAAAAATGTAATTTTAACGTTTTTTTCACGTGATTTTTTTGTACAAATGGCACTCTTTTTTACCAGAAAAAAACGTTAAAAAAATACGTGAATATAACGTTTTTTAATGACTAAATTTTAACCTTTTTAACATGTTTATCACGTAATTTTTACATTTTTAAATGTTTTTTTTTTACCATTTAATTACGTTATTCATGAGATTTTTCAGTACAAATGACAAATTTGAATGGAAAAATTAAGAACGTTTTATAATCACAAAATTTAATCGCTGTGGATATACAAATAATATATATTTCCGACCAAATTTCAGCTATATTGGAAAAGACTTGAAGTGTGAACACGTAAAAAAAATACAATTATAAAAACCACTCATAACTTTATTAAACAAGCAAAAACATTTACAATCGTAAACACTACTCCTAACATCATCAAACAATAAAAAAATCTAATTACAAACACAAACTATTATCTTTTATAAATAAGAAAAAAAAAACATAAACACAAACTTTTAACTTTAATAAATGAGGAAAATGTATAGTTATAAATACAAACTCTTTTTTAAACAAGTAAAAATATACAATTATAAAAAAACATACAATTGTAAAAAAACAAACTCTTAACGGTATCACATGATTAGTTTTGCTCTTCATCATCTCCAAGTGGGTCATCCCGGCCCTGTTTCCTGTCAAATCATAAAGCAATATTAATATTATATTGTGTCGTGTTTTTTATATGTTTGTCAGCAAATACAGTTAAACAATATTTTTAAGAAGTTTAACACATTTGCATTTAGAGCCTTTTCAGAACTTTCCCTTAACACAAGGAGCGATAAATGTTAGTATTCTTCATTGTCTATGCATTGCAAAGGAGTTGCTAGCTTTGCTGTTATGTTCTGCAATTCTTAGTGGCTTGAAAAAACCTACTTTTCCACAATAAAGAAATATGTTATTAACTTTTTACTAATTTTAGCAATTTTCCCATATAGAGAGAAAGCTATTACGGTTGTACTCATGGTAAGACCTAGGCCCGGGACCATGATAACTTTTTGTTTTGAGTTCCCCAGATGCCAAAAACACCATTTGTTCAATTTCATATATATATTGTGTGTGTGGTGTGTGTCCGTGAACCCAATAAATTGTAAACAAAACATCTGATATAGATTAATAATTTGGTATGAAGGTGTAGGGCTGCATAAACTGGAACGAGTTAGCGAACCAGGGTGATCGGATTATAGGAACAGGGTTTTATGGAGTTTCAAATGGGTTAAAAATAATCTCTTTTGCAATTTGTGCCCATTAAATTTCACAATTTTAATTCCAACAATCTTAGAGCTAAAAAAAACAATTCTTTTTTTGAATCATTACATTGTGTTACATTATGTGGCTTCGGAGAAAATCCCAAAAAAATTCCATATACTATTCTTAGGGGGAATTCGTAAAGTACTATATCTCGCTTGCTTATATTTTGTGTTTAAACTTGTACGTACCTTCATATGTTTGGTATTTACCAACGTTTGCCTAAAACTTTCTCATAGAAACAAACAAATTATATAAAGGACAATCCAGGCAGAAAAAGTTATAAATGTTATTATTAAACTTTTTTTTTAATCAGCACATCTTAGTCTTCCTGTTATAATACATCCTTAGGCCTAAATACATGCTTCCTGTTATAAGACATCCTATAAGGCCTTGGCCTATTTTAACTGCTATTCCCAATTTATATTGGTTACCTATAAAAAAACAAGTTAGTAAAAAGTTTTTTAAAGTTTTGAACGTCGGAATTTTGTGGTATGGGAATAAATCAATAAAAAATACAATCAGACTAAGGATTGGATGTGATTGCTGCATGTTTAGCCATGGAAAGTTTTAAAAATTTGTGTAAGTTTATTAAAGTTAGTGTGTTTTTTATGTAGTTCTATTGTTCACAACTCTTGGCACAGTCTCTATCCCCTCCACCAGAGGGTCAATGATGAAGAGGATGGTAAATGGTAATGGTAATGCATGCAAGTAATAATACATTAAAACCTCCAGTTGAAAATAAAACATTTTATTACCAAAACTTTTATTAATACTTGTAGACTCGGTAGACCTACTCATGAGCCGCCACTAAATATTAGGTACCGGTATACTAACTTGACTGTGAATTTATTAAGGCCTCGTTTACATCCAGGCCTACAACTGATAATGGCCAAAATACAACTAATTGGGGTTTCTTAAAGTATTATGAATTTGTAGGTTACAGCTTGATTTAGATTTTAAAAGATTCCAGTTATTACCACAAAGTTTATTTTTATAGCTTAGGCATGTTTTGACAAGTTATTTAATTGCTTACAGTTTGTACGTAATATTATAGCATAATACAACTTTTAAACTTAACTAACTTAATAAAGTCATTGCTCAGGACAATGTACAGCTGAATAAGTTGTTTAAACTTAGGCCCCCTCTGCCTAAGCTACTGATGGGTACAGTTTCATAAGCGGCCACTGATGGGTACAGTTTCATAAGCGGCCACCAACTAATTGGATGCAATATATCGATCTTAAACATTCAATATATCGAATTGGAACACTCGATATTTTGAATCACATTTTAACAGTATATATCGAGAATTATTCACTCGATATTTATATTAATGTTATAATCTAAAACCAACAAATTGTATATCGTCAATTATAATAATATTGTAATAAAACATATAACAAATAAGTTAACAAACAAAAACTACCATAAAAAACAAGGTTCTTATTTAGTATACATGACCCCAACTATAACCAGGTAAATTTGCACTTTTCTTAAAGTTTTTACCTCTAGAATCCAGAAATAACATTTATTTTGCGCGGAAACAATTATTAATTATAGAAAATATTACTTAAAGTTATTATTTTTGATGCAAGCAGACGCTACTTACAAACCACAGATTAGAACATATTAAAGGCTACGTACACGTCCGACGTCAGCCGCTACTGTTCAAAGGCTACGTACACATCCGACGTTAGCCGCTACTGTTCACGTCCACATTAATGTTTCTAGTTTCTACAGACTATGAGGAAAACGTCCATAGATTATACAACATATAAATGAAATGCCATAGATAATAAGTATGTAATAAAAAGTCATGTTTCGTGCTTTATTTACCCCTTACCCATTATAAGTGTTGAGAGGTGAGTGAGCAAAGTGAACGAGCTCATTCTGAAAGTAAATGAGCGTGAACGAGCTCATTCTGAAAGTAAATGAGCGTAGCGAATGAGGTCACCATGGAGGCAAGTGAACGCCGAGCGAATGAGCTCATCCTGTAGGGAGTGAGCTGGGCGAAGAAGCTTAACCCGAAAACGAATGGGTACTTTGGTATTATACGGATGCCACCCTTATACAGCGCGCTGCGGCAGTTATGTTAGGATGGGTTATCATAAAAATGATTGTAGGACTTTCCTTGTTTCATTACAAATCGAATGATACCTGATGAGTCATACTTCCGGCCGCCAAACCCCCTCCAAATAGGCCAAGGTCAGGTCGTTGACCGGAGCGCGCGCATCACCTGTCACCGCCTGTATCTGGGACATCTGGGTCAGTGTCATGAGTGATTTATTGCCGTGCACTACGTTACATTTGTTTTCATAATGAGTGACGTTCTTTTGGTGTGGGATTTACCTCGAAATGAAGAGGAAACCGTACGTATTTTTATGATAACCCATCCTAACATAACTGCCACAGCGCGCTGTATATTTTGCGGAGTACATGTGGCGATCGGGTCTGGCTGCTAGCGGCGGCGGCGCATTCAACACGATCCTAGCGGACATCGCTGCCTTTTGGGAGGCACAACACAAAGACCGCTCATCAGAATGATGTAAAATTTTTACAGTAAGTCAATAAAAGTACGTTTTTTCGAATTATGTAGTTATCCTTTGTATCCGGTAAAAATTAACCTCCAAAAATAGTGGCATCCGTATAATACCAAAGTACCAACGAATGGTTAATAAAAAACGCTACATCTTCGTATGGCACGTGACATTCGAGCGTACACTTAGTACAGGCATGGTTGGTTGGTGGGCTTGTCACAGGTACTTATTAGGTTAACTAGCTTGGGTTAGGTTAGGTTTGTTAGGTTAAGTGTGGTTTGTTGGGTTTGTTTTGCCATCCAGGTATGGTTGTCGAAGGCCGAAGGCCACCGTACCTGGATGACAAAACAAACAAAAACAAACCCAACAAACCACACTTAACCTAACAAACCTAACCTAACCCAACGCTAGTTAACCTAATAAGTACCCGTTGCAAGCCCACCAACCAACCATGCTTGTACTAAGTGTACGCTGGTATTATACTCCTTATTAGGTTAGGTTAGGTTAGTTTAGGTTAGATTAGTTTTGATTAGGTTAAGTTGGGTTCAGTTTAATTATATCACAATGGCTAAAAAATACTACTCTCGCACAATAAAATGTGATATTGATACAAGTGCTCTTTCTCTCAGCAACTCAGATAATACTTTATACAACAAAAATAGTACGTTGTATAGCTTTTACCCTATACCACTGATGGGTTACATGTACAATCCAAGTTTAAACAAAATAAAGAATAACTTTATCATCAAACTTACCAAAAGAGAAGAAGAGCGGCAAATTATGGGGGATTGGCAGGCTAAGTTGCGGTGGTGTGTCGCGGGCCAGGGTGGGTCCAGTTGCAAAGTTGAGAGTCTGTAAAAATTAATATGGTTAGTTAGTTGAAATTCAAAAGCATTCATACATAATTTGATTAATTTCATTATTAAAAACCTAGAGTGAGGTTTAGTAGTGCGTTACCTTAATATTTTGGATGGTACAATTTGGCAGCAGCCAGGTAAAACTGGTGAAGTCGGTCTGTGTCGACAAATCTCCCAGTAAATACTAACCTAGCTACCACCATAAAGCACTGTAAAGTAAAACAATTAAGTATAATCACGTGTTAAAATCAATAACATCGAGTGAGAATATGGTTAAATCACTGTGTCAGTCATAATCCAATATTTTTTATTCGATTGTTTTGGTGGACGCTTTATCGTACTGTACCCCAGGCTACTCTACTAGGACCAAGATTAGACAAAGATTACACATATAGGCCTATACCATGGTGGAAGGAAACACTAACATATGCAGTGAAGTTTATGGTGATTAGGTTAGGCCGATCTTGCCCAAAAAGCTTTTGTATTAGACAAACCTTGCATGAATAAATAAGCTTATATTGTATTCTAATAAAATAACCTAACTGTAAGAATTAATTTTTAACTCGGAAAGTTGAAGTAATTATTTAAGTCGCTACGCAATGAAACCAATAAATCTGAAGTGGTACACTAAAGTGCAGCACGGCAAGCTTACCGGTAACGATAAAATATGATTTTCTACTAGTCCTAAGTTTAAATTTATTGCAACAAACTAATAAAAAATTTCTTACCTTGATTAGCCACTTACGAATCCGAGATAACAATGTTTAATGTTCACTTAAACTCAAACTTTTAACATCTGAACGATTGTAAACAGCGCAAGGAAACCATAACAAATATAAAACAAAATGGCGAGATCGAGGAGGTGTTGGCAGTGGCAGTGACAGCTCTCTCTATCTTTCCTTTCGGCAGGCATTCAAGGAAGGTCTTGCGCATGTGTCACAGGAGAGCTTTTACTGGGCCAGTCTCATAAAGCGCGAAAAGGCTTCAATTTGAATTTGATTATTTTGCTGACTGACCGTAGGAACAAAAGGTGAAGTATACAAATTATCGTAGGAATAAACATAGGGTGAAAAATATTTTTCTTCTCCTACAGTCAACGGATCAGTGAACTAAAAAATTGTAGCTCATCTTGCTTTAGATAAATTAATTATGCTAATACATTTTCATTAATTATTGAATGAAAATACAGTATGAAAGTTTTTGTTAAAAAAGTTGTTTATGGGGTGGGCAATGTAATAATGAGGTTAAAGAGGTTTTTAGTTACAAAACATAAGATTTACTTTATTTCACTTTTTTATATTATACATGGCTTATTATATTATTGATATTAATGGCTGACTATTCATTCTAGTGTGGGACATTTGCTTGTTTGTGAAATACCTAAATTTTGTGCTATGGCGCCTCAAAATAAAAATGTAACTTATTTATATAAGCAGGAAATACTAAGTTTGTATTATGATAACCTAGAGAAAATTACTTATATTTCTTTTGGATAACCTGTACATTTTATATTTATTCCTAACATCCTTTAAGTCATACAGTATGTACTGTACCTATTGCAAAATAAGTTAAATTAATGCCAACACACACTTCAAATAGAGTATTTATTTTACTTTACATTTGAGGAAAGATAACTACTCACCCATAAAAAAATTTAAAAATATTCAACCTGGCCTAAAATTATTAATCAATATGTCCATGCACTTATATCTGATAAAAATTTTAAAATTTATTCAAAACGAGTATCTCCCAAGCACAACTTTGCAGATATAATCCTTATAACAGCTGTTTATTGAATTAAGAATAAACACAAGTGGCATAAACCAAATAAAACTCTCCTCCATATGAATAACATGAGAACTTGGAAGTCCCGTGGGGCAATTCCTGGGGCCTAAATCGAAATTCTGGCTTGACAATAACTTAGAACTTGAAATTATATTTTAAATTTAAAAAATCATCAAAATCGGTTAAGTATTAACTTCAGGAAGTGGGTGAACAAAAGCAGGTTTTTTAAAAAATATGTAGACAGTTAAGATTTGTATTGTTTTTAAATATACATAATATATTTCATTTTCATCAACTCTGTTTCATCAAGTTATTTATAGAAGTGAAATTCGACCGCAGACAATTGCTTGAAACCAGATAAAAAAATATTTTTTATATTTTTTATAACAAAACAAATTTTTAAACTAATTAGTATGTATATATTAGCAAATGTAAAAAAGTGGTTAAAATAAAACATGAATATCACGTTATGAATTTCACAACTTTTTTACTTTTACATTTTTACGTAAATTTCACGTGAAAAAAACGTTTGCAATTTAACTTTTACTTTTTTTGACATTTTTCACGTGAAAAAAACGTTATTTTTACATTGTGTGCTGACTGGGAAGACAGGTAGACAACACTGCGAAAAACAACTATTTTTGAATACTGTAATTATGTTTATAAACTCAAATTTAAAAATTATGGCAAAACAATTCTTTCTCCATAGGATATACCATTTTAGGTGGAGAAGTAAAAAGGTGGTACTATTTTGTAGATAACTCATAGTTTTCTACATATCTCTATTTTGATAAACATACAAAGCCTAACTAGACCAGAAACTTTTGAGAAAACTATAACTCTGTTACTCATGAACGATATTCTTGAATGAAAGTTCTCTTAGAGGAAATCGGAAAACGGTCCTATAAAATTTGATGTTTAAACCAATTTTTTCTGGCCATGGCGGAAGAAAAAGTAAAACATTTTGTTAAAATAAGTTCAAAAGTCACAGTTATGGTTCTCAGTTTTATCGTACAAATAATAAAAAGTAAGAATTATCGATCCGGTAGGTTATTGGCACCAAATAGGCTACCATCGTTCGTAAATGATGATCGCAGCACAAACGAATTTAATAGTTTTTAATTCATTTATTCATCGTTCGTAAATGCCGATAGAACAACATAACATCGGCCGTAAATGACGCATCACATATCACCAGTCGTAATTGACAATCACACCAAATAACATCGTTCGTAAATGACGATCACACCAAATAACGTCGTTCGTAAATGCCGATCACATCACACATAACATCGGCCGAAAATGACGATCGCACCTCATACCATCGTTCGTAAATGATGATCGTAGCATAAACTATCGTTCGTAAATTACGAATGCACCATATAACGTGGTTTGTAAATGACGATCGCACCACAAAACAGCGGTCGTAAACGGCCATCGTAACGCTCTACATCGGACGTTAATGACTATGGATCGTTCCGCAATACACCGAAAATGACGATTGCATCGCAATCGCCTGTAAAAGACTAAAAGACCACGCATCATCACCGTAGTTTATGACTAACACCAAAACCACGAGATTTCATAAATCATTAAACGAAATCTATTGTGTATATAATAAATGAAACAAACCTTATTCTGCAAAACATGATTTAACTCACTGTTTTTGACTAAAGAAACATTGTGTATAAGCATAACCCATCATCTTCCCTCAACGAACAAGTTGATTTATTAGCAGTATAGCCAATGACAAGTTGCAGCTACGTCCAGTATCTAACCTTCTCAATAGCAGTATAGCCAATGACAAGTTGCAGCTACGTCCAGTATCTAACCTTCTCAATAGCAGTATAGCCAATGAAAAGTTGCAGCTACGTCCAGTATCTAACCTTCTCAATAGCAGTATAGCCAATGACAAGTTGCAGCTACGTCCAGTATCTAACCTTCTCAATAGCAGTATAGCCAATGACAAGTTGCAGCTACGTCCAGTATCTAACCTTCTCAATAGCAGTATAGCCAATGACAAGTTGCAGCTACGTCCAGTATCTAACCTTCTCAATAGCAGTATAGCCAATGACAAGTTGCAGCTACGTCCAGTATCTAACCTTCTCAATAGCAGTATAGCCAATGGCAGGTTGCAGCTACGTCCAGTATCTAACCTTCTCAAAATTATCAGATTTTGCTTGGGACCATTCTCGCAAACCTGATTACGAGGTGAGCACTCTAACCACTACGCTACCCAGCCAGTTATAATAAATATATGCAAAAATCTAATCAGTGATCGCAAAATTTTTGATGATAAAATATATGTAATTACATAATCTCTCTTTAAAATTTAACAAAAATCAATCAAATTTCTTGGATCCTTGGGCTTACAGTAGTAACTACATTGACAAATTTATTTAGTGTAATGTAACTTGACCAAGGAAACAAGACATATTATTATATCTTACAATAATAAGGTGAGGGGGTGAGTCTAGCTCCCTTGTAATGCTAGACTACTCTAAAGCATTTGACTCCTTGGACCACAAGATGTTAGTTGCAAAGATGCACTATTTTGGATTTAGTGATGATGACAATGGATGGATTGGATCATATCTTGAAGAGAGACAGCAGGTTACCAGATTGGGTAGTGAGACATTCGGACCCCTTGCAAAACAGCGAGGCATTCCTCAGGGCAGCTGCCTGGGGCCTATCCTGTACTCGCTGACTTCTCTAATTGAGTGCTAAACTGCACAGCACATTTGTATGCAATGAGCCAGAGCCAGAGCTCATGGCTGATGCCGTTGATCAAGTTAACGCTGATCTGAGGAACATTTTGAAATGCTCAGTTGTTAATGGCCTTAAGCTCAATTCCTACAAGTGCGCACCATGTGACCTAGTACAGACTCTCAAAAATAGTGGGGTGATCTCACTTGATGGTGAGAACCTGGCTGTGTGATAGGGCTAAGACTCTCGACATCATGCTTGACCAAGATCTCACCATCACAGATCACGTCAAATATGCCTCTCAACAAGCTTAAGCAGGTTAAGAGGACTGTATAGATTTAGAAGTCTGCTGCCAGAAATCACAACTTGCAGAAATCACTACAGCTTGTGCAGTCACTGATACTTTCAGTATTTTACAACTGCTTTCCTGCATATGGCAACACCATGTCTAGGGAGGACTTGGGTTGGATCCAAAAGCTAAAAAACTCAGCCATCCGCTTTGTTTTTTGCTTGAAAAAATTTGATTATATGTTCCCCTATTAAAATTACAGAACATCCAATTTGCTGTCCATGGAAGATGTTTGCAGGATGATGACATGCTGTATGACACACAGGGTTTTGACATTATGCGAGCCCGACTACCTTTGCGGGAGACTCTAGGGTTTTGACATTATGCGAGCCCGACTACCTTTGCGAGAGACTCTAGGGTTTTGACATTATGCGAGCCCGACTACCTTTCCGGGAGACTCTAGGGTTTTGACATTATGCGAGCCCGACTACCTTTGCGAGAGACTCTAGGGTTTTGACATTATGCGAGCCCGACTACCTTTGCGGGAGACTCTAGGGTTTTGACATTATGCGAGCCCGACTACCTTTGCGAGAGACTCTAGGGTTTTGACATTATGCGAGCCCGACTACCTTTGCGGGAGACTCTAGGGTTTTGACATTATGCGAGCCCGACTACCTTTGCGAGAGACTCTATGGTTTTGAAATTATACGAGCCCAACTTCCTTTGCGGGAGACTCTAGGGTTTTGACATTATGCGAGCCCAACTTCCTTTGCGGGAGACTCTAGGGTTTTGACATTATGCGAGCCCGACTACCTTTGCGAGAGACTCTAGGGTTTTGACATTATGCGAGCCCGACTACCTTTGCGGGAGACTCTAGGGTTTTGACATTATGCGAGCCCGACTACCTTTGCGAGAGAATCTAGGGTTTTGAAATTATACGAGCCCAACTTCCTTTGCGAGAGACTCTTTCCGTGACGAGGTTCTCAGCGTAGGACTCGCTACGGTGGGAGATTTCACTTTCCCAGGGTAACACTTGAACTTGGGAGGAACAGCTATTCCCACTTTGGCCCCCGGTTGTACAACGACCTCCATGATGACCTTAAATCTCTTAGCCTTAATAGTTTTAAAATGAAATTAAAGAATCTGTTGCTTGGTGTTTAGAACTAAGAAATAATGTGTATATACGTTTGACAATAGTTGTTCTGAAAAGCTGATGTACCAGAGAAACTCTAGAAAATAAAGGCAATTTTATTTATAACTCTTACTGAAACCAACACTGACGGGTAAAACTCCAAGATTAAAGGAGCCAGTAAATTATAGAGACAAAAGAGGGTAATTGGATCAAGCTATCGTATTTATATAAATTTGGTTCAAGAAATCAATACTTCTAGTACCGTACTCAAAAAGGTTTGCTTTCATAGCCATTTCTTTTGCAATTCCATGATTTCCTCCAAGGTTTAAAATTCACTGGCTTTCGCCAGTTTTTCAAATATATAACAACCTAAACTACAGTGGAACTACAATAACTCAATCCTCAGGGGGAACGGAACAAATTTGAGTTATCGAATATTTTGAAATCGAGGCACGACTTATCAAGGATCTTCCACAGACTTTGACTTATTGAGGGTCTCGGTAACACAATCAATGAGTCAAATCCTTACATGATTCTGTGTTTTGTACACAGTGTATAATAATCAATCATACTGAAATAATAAAAATAAAAAATAATTGTAACAATTAAAAATGTCTAAAATAAGCCTGGAAATATTTTGAACAGCTTCTTTAGTGAATATACCAGAGGACGAAAAACATCCCTCAATGAATGTGAAAAATGACGTAGAGTCAATTGAAATTGAATTGGGTGGATTATGAAGCTCACTTCCTTTTGATGTTTCGTGTGAAAGGATTAGGGGAGGACAATGATGAAGCAGAAGACGCTAGAAGACGCTCTTACTGGCTTATGTTGGGCCTATCTATTCCCCTGAAGAAAGTAAGCAAACAATGAATGACTTAAAGTTCAGCAATTTTGTGATGTTTTGACCACTTCCTGTCTATTATTAGACGGTTTTTTCGGGTTTCAACTTGAACGATAGATGATCAAATACACTATCTGGGGTTTGGAATCTGAACCAATAATGTAAAATTTTTACTTATGGAGGTTCTCCAGCCAACACTTTGAATTATAAAGGTACGGAAAATGTTACAATTTAGAGTTATTCAAGCCTATTGACCAAGTCAAGTTTTCAAGCTTAAACTTTTGAGTTATTTGAGATATTTCCTGCCAACCCTTCGACTTATAGAAGTAAAATACCATGGCAATAGGTAGGCAAGTATAAGGTGAATTAGGCCTACAAAACTTCGACTTACATAGGAACTCAATTGATTGAGGTTTGAGTTATTCAAGTTCCACTGAACCAGCAATAAATTTACCTGTAGATTTTACTTGAGATATCAACATTTGTTGTAACATTCTAGGCTGATGGTGATGACTAAATACATAAATTAACAGAACTTTCTAGGAGGGAAAAATAAATCAGACACCCCAAACACATACATGACTTAAAGAAATGGAATGAATACATTTATTCACTTTATACAAGAAATGTTACAATGAAACAGTCTTTTAATGTGTGCTATCTGCCAGCCTTGTGAAGGATGTGGCGATGCAGTATGTCTTTATGCAGGACTCCCTCTTTCGCAGGCTCCCTATGCATTCCTACGCCTTGCTCCCACCACCACACTACTCTGTTCTCGTAGCATTCCCTGCAACCAGACATACAATTGTGACACTGTGCTATCTGCCAGCCTTGTGTAGGATGTGGCGATGCAGTATGTCTTTATGCAGGACTCCCTCTTTCGCAGGCTCCCTATGCATTCCTGCGCCTTGCTCCCACCACCACACTACTCTGTTCTCGTAGCATTCCCTGCAACCAGACATACAATTGTGACGCTGTGCTATCTGCCAGCCTTGTGAAGGATGTGGCGATGGAGTATGTCTTTATGCAGGACTCCCTCTTTCGCAGGCTCCCTATGCATTCCTACGCCTTGCTCCCACCACCACACTACTCTGTTCTCGTAGCATTCCCTGCAACCAGACATACAATTGTGACACTGTGCTATCTGCCAGCCTTGTGTAGGATGTGACGATGCAGTATGTCTTTATGCAGGGCTCCCTCTTTCGCAGGCTCCCTATGCATTCCTACGCCTTGCTCCCACCACCACACTAATCTGTTCTCGTAGCACTCCCTGCAACCAGACATACAATTGTGACACTGTGCTATCTGCCAGCCTTGTGTAGGATGTGACGATGCAGTATGTCTTTAAGCAGGACACCCTCTTTCGCAGGCTCCCTATGCATTCCTACGCCTTGCTCCCACCAACACAATACTCTGTTCTCATAGCACTCCCTGCAACCAGACATACAATTGTGACACTGTGCTATCTGCCAGCCTTGTGTAGGATGTGGCGATGAAGTATGTCTTTATGCAGGTCACCCTCTTTCGCAGGCTCCCTATGCATTCCTACGCCTTGCTCCCACCACCACACTACTCTGTTCTCGTAGCAATCCCTGCAACCAGACATACAATTGTGACACTGTGCTATCTGCCAGCCTTGTGTAGGACGTGACGATGCAGTATGTCTTTATGCAGGACACCCTCTTTCGCAGGCTCCCTATGCATTCCTACGCCTTGCTCCCACCACCACACTACTCTGTTCTCGTAGCATTCCCTGCAACCAGACATACAATTGTGACACTGTGCTATCTGCCAGCCTTGTGTAGGATGTGGCGATGCAGTATGTCTTTATGCAGGACACCCTCTTTCGCAGGCTCACTATGCATTCCTACGCCTTGCTCCCAACACCACACTACTCTGTTCTCGTAGCATTCCCTGCAACCAGACATACAATTGTGACACTGTGCTATCTGCCAGCCTTGTGTAGGATGTGGTGATGAAGTACGTCTTTATGCAGGACACCCTCTTTCACAGGCTCCCTATGCATTCCTGCGCCTTGCTCCCACCACCACACTACTCTGTTCTCGTAGCATTCCCTGCAACCAGACATACAATTGTGACACTGTGCTATCTGCCAGCCTTGTGTAGGATGTGGCGATGAAGTATGTCTTTATGCAGGACACCCTCTTTCGCAGGCTCACTATGCATTCCTACGCCTTGCTCCCAACACCACACTACTCTGTTCTCATAGCACTCCCTGTAACCAGACATACAATTGTGACACTGTGCTATCTGCCAGCCTTGTGTAGGATGTGGCGATGCAGTATGTCTTTATGCAGGACTCCCTCTTTCGCAGGCTCCCTATGCATTCCTACGCCTTGCTCCCACCACCACACTACTCTGTTCTCATAGCACTCCCTGTAACCAGACATACAATTGTGACACTGTGCTATTTGCCAGCCTTGTGTAGGATGTGGCGATACAGTATGTCTTTATACAGGACTCCCTATGCATTCCTACGCCTTGCTCCCACCACCACACTACTCTGTTCTCGTAGCATTCCCTGCAACCAGACATACAATTGTGACACTGTGCTATCTGCCAGCCTTGTGTAGGATGTGACGATGCAGTATGTCTTTATGCAGGACTCCCTCTTTCGCAGGCTCCCTATGCATTCCTACGCCTTGCTCCCACCACCACACTACTCTGTTCTCGTAGCATTCCCTGCAACCAGACATACAATTGTGACACTGTGCTATCTGCCAGCCTTGTGTAGGATGTGACGATGCAGTATGTCTTTATGCAGGACTCCCTCTTTCGCAGGCTCCCTATGCATTCCTACGCCTTGCTCCCACCACCACACTACTCTGTTCTCGTAGCACTCCCTGCAACCAGACATACAATTGTGACACTGTGCTATCTGCCAGCCTTGTGTAGGATGTGACGATGCAGTATGTCTTTATGCAGGACACCCTCTTTCGCAGGCTCCCTATGCATTCCTACGCCTTGCTCCCACCACCACACTACTCTGTTCTCATAGCACTCCCTGTAACCAGACATACAATTGTGACACTGTGCTATCTGCCAGCCTTGTGTAGGATGTGACGATGCAGTATGTCTTTATGCAGGGCTCCATCTTTCGCAGGCTCCCTATGCATTCCTACGCCTTGCTCCCACCACCACACTACTCTGTTCTCGTAGCACTCCCTGCAACCAGACATATAATTGTGACACTGTGCTATCTGCCAGCCTTGTGTAGGATGTGACGATGCAGTATGTCTTTATGCAGGACACCCTCTTTCGCAGGCTCCCTATGCATTCCTACGCCTTGCTCCCACCACCACACTACTCTGTTCTCATAGCACTCCCTGCAACCAGACATACAATTGTGACACTGTGCTATCTGCCAGCCTTGTGTAGGATGTGACGATGCAGTATGTCTTTGTGCAGGGCTCCCTCTTTCCCAGGCTCCCTCTTTCCCAGGCTCCCTGTGCATTCCTACGCCTTGCTTATTTACATTCTACAAATGACGACAGTGGCAAATGTTGTAATCACACCACTACTTCACAAAATGTACAGATTGAGATTGTGATATTTCAGTCACTATTTATGGGTGTCGGTATATCTGTCAAATACTTGTTTGCATGTCTCGTGGGCATGAACGGGCCACAAGTTTCAGCTAAAGTTTAAAAGTTAATAATATTTTTTAAATAGTAAAATTTAAGATATCTTATGATTGCTTTTGTATTTCAATGCCAATGGCATTTTTGTTATGGGCATACCCAAAAGCTTTCGGGGTAAGCGGTCCAAACCCCTTCAATTTTTGTGGACTGCCCCTCTTTTAATTTCTAAAAATACATATATACACATGCATAATTAGCTATTATATTATATGAATGTTACTATGGTTGTGAAATCATTTACATATTTGGGTCTTGATGTCAATAGAATGGTTACTGTGTTTAATTGGTATTGGTATGTATAGAATATCGCTCCGGTGTACTGACCGACTCGTTCCCCAACCACAGGCAGTAGCCTATCTGGGGATCAATTTCACTTTGTGTTTTATAATGAAACCATGTCTAACGTTTTTCTTGGAATAAAACATTTGTCATTCACTCACTGTGGTTACTCTGCAATGCATCAAAACTCAGTTTATTCAGATTCTTCCACAATTTGAGTGAACACTTCTGAATAGAAGAAGAAACGTTTTATATTTAGAGATAATTTTCATGTCAATTAAAAATTAAGAAATGTTTCTAAAGCATCCTAAACAATGGTAGTCTTGCATATCCAAGACATAAATCTTCTAACTAGGGGTGTGCGAGTATTCAAACTTCGAGCTTTTTCGAGCCGAATATTGCAGTATTCAGCTCGGCTCGAGATTTGCAAAAAAGTTCAAAGTTCGAGCCGGATATTTAAAATGCCGACCAGTGAAAATAGTTGTCTACAAAAGTAAATTTAACCCATTGAGGTTAATTTGGGGTTAATTTTATTCTATTTGCAGTAGCCTATAACGGGAATTGATTGGTGCTGCACTCTAGTAGCAAAATATGTAACTAATGACCGCGGGCGTCTACGGTTCTATGCGCTAGGGGCGCGGACTGACTGAAAAACCTTAATATCGCCGCCAGGCCTTTGGTCGTGTTAGCTGAGTTGGCTATGTCGTGGAAACACCTTGGCCAGGTGATGATATGACGTTCGTGGGTTCGATTCCCGCACACGACCAAAACTGACCAGTTGTGCAACTCTCAATGAGTTAACCGGTCTGTGGCAACGTTGGTGGGAGGGCCCAAGTAAAACAAACAGTGGCAGACTTGCTTGGAAGTTGACGGGATCGGTTAATTCTTTGAGACTTGCACATGGTCAACACTGATTTTGCTAATTTTTACTTATGTCTACTGTGTGTGTGGCAATGCGACTCTCTGAACTGAAAGAAAACAATATTGTAATTAAAATACACCATTAATCCATTTAAAAACACCAATTTTATACTCCAATTCACAGGTTAATAAAATTACAAGTAAGGAACGAGACCAGCTCGCATGTCTACGCCAATGGGTTAAAAACAACTTTCCATAATCAATGTTAGAATTCTCGTAGTTTGCGTCGGTAAAGCTCCATTCCATAACAAATATAATTCTGCAGTGCTAATGCTTTTGGTCCTTTGTAAAAAAACACAAACATTAAAGTACTGTAATATTTTAAACTGCCGACCTGATCAGTGATCAACCAACGCAATGTCTCCCTATGCCAGACAACGCAATGGAGCTACTTTCTCTACTCTCAATCACATTAAGTGGACCTATCACACTATTCAGTTTGCAGTGCAGTGTTGCCATTACCCAGTTGAGTTGTGCAATATTTCACGGGTAATAATAATTAATACAACAACCGTACTGCTCCAGAAAAAGTACCACAGGAAAAAACTAAAATCCATTAAAACACTTTGTCCAATTGTTGCAACGGTACAGTCTTTTCTACAACTTACAACTTCGTACATTACACAATAATTATATTCCCTGGAGTCTGAAATTATGTCTGGCAACACTGTTGGCATACCCACTTTGTGAACTGCCTTAAAACGTTGAGTGAAGATGGTTATTATGATGTAATAATGATTTAATGTGACCAACAGCTACAAGGGTGTACGTGATGAACGAGATGAGTAGAGTAAGTGTTCACCCTTACTCCACTCATCTTGGGTGATGAACGCCTAATAAACATGACGGCGTTATAATGTGCAGACGAATTAGTACTCTCCAAAAATTGGATAGTTAAAAAATTGACGAATTGCAAGGTTCACAAAATCTAAGGATTTTATAAAAACTCTGAATGGTTACGTAACGCATGTTTATAATACCGGTGGTCATATTATTTTAAAGGTTGATTATATTCTATGTATGCCGAAGGCCCTAACCAAGAGCAAGAGACGATCAAAATAGGGTAGTGTTTTACTACACTACGCTACAGCTGTGCGATTAAAATCATATTGTTAACTCCGCGGGATTGTTTGAATTTATGAATAAACGTCAGTAGAAGTAGAAACCATATCATTTTGTAATTGTATGCTATCACATTGTTAAAGTTGTGATGGAAGAAGAATGCATTGACGATCCTCTTCCACCTTCTGCATCTTCAGATATAATAGATTAAGTCTATTAGGTAAAAGGTTAGATAGAACATAAGCTAGGCCTACGATTACTAACTTATTCCTGTGAGTAAAATAATATATAAAGACTGTTTTAACTATCTTATATTTATAAAAGGATAACCTAAAATTTACTATTTACAGACAGTTGAATGAGAGATAGGCTACTGGGTTTGGGCAATTCCAAAGGCTAGGGCCTAAGTCTTTGGTTACATGGAGAGTACATGTTGACATGTAGTCAATTATTATTATGGGTATTAATAAATACGATAATATCTGCATTAGTTAACCTGTGGCCTCATCAGTCGTTAAACATTTTTAGTTCTCTTCCTTTACGTTATTTGTACTCTAAGTAGGCTACCTACTTTATATTGAAAGACAAATTCTTCGTTACTATCAACAAGTGGTCTCAATAAATCTTCCTTTTTAGAAGCCTACCATACTTATTTTGTTATTTTCCCACTGTAGGCCTTTATTTATTTAACATAGGAATAATGAATCTACAAGAAGTGAATGAAAGATGACAAATATTGAAAGTTATAAATTATTTTACATTACCATAATGGATAAAATGTTTATTCTATTAAATATAATATAAATAAAGAATACATATAGGCCTAATCAAACATGCTCAAAGCTCGAAAACTTTGAAAAAAAGCTCGGCTCGAGCCAGAAATCACTATTCGCACACCCCTACTTCTAGCTATAGATTCTCACCATATTATTCTGGAATTCAATTATATAATTGCCTGTCTGACTCTATAAAATGTGTGAATACACTTAAGCTATTTCAAAAAGGTTTATTTAATGTTTTGATGCAATAAATATTGTTATACGGTAGATGCATCAAACCAAACAACCACACTTGCGGGTTGCGGGTTTGTTTCAGCTAGTATATCTTTAAATGTTTAGATTATAGTACTAATTTAAGCGACACTATTCATGACAATGAATAAAAAACAATGAAAATTCATGAAATGTACAAAATGGAATAAAGGATGTTCTGATTCTGATTCTGCAACCATGCATTTAAAAGTGTTCTACATTTTTCTCTCATTTAGTTTCAATATTTGTAGAGTTAAACTCTGAATTAGCCTGGATAGTGGTTTATAGGTTCATTCAATTTAAAAATGTTTATCTTGCTAAATTTAAATTTGATTGTTGTCTGTTTTGTACCGAGGCGTTGTTTTAGTGGTAAAAAAATCACTAAAAAATGAATTTTGGTTTTAATGCCAAATATGTGAGATGTTTTAATCTCTTAGTTGCCAAAAAATATTCAAAGAACAAATATTTCCTGTACTGTACTGCAAAACACTTACATGGCAGAGGAGCAAGCGTCGGCCGGTCTGTCCTTGTCGTAGAGGGACGTCTTGATGCCGGGCTTGTAGAAATAACACAGGTTTGTTGACTTGCTCAGGCATCTCATCCAGGGCTCTGTAACCAAGGGAAACGTAAGTGGTAGGATGAAACCGTATAAACCGGTGCGGCTGTCCATAAACTCTTCCACTGGTTAAGTAACTGAGTAACATTAAACCAATAATATTACGATACACTTTTATTTACAATACAAGGAAAGATCTGAACTGATGTCCAAAATCTGAAAACATTAAAGACATAAGAAACTTAGTAAATCTAAATACATAAAACCAAGTCGGGTTAGTAAGTTAGTTACACCAAACAGCAGTTATAAGGATTATATCTAAACATAATTGAAAGGATAAAAATATGTTCATTATGAAAATAAAAAATCGACTTGAATGGCAACTCAAACTATTTTTCTGATGCCGAAGTTAGCTCTATATAAAAATAGGTGTGAGAGCGTAGCGAACGAGCTCATCCGGGAGGCGAGTGAGCGATGAGAACGAGTTGACCTTGAAAGCATTTGACATAAAACAAATTCAATGACATTAGGTCAAGACAACCTCTGTCGGGCCAGCTAGTAAGTAAATAAAAGTGTATTTGAATATTATTGGTTAAAATTATTCAGTTTCCTTATAAGGGAAAGACTTTGTGGACACCAGGTATAACAAAGATAATTATGTAAACCTAACTTTAAAGACACGTCAGGTACTTTGTGTTTGTCAATAGACCAACGACAACGATTTTCAGTTTAGAGTATTTTCGAGCGGGTAGTTGCTATCAGTTGGTAGTTTCAAATAGTGAAATGGGATTTGGATACCACTCCAGATTTGATAACCTAAACATTGTTCCTAACTAATACATGAATAGCAATACAACGTTTTAGCCAGTACAATCAAACTGGATTATATATTGGCAAACAAAACACAGTTTGACATTCGTTTCCGGCCGATAAAACACGGTCCGGTTGTCATTTGGCCAATTATCACCTGGTCAAGACATCGCTCATAATCAATATTAGATGACGAAATCGTTAATTAAGGCCGATATTAAGTGGCCCGGTCGCTACCTTTGCCGATATTATGTATACCATCGTAATTTTTACCCTTTATTACATGACCCGGTCATAATTTTCGGCCGTTACTACGCGATTTGGCCGGTTGCAATTGTTAGCAACGGTCCCAAAATTGGCAAGAAGTACACGCTGGAACTTTTGAGTATTTTTTTTTTCAAAGCATATACAGAGTACATGAAAAAATACAAGATAGAGACATAACACAAAAATTGTAGAGATATGCTCTTTATGTCCAGCGCAAATAGTTCTGGTGCGGTTATCAAACTGTGGCTTCAGGTACCTTCCTTATCTTCTTAATTAACAGTGCGGCATCAGTAGATTAGAAAGGGATTTTAACAGCAGATTTAAAGCCCTACCTTACAGAAAAATTTGAAAGGGAACAGATTGTTCATAGCAAAAGGTAATCTAATCTGGCTGTATAGGTTACGAGTTAGAGTGCTCTCCTAATAATCTTAGGTTTGCCAGACCAAATCTGAGTAGAGTCCAAAATATGTTGCGATAGTTTAAAACAGGATTTGCCAACACTCATTGGGCTATTAATTCGTCACCTTTCAGGGGTATGATCGTATCTAAAAAAAAAACGATTTTCAGGTTACGACGGTTTCTGAATCTCACAGGCAGTCTATACACATCACACGAACCGCCGTATTTCTACCTCTTTTAGTTCAGTAAATATGGCTTGTGAATGATGCAACATATCTCAGTGTACTGGAAAAATCTTTCAGAGGAATGGTCGAATCTAGAGATACGACAGTTTGCCTGGAATATTTGTGTACCGACCAAGTCATCCCAAGTGTCGTATCTCAATATACGTCTGTTCGTCTGAACTGTTATTGATAAGTAACAGTGTCGTATCTCTAATTTAAAATTCAACCAAAATAATAGCATTAAAGTATAACAATGTAATTAAACTATTCCTGCAAAACGAATTAAAGACCGCTGATTAGATGACAATTGTAAGAAATGCGGCAAAGAATGCCATAAAATTGATGAAGAAGCCAGGCTGAAAATTCTGCTCAACTATTACGATTTAGGAAATGAGGGAGTTTTTGGCTCGTCATGTGGAATATAGTGATAACAAAACTGGAAAATAAAACTCACGCAGGCAGAAAAGGATAAAATATACCTCACATCTAACAGTGTTCGGCTACATGTTTGTAAACGGATGTTTATAAATACTCTTAACATTTCTGACAGAACTACTCGAACCGTCTTAGCAAAAGTTAATGAAACAGGTCAAGTAGACAAAGATAAAAGAGGTGGCCGACAATCGAAAACTATAGAGAAGAAATAAATAAAAATAAGAAATCTTATTAATGAGCATATAGATAGATTCCCCATTATTGTCGAGCAAGCACCTCAAGGGATTATTTACATCCGGCATTGTCACTTCCGAAAATATACGATCTTTTCAAGAAAGAATATAAACAGCAGCTGAATGAAAATTTTCCAAGTCTGTCAACGTACAGACGGGTCTTTTCCTCTAAGAATTTGTCTTTTCACCGACCAAAAAAGGACCAATGTTCCCTTTGCCATGACCTTATGCCAAGGGAATGATTCTGTCAAACAAGACTTAAAGGATCAATACGAATATCATATAACAAAAAGTAAAAGTAAGAAGGATTAAATAAAAATGTAAGAACGAATCTGAAAAAGCTGCTTTGATTTGCAGCATGTGATACATCTGCCCATAACAAAAGAGAGTGCCTTGTTTTATAAAAGGCGTTTGGCAGTGTACAATCTAACAGTATACAACATAGGAAACGAAGATGTATGTGTTTTCTGTGGGATGAAAGTCACAGCAGAAGAGAATCAAGTGAAATTTCAACAGCTATGTACAAAGCACTGGAGTTATTTGATGCAAAAGGTGCAAAAACAATTAACCCTTTCGCTGATGGCTGCCCCAATATTACCAGCTAAGGTGTTGTATGCAATATCCAAAGGCAACAATATTGAAGAAATTAATTTCAGATTCTTCGTGGCATATCACGGACAAAATGAAGGCGATTCCTGCCATTCGGAAATTTCCTTTGCTGTAAAACAAGCAGGAGACGTTTTTATCCCATCAGAGCTCCACCCAATTTTTCGACTGGCTAGGAAAGATAACCCCTATTCTGTTCACCTTTTGCAATTTACAGAATTCCTTAAATTTAAGGGTCTTTCTTAGAATCCTACAAGAACGAGATGTTGAAGATGATGCAGATGCGGTGGTGGACTGGACGAAAATGGTAGAGCTTCGGGTGTGCAAGAAAAATCTCCAGCAGATTCACTTTAAAACAAGCCATTTGGAAAACCAATATGAAACAGTAAACTTGAAAAGGCAGACAAAAAACGTGAAGGACATGGTTGTTAGTTAGGACCTTAAACAAAACTCGACCCATGATACCGAAAGCTAAATACAATGACTCAACATCACTGTGTACAGGAAATACCCCAGTCATTCGACTGGACTCCCCATGCAATGACGGAGTAATACGTTTGATGTTGACAGAACCAATAGGAATTTCAAAGCATCCTGTACACTAGACTATTATCTATTATTTTCTATCCTTTAAGGCTGCTAAATAAGACAGAAAATTGTTTATTATTGTTAGTTATCTAGAAGTAAGATTTTTATTTCATAATATTATTTTTCCATTTAATAACAAAGTAAGGGGTTATTTTTGTTACTTTAATCATACAGTGTTTTCTGTTCTTATAATATTATAAAACATTATTCAAGATCAGTGTAATATTGTTTACAATTTGTAATATTTTAGTATAGGTATACGTCACTTTATTTATTTTATTATTAAAGATAATGATATTATTTTTCTTCAGCTAGAATAATTTTTTTGCCAGACATTATTTTATGATAGAGTAATATTTTTTATTTGTTTTATTTTTATATAATTTTGTTATATAATAAATAATTTTTTATGCACCTAATTTTTTTTCTCAATTGGTATCCTTATCAATTTTAAGATTAAAAATGACATTTTACGGGTTATTTTATCCATTACAGTTTTTGGATTCTGAGTCGTATCTCTGTTATACCAAACAAAATACTTCAGACGAACAGTGTATCTTAGTTACATGTGTAATATTCATAGTATGTACACAAATATTGAAATCAATCTGTGTGCAACTTAAAATGTAGGTATTCATGCATCGAAAGTTCAAAAATCAATTTTCAAAGTACATCCGTTTGGAAACTGACAAAAAATATAACAGTACTCTTTGTTTTTTGGCTCTCCTGAAAAGTTGCCAAAATTGAGATACGACCATTTGCCTGGAAGGCGACGAATTACTTATGATTTCCAAGAGGGGTCGACCCTAGAGTAAATGCCAAAGGCACAGAATGAAATTTGTTCAACCGTCACATAAGACAGAATTTCAAAATAGAGTCTTCAAAAATTTAGGAGGATCCACACTTATAACATAAAAATACCACAAAATACTGTGGCAATACTTAAGTCAAAGTCAAGTAAAATGAAACAATAACCTTTTGTAGCTCTGTAGAACATAACCCCCCTGGGCTGGTAGGCAAAATCATCAGTCTTGAGAAGTAATTCATGAGTTCCGTTCTTCATTACGAAGATTGTCAACCTGAAAACAACAAAACTTCTAAAAACCATACCAGTATGGGTTTGATGTACTTTCATAGTATGAGAATTCCATGATAAAATATTGGTGCATTACTGGAACTTTCACTAAGATTACCGGTACTTACTTTGTTTAGACAGTCCCACAACCTCTCCAGCCCTTGTCATGAACTCTAGTACTGTTTGAGACTTTTTTTGTAGAAGAAAAAGTAATTAAAATATTTTCTACTATCAAAACCATTCCGAATGTAATAGCATATGTTACTGTACAAATGTTGGTCAGCTAATCTAAACGAGGTTGAAAAAATTCATTAAAAAAGTGTCCATTTATATATTTTTCTTGACTTTCTGATGGTTCTAATTAGCAAAACATAGTTATGAATTTAAAAATGTTGAATAATTTTTTCAGTAAGTGATTAAACAAAAATAAAAAATAATGTTATCCTTAAAATAACATCACTTGCATGCCTTATGGTACTGTACTCGGACATAGCTCTAATGACTTTTGAATTTTAACTCAAATGCAAGTGGCATTGCAAACAACCCCATACACTTTGACATTCCTTAAGCCAGGAAGAGGTTTAATTTGTAATGATATTAATGTATCTTAGTAAATGTGAGTATCATAAAAAAACAAACTCTCACTCTTGGAAGAGAAGACCGATGTCTTCAAGGTAATGAACTACCTTGGTCCGAATCCGACAGAGATTCATTCTCGCTGATTTGTTGAGGGATTCCGAAAATAAATTACACATTTTGATCCTGCGAAAAGAAAAAACAATTGGATAAGGAGGGTGTAAAAAAGCCAGGAAATAATACTAATAATAAAGAAACCTCTTTAGTTTTACATTTTAACACAGTAATTGTTTGAAGTATTACACACAAAATGGTTCACTATGAGATCAAATATAAAACACACTGGGGCGTCTTGGTTTGAAGATGCCTGGATGTAAAATAATTCCTAGATTAAAATTTGTGAATACATTTTTTTCATATGTCCTAAATTTAGTTTAAAATAAAAATAATTACAATGGTTCTGAGACAATCCAAAAGTATTTCTATAAGCTAACAAAGTAGAGGTGTGCGAATAGTGAATTTTTAGTTCGGATCGGTTTTGGTTCTGATAGCTAAGTTCGGATCGGATAGTAAGGGTTTCGGATCGGATAATTTTCAGATTCGGATATTTAGTCCACTTTACCCCGATCACTAAAACTACCATATTTTCAAGTTGGAACTTAAAATTTTCATTTTTCTTACAAGATATAAATAGGCCTATAGGCCTAGAATATTTAAGCTAAGTAATTTTATTCAAAACACAACAAGTGGTTATTATGTTTACAAATGTATCTTCCTGAGTAAATGAGGACTGTACTACACATAACCTCACCAGAAAACAGCATGTTTAATTGGAGGAGCAATATACCAACCTCTGTATAACATACTCGAGAATATTATCTTCTCTGCAGTGAAAAATACAAGAAATATGTTTACTGGTTTTATAGGTATAAGATAAAAGTGTAGGTAATTTAATAACAGTAGGCCTAGGTTAAGCTACTCAAATCATGTAATGTCACTTTGACTATCATTAATCCTTGTCATTATGTTATAGCACCTTAGCCTATCTGGGTGTAGGCCTAGTAAAAAAACAAACACAAACATATGGTTAAGCAAGAGAAACAACAAGGAAACATTTTAATATGATTACAGCCTATTTAAAAGACCGGAATCACCGATGTTGATAGCAAAGCAGACATCACAACATACTAGCATGACAGATCAGGCAAATAGGCAATCAGACCCTACTGAAACAATGAATCGGTATAGGATTTCAACTTTGTATGAGTTACCGTAACCAAAAAATTCGATAACCAAAGAATTTATTTTATTTTATAAGTTTATTAATTAGGCCTAGTTCGAATTCTTTATTTTGTTTACTACAAATCAGAAACGTTGTTTAACCTAGTTTTTCACCGGAATGTAAACAGACTACAAAGTGTCAGCTTGCATTTCAGACAATCGGCCACTTCACATCGGCGTCATTCTTTTTAAAGAATTTATATATCATGCTTTTCTTCCATTTCGGTTCCATTTTAAATACATGAATTTAACAAAATCAAATAATATCGGAACAATGAAATATGTATAAAAATAATAGAGATAACCCAGACTCAGATAACTAAGCGATGCCTTCTTGAATCGTCAGGTCGTCGGCGTCGATGCTTTAAACGTCGTCGTAAAGATATTCTACGAGCTTAATAATATATCTTAAGGTCTCGTCCGGAGGTAAACAAGTGAAGTCTTGTTCGATTAATCCTTTCAAAATCTTATTGGACATTGTTTTGTGTAATTTTAAATTTCATACACTAACATTTCCGTTTACATTATGCAACTTTTGAATTACAGCTTACTCTATGAGAGCTTGCATGCATAGAATTGCATTGCATTCGTGAAAAGTTGAAACTATCGGAAATCGACTCTCGACGAAAAATTATCGACTTATTCGGCAGTAATCCACTACTGTTGTCTCGTTGTCTGCGTTTATCCTGTGAATCGTGAATAATAAATCGACATCGAGTTGCAATGTTGCAATATTGTATAAATTTGCAGTTGTTTACTATCAAAAACGTTTGCTATCGCACATTTCTCTTTATAAACCGAATTAATTCTGACTGCTAAAATGATGTACGATCCAGCCGTGTATCGCGATACGATACCTGATTACTCAGATATCGTATCGATGAATTGAAACGAGTTAGGTACCGAAACAATTCAAAGCAAAAGGAATTGCATCATGTTACCTTGAACGACATCAAGAGTTTAAACGTTTATTAATGGTCCAAACATATTTATTGTTTCGTTTCAACCTTTTTATCCCCAGACACACAGTCTATCCCAGTGACCCAAGAGAAAAATGTAATTATAGACCAATATCTTTATTATCTTCTTTTTCCAAAATTTTTGAGAGGGCAATGCATATACAACTGTGTAACTTCTTAAACGAAAATAATTTATTAGATAAACAACAATTTGGTTTTAGAGCGGGTAAATCTGTAACGGATGCAGGGGTGGATTTCTGTGAGTCTGTCATTAGATCAATCGATGCAAAAGAAAAAGAAGTTGGAATTTTCCTAGATTTAACTAAAGCATTTGATAGTGTCTCTTATGATTTAATGCTTAAAAAACTACATTGTATTGGTGTCCAAGGGAGAGCTTGGCGCTGGTTTGAATCATACCTTGTTGGAAGGCAGCAGTATGTTGCAATTGAGCACATAAATAGTTTTAACCAAGTGATTACCTTTAATTCTTCAACGAATATTATAAATTACGGTGTCCCTCAAGGATCTATTTTGGGACCTCTATTGTTTTTAATATATTTGAATGGTTTCCCATCAATAATAGAACAGCCTAACACTGTTTGTCTCTTTGCTGATGATATAAACATAAAAATATCTGGTAAATCAAATGCTGATATGGAAATTTCATCTTTTGTTCATCTTTCTAGTGTCATTCAACATTTACATGATATGAATTTGTTACCAAATCCGGAAAAAACAAAAACTATTAATTTCTCACTTTCAAGGCAAAGCTCAGCTAACACAAATATTTTCATGAATGAAATTTTATTAAGTGAAGTTAAAACAGTAAAGTTTCTTGGACTGAATATTGATGATAGATTTGATTGGGATTGCCATGTTAATTCTGTTTGTAAAAAGGTATCTTCAGGCCTGTATGTGTTGAGGCAAATGTATAAATTTAGCAGTTTCAAAACTTTAAAAGTAATTTACCATGCACTGATTGAATCGCATATTTCTTTTGGGTTATGCCTATATGGGAGTGCATCAGTTAATAATTTGAATAGTATATTGATATTACAGAAAAAAGCACTTCGTATCATGTTAAAATTAAAACCAAAAGAATCTGTTAAAGAACACTTTAAAGAAACAGGAATTATGACTGTGCAGAGTTTATATATTTTTCAATTAATTCTTCATGTTAAATCAAAATTAGGAACAATGCCAACATTGAATTCTTTTCATAACTATTCAACCAGGAAAGGTAATCAGCTGGCTTACAATAGGCATAATTTGTCAATGTACAAGAAAATACCCTCTTATAATGGAGTTCAATTTTTTAACAAATTACCCTCAGGTATTAAAAATATTGCTGGCTTTAATTTATTTAAAAAACATCTGAAAACATTTCTTATCAATAGACCACTGTATAAGACAGAAGAATTTTTTACTTATCTTTAGAACATTGATCAAATGGAATGAGTTTGTAAGTTAGTTTTGAGGTAAAAATTATATTTTGGTTAGTTGGGTAGTTGTTTATAGGTACTGTATTACTGTATATTGTTGACGCCATTCTGTACTATTATGTGCATTTTTGGAATAAAGTTATTTTGATTGATTGATTGATTGATATCCGAATAAGTCGGATTTGTACTAGACCTTATCAGATATCGATAAAGCCTTCGGATCGGATTCGGATACCTGATCCGATCCGAAACCGAACCGGCTTTTCGGATATCCGCACACCTCTACTAGAAAGATAGTTTAGGTTAATAGTTATATACCTAAATTTATAATTTAGTTATACCAGGGCCATCCAGGGATTTAATGATATGATACCCTGGGAATGATTATATATATATATATATATATATATATATATATATATATATATATATATATATATAGGGTTAGATAGTTTGTCAACTGGGTTACGATTGAATTTAGGAAAGCCTTAGTATTCAGCTAGCTTAACTGAGAAAATAAAGTTCCAAGTCAGCATAAATTTACACATAAAAGAAAAACACATTTTGATCATTGATGTTTCGCTCCTCTTCAGAAATCGAGAAGAGACAATCATGTATAAATTTATGCTGAACTGAAGGTATGTTTTTAGGTTAGCTACCCGAATACTTTTCTTTTCGTAAATTCAATCTTACTCAGACAAATAATTTCCCTATAAACTCACCTAATATTAGGATTAAAATATTTACTTGTTTTAATATTGCGATTATGGCTGAGTGATCACTTGAATCATGAAATTTTGACTAACTGCAAGAATTAATTAACTAATTATGGGGACTAAATTAATCCACTCAATCTCCTTCCAGCAGTGTTACATGAATTGTATGTGCTGTGCATTTTTTGGCGAACATGTTCAAAAATCTTTAATGAAAAGACACCTGTTCAAGTTAGATTAATTACAACTTAATATCCATACAATAAACTTGGGAACTTTGAGGGCTATTGAGGGAGCCTTACAGGATTACCATATCGGGATCATGCCAGTTTGACCAGGTGTCCCTTCTAAATCAGTTCAATCTGTCCTGCAGTTGGAGCACACAATCTTTCAGCTTGATAACATTATCACTATTACATGAGACCTCCCCTCACCTGTCAGTGTAGTGCATGTGACTCACGTCTTCTTCCCCTAAGCTGATTGCATCCACGATGTGAAATGCCATTTTCTTCATCTGGGATAAAACACTTCTATCAGCACAATAGTAATACTGTTTATGTATGTTTGATCACTTAAGTGTACTACTACTACTACTTGTAATACTTATACTTAAGTATACTATTATATAATGTACAGTAGAGTCCCGCTATTCTAAAAATCCGCCTATTTCAAACGCGAGTTCAGAAATTATTTAAAATGCAGTAAAAATAGGAAAAATTAAGAAGACATTAGTTTTTTTGTGAAAAGACGTACATTTATTGTTACACAAAGGAGTTAAAAATAAATGTTATCAGAGAATTTGCTGTTTTCAAATACCCCATTTATTTATAAATATGCGCACAAAATTTCATGCACTTATCTTCAAAAACAAGGAAGTGAAGGGGTAAAGTCGACGATTACAAAATCCCTCGTCAGAAGAAATGTCACTGTCATTCATTTAACTGAGTATACTCATATAAACAAAACCTACAACTTGAAATAATAACAAAGTGTGCCAGTACAAACCAACGACATATATTTAACTCGTTGGTGTGAACAACAAAGTTAGCAGATCATCTCATTCTTACAGACACCAAAACACATTATGCGTTTAACCTCAACAAAACAACTCATCGCGCGCATCGCGCAAAAAAAAAAAAAAGCATAGAGTATATCAATACTGATTACACTGGTACCCCACGACTCTGGCTTCCATATATCGCAAAGGTAGCGCATTTGGATAGTTGATTATTTCACTGACTTCAAAAATATTGGACATTGGAGTTTTTCGCACATTTTTAAAACGTTCAATATATTGAATCGCAGTGTTTTTGGGCAGCAACGTCTGATATAATGGACGTTGGAGTGCAAAGGGTTATCTAGTCAATAAGTTGATATTATTAATGAAATCCGCCTATTTCGAATTCCCGCTAAACCGAACAGGATTCGACCCCAATTAGTTTTGATTAGCGGACTCTACTACATATTCATTAACTAGTGCACAACCTTTCTCAGGGAAAAGAACCTTTCTTTACAATTGATAACAAATTGATGTTCTTTCCATACTTAAAAATGATATTTTTAAATTCCTAGAATGTTGCAGAACTGTATGAAATGTACAACACCTTAGTTGCATTTATTCATGTGACTTTCCATTTGTATACATTTTTTTGTATTGCCTGTACTTATATTAGATGATTTCGCCACAAGAAATTCCTCTAAAAATTATGGGACTTTTAAGCGTTACTACTCAAGCTCGATGATGAAGAGAGGTAAAGAAGTGATAAACAATAAAAACCTATATATGAGTGTTTGCTTGAAATGGTGATGGATTTCGTTGAAGGAGGAGTGGAATTCAAATATAATTAAATGTGAGCTTGTGGTGTGTGGGGGGGGGGACAAAATACAAAGATAGTGTAGGCTTGGAACTCGAAGCCTAAAGTTGAAACCCATTTAACATGTTCAATGCTTACAAACATGTTTAAACATGAAAATCACATAAGTTTCAATGTTAATTAGAATACATTAATTAACGTACTCTACAATGTGTTAAATACAGCATTTGAAAGAAAGTTAAATATACAGTCACAATGTGAATTTGACATTATATTGAAATATAAAATACCAGAGATGTAAAAATAATTGGTTGCTGAGTTAGGATCCTCGCTGATCTCACCTGAGACTTGGACTCTCCCTGGACCTCCTGTACCATCTCCCCGAGGACCAGCGTTCCCGGACTCAGCTCCAGTCCGGACTGCTCCACCTTCTTCCAGAACTTCCCCCCGGAGGTCGACCGGAACACTCTGTTGCGGCCTAGACCTGCGTGCAACATCACCTACCAGTCAATGAAGGTGCTACAATTGGCAATATCGTTGTGCAGTTTGATATGCAAGTAGTGCTGATGTGTTTATACAAAATCAAACAAAAACATTGTGCAAGCAACCATAAAGAAAATTGTACCTACAAAATGACAAGGAACACATCCAAAAAGTAATGTCTCTTTTGAAATTTGATATTGCTGAAACATGGTTGATTTCTTTCATTCAATGCCATACATGAAATATTGGGGTATCTCACTTGCAAATCAGGGGTGAGATCTACGACCCGAGTTGCTAAAATTGTAATATTGCCCAACTTAAATTGCATACATGACTCTAGCGGCAAAGTTGCCTGGTCAAAACATGTAAAACTACTGGGTTTGTTATTTTGAGACTAGGCTATTTAATGAAATAAATATTAAGTGTCATTGTTCATAAATTACTACACACAATGCTTAATTTAGACCGAAGGGGGCTCGTGAATTAGATAATTCGTTGTGCCAATTTTCAAGAATCTTCCTCTTTAATCATCTAACTGTCATTACTTGAAATTACATCTTTCTTTAGGGACAACACATTCAAACCTTTATCGTACAACTACGTGCTTTCAGTTAAAAAATGATTTTTTTTACGTTATCGGTCCAAAAACACTTGCAACTTCTCATTAAAGCCTCTCCATTCCTTTTTTAAATGATGATTTATTTTAATCAAGGCACCCCACTGTTTTTGGTAACCTGATTTTTAGACGTAAAATGAATGAAAGGGGTTGATATGTATTCATGGAAAAGACACTCATAAACTTGCTTTTCTCAGATAAGAGTAGGTTTAGGCATACTAAACTTACCACTTACACTTTTTTCACAGTTAAACAGAAGAAAAATTACTAACTACAGTCAACTCCCGATTATCCGGGGTAATGATCGGTTGGAGGGTCACGGATAACCCAAAACCACGGTTAAAACAAAGGAATTCAATAAATTGAATATTACGAATATAATAAAGGTTTATCAATACTTTTATACTACAATATTGTGTTTTAATGTAATTTAAGATATATTTATGTATATTAAATACTTTTTAAAATCTAGATGTGATAACATCTACAAATAATCAAGATAATAATCGTTAATACTAGCAATGGTTGATAGCAGTAAATAAATACTATCCAAAACGCCGAATGATATTTAATAGGTTAAAAATCTCTAAACACCAAAATCTCGAAACTACACCGAACAGTATGCTAGTTAATTCCGCACTGGGGGAAAACCCCTTGAGGGTGAACAACGGGCTAGGGTGATTGTTTTGAGATGTTTCTATTTTTAGACGTCCGTGTCCGACTGTCAGTCGCACTGCCTAGCCAGGTAGTCAAGGTCATCGCTCCCCATCACGCGCCCACGGCTCATTAGCGAGATGACAGACTCAGATTATGTTGTGTTTACTAAATTGTTTGTATAGTATTTATTCTGATAAACAAAGTAAATTAAATACGATTCTGGATATAATTTAGCAAAATAAATCGTTATTATTGCTCTATTTATGTTTAGAAGGGGATATATAAAAATAATAAAAAAACCTTTCGTGACCCCGATCAACCTGCTCCCGGATAATCGGGAGTTGACTGTATTACAACTTTTAAGCTGATTGCAGTTATAACACAATTTATTGGATTTTCAAACAATACAAGTGTGGAGTAAGTAACATCTAATCTGCATAAGAATAATTCAATTTGGTATTTTTCAATGCTTTCCGCAAAATTTGAACTACACAAGAAGTTCACCACACAGAATTATTTATTTTTTTCAGCTGGTATAAACAAACTTAATAAAAAAGGCGTTTCAAAAACGTCAGATGAAAAATGCAACCGGGATAGCTTTTGATGGGGAGAAAAGCTCCCATTCCACAGACATTTTCCAGTTTTTACCTTACAAATCTAAAAAAACTAAGAGATACAAACTGACCGACAAAGAAAAATAGTTCTTTCGGACAGGCAATAGGAATGCAGTGCCAATCGTAGACAGATTTGAACACCTTCATACTCTCTTCAGTCTTAAGTTGCGTTTCTTCTGATTGTAGGAACTCTGGAAAATATCAGAGAATTAAAAACTTATCTGTTTCACCAAAAATGCTAACTGAATTCATAAAACCCAGCATAGAGAAAGTCTACGAATAGATTCAACACTCTGATTACTTTTATCTTGGCAATCCCTCTGACGAAGGGGTGAATGGACGAAGAGAAATTTTCACTAACACAAGGGCATTAACTTCATGCATGGAAAGGCAGCTGAGAAACAAGTTCACACTTCACAACATGGAAATATTATTGAGTCACTTGATAAAACCACAATTGTGTAAATGATCGCGGACAATTTTCTTTATAACTCAGAATCAATACATAAATTCTAGAGGGTTAACCCTCTAGGTGTCGCATCAATAAACCTGAATTGTCACGCCATTTTTTGGCACTTTTGCAGACTTTCATAAAAAATGCTATAACAAATTTAAATGTTGACCTAATGGTATAAAGTATACATTTTCTTAGAGTACAGAAAATGGGCTATTTTTAATATACAATTTGAGGCCTAAATATATGGTATGCCCTTGGGTTCAAATCCACAAAATACAAAAACAAAAAAATTGTATGTTACAAGACCCGTACAATATATGCAGACATAAAAATTTTAAAATCCAAGATATAAATTTTGTTCAGAATTTAATAAGGAAAAAGAAAATATATAATGTTATGAAGTTTGTAAAAAAATAAATTATATACCTAAAAAAATGTCATTACCACTTGAGAAATCTCCTCTTCGTCCACCTCCTACAGGGTTTGGGCCTAAGTCAATATTCACTATCCACATTATAATCATCAATATCACTTAAACGCGTTCAATAGATCTCGATTATGTCACTGGATCATAAATCACCCATAATTTAAGGTTAAAAACAATCCATAACATTGTAACAAAACACAACATCATTCGTAGTGTAAACAAACAGCTGAATGCACAAGAAAGCTGTAAAAGTATTACTTCGCAAAAAAGGCAAACATTATTAGTTGCTGTGAAGCCCACAAATCCCTGATCACTTTGGTATGCTCGATGGTTCAAAACGACTGATCGTAAGCTAAATATCCGCGCTAAACTGAATGTCTGCAAAGTCGCCTGAAACCAGGCGATTGATGCTGGGAGGGTTAAAATCAAGCATACCATGCTAATAACGTCTTGGACAAATGTTGCAAGGCGTTTGATCTAATGCCACATCACTTGATTAAGTATATCCATGAGTTGGGCTATAATTAGTAGAGTGTGAACAGTATTTTTTTGGAGTGAGTCTAGTTTTTCCAGTTATACCAGTTTTCTCAGTCAAGCTTACAGTGTTTTCAAGTTTGTATTGCCATTAGCACTAATTATTGTTTGTAGGTGGTTTCAAATAAATCAGAGTAATAAGATTAGACAACCACTCCAGATAGAATTCTGAAGTACTACTGTGAATAGAACTAAGCAACCCTTCATAACAAATATAAGAAGCAAAACCAATTTTTGGGCAGCTATAATAAAATTGGATAATTTTTCGAACCTGTACAGCAGAGTTAAGTTGTCGTTTACAGCTACGGTAGAACGTCGATAGTTCGACAGTCTGTATACTTCGACAAGGGCCGTGACGAGAGGACATGACAGTAGCGGTGACGATAGTGTCCTTTACGGGTTCGCAGGACAGTGATGGGAGCCCGCTAATTTTTTTCGCGAACATGTGCTACCGCCCTTTCTATAAATAACTTAACCTTCCTACCCACTACCCCATCCTATTCTCCCCCTTCCCTGCCTTTCTCAGTAAGTAGGTCAAATCAGATCGCTCTAGACGCTGCGGGAGTTAAACATGTTTTTGATTCTTTCGTGATACGCTTTTGTTTTTCTGCTCATAATACTCCTTGTGTTAAATTGTTCATATACTCCCTATAATTCAACATTTCGATAGTTCGACACCCCTCTAGTCCACAAAGTGTCAAACTATTGAGGTTCTACTGTACTATTATGTGGTCAGTCATCATTTGCAGCCGACATTAAGCGGTCTAGTCATCTTTTATGGCTGATATAATGTGATTCAGCTCATGTTAATGATGAGTTCAAGTTATCCGTCATCATTTTTGGCTGATTTTACATTATCTCAGTAGTCTTTTATGGTCAATTCTATATGATTCGGCAGCTTGCTACTATCAGCAAACTTTGGCAGATTAACGGGAATTACTTGCTTCATTATCAAACAATTTCTTTAAACTTTGAGTTGAGTTAAAACTGGAATTCTTAAGTATTCAGATGCTCGTAGTTATAATGTGAACACATCAAAGGGTTTTAGTTGTTCCTTGTCCCCACCCCCATCCCACACTGTATTGCCCCAGTACTTGCAAATGTTTGCACTGGCTAGTTACTTCTAAGGCAGAGGCGTGGTTGGATTATATTTTTATATTTATATTGGAAATGAAATCACTAAGTATTGCGACCAATCACCTTTATGACATAACTTTCAAACTATTCATCCACTAATATATGAATATTGATAGAGAGATATTAGCCAGCAGGATGGCTTCCCCACTCCAGCATTGTTCAGAGTGTACGGTAAACAATTACGATAAGGGCAAACTTGTCTTTGGTAAAAGTAATTTGCTTTTCTTTTTATTTTAAAAATCCCTTTCATTATATATGTTAATTATATGTAATTTCATTTGTTTTGAAAGTTCCGTAGAAAAGTTGTCTACCTATTTGTTACTTAACACTTGTAATTGTGTTACTAACAAATTTGTTAAATTTAAAACATTTAAAGGAATTGGTGCACGAGAGATGGAATAATTAAAGTTGTAGTGACGTTATTATTGTTATTGCAAAAATCTAAGACCATTACTAAGTTTTCTCTTAAACGGGTGTGTATGACATAGGAATGGGTACAACTTCCCCTCACTTTTGCTGGGTTTCTGCCTTTGTCTTCCACGTTCAAAATATTTGTACACAGGACACTGTCAAGACAATTCAGTTGTACATACGTTGTCCGCACTTGTTGAGCCTTCTGTTGACCATCTCCTCCGGTGTGGTTTTGTCGACCCGCCGCGCGACGTCGGGTATCTGCCAGTAAGCGAGACTCGCGCGGCGTATCTCCGCCTGCCGCGTCTCCGCCAGCGACGTGTCTCTACAGAACGCCGCGATCTTTATCAGGTTCACGATCTGCCTCTCCCCGAGCCTGCCAACCCACAATGATTAAACTGGTGTTAATACTAAAATTCAACAAGTGGTCATCATCATCAAAAGGGGCGGACATGTGTCCCAAGGCACATCAGCAACAGTGGTCCTTTTGTTGCAACTAGTTTTGGCTTACTGATGAGTTAAAATACATTGACATTGTTTAAATAAACACTGACACATGTAATACGCACATGAGACACTGAAGGCACATTTACACTAGACATTCACTGGTAGAGATGCTTATGGAACTCGTGTTGTGCGCTAAGAAAAAGTCAGCAATATCCAACACAACCTGCAAGTTGCACTAGCGCTTCCGCAAAACTTGATAGGTGCTATTAAGAGGGGGCTCCAGTCCTCTGCGACTACCTGCTGCTCCCGTAAGACCAATGTTAACCGTTAGAGTCTGTCCGTTCTCAACGGATTGTCTGAAATCGATAACTGACACCCCTAAGTTGCATATTCAAGTAGCAATGTCCTGCTTCCCCCATAAGGCCAATGTTATATTTCAAAGTCTGTCCCTCTTTAACAGTTTATTTGATATCGTTGATTTATTGGTTCATTTTAAAGAACAAAAAAATACCTAGTAATTTCAGTTAACTAGTTATAATATATCACAAATAGTTCTCAGGTAAACAAATTGTAAATAGTCAATATTGTGGAATTTTTTAAAAACAAATTGTCATTTTTAGAATCCAAATTTTGCTAACTTAAATCGCCAGGTACTTATTTTTATCTTTAAATTGAGCCAATAAATCTACAATATAAAATAAACCGTTGAAGAAGGACGGGCTTTGAAAGTTAACATTATGGGGGAAGCAGAACATTGCCAAGAATATTTAACTTTGGGATATCAGTTGCACTACAGTTGCTTAGGCAATTATTTTGTAAGATTTTTTATATAGACATACTTAAGAGGTGTCATAAGAAGTTTCACTATGAAATTTGGTAGTGTATAGTGTGTCGTGCCCTAACATTGAATCACACAAATATGCGCACATCACGCTACTAATCTCAGATATGACAGTCCAATGGACAGGCTAGACAACGGCTGGAGGGACGGGGTGATTGTCCTACTAACCCCTCCCTCGATTCACCACTGTCTTGGGAAACAATAAGCCTAATACAAGACTTTTTTATTCCTACTACGAATTTAAACACCCCCGTCGCAGCAAACCTGCGTACGGTACTCAGTGAATTTCTAATGCATACATATGTTTCTCACCACCACATAAGGCCACTTACTAAGTTTCATAAAAATACATAAATAAATAAGTGACATAGCACTTATTATTTGATTTATTCTCCATAAGGATAACATTGAACAACATACTGTGTTTAGCATTTTGAATATCTCTGCAACGGATGGACGTAGAATCACAATTTAAACATCAAAATGATTGTTTTGTGGAGCTGAACTGATTGGTAAAAGCAAATGTGAAATTTACATTAAAATGAACTGAGGAAAAGCCAAAAACCTTTTTCCCATAAGATTAACATGGAAGATTTTATGAGCAGGTTTTTTTTTATTTTCCCCGCAACCAGTTAACCTAGGTTAATAATTCAAAATACAATATTATTTGTTTTATCTTTGGAAAATGTAAAACCCCCCTTCATCCCATGGTTCGATTTTTCTGGTTTTCGAACTAAAGTCATGAATGTCACTTTACACATTTGAGCCAAATTTCATCGAAATTGGATGTTTTTCACTCAAGTTATCGCAACCACATATATATAAATTTGAAAAAATAGTGTTTTTGGCATCTGGGGACCTCAAAACAAAACGTTATCATGGTCTCAGGCTGAAGTCTTACCATGAGACATTCGTTAATAGCTTCTTGCCTATAGAGGAAATTTGCTAAAAGTAGAAAAGGTACAGGGACTTGAAGGACTAATTAAAAAAAGTAATTGCAATTTGAAATGAACTTATATCGTGAGAGGATAGACTTGAATATCTTACACATTGTTTGAGGTGACAATGTAGTCGAAGAAGGCTTGGTCCTGGGTCAGTTCATCCATGGACACGCAGTAGTTGATGTCTTCCTTGCTCACGGAGCCGAGCCGACTGAGTTCTTTGTTCAGTTCAAACAAGTACTCTCTCGTTGGTTCACAGTCGTCCCTCTTCCACTGGCAAATTATGTACCTATCGCATACAAATTGTGTGAATTTATTTTGTCATCACATACTTGAGCTATGTCATTACCGTTACGTAGGAACACATTCTGAACATAAATTTCACAGCAATTATCTGGGATAAAATGTTGATATTAAATTTGTTTAAACCATGATAAACTTTCTAAAACTCCACCACTGACTGATAGGATTCAAGCCCTCGATCCAAGAGCCCCCTCCTCCTGCCCCCCTGGCCGAGAGGAAAGCGACACTGCTTAGCCCCTGGTCAGATCGCCAGCTGTATCGGACAGGGCTGTATAAAAAACTACGCTGGATAGTTTTTGCCTACCAAGTGCACTGCATGTCAGATTCAGCCTGCAGACACTGCTCACAAAGTAAAAATGCAAATAAAGCAAACTGATTTTGGGCTGATACAATCAGCTGTTGTCGCTCAAAGGGTAAACTATATCGAGCAATGGGTCATCTAGCTTAGTATTCTATTTTCTATCATTCTAGTTAAGTATGAACAGTAATTGACACCGTGTAACAGGTCAATTACTTTCATCGGGACAAATTTAAATATTTTCTGTCAGGCCGTAATTTATTTTAAAATATATTTCTGTATTTATTTGCATAATGGTAAACCAAAACAACAACTTGTAATAAAATCATAAGTCTGATACCCATAAACTAGTTTACAGACTTGAAAGAAAGATAAAATATTAATAAAAAAACTGCTCTAAAGGTATAAATTATAAAAAGAGAACCAATTAAACACAACTGAAAACAATGCAAGTACTTTTGGGAAAAACATTCAAATCAGATTAAGGTAAGAAAGCAGAGCTAAGTGACGCTTTTGGGTTCCTCTAATGCATTTTCCCCTTTTTTTATCAAATGAATAAAAAAAGCTTCATTGAATGTTCTTATCACTTCCAGTGATCATCACCTCTCAGAGTTGGCAGGTCGACTGGTGTTGGGCTTGTGGATGCTGACCCTCTCGAACGCTCGGTACATGAGGTAGACCAGGCCCACACTGAAGGGCGAGAACAGGTCGAACAGCTTGCAGACAAAGTGGCCGCCCGTCCTGACGATGCAGAGGGCCACCAGGAACTGGCACAGGTACAGCTGCTTGGACAGCAACTCCTGGATGTTCTCCTGCCCGTCCACGGAGAAGCCCTGCAACCGTTGCCATGGGATTACTGAACGGCAACGGGAGAAAGGAATAGGGTTGACTGGGGTAATTGTGAAAGGAGGAAAATATCATGCACCAGCCTCATTATATTGGTAAACCTGACATGAAACTACCTGTTGATGTTCCCTCCTAATATTCCTTGTTGCTGCTGTTCCCTTTGAGCATGTCTTAGGTTAAGAATTAAAAGTTAGTTTTTTTACGTTGAAAAGTTTAGAAAACAGTTTTGCAGACATTTGTAATTGCCGGCACATTTGGATTAAAGGTAAGTTTAATTTTTCTACTAATAATATCCCGGCAACAATAATACATTAACTTGTAAATTACCTTTCATTTAGTTAGCCTGGCCTAGTGAGTGACAAGATAGAAGCAATTCACAATTACCCCCAAAAAAATTCACGTTGGGGTTTTTTATTTATTTTTAAACCTCAACTGCCCGTCACCTTAGGCTATTGACCTGTGCGGTGAACTAAAGACAGCGAGGTACCGTAAAGGCATACAGGCAAGCCAGAGATGACCGCTCGTGATCTTACAGGAGTCGGCCGGTACCGGAATCGAACCAGCCACGTCTGACTTGCTAGTCAGGCACTTTACTTCTGAGTTACTGCGTCCGGTAATTGTCATCACTATTTTGGTATATTTGTGAATTTTGCATTTGACAGCTTTTAGGGCTTTTACTATTGTGATATATTTCTGAATTAATAAAATATTTCTCATTGTGAGCTGCAATACAAATCTAAACATTTTTTAACTATGTAGACTAATTTGAATATTTTACTAACAACAAGCCAAATCAGAAAATCAGGCTTTCATAGGACTTGGTCGATTTTATTACAATAGCCGATTTTATTAGCATGGCAATGAGTTGCAGCCTGTGAGGGGACCATTATAAGATAGGTCTATTAGGGCAATTTGATAAAATGCCAAGATACTAAATCAATAAAAACCTAATTTAAAATTATAACTCACCAATATTTTTTAAAATTTGTATATTTGTTGAGGCCTTTAGCCAGCAACGCTGGCATCATCAGACTAACTCACAAACAATTTTGTGAGTTAGTCTAATGATGCCAGCGTTGCTGGCGAAATGCCTAAAAAAATATACAAATTTAAAAAAAATATTGGTGAGTGTTATAATTTTAAATTAATTTTTAACCAATATTACTGCACTTTATTGAATAATAAAAATTTGACTTAATTTAAAATGCCAATGTACTCATTACAGAAACCGAGAACCTCAAGAAAACATCAAGGAAGTCAAAGAAAGTTATGGAGTACCCAAAAGAGTAATTGTCTACAGAATTAAAGGTAGGAAAACATATTTGGAAAAAATGAGAGCTGCCTACCTACAGTTCTTACATATTCAGGCAAACTGGACCTTTTCAACTGTGTTAGGGCACAAACTTGAATGGGTGACAGTAACCATACTGTTAAAAAGGATGTAAATCCCTGGTTTAAAACCAGAACGAGATGGAGATATACTGACAATTTTATTCCGGAGCCAGTATTTTGTTGTTTTTCGTTTAGTTTTGCTACCTAATGTGTCACGATAAGGTTGTAATATTAGTACGAGTGTGAATTTGTTTAAATTGTGAAACTATTACGTGGTGCACAGTTTAGCCGATGTTAGATAGTTGGCCAGTAGCCGCCCGACTATTCTTTTCTCCTCGATGCCGGACAGTACAGTTTAGCCGATGTTAGATAGTTGGCCAGTAGCCGCCCGACTATTCTTTTCTCCTCGATGCCGGACAGTACAGTTTAGCCGATGTTAGATAGTTGGCTAGTAGCCGCCCGACTATTCTTTTCTCCTCGATGCCGGACAGTACAGTTTAGCCGATGTTAGATAGTTGGCCAGTAGCCGCCCGACTATTCTTTTCTCCTCGATGCCGGACAGTACAGTTTAGCCGATGTTAGATAGTTGGCCAGTAGCCGCCCGACTATTCTTTTCTCCTCGATGCCGGACAGTACAGTTTAGCCGATGTTAGATAGTTGGCCAGTAGCCGCCCGACTATTCTTTTCTCCTCGATGCCGGACAGTACAGTTTAGCCGATGTTAGATAGTTGGCCAGTAGCCGCCCGACTATTCTTTTCTCCTCGATGCCGGACAGTACAGTTTAGCCGATGTTAGATAGTTGGCCAGTAGCCGCCCGACTATTCTTTTCTCCTCGATGCCGGACAGTACAGTTTAGCCGATGTTAGATAGTTGGCCAGTAGCCGCCCGACTATTCTTTTCTCCTCGATGCCGGACAGTACAGTTTAGCCGATGTTAGATAGTTGGCCAGTAGCCGCCCGACTATTCTTTTCTCCTCGATGCCGGACAGTACAGTTTAGCCGATGTTAGATAGTTGGCCAGTAGCCGCCCGACTATTCTTTTCTCCTCGATGCCGGACAGTACAGTTTAGCCGATGTTAGATAGTTGGCCAGTAGCCACCCGACTATTCTTTTCTCCTCGATGCCGGACAGTACAGTTTAGCCGATGTTAGATAGTTGGCCAGTAGCCGCCCGACTATTCTTTTCTCCTCGATGCCGGACAGTACAGTTTAGCCGATGTTAGATAGTTGGCTAGTAGCCGCCCGACTATTCTTTTCTCCTCGATGCCGGACAGTACCTATTATTAAGTGCCATAACAACGTCAAATTCTGTGACTTTTCAAGACTCTTAAGGATTTTTCTAGTAAAAGAAAACCAGTTCGCATGCAGCACGCTGACGTGAGGTGAGGGATTTTTTGCAATAAAATCATAACAAAAAATAAAATAATGGATTTAAACAAACTCTTGTGCTAATATTTGGAAAATGTTTGATTTTTTGACAGTTCTGAGGCTCATTGTTCTATTTAAATGCAATATTGGGATCATAATGTTGTGCATTATAAGGTTAGGAGGAGGTCCCGTCAGGATCAAAAGTTGGTATGGGGGTATTGGGGGTGATAAAACTACATCAACACACTGTGTTTAGTCAACTTACATTTTCTTTAATAACTCAGTAAAAATTTGTGCTAGAATTATGAAGGATTGCTTAAAATGTTCCTCTAAGTTATAAACACAGCTAACTTAAAATCAATTTCACTGGGGTAGGCACCAGTGCCTACTGGTCTGACCAATAAAATCTATCAGGGTTCCCACTCAAACTTAATCAAATTCATGGGGTTTTCACGGTTTTCAAGGTCTAACTAAAATTTTGATTTCATGGTCGAAATATTAAAACAACATAATCTACACCAGTCGTAAAACAACAACGCAGATGCGGCGCACCAGTCAAATACTAGTTACAACTTTCCCACATTGGCCACATTCCAATTACGATGTCACAGTAAATGAGTAAATACCATAAAAGAGAATCTTTACAAAAATATAACTCTTTTAGAGTCTCTTATGTTTTATTGTCGTCGTGAGTCATCAGTCTATCGGTTTTCGATTGCTGTCGCTGGCGGTTTCTACTTCGCTCAGTGTTGCCAAATCATTTTTCCCCAAATTACCCTTGATCCTCGTCAAAATTACCCTCAAATACCCTCGAAATCTAAACTCCTGTATTTGAGTAAAAAGTGCAAATGAAACAAAGAAAATGTGCTCGGAATTTGATAGGTTTGAGGAAGGTTTGAGGATAGATGTCACTGATATATAATGTTTAACGCGGTCTTACACAAGTGCCAGTCAGCAGTCAGTTGACAGTGAAGAAAACACCAGCAACTTAACAACTGAACCATTGACTATAAACACTCACGAAGTGTGTGTCACCCGAGTTATTTTGTACCGTGGAAACGGAAACCAGAACGAGGCCTAAATCGTCGTCTTGCACAGCACCAATCTGCAAGTAGGCAGACGATGCGGTATACAACGTATTACGGTTTAGCAACTTACTAAATTATTCTGTTGTACATTTCCCTATATGAAAACAACTGTGATATTTTCTGATAAGATATTTTTTTATTGTTTTTTTTTTAAGTTTGATATGTTTTTAAGGTTTGATATCAAAATTCACGGTTTATTCCAGGTTTCACGGTTTTCACGGTTGGGTGGGGACCCTATCTATGAGTAGTTGATATATAAAACTTTTCTTGTTTGGGAATCACTCACATAACCTATCACCATGTCTCTTTGCTATTTTTATGAACTGTGTACAATTTACGTGACAATACCTGCAGCATATTGTCCAAGGTTAACAATAAGTGGTAAATACTCACGCCGTCCGCCATCATGAAATGAACGCCCAGTTGGTTGGTGTGATCCATTACGAAATGCATCAGACTGTTGATGTTCTCAGGGTCAAACACATTCCCGTCGTCCTTCTTTCCTGGAGACATTCCGCAAATTAATTTATAAATTTGTCCTACAATGCACAACATATTTTTTAAGGAGGTAGTCCTCGAGGTAAGTAACTCCCAACCATCTTTCTCTACTCACTACGATTGGATTGGATTTACTATTCACTATGAACGGATGGAAGAACAAACGTTGGGGGCTTGGGAAACCCTGGCCGCGTAAAGTGTTTTTCACTAACAGAGCGCATAAAAAGTATTGCAGTACGATACAAACATGCGTTATTTAATGAACAATTCCGTTTAAAGTGAAGTTTAATTGAATTATAAAACCGATAACCGGAGAGTTAGATTATAACTCTCACTATCACCTCTTTCCCAATCAGTAAGACATTACTCTCTAATCTAATTTACTAACTGTAAACTGAGGGGAGTGGTGAATACAGAAAAACTTATTCACTATGGATTGTAATTCAAGTTTCATATAAAAAGAGTTCAAAAAATGTAACAGATAACAATTTTAGCTGTCAAGGTTTGACTTATCAACAATGGGACAGTAATAACACTCTTCATTATCCAATATCATACTCTTGCAAGTGATAAGGAGTTTAATGACTTCTGACTGTGATTTGCTACAGGAGATTAAGAAATCAAGTAAGCTATCAAAAATGAATATGATTGAATTTTCTCAACTACTGTTTCCAGTTTTAAATTTTCCCAACATACAATCTTGAAAGAACATTATCGAATGACTATACTTTTAAGTTCTTGATATCTATTACTGATAAATATTTGATCAGTCAGGCAGTCAGACACGTTCGCTGCCGGTGGGTCAGTATGGACCTATGGCAATCGCAGCATCCCAGGACTACCTTAAGACTGGTCTTTACCAGTTTTGAGGCTGACGTTGGGTACAGCAAATGAAGTTGTCACTACATATGGTAAGTCTTATGACAAACTTTCCTTTCACCTTTGGTCCCTCCATTTGCAGCACCTAGGGACAGATTCTCCGGGTTTGGTCCCCACCTGCCAACCTGAGAATGAATGGTCCCTGGCTGTTGTACATGGATACCCTGTCAGTCGAGTTGACCAGTTGGAGGACAGAATGAGGGTCCCCTGTTTGAGGCCTCATCCTAGCTGTCACAGGGGCACGGGAGTTGGCCCTCTGAAGGGTTGATTTGGCTGCCATCCCTTCCCACCCTTTCCTTTCCTGCTATATCCTATCTTTCCGGTAACCTGCACAATATTCCCGCTTGTGGAAGATGTGACTAGCAGCTGTGCTGGGGTTTCCTAATCCGCAACAATGATGATGAATGAATGATATGGCAATCGCAGCGCTCACACGGCTTGATGAGTACTGACCCACGCTACAGTGCATCAGTCCATCGCTCAATGTGAGCCTAGCCTCGGTTGGAGGCGGACCTATAGAGCGTTAGCGTGTAGTGTACGACCTGCTCTTTATTTTGGTGTAAGTCGGTAGTATATTTCCGCCAATATCCCGACTGTCACGGGACTTCCCCACATTTATTTTCCTCCAACTCAGTCCCTCTAGATGGCAACCTGGTTGACTACTGCCATATGGGTTGTGCTGCGACCTGTTGGCGTTTTGTAGAACTACGACCAGTTGTGTTGTAACGCAGTACAGCATTGTTCAGTGTTTTTGTCATTCATTAGCCGGGAATACAAAATTTTAATTTGAATAGTTGAAATGTAGTTTGAATAGTTGAATAAGTTATTACTGTCAAAATGTTTGAAAATAAATGACAGTTTGACTGATATTGATGATCGGTATGACTATGCAAAATCGATTATCTTATATACCATATTTTATATATTTTTACCGTCTTGTGTGTGAGTACAGTATAAGAGTAAATATTTTTGTGAAGTGTTGTTAAACATTTTTATTTACATCCCGTTTATCAAGTACCCTGCTAAACATGACGGGTTGGCCACTTTAAAGCACTTGCATAGTCATTATTTTATGACACTTGCCGAACATAACAAGTTCAGTATAATTTAGCCTAATCTATACCTATAAAAGGCAAAGCCCTCACTCACTCACTCATCACAAATTCTCCCACTTCCCATTTATCTAGAGAGTTGAAATTTTGTAAACTGATTCTTTAGGCATAAAATAGGAAAACTAAGTTATTTTCATCCTGATCTGACCTTAAGGCTCCGCCAGAGACCCCGAAAAAATTCCCATGTATTCCTTATGGGCATTCATTTTTGTTTGAGCTGGTGGAAATACAAACAGCAGATCTTGATTCGTAATAGTTCCACGGGATAACCACAGAATGCAGCACACACAACTGTCACAGTTCTGCGGCAACAGCTTAGTAATCTATATTTCAACTGTTAATTCCCCCTCCAAATTTATTATATGTCAATGACAGTTTGACTGATATTGATTGGTGTGACTGTGTGAAATCGATTACCTTATACCATCTTTTATATATGATTACCGCCTTGTTTGTGAGTACAGTATAAGATTAAATATAATTTTGAAGTGTTGTTAGACATTTTGATTTACATCCCGTGATTATAATAACACATACCATAACAACAAACAAGTTGTTTAATTGATTAAAAAATGTAAATAAAAAGCGTGTCAATCAACAACCATAAATAAAAAAAACCTGATAAACATTTTTCAGAATTAATTATTAATCAGATGGATGCTTTCAATAATGTTTTTAGATAATGATTTTTACGTAATCTTGAACTGAACAAAACTGCATTTAACTCGATTATACAACTAACTGGCACTCACCATAAAACGGCTCAAAGCTTTCACAAGGCCCAGAGAAGAAGTCAGATAGTTTGAAGTCATTTTCTCCTTTTAAAGTAAATCCAAAACCTTTCGCTTTCCACTTTTTCCTCCATAAAACGTACTCTGAAAACCCGCCAGGACCCGCACACACGTCAGCGAAATACAGGAGTTCGTCACTCTTCACCATTGGTTCCTGGAAATATACAAAATTCTTACAAGCTGGGATTTATTTATTTGTTTTTCCTAGCCTATGCCAGTGGCAGCGGTATGCTTGTAAGCGGTAGAGGATGGTCCATGTCTCTCAGTCACTGTGGGTAACGCTGGAATCAAACCTGTGACTTTTACATTGAAATCCAAAACGTTACTTTGTTTGTTAACATCAATAGAATAAACTGCAATCAAATTAAAAATAAAAAAAGATTGAAAAGAATTTTACTAATCCCTATCAGTAAGCAATAATTGTGATTTCAAATTTTAAATCATACTCAATAAATACCTAGAATAAAATAAAATAAACAATTGCTAAAAGTTAAAAAAAAATTATCCAAATGTTTTTTGTGACATTAGTTGGAAATGTGTTGAGCGCCTGATATCACTTTTGCAAAATGTAGTTATTGTTGGACATTGAGAATGAGGCTAATAGATTGAGTTTTTAAACACAAAAATGTAATAATATTAATTAGTTGGCTGTATCATTAAGCTCAATAAACCATACACTAAATGCATCAGTCATTCTCTGATTGGGCCTGATGATGACCGGTGTAACTGGTTGAAATCGATCGCCTTGTACCATCTTTTGTGTATATTTTACCGACTTGTATGTAAGTACAATATAAGTGTAAATATACTTTATAGTGTTGTAAGACGTATTTTATTTATCCTCTAGTTGTAACAACACGTATCATGCTAATAAAGAAATTACTTACTTTAGAAAAATAAGCATAACAGAGAATAGATAACTTCATTTTTGAAAAATAACTGTTGACACTAAAAATATTCAAGTATTTGTATCAAGCTGTATCTACTGTACACAAAATTAATTTTAGAACGTCCCAAATACTAATTTTTTTTTGCCGGTAAATACTTAAATACTATACCCCGTTGTCGGTTTAACAGTTTTAGGACGGTATTTTAACTTTTAATGGTTTTTATTGGTCGGGGACAGCAATTACACCATTATATCAACATTGACCTAAAATGACGACTGGAACGTATTTACCGGCCGAAATCAGGCATTTGACCGTGTTACTTGGCACAATTGATTAGGCCAAAAACGACAATTTACCACATTGTATAAGTGGAAACGTAGATTAAAGATTAGTTTACCAGCCAAAAACGGCAGTGGTATTAGTGTGTCAACAGAAAATAGCAATACAACCTTGTTTTATCATTTATAAATAACAATCGGACCGTATTTCGACGGCCGAAAAAACTGGGTTTTACAGGGTGGAAATGACAACCGAAATTTGTTTTATTGGCTACAGAAATTTTACCACATTTTATCGGCTACAAATATAGGTTTGACCTTGTTTTATCGGATGCATTTTTAAAGCCAGAAACCAAGACTGAAATTTAATTTATCTATCGATAATGGCCAAAATGGTGTTTTATACAAAACTCCCAGATTTTTTGCTGACATTTCTGAATACTTCTTGTATTTTCCTAGTGTTCCGTACAAGTCCCGTATAGTTTCCGACTCCCGTATAGTTTCCGACTCCCGCATAGTTTCCGACTCCCGTATAATTTCCGACTCCCGTATAGTTTCCGACTCCCGCATAGTTTCCGACTCCCGTATAGTTTCCGACTCCCGCATAGTTTCCGACTCCCGTATAGTTTCCGACTCCCGCATAGTTTCCGACTCCCGCATAGTTTCCGACTCCCGTATAGTTTCCGACTCCCGCATAGTTTCCGACTCCCGCATAGTTTCCGATTCCCGTATAGTTTCCGACTCCCCAGTCTGTGAACACCCTGACAAGTATCCTTACCCCGGTCTGGGTTTTGGGAGAGGTGAACATGAAGTCAAACACTTTGTCCATGTTGGCCATTTTCATGGCCGCTCGGTTCAGGAACATTCCCTTTCCGATGGTCTCAAACGGGTTACTTCTTGTCCTCGCTCTCCTCATTTCTTCTCCATCTAAAGTGTCAAATATACTCTGAAAATACAAAAAACAAAAAACACTAACATAATTATCTATATTGCAAACAAGGCATCACTCAATCAGTCAGTACTGGACACAAGAACTTTTTTAACCTTAAAATATTAATCGAAACCGAGGAATAATTTAATTAACATTTTCAGAGGAGTAAAAATAAAAATAAAAGTTTGGCATTTATGCTGTGTTATTTAATGTACTTTAAATGTGTTGGAGTTTTTAAGCTCTAAATACTCTTGTCTATAATATTTATTTCATGTCCATTTCAATACTCTTCACACAGAAATTTGTTCCCTTCCTTATTTATAGATCGATAAAAAAATTATATTAAAACAAGTGAGATGAAACTACTTGCTGTGTAGCAATTTTATGTGTAATAATTGGTACAATTTTTTTACCAAATACATTTGTTAAGTACTTATATAAGTTAAGATGTCATAACAGTGTATGCAATTTGACACCAATAACTTTTAAATACAGAGTTTTGTCTATAATTTTAGTGGGCTATTTACTAAAATAATGTTGTAAACCTCAGCTGTTTGTCCCCACAGGCCAGAAGCTTGAGCAGCTATCTAGACTAAAGTTACCGTTAGCATGGGCAAGCCAGTGGTACATATCTGCAAGCTTGTGAAAACATATCATAGCAGTCAGTCAGGACCATGGCTGACTTGCGAGGCCAGTGCTCTACCTCTGAGCTACCGCAAGCGGTAAATACTATGACTATGGAACTGTATGGCACTTATGTAACTTGCTTTTCTGTTTGACTGCTTTCATAGTCCTTTGTTTTACTTCTACGACTCCCCTCCGTTTTGCCTCGACTTACCAGGTTACTGTATTTACCTTAATTTTTACTTATATTCTAGACATTCTTCACACCTCAGATCATACTCCAGATCCCAAACGTCTGTGAATTTATTTTTCTTTTTAACAGCGATGACAAATGTCTGTTCCATATTTTCTTGAAGAAAAAACCTCTAAGCGTAGTTAAAGTGCGATAAAGTTCATGTTTGCACCAGCCGGGGTTGCGGGGCCACTTAAAATGGTACCTCTTGTTGAGGTGGGCCTGCTGCATCATCTCGCACTACAAACATATACAGCAGAGGGTCACTACACCCACGGACGCCATGAACCAACCCCATTTTTTATGAATTTGTCACCAGTATTAGCGACTGCATTGGAAATACAGCACCAGTAAAAATCCTATACAGCACAGCAAGAAAGCATCGCAAACCCTCTTGCAGTAGTTTAAAACCTACGCTTAGATAGGTTAGGTTTTTGCAGTAGTAGTTGAAAACCTACACGCTTGAAATAGGGAAAGAATAGTCCCTGTGCAAGAGAAGTGACTCAAGGTTGGTTATTAGCTGCAGGTTAGGGGAAGGGTGGACTGATGTTTCTAGATAACAAATGAGGGACAGGGAGCTTAAGCAGGCAAAGAATAGTCCCTGGGCAAGAGAAGTGGCTCAAGGTTGGTTATTGGCTGCAGGTTAGGGGAAGGGTGGACTGATGTTTCTAGATAACAAATGAGGGCCAGGGAGCTTAAGCAGGCAAAGGATAGTCCCTGTGCAAGAGAAGTGACTCAAGGTTGGTTATTGGCTGCAGGTAGGGAAAGGGTGGACTGATGTTTCTAGATCACAAATGAGGGCCAGGGAGCTTAAGCAGGCAAAGAATAGTCCCTGTGCAAGAGAAGTGACTCAAGGTTGGTTATTGGCTGCAGGTAGGGGAAGGGTGGACTGATGTTTCTAGATCACAAATAAGGGCCAGGGAGCTTAAGCAGGCAATGAATAGTCCCTGTGCAAGAGAAGTGACTCAAGGTTGGTTATTGGCTGCAGGTAGGGGAAGGGTGGACTGATGTTTCTAGATAACAAATGAGGGCCAGGGAGCTTAAGCAGGCAAAGAATAGTCCCTGTGCAAGAGAAGTGACTCAAGGTTGGTTATTGGCTGCAGGTTAGGGGAAGGGTGGACTGATGTTTCTAGATAACAAATGAGAGACAGGGAGCTTAAGCAGGCAATGAATAGTCCCTGTGCAAGAGAAGTGACTCAAGGTTGGTTATCAGCTGCAGGTTAGGGGAAGGGTGGACTGATGTTTCTAGATAAGAAATGAGGCACCTCCCAAACCAATTAATATTTTTATAACCCACAACAGTTCGATCAGCATCATCTACCGCAGTCCCTAAGATTCTTGGAACTATTATGAAATTTCAGCTAACTAGCTTTTTCGGTCATAAATAATTTTGTACAAAATTAACATCGTTTTCATAAGACTACGTTAACCTCTACTTGAGAAGCTGGGAATTATCTCAGGTCATCCTGAACTCGTTACATTCAAACTGAACTCATTTTGTCTTGTTGTGGCAAAGAGCAGTGCTGACCCTGAATAAGACCTAAGAGAGGGTTGCCACAACTACAACTGTAAATAAAGAGTTTTTGATTTAATTTGACTCGAGGAACAGGAGGAACTTAACCATCCCCACATGTAAATTAAGCAAGACTATAAATAGGAACTCGGTATTGCTATATGACAGTGTTTAATAGACTGCTAGCAGAGGAGAGGAACCTGGACTTGGGGGAATTCAAGAATAAGCTAAAGAAACGGAGCTGGAAGAATGCTTTGAGATAGCCATGTGTCTTAGCCATACGTTATGACCATGTGTGTCTTATGCGTTTAGAATGCTTTGAGATAGCCATGTGTCTTAGCCATACGTTATGACCATGTGTGTCTTATGCGTTAAGAATGCTTTGAGATAGCCATGTGTCTTAGCCATACGTTATGACCATGTGTGTCTTATGCGTTAAGAATGCTTTGAGATAGCCATGTGTCTTAGCCATACGTTATGACCATGTGTGTCTTATGCGTTAAGAATGCTTTGAGATAGCCATGTGTCTTAGCCATACGTTATGACCATGTGTGTCTTATGCGTTAAGAATGCTTTGAGATAGCCATGTGTCTTAGCCATACGTTATGACCATGTGTGTCTTATGCGTTAAGAATGCTTTGAGATAGCCATACGTTATGACCATGTGTGTCTTATGCGTTTAGAGGTTAAGAGATGTATATTCATCCCACACAAGTTTTCCAAAAAAGTTGCTTTTTCAACAGTTTAATTGTAGTAGTTGCAACCAAGCATATACAAGTCATAAAATATTACAAAGTGAAGAATACAATAACCTAATGATAAGCAGTAAAATCAGTCATGGGTTAACAGTCACTGACATGCATTAACTAAACTACATGAAAAAAGGGGTAGGGAGCAACGAAGCATTGGGAAACGCTTTCTACTGCACCGTAACTAAAATAAAGTAAGTAAATCATTACTAGGGGTGTATTTGAGCTTCAAGCTTTTTCGAGCCGAATATTATGGTATTTGGCTCAGCTCGAGATTTGCAAACAAGCTCGAAGTTCGATCCGAATATTTAAATCGCCGACTAGTGAAAGAGTCGTTTACAAAAGTAAATTTGAAGCAACAATCGTGCCTGTGTGTTATGACTGTTTTGAGAGAATCCTCCGCATGAAGCTTGATCTAGACCAGGATCTTTGTAAGTTGGCTGTCGGCCACAAGTTTAAGAGCTCTGAGGGTGTAAGCCTAGTTTGATCAAACAGTTTTCAGGTCAGAGTCCGAAAGAGTACCGCTAGAGGAGAGTTTTTAGTGGAAAGGCTATGAGCTTCAGACTAGAAGCCCCACATTACAGGCTGGCCTGTTTGCATAAATGCATTTTTCTGCCACTCCCTAATAAAGTCCCAAAAACGTTTGCTACCACTGCCAGGAGATGCTGTTTTAGGTCAGACAGCTCCACTTCCTCCACAACTTTCAGGTGAAATTTTCATAATTTAGTAGGTTTTATTGAATACGTCAATTGCTTTCGACTTGAAACAATTGAAACCTCAATCATAGTCCAATGAATCACATAGGGGTCTCCGTAAAATTATCACATTGGTTAGAAACTTTCCAAAAAAGAGACATCCTCATGCAACCAATGAATTTTTGACTACAAACACATTTTTCTGTTTGAACTAACAGCTGCACGAATATTTTTCCCAGGTGGTATCATGGGCTAGTTGTTAAAAATTTGAAAGTATTTTTCTTTTATACCTTATCACTCAAAAACTAATTGATCTACTGAAATGAAATTTGGTGGGAAGATAGCTAAAACGTCACAGCCATACATAATAAGTTTATTCCCACTTTCGAAAATGTTCTAGACCCCTGCCTCATTCAAATTTTGAAAACATCAGTTTAAATGATTTTGTCCCATTAATTTAAAAACACAATAATTTATTTTTAAGGTAAACTGTACAAACATAATTTAAGTTAATCAGGGCAAAATGATCAGATTGAAATAAAAAGAAATACTGTATATTACTGTCTGCATAAAAATAAAACAACTTATTTGTTTCAATACAAGAGGTAAAAGTACAGTAGACTCTCAGGAATCCGGATCACACTTATCTGGACTCACGGTTATCCGGATCACACTTATCCGGACTCACGGTTATCCGGATCACACTTATCCGGATCACACTTATCCGGACTCACGGTTATCCGGATCACACTTATCCGGACTCACGGTTATCCGGACTCACGGTTATCCGGGCCGATGATCTTTAATTTTGTTGGTTGCAAATAAAAACAGAAAAACGCAACTTCACGGTTTAGCGCCTTTATTTTCGACTTGATTATCCCGCATTACACAAATGTCATGTAGTTTGCATCGCCAGGCGCTCCAACCCGATCTCGGATGATCCGAGTCCTTGCTTGTGTTTATTTTATTTATTACATTTGCGGTACGCTACTCCATCTGGTCTTCTCCTGTTGATGACTCATCACTTTCTATTGGAAGCTCACCCTTGTATTAGCACATAAGGTAAATGAATATTATCAAAACTGTTCGTTATAAAGGCGGAATTGATGATTAATGCCCACCTCCGGGAAATCCGGGCTGTCCACCACATTAGTCCAGATTTCTGAGAGTCTACTGTAATACATATAAAAAGTTTCCTAACTTTAAGTTACTATTAGGTACTTTCAAGATTATTCCAGTCTCCTTTTCCAAAACTGATTTTATAGCCTACCTTACTAATCAATTAAAAAAAATACCAAAAGAGGGAAGCTAAAATGAGATATAATGTGACATTCAATATGAGGTATGAACAAAATATGTTACGTCTAACCTTTTTACTGAGGATGTTGGTGAGAGTGCTTGGATCACAGAAGTCAGTGAACTCCTCGATGTTTAGGTTCCGAGGTCCGTTCTCTTTCCAGCTGTGCAGCGTAGAGGCGGAGAGGGGGGGAAGGTCTCTCCCCTCCAGCCAAGCGGGCTCCTCCTCCACCTTGACAACCTGAGGAAAAGATACATGACTGCACATTTTGAAACTTTCTGTGATGTCTTGAGGAACTATTCTGTAATATCATGAGGTAGGAGGAGAGGGATAATTTAGTAGGTGAAAAGAGAAAAGAGAGGTCTTGGGTCATATTGAATAACACCGCAGAAAATAGTAAATTAGGGAGAAGCGGAAATTAAAACAACTAAAGGGAAAAATTCAAAATTAATACAAAAAGGGAGTTGAAACTTGGAGTCAAAACAAGCATTTTAATTGTAACACTAAATTACTGACGTATTCCGTCAATCAGCTCGAAATGTGTTAATAATGTTCAGGACATATTTTGGCGTTAATACGCCGTCTTCAACTGCTCATTAATAGCAATCAAGCAATTTAACAGGAAACACAGTTTTAGAACTAGCAACATCTCTATTTTTAAAACACAAACGTGTTAGGTTTTTTCTGAAATACTGAATGGTTTTTCTCTTCGGCCTGTATATTTTTTAGTTGCAACTGGGGTTGTCATACCTAGCAATAATTAAAGTGTCTTCAAATTATAGTATACTGGTTCCTGTTGAGAAACTCAGTTTTTTAGTTTCTTAAAGATTCTTAGATCTTTTCCCAAATCTGTTAAAAATACTTTTTCAGTGTTACAGCTTCCCTTTCTCTTTGACACCTCTTTATTTCTCTGGGAAATGGTTTCTGAAAATCTGACTCTCGATTGAGCCTGAATATTTCTCCAAATTTAATAGATCTTCCTTACCTTTCATCCAATGGTACCTGGAAAGCAGGGCTTGTTCTTGTTATTGTTATCGCTGGACTAGGAAACCCCAGCTGAGCTGCCAGGCACGTCTTCCACAAGCGGGAATTTTGCGCAGGTTAGCGGACAGATAGGATATAGCAGGACAGGAAAGGGTGGGATAGGACAGGCAGCCACATTGACCTTTCAGAGGGCCAACTCCCGTGCTCCTGTAATCAGGCTACAACTGGCAGACCTCTACCCTCCAACTGGTCAACTCAACTGACAGGGTATCCTTGTACAACAGCCAGGTGACCAGTATCGGGTCGGGACGTCCCATTCCCAGCCGCTGCAAATGGAGGGACTAAAGGTGCAGGGCTCAAGACGAACAAAGGACTTGCGCTTCACTGCAATCTAACACCTAACACAGTGAGTGATCTCTTACCTCCATGGACGAGTCCCAGTCGAGGTTGGCAGGCTCCAGCCCGGGCAGGGTGAGACCCAGACCTCGACGGCCACGCTGCCTCGACAGCTCCACCGGCGCGACTCGCCCTTGCGCATGCTTGCCCAGCCCCCGGCCCTCCTTGTACCCCATCTTCTCCTGCATTCAACATAGCAACACACTGTTTGTTAACTCAAAATCAATCTTAGTAAGAGAAAAGATAAAAGAAAGAAAGTTTTTGGCCTCTCTAGCGATTAAAATTAAGATATGTTACGATTATTGTTATCTATTTAAGGGTGTGTTTAGCAATATTGTGCTACTCTATATGCGAAAAAACCTAATGCTAATATATATATATATATATATATATATATATATATATATATATATATATATCTAAGAATATAACGAATATAAATAATAAAACGAAATAACTTCACAAGCAATTAGGCCTATAAACAAACTGAAACCCTTAAGATGCAAGCAAAAATGTCACTTTCTGATAATTCAAAGTCATGTATATTCCCGTACAGAAGCTCTAAGTGCAATTCAGGCGTGAGATCTACATTGCAAGATCTGCGTTTGATATTATTATTTTTTTCTTAATGCCTAAAACAAAGTGCATGTTAAAGCAACTAAGTTACCTGGTCAAACACGTCTTTCCTGTATAAGCCAAATGTTATAAACACTGAAAAACTGATATAATCAATAGACCTAGGTATTTACTAAAAACGATGCAACATATCACTGTAAAAATTAATATACTAGCCTAATTTGTTTTCAGATACAAATTTAGGCCTATCTTGGAATAAAATATTTCTTCATTTAGGATAGAGAAAGTAAATTCCATCACTCCTGAAATATCTTTGGGGCTACTTCAGAAAAACGAGAGCTCACCACCACTTCTGTGTGATGATGATAAATGTGAGGTTATATGGTGCCACTACCACTATCAAATTATTAATGTTCTAATTAACTACAACTTAAGTTAAAACAATATAAAACAAAGTTTATTTGGTTTGATGTTTTGATTGCATTGCTTTAAAGTAATCAACAGCAGAAGAATGCCTATAATCCTCTAAAAATAAACAGCACAAGTCTCTGCGTAACATTCTCATCCTTATGGTGGATGGTATCAGTATGAGTACACAAATGTTAAGTGAGAAAATAAAAGAGCATGTGGGTCATACTAGAAACACAGCTTACAAAAAAAAACACAGTAAATATAATTGATCATACAACGTAGAACATAGGCAATAAAATTTAGGGGAAGTGAAAAACCAAGAGAAGGTTTTTCGTAGAGGTTTTAAAACAAATGACAAAAACTGTGAGGTCAATTGACATGTATGTAAAACAATAACAAATACCTAATTAAAAGACGTTTTGGTCAACTAATTATAAACAAGTTCAAACTTATACCATCATGGCTTTGGCTTTGTCATAGCCTTGGCTCTGCACTTGCACCGGCTTGGCAAGGTCGTCGAACTTTGATCTCTTGCTGTCATGGTGCTTGTCCTCGTGGTGGTTGGTATCAGCAGGTCTCTTGGTGCCGTGGTTCTGCACTGCTGTTGCCGGCTTGTGAATAACCTTCGTAGGCTCTCCGTACTTGTGAAACGTCACTTTCTCCGTGCGGTATGTTGGCGTTGTATAACCCTTGCTTTCCTCTTCACTATAAAATACCAATCACAATATAGAGTTCAAGAATCACAGAAACATATCAATGAGGTTAAACATTTTTGTGAATTTTCCCTATAGGGAAGAAGCTATTAGCGTAGCTATGCCATGGCCGTGGTAAGACTAGGCCAAAAACCATGATTACTTTTAATTTTAAGGTCCCCAAATTGCAGAAACACCATTCGGTCAAATTTGAATGTTTATATGTGTCCGTTAACACGAAAACTCTTAAAAAGGCGCAATTTTGATGACATTTGGTACCTATGTGTAAAGTCGTTTGTTTCAATGAATAAAAAAAAAACAGACAAATTGCCCTATAAAAGAAGGGTTTTACACCATAAAAATGGATTTGAAAAATTGTTATATGATTCGTTGCACAAAATATACAGTTTTTATTTGCTCTACTGCATTCAGCTAAAGAAATCAGCAAAACAAAGCTTATTTTGGTATAACGGATAAAACAGTGTTGTTTCCTCCAGATTACGTATTGGACTTCCTGTTAGTCACATTATATCTAAATTACTAAAAACACCATGAGGTTTGGCTATTGTTGCAACCATTGAGCTGAACAAATATTGGAGTTAAACGCCATCGTAGTGCCCTGTATGGAACCAAAAAAGTGTATAAGTTGATTTTTACAGCTAAAAAAAATAGATGACTTTATAAATATACTGAAGTTAGGTGTAGGCCTATGTTATAATTTAAACACAAATAAATGCAATTAACCTGTAAGTAGTATATTTTTAACCCTTTCAGTGCTAAGCTTCTGAAAGGAGTTGTTGAATCTGTGATGTTTTGTTAATTTTTTAAATGTCTTGAACGCCTGAACAGTCTAAACTAATAAAAACGTGCTTCCGCTGGACACACACACACACAGTAAAGGATAGGTAAAAAGTAGCAAAACACCTGATCAGATGTGCAACTCACAAAGAATCCACCCATCCTGTCAGCTTGGACCCGAGCCGTCCACTGTTTGCTTAAGGTCCGCCCTCCCCTTCAACTCTGCCACAGACAGATGAACTCTCCATGAGTTGCACATAAAAACCACCGACTGTGATGGGATTCGAACCCTTGATCCAAGTGTTACCCCCGGCCGGGAAGGTAACGCCTTAGACCGCACAGCCACTGATCAGACTAGCAGCTGTAGTGGACCAGGCAGTATTAGAGCCTAGGCGCTGGACGAGGTAGTTCAGTTTGTGTCCACCAGGTTTCACCACATGTCAGACTCAGACTGCAGACTGAGCGCCTAACGGTACAATCGCTTATAAAGCCATAACAGTGTTTGCTGATAACAGATTCAAAAGCCAATACATCGGTCCATAGCACTGAAAGGGTTAAAGGAAAATAAAGTATGGGACAGTTCCGCATGGGACATTCCTGTTCGTAATGAATAGTAATATTTGTTGTCTACTACAGCAAGACCAAGACAATAGGCTACTACCTAAATTGTGTCGATGGTGTTTGTAAGTAAACAGACAGTTTAATTTTTTGTGCTATAATTTTTCAATAAACCCACACTCAGTACATTTCTCACACACAATTAGGAACTAAATTTGTTCCTATCCATTACATATTTCACTTTTAGGCTATTAAAGTCTTATGTTTACCTGTTAGACTCAGATTGGGCTTGGTTAATGTCATTGTGTTCAGAGAAATCCTTGTTACTTTCCGAGTCACTAAGAGGATTTTCATGTTCGCTAAAGCTCAACCGGTTACTCTCGAAGTCACTGAGGCTCAAGCTGGCTCTATTTGACTCGTAGTCACTAAAACTGGCTCGATTATTTGTACCGACTAGATCAAAGCCACTCTGAAAATCTTCAGCATCATCGTCCTCGCTGGAATCTTCTGAAAAATGTTAATACTCAAGTTAATTTTGGACACAGAGGAAATTGTTATCAATGTTACAGAAATTTAACATCATTAACATTCCACAAGCCAAATTCATTAGTAAATGCTTTGAAATAGGCTAATTGGATTCATGATAATCCTTAATGGTGTTTAATACAATGCAACAAATAATAATTATTTTATGGCAAGTCACATGTGACATTTTCGTTTATTAACTTAACTCTTAGAAATGTACTCTTACTGTCACTGTTATACTGACCCTGCTTCTTTCCTGAAAATACTGTTTCATCCACCGATACAGTGGAATATTTTTTGTGTTTTCGATTCAAAATTAAATTTTGTGGAGCACATCGATAAATTGGCGGCTAAACTCAGGTCACTAATTCATGGAATAGGCCAACACAAGTTATCATTTTACACTAATTCTGATGTATTGATCACAGCTTCTATGCTTATTTTTACCCACATCTCCAATTCCGGAGTTGAAAAAGAGTAGTTTACAAGATAAATTGTTGTTCTTCAAAAGAAGGTTATTAAAACGGTTTTTGGACGTAAGCGGCTACAAACTTGCCAAGAAACTTTTTTCCAGAGTGGGATGTTGAAATCTCTCAACATAAATATATTTTTGAAACGCTGATGTTATTTATGAAAAACTATGGCCTTTATGAATCTAAAATATCCACAGCTTATTCGCTTCGCCAACATTTAAATCTCCCAATTCCAAAATATAAAACTACATCAATTGAAAAAATGTTTAATATTGCCCTGCCAAACTTTTGTTGCTCAGGATGGAAATGCCAGATAATAAATTCAGGAGGGCCCTTAAGGCTTATTTGCTGAGAGGGGCGGCCTAATTTACCCTAGAATGTCATTTTCATTAAGTCTATTGTTGCTGTAAATTATATCAAAGATATTAAAAAGGTATTTTCAATGAAACCACCTTTTATCAAGAGAGTTCTGTGCATATAAAGCAAACAACAAATTGTTGGTACTACTAGTTCATTTGTAGACTAGACATTCTATCATAATCTAGGTCTAACTAATGCTATCATAACAAGTGAAACCATTCACTTTGGATAATATGGATGAGTACCGTACCTACAAAAAACAAAATAGGCCTATACTCAAGTTAATTTTGGACAAAGAGGAAAATTAACTGTAGGACACAATTAGGTGCTTGTCTGATGGACAAAAACTCCTAGAGTCAGATTTCTTTCCGGTCAACGAACCTGAATACTTCTTGGGTCTAGCTTAAAATCATGTGTTTAACTGCTGTTTCTAAGTTAATTGTTAGATTCATAAGTTGTAACCGTTCCCTGCTTCAAAACCCATTAGGACTATATACACACAAAGCGTCAGTTTCACCTGTGGCTGGAAAAATGTTGTGTATTTTCTAGTTGTTTCCATGTTTTAAATAGGCTATGTTTCAAAGTTATTATTCAACCAAAATAAATTTATTGAATTACTTTGAATAACAGGCAACAGTCTAATCGTAGACTGCTATTACATGAGCCACGACTGGCGTATCCACGTCATGCTGGCGGCAGCACACTCAGGGAATTACAAACAAAGTCACATGTTTTCCAAACATTAGAATATGGTTATAACAACATAAAAATATTATTGCATTGTATCTGTTATAAACGAATTTAGGCCTACGTACATTTTAAGTTATTCACTAAGTTATATTTTATGCAAATACCGGTAGCCTAATATTAATCTTAGGGCCTATTTAGCCAGGAGATAATAGTAACAATCATAAGTTATATGCAGGGTGTTTCAGAACAACTTAGGCCCTACTGATATTTTAGAGTATTGTTCCAGGGCGAAAAGCAAATGTTAAAATCATAATTAAATTGTCCCCAGTTGACTTTCGTCCCCAGTTGCAGCCGCCATTTTGTTTTTTCACTTATTAATTTTTTATATAAAACGGATAATCATGCAAAGTTTAAATTTTGTATACTCTTTTAATAACTAGGCAAAGATATAAAAAATAATCAATATTTTTTGATGGCCAAAATTTTTAAAATTTTTTAAATAACTTAAAAACGGCTAGGCCTGGTTAAAAAAATATTTTACAAGAACAGTTTGTTTTACCTAGATATTTTTATGACAAATCTATCGACACCTGATTTTTGAGATCGAATGAATATTAACCAAATTGTGTAAGTTTTCGTGGTATGCGGCCACTGGTGCCTGGCTGCAGTCCTTGTTGGCACGCGTCTAATGTCTGTCGCAACAATGCAACAAAGGGGCCGCAGTTTCATAACTGGTCCACAAAACAATCAAATTAATATGTCGAACTATCGTAATCGATATATTGAGTATGAACTAACCAAATAAATGATTCAATACATTCAAAATGCAATATGTATATTAATCAAATGATTACAACTGTTATGTTTATGTTTGTATTTTGTTTACAATTTTATACAAAAATAAAAATGTCTGACGAACGTACTAATACAATTAAGTGCTTTAGTCCAAAATGTTTTGACAAATACGAGAACCTGCATAAAATGGCTTCAGGAGAAGAAACTTGTTCCAAAAAAACCCAAATGCAAGATATGTCAAGACGAAATGAAGAGGAAAATACGTGGAAAAATCTCAGTGAACTTTTTTTGTAGGAAGACAACCAACAAACACAACTTACGACTTCATCACATATGAAACTAGTTCAGCCCCAAAAACTAGCCGACGAACAATAGCAGATTGGCTTCGTTTTGCCGCGAGTTTTGTATCGATAAAATCTATCAAAATTAATATATTGATATTTACTATCGATAGCCTGTATCGATTACGATAGTTCGATATATTAATTAGATTGTTTTGCGGGACAGTTATGAAACTAAGTTACAGCCCAGCACACTACAAAAACTTACACAATTTGGTTAATATTCGTTCAATCTTCTTACATATGATGTCGATAGATTTGTAATAAAAATATCTAAAACAAACTATTCTAGTAAAATATTTTTTTAATTAGCCGTTTTTAAGTTGAGCCTAATAAAAAAAAATTAAAATTAAAACGGCCGCCATTTTGTTTTTGGTTATCAGAAAATATTGATTATTTTTGTATAGCTTTACCTAGTTATTATGAAAGTGTATACAAAATTTCAAATTTGTATGTTTAACCGTTTTTTAGAAAACAATCAGGCCTAATAAATGAAAAAAATGGAGGCTGTGTGAGTAACTGGGGACTTTCGGACGATTTAATTATGATATTTACATTTGCTTTTGGCCCTGAAACAATACCCTAAAATATTGGTACCGGTAGGTAGGTTGTTCTGAAACACCCTGTATATACAGTAGTAACAAAGTATATGGCCTAGACCTCACATATAGGCCTAGTTTTATTCAGTGATAAAGCCCTATTATATTGAAGCACGTAAACCTATTATCTGAAAGCTTAAACATTAGTTAATTCAGGATGAAGAACTTCCACTGTAAAACCCTTTTCCCATTACAACAATCCAAACATTTGTGGTAGGCACAACAGCTTAATGTAGGCCTAGGCTAACTAAGCATATGTAATAACTCTAACATGCATCAGTTAAATCGAAGATTGGTAATGAGCCCTCGTAACTTATTCGTAGACTTAAATATTTAAACATATCCTCTAAGGAACGAGTAACTTAATACGTGGACTACAATTTTTATTGATGTGTTTTCACAGACCTTATGAGATTAATAGAAGACACGATGCATTTGTATTTACCTGCTAGGTAAACAAGGTGAATTTGATAATTAATTACAGACAATTCAAATGACAACTTATTAAGAGTGATTATGTAAGAGGAAGAATGTTTAGGAGATTAGACAAAATAATGACAAAAAATAACAGTAAGTAATGATGCATGCCTATTGAAGAGAATATAATGTGCAATGGGTTCAAGAGAGTAATTAGTTAGATCTACAATATAACAGGGATAATGTATTGAGTTAGGTAAATCACACTGCCTCAAGCAGAGCGGTAATTAGGCTTTGGCCTATCTAATCTACAATGGATAGGAAATCTAGGCATAGAGGGCCTAGGCCTATTCAGTTTAACCTTCCTTTGAGAGTTCTTGTATAGGTTATTGATTTAGGTTATAAACAAAAAAAACCTACTTACCTGACAAATATGACTCTTTCTTTTTGGCCATTTTAGTTTTGTAAATGATCAAAACATAGAAAATTAAGCTATAACACTTAGATTCAAAATATCCTAAACTATAACCTAAAATAACAAAGCCCTAGTTCCACTTCCACAGCAAACACACAAAAATGTGATCATATGAAAAGGTTCACCCAGGGAGGGAGGAAAAATGTAACTGGAAATATATCATATATTACGAAACAAACATAATAAAATCAACTGATGTAAACCCAAAAAAAAACTTTTATGGTATCAGGAAGTTATCTTTGATTAATTATTAATCAAGCGTAATGTAATCGATCTTTTATTATATGGTATTTACGATCCAATCCAATTCCAATGTAGCCACTGTGCACCCAGCGCAGTATATAGGAGCTGTGGGCCCCTAGGCGCAGCTGGTGGTGCAGGCCCTTACAGCCCAGGTCAGCAAGTTGGTGACCTTTTTTTGCTTGTTTTTGTTTGTTGTTCTTTTTGTATGTGAGATTTGTGTGGTGCGGGCGCGCGTCTATGTAGCCTATTCTTAAACCCGGCCCTGGGTGTATCACATTGAATAGCGGATAAGTATTTACTAGTACTATAACAAATTTGGGATTCTACCATGCTATTGCAAAGTAACATGTCATGTTTTCTTTATTATTCTATTGTGAATTTAAAATTAATTCAATGTTTGACTATTGGGGTAGTGTTTTTGTTTCCAACTGTTTTATATTAACGTATGAACAGGGCCGGATTAAGCATAGGCTACATAGGCACGTCTAGGGGCCCGCACCACACAGAACCATATTCAAAAGCTTCGTACAAAAAAAAGGTTATCAACCTTGATCTGGATGGCGATAAGGGCCCGCTACTACCCCTTGAGCCTAGGGGCCCACATCTCCTAAATCCGGCCCTGGGTCTGAAAATTGCTGCAGTCTGGCTTATAATTTTCACCGGTTCCGGAAGAAACATCTCATGGTGATATAAAGCAATTTATTGAACGACAATTGGAAACAATCTTAAGACCTCGCATGCCATTATAACAAAATTGGACGACATCGTGTGAGGCCGGACAATGCTTTTATGGAAATAAGCAGACGATGCTTGCGCTAAATTCCCTATAGATCTTGATCCAAAAGTTGTTTGGATTAAATATTACGTAGTTCGATCGTATCTTTCGGCTGATAATGCTAATCGGCCGTAATGTACTGCCAATTTTATAGAGGTTAATTTCAAACTTTGAGCCAAGCTCGAGTATTAAGAAGGCACCCAGCGGCCGCCACTTAAAATGCAAATGATTGTGAGTTCGCTGCGGTGAAAAATTAAATAGAGGTAGATCAATTTATGTCTGTGTCTATATAGACCTGGAAATAATAAATTCTTCTGAGGTTCTGTTAGTTTTTGATTCCCTTGACCGTCTCCTTTGTCCAGCCAGTAATCACTGATGGCTCCGGTAACCCTACAGAAAAATTTGAACCACCGGCTAAAAATACATTGTTAAGATAGGGAGAATGAGCGGTACGAAGGTCCGCAGGATCCCTTTTTGCGGCTATGACAATTATGTTATTAATATACAAAAGCGGGATTTGATAGAAGAAAGTTAATTCTACTCATGCTCTTTTTTAGAATTTCAAAATAATGTTTCTGTCGTTGGTGTAGTTTGAAAAAGCTCATTTTTGTACATTTAAAATTGCTTGTAAATGCAACTCAGTTATATAAAGTAAAAAGATACATTTGTAGATAATATTTTCCTCTTGAATATTATACTTTAACTTGAATTAAAGGGTTTACTTAGCAGCTATAAAGAGTAATCCTGCAAACCCTTTCCTAGCGCTGCGCGGAAGGGGTAGCCCCGGAGCCTTAAATATAGATTTGTCTGTCAAGGGTTCTACAGTACTGAGTTGCTTATCAATCCTTCTATTATATTTTGTTATACGAGATATGATTCCAACATTTACCCGGCCTGAGAACGGAGGTTCATCTTCATTAATTAATAATGTTTTCACAAATATGCCTCATAAAGTCATTTTTCCCTATTACAGAATCAAGATAACAGGGAACGTAAACTGAAGTAAAACAAAATAAATACAATATTACTAAACTAACACGAGTATATTTACATAGCAACATAGTAAAAGAGGTTTCTTAGAAGTATCTTCTTAAAAATCCAACGTATGTCAAATACCCCCGTCGCAGCAAACCTGCGTACTCAGCGAATATCCAATGCATATATATGTGTCTCACTACTACATAGAGCTACTTACCAAGTTTCACAAAAATTCATTTATAAATAATTGATATATAGCATTTTATTTATTCTCCATAAGAATAACATTAGAGCTGAGTACGCAGGTTTGCTGCAACGAGGAAGTTAAAAAATGCGTATTTTTGCAATTATCAATATAAATCAACCAGGTGAAGCTACATACCAAGTTTTATTAATTTAGGTTCAGGAGATATATTTAGGTTCAGGAATTTAGGTTAGGGAGATATAAAACTTGACTTATTCTCCATATGAATAATATGGGGGCCGAGTATGCAGGTTTGCTGCAACGGGGATAATCAACAAAAAATCCATTTAGTGTGCAAATATCAATATACCATTACTACGCGAAGCCACATACCAAGTTTCATCAATATACAACTTATTATCAATTATCAATATACAATTAAAATTAGAAAAATGTGATGTTGTAGCACAAGGGCTAGTTGGTGATTCATAGAAGAACCATTAGCGGCAGGTAGGCCGGGCCGCGCGTGAGAGTGTGCCTGCGCGTCGGGGAGCGAGGGTCGTCCTAATCCTTCAGGGCGCACTGCTGTTTGGACAGACTATAGTCACAGGAATCCCTAATCATCATGCTCGAGAGGGCGTAATTATAGTTTGAGTCTATATACAAGCATAAACATCTTTGTTTTAAATTAAACTATTCTTTTTCGCAAGATAATATTCGCGTGCTGTTTAATTTTCTTCTTTAAAGGGAGACTTGGAATGATTTACTAATGTCTGAAGAAGTTGGTGACAAATTTGAAGCATTTCATGTCCATTTTTTTGTATAATTTTGAATATCATTTCCTGAGAGGAAAACTAAAATCAAGGATGGAGTTTCTTTTAAAAACATAGTACTTGACCAAATTTTGCAATAGTTACTCCATATGAACACTTTGTCAAAAGGTCGAGTCTTTAATTACCATCCCATTAAACATATATTTATATAAATCATGCGATGCAGTTCGCTCTGATAAAGCATTCTCATATCCAAATATGGTTTCTGACTCATATTTAACATCAAAAGAGTGTGTAATTGTACAACTATACACTATTTGTTACCTATACTATAATTATTTCAGCAACTAAAAAAGTGATTTAAAATTTAATAATTACATATAAGATTATTAACATGAGAACGTTGATATGATGGTCAATAAATCTGATACCTGAGGGTAGGGAGCGTCGGTATTACATTAATAACTTTTTAATGTATTTTTATTTCCAAAGAAATATACTGATGATGTAATCTGTATGTAGAATTTAAACTTCATCTTCACTGAAATGGAATCATTTTGGGTGAATCATTTAGGGATGTGCAATTATTTGTCTATCCTTTTGATAAAGCCATTTCAGATTACACAATTTAAAGGGGCCAAGATTTATTTGGTTAAGGTCGGCCAGTTTGTTCCATAGACCTAGACGTTTGGAGCCGTCATTGGAGCGGTGCATTTTTATTTAGTCAAATTCCTTTCATAGTATTCAGGCAAAATCGAGTAAGCCTGAAAATTTACAGCATTCCTGGAGTATTGGAGGTGTGAAACCTACAACAATCCAACTTCTCAAGTGTTATATTGATTTTCAAGGACATAAACCTGAGCTAAGTCGTTCCCTTGTGACAATGAGCCACATGTGTTCGGCGTTCTCCCCATATTGCACGTGGGGGGCGCCGTTTACACTGAATTTATGACCATCGTTATTTTAGATGTAAATAAATTACTAGTTTTGCGTTTTTAAAGTAGATGCATAACATGAAGAGTTATGGAGTCTGAGATTGAATTATTAAGAATTTATGTTTCAAAATAATACCCCCGTAGCAGCAAACCTGCATACTCAGCGAATTTCCAGTGCATATTAATTTATCTTAATACCACATAAAGCCACATACCAAGTTTCATCAATATACATTCATAAATAAACGATTTATGACATTTTAATTATTCTCCATAAGAATAACATGGCGGCTGAGTATGCAGGTTTGCTGAAATAAGGAACACTAAAAATGGGCTTTCATACAAATATCATTATAACTCAACTAGGTAAAGCCACATACCAAGTTCTATTAATTTATGTTCATAATTAAAGGAGATAACACGTTAATTATTCTCCATAAGAATAACATGGGGCTGAGTATGCAGGTTTGCTGCTACGGGAACTATCGGGCAAAAAATGGATTTTTGTGCAAATATCAATAGACCACAACCAAATAAAGCCATATACCAAATTTTGCCAGTTTACGTTCATAAATAAGCGAGATATACAATTTTTCTTTTTCTCCATAAGAATAACATTAGACAACGTACTGTGTTTAGCACTTTAAATATCTCGGTAACCAATTGACGTAGAGCAATGATCAAAATACCAAATTGTTTGTTTTTTTAAGCTGAATTTAATGGTATAAATTAAAATTTGATTTAAATTAAAATTACATGTGAAAACCCCAAAAAACACATTTTTGGGGTACAAAACCCCCCAAAAACCCCCCTTCGGATGGTGCGATTCATCTGGTTTTCGAACTCGTTCAAATAAATGGTACTTTACACATTTGTACCAAATTTCATTAAGATAGGACCTTTTTTACGAGAGTTATCGTGCTTACGGACACACACATATATATATATATATATATATATATATATATATATATATATACATATATAAAAATTTGAACGAATGGTGTTTTTGGCATCTGGGGACCTCAAAATGAAAAGTTATCATGGTCTCGGGCTTAAGTCTTACCATGAGACCTACGGTAATAGCTTCTTCCCTATAGGGGAAATTCGCTAAAAACGAATCTGGTTTGTTATCAGAAAACTTGACTTAAGTAAGTACTTTATTAAAAAAATAAAGTGCTTATTATTGTTGAATACTTACAGTAAGCTGTTGCCTTTTTAAATCTTAAAAACATAATTTTTCACAAACCCAAATGTAAATGGAAAACTGTAACTAACTTTTTCTAAAAAAATCTTAAAGAAAGTTGTATTAAAGCTAAGTGATTCATTTTTTATCATTACGGCTCATTACGGCATTACGGCAGTTATGGTACCATCCGCTACCTTACATTGGATTGGCTATGGATCAGCAAGCTAATATTCTTATAGTATTTTACAAATAGCGTTCATGAAAATTCCGGGATTAAACCTTTGAATCATGAGATCGTACGAACCTTTAAAGCTGAAGATTCCGAACACTATTACAATTTAAAAGTTTGTCTGAACAAAATGTATTTTTTTAATTTATCGACTTATTCTTCATTCATATTATACGATCTTTCTAGTTAGTTGTATACTTAAATTATAATATCAAAAATTCAAGTTTTAAAAGTAATTTTCTTCCGAATTTATTCCACTACCGAGGATTAAAAAAGTAGCATATTTACAACTGCGATTTTTCAAATCCCTGAGCAGTCAGTCGTTAATAGATAACAAAACCTCCGAGGGCTGTAGAACGCTGTGGCTGGCAGCAGCCGAAGTCCCACGATATCAGTTGCACGCTTTGGTTTTGTTTGGATGTTTTCATATTTCATTTGCAATGACAATCCTTTTGTGTTTACACATTTTGGAATCTTATCAAATTTCCGTTGCAATGGTGAGAATTATTATCTTACCACACTTAAGAAATGTTTAATTTTAATTGAAAAGCAAATTTAGATTTTATTACCTAGCTATTGTAAGCCATTCAGGTTGTAAGCTGTAAAAATAACATTCAAAAATTTTTGCATGACATTTATTTTTTAATATAGACATTTTCCGTAAAATACAGGAGGATGTTCATTACAAATGGAACAGCATAATTTGTATAATAGTTTCTTTAAACTAGTTGAATAGTCAAATGAAATATATTACTTATTAGATTACTTATTTAGATTTACATTTTTTATAATTTTGTTTATAATAACCTTCCAAATGTCTAGTTGATATTTTTATTAAAAAGTATTATTATTAATTAGAACGAGTTTAAAATAGCCCGATAAAAACCCACACATGAATGCAGTTCTGAAACTTCATAAAATGTACTTAAAGTTTATAAATTAATCTAAAGATTTATTTATGTTTATCAATCTGGCGAACTTCAGATTATGAGGCTAGCTATAATCAATACATCACCAACATGCTGTCACTTCAGATTATGAGACGAGTAATCTAACTAGTACAAAACCAACATGCTGTAACTTCAGATTATGAGACGAGTAATCTAACTAGTTCAAAACCAGCATGCTATAACTTCAGATTATGAGACGAGTACTCTAACCAGTACAAAACCAACATGCTGTAACTTCAGATTATGAGACGAGTACTCTAAACAGTACAAAACTAACATGCTGTAACTTCAAATGATTGTGATGCGATAACTCTAGCTAGTACAACAGCCACATGCTGCAACTTCAGATTATGAGGCTAGCACTCTCTAAACAGTACAAAACTAACATGCTGTAACTTCAAATAATTGTGATGCGATTACTCTAGCTAGTACAACAGCCACATGCTGCAACTTCAGTTTATAAGCTGAGGTCTCTAACCACTACATAGCCCAGCATGTAATTATAATTGTGGTGTGTGTACGATGGAGCAGCCCCACATCATTAGTGGAATGGAAGGTTTAATGAACAACAAAACACCAGGAATACAATATATTGCGAGAGTGGACTCAATCTTGACTAATGACCTTGTTAAAGAATTACGCCTGCTTTGGTAAACGAAACTGTGCGGGGAAGGAAGGTGTTGGGGACTGTGCATTACGTTACTCACGTTGGGTTACTTCAATGCAAACAAAATGTTTTGATTTGATTTTTACTTTGTGTGTTAACACCAAAGAAACTCTTCCTTTTAATTAAGGTTAGTTATTTTATAGAGGCATGCAACACAAATCAGTTTTTTATTTACAGACTTAATTTTGTATGATTTCTAATCAATATTTAAACCTTTTAAAATAAAAACGTAATTTTCAAAAAGTTAATACTAATCTAGTGGCAATCATTCAGGTTAATTTATACTCGTACCTTAGTAAAATCAATCTCGGAAATACTGTGAGATTTCAAAAACTTATTTTCAAAGTTGTTGTAGCTTACTTGTACCTAAATTGTTTCTGTGACTAAGTTTCTACTTCTAAAATTAGTATAAACTTTGTATGTGTAGCCCTGAAAATGAAGAACGTGAAACATATCCACGGCCTGTTGATGACTCGATATTAGAAGTCAAAACTATACTAGTCATAGGAACAATTTGGATTATTTGAAAATACTTTTTAATATTTATCAGTAACCCGAAACTTAAAAGCTTTACAAATGAAACATTTTCTCTACCTCTCTGTAATAACCATTCGTCATACCACTTCTTGACGAGTGATCAGTCCCCCATGCTCCCTGTAACCGCTCATAGGAAGAGCATGCCTATGTGTGGCCTATTGTACGCTTTGTTACTTCGTCATTGTTCTATTCTGTCCTTTGTTTGTTGATTTTTACATCACTCATATACCTGTAACTCTGTGAAAGCTTCAGTTCTTTATTGGACTCTAATATTAACGTTTGCCTGAGTGTATGTTTTGTGAAAATCTGTAAAGTGCACTTCATCACAATAATACTTTACTTGTACTCTTGTACTGTAATATTGGATCTCTTCACTTCAAACTTATTAAGACACTTGTCACATTAATGGTATCAACCCTGTAAATTAACGTTGGTATTAGCACAGAAAACTAGTGTTTACTAAACTAGTATCGTGTCTAACAACTTACAAGACGAACAATTTCAACTTTAAACAACTTAAAGGAGTGAAGTTTTTGTGTCAACCACCAAAGCCGTCTCTTGTCCTACTAAATTCAACACCCTGAATAACTCGCTTAATTTTTCAAGATTCATCGGGAATCGTAGTGAATGCATTACGATATAGAGAAATACCGTAAAGACATACTGTATGCAATAAACACTTGACATGTTATCCATTTTCCCACCAAGAATATGGATATTTTACTTACAACGAAAACCTCGAAACACAAAATATTTTGTAATTATAATCACTACAATCATATTATTATCGCTGGAGATACGTATTTCCGGGTATTTTACCACACCATCGCGTCACATGGAGAGACGTCACACCATGAACACACGTCATTTTTACGCAACCTCAGATTAATAGGGACCCCAGACTCGAAAACATTGGCACTATACTTGCTTCTACCATAAGGCCAATGTTAACTTTATCCTCAATGGATTATCCGATATCGATAATGTATTGATAATTTTAAAGAACAAAAAAAACCTTGCGATTTCAGTGAAAAGCATTTCGATATCACCAATAATCCTGCAATTAAGCTCCAAAATTACGACTTTTTTATGAGTGAACTATTTGTGATCAAAATTATGCTCACTGATATCGCTGGCAGTTTCTTGCTCCTTAAAACTAACCGTAATCAACTATGTCGGATAATCCGTTCAGAAAGAACGGGCTTTGAATAAAAGCCTTGGCCTTTTGGGAGAATCATGTAGAAAGGCAAACTGTTTGCGTGACTGGTGCTCCCTTTTAAAAAAACAGCTGACCTAGGTATAACATTTGGTCGGGTCTCAAAAGAAAACGGGTTTTGATTTCCTCCAAAAATAGTATTTTAGTTTTTTTTTTGAATATGGTTAAATTCAATGTTTGCACATAATTACAGCGAGCGACGTTTAATGTCTGTCGATGAAAATGAAGTCGTCCACTTGTCGGCACTGCAGTTTGTTTGGTTAATTGTGTTCCACTTCCACTTGTCGGTACTGCAATTTGTTCATCGGTTAATTGTGTTCCACTTGTCTGTAGTGCAGTTTGTTCGGTTAATGGTGTTCCAATTGTTGGTATTGCAGTTTGTTCGGTAATTTGTATTCCACTTGCCGGTACTGCAGTTTTTTCGATCGATTGTGTTCTACTTATCCATACTGAAATTTGGTCGGTTAGTTGTGTTTCACTTGACGGCACTGCAGTTTGCTTGGCTAACTGTGTCCCACCTGTTAGTATTGCAGTTTGTTTGGTTTGATTGTGTTCCACTTGTCGGTAATGCAGTTTCTTCGATTATTTTCCATACTTATCGATACTGAAGTTTGTTTGGTTTATTGTATTCCACTTGCCGGTACTTCAGTTTGTTCGGTTGATTGTGTTCCATTCTTTTCAGTACTGCAGTTTGTTAAGTTAATTGTGTTCCAATTGTCGGTAAAGTAGTTTGTTCGGTTGTGTTCCATATTTGTCGGGACTGCAGTTTGTTCGGTTAATTGTGTCCCACTTGTCGGCACTACAGTTTGGTCGGTTAATGAAAGCGTTACACTTTCATAGCGGACCGAAACTAATTTCGACCACTTATTGGCCTCGGAGGCCCGAGTCTTCCTCTGTTCAATATTGCAGTAATATACAATCTTCCCTACGGTTCCGTAACCACTTTCGGGACCTATCAAACCTCCGGACCGTTAATTTCCCCTGGGAGCGTTTGATTTTTGTGTTGCAGTTTGATATTATATTGTACACTGTTTGTGATACTAAATCAATTTTAATTTATTATTTTAACAATTGTAAAATTACTTTTTTCATGTTCCAATTTTTTCCAGTAGCTTTTCTTTCCTTTTAATTTTTATATCAAAAAGGTATATCAAATTAATTAATTTTACATTATTAGCCATGGCGGACGTACAGCAACTCAGGTCTCTGCACAGCAGGCTTCCGCCCATGCAGACCTTTTCCCTTGGATTTTATTTGTTTTATTAAAGTGCAATACGCTGTTAGACCAATATTGTATTACCAATTTATGTTAACCCTCATGGCGTATTGTTATGTATCATTTACCTCATTAGTTATTGTTTGAATTTTGGGAATTAAGAATCTTTTAATTTAATTTAATTTACACTATTTACATATGTTTAATACTAATATATTTTGTTCCATAAATGTTTCCTAAAATATTGTAACTCTATGTGATGAACTCGCTGGAATTAATAACAAAATGTCATGCGGTTATGCAAATAACTAATGTGATCATCGTGGCATTTGATGTTGGTAAATTATATTTTTTTAATAATTTGTGGTCAGAATGTATTTTTTTCGAAATATTGATATTAGGCCAAACATTTTATAAAGGGAAATATTTCTTTAAACCAGTATGTTTAAGTATACTGAACACAATAGCAAAACGTAACATTTGTAACTCTATTAAAACCTAAAACAGTAAACTTTAACTAGTGAAAAAGTAAGAAAAAGTAATTTTTCCGTTCTCCAACAATGATTTATGGAGGGGTTCACCTCCCGCTCGACTGACAGCGCTGGGGTCATGTTGAGTGACCTCTGACCTCCACTGGGAATTTAATTGTTCCCTTACAGTTAAATTTAATACCAACTGAACCACATTTACTATTTCCTGGTTTTCGACCCCAACCAGTTTTTGTTTATTTTTAACCGTTTAAAAATGTCAATGCGATTTTTTAAAAAGCTGCATTTATATTTATATTAAATGGGGAAAGTCGGATATTTATCCATGAAAATAAAGTTACACTTTTATTTAACTCTGTATCACTGAGGGTCTTTAAATATTAGATTTGTTAAAACGTTTTATTCATCAGGGAAGTCGAAATAGGTTTGAATGGATTTGTTATGACAATTTTGAAATACTGATGACATAACAAGTGGAAAGAATAACTTTAATGCGTAATCAGTAAAGAAATGAATATTCTTCTTCTACTTAGTTTGTTTTACCTTTTTTTTAGTGAGTTTTAATAAAACAGGGATTATTGACAGTGTTAAATTTAATTCACAGTTATTACTGTACATTATGAATTCATGTTATCCTCTCTCATAAAAATTGAAATAAGTCGAAGCGGGGATATGCAACCTGACATTCTGCCGACGTCGGACCAATCATTACAGTTTTTTGGTCAGTTCCATTCTGTCAATTTGATCGTGATTTCATTTAATCGAGTTCGTCTTGTTTAAAAACTGCACACGATCAAAAAGTAGTTATTCAAATTCAGACTTTGTTGAAATAACTATTTAAACTAATAATTACACTTATATATTGGTAAGACAAAATAAATAAATAAGGTTCCATTCCTACTATTTAAAATGCCGATATTTAACAATTTCCTTGTGCGACTAGGCAAAAACAAACTTTGGAAAATCTTATGATAACAAATATTAAATTAGTATAATTTAATGTTAAACATCCAGTTAACTTGGCTTGTGTGTTTCTAGTGGCATCATTATTATAGTTTTAACTAAAAACATGTATTCCAAACAAATTGTTAAGTGCACACTTGAATAACGTTATAACAAGGAACTGCCCTTGGTAGAGAATTCCAAAAAGGTCAACCTCATTTGGAAAAAATGTTTGATAGATAACTGAATCCTTTAGCTGAAAGCGCCGACATTTTTAACAAACAGAAGTAGATTTTTTAAGTAAGTTGTAAAGGTTGTGTATTATTTTTGGGCAGAAAAAGTCCCGTGGGGACAGTAAGTGGTGAACGGAGGCCAAAATTAGTTTCTATCCACCATGAAAATGTAATGGTTTAATTAACCGAACAACCCTGCAGTACCGACCAGTTGGGTGCCAGTGTTGAGGTCAGACTTGTATCTTGTTACAGGATTAAATATACCGGCGAAAGTGTTGTAATGTGATTAAGGAAATGGTGCGATATTTATAAATTAATTAATGTCAGACTTACCGAATATACACACAAAATTTCATAAGAATCGGTAAAGCCGTTTCGGAGGAGTTTTGTTACAAACACTGTGACACGAGAATTTTATATATTATATGTATGCAGTTGTTATTTTTATGACTTGAAATAACAAAAATTTTGTTTTAATGGTTTAAATTTTATTAATTTGAAATTACAACAGCAAAAAACCAGCGAAAGTAGCGTTGACTTTCTTCTTCCAAATTCTGTTTAGAGTGTGTTGACAATTGGTTGCAAGTGTGAACTGTAAACCTACAAACCCATGCAAAGCTCATCTTCCCCATTTCAGTAATATGTATGATCACGCGGCATCGACAATTTTACTATAGAATACACCTTAGGCCTACAACCTTAGGCTTAATTGTGGAGACCCTAAAGACAAAATTACCAACCGAAAAGTTCAAGCTGAAAAGTACAACTGAATTAGATAGTTCGATTTAAATTAATTTAGAAAATTTTTACGACATTTGTTTTACCATATTTATATTTTAACAGAGGTAACAGGGAAAATTAAAGTTGTCGAGCTACTTATTCGCAGCTAGAAAACTGTAACGTTCGAAATTTGTTTGAAGTATGGTATATTGCCAGACAGAAAAATCCAAAGTTTGGGGCTAAAAAAATAAATAAAATAAAACTATTTATTATAAGACTAGAAATATCACAATTAAGCAGACATAATATTTGTTTGAAAATACATAATAAACAAAACATGTATTTAACTTTTGGATCATATTTGATAGAGACCAAAATTGACATTTCAGCAGACTAAAGATTTATAAATTAATTAGCCTAAAAAAAACATTAAACGGTAACTAGTCTAAATTCAGGAGATTCTCTGATTGGACCTAATACTGTAATGATCAATGCGACTAGTCGAAATCGATTGCCTTGTATCATCATATCCTCTTTTCATATCTGTTGTTTCTTTCATGTTTATTGGCTATCTTTTATGCAAGGACATTGCAAATGTGAACGTATCATGTAGTGTTGTATGACGTATTTTATTATATCTTGTTCATTGTAACAACATCTATCATGCAACCAAGACAGTGTCAAGGGCAAGCAATAGTTACATGAAACAAGTGTTGAATAAATTGTAACTTTAACGGTTGTTTAACAATATTTTGAAGCTACACGATAAAATCTAACCTCCAAAGCATATTACTGCAATCCTTTGACACACGTTATCCTTGATTAATCTTGTTAATATTTCGTTGGTGGTATTTTGCTGGATCTTGTCAAGAATTCAAGAACAAGAATTTAAGAAGTTCTAATTCAGAAGTGCACTATACAAATAACTAATACCATTTTTCTAGGTAAATAAAATAAGAGGTAAATAAAAAAACTATTAATCTAACTAACACGTAATTTGTTGAATGTTTGTAATTGATCGATTTTGACTCTACAAACTATTATACAGTACGTACTCTTCAATCTATTGAAAACTAATAAACCAGGTGTTTCCTATGGTATGCGTCTCTCCGTACGATGCGTGACACAGAACAAAGGATAAAACAGAACAAAGGAAGGCAAAACAAAGCGTACAATACGCCTAGATGTAAGCGCTCTCTATTAGGCTTCTGTTGAAATGGCGGGAGATATATGGCGGGAAGTAATTATTCGATTGGCAACTGTTTTGTTATCATATTCGAAACTTGGTTAAGAGGTTGAATCTTTAACATTTTCAAGAATTTGCTGTCATTATTTTTGGTTTGGTAATCGGACTTTAGATAGAAGGTAGTTGTTCTTAAACGGTTCTAAAATCAACCGTTTTGAAAATTTGTCGGTGCGGGGGAAACTCATTGAAATTTTAATGTAAATTTGTTTAGAGGGTAAAAAATATAGACAGCTGAAAATTGTTGGAAACTATTTGTTTGTGTTGTTACAGTACTACAAGTAAATGATTGGTAGTAAAATAGTAAGAAACGTTTGTTTTTGAATAACTAGGGTATAATACATCATATAACAGTAGGTGAATTTCCAACTCAGGATATTTGAAATCAGACTTTAGATAAGAACAGGAAAGCCATTGGATCGGGGAATGGAGTCTAGATTGCTTTTATATTTTGAGGGAGGAAGAACATATTACCTAGTTTACACTTGATTTATGGCGACTCGAGAAAAGAGGATAGTGTATTTAAGTTAACGAAAATATAATGAACTAAATAACTATGACCTTGGAAATAACTTTAATTAAAATAAGAGAAAAAAGAACTTGTTATGATGCATTTTGTATTTAAATGTAATACAAATTCAAAAAGAAACCAATAATGTTTCCTAATACGTCAACCCTGGAAGGGAAAATGGAATCACGTAGAGACTCTGAATTGTAAAATGACAGTGGATTTGTTTCACATGTTAAACCTGGAGCTACTCGTGTATATTGGGGCCGCGGGGATCTACGCTTACGTTTCTTCTGCTTGTGAGTCTTCCCGCCAAAATGACATGAAGCATTACAAATTACGTCAACATACATTTTCAACAAAAACAAAATGTTCAACAATACGTGATTTGAGACAGGATACATAAAGGAAGGAAAATATTAATAAGCTAATAAGACCAAAAACGTAATCTTGGCTTTAAAATGATGTTCCAAGATAACTGCAGTGTAACAAAATGGTGCATCTAAGGAAATATGTTTCCGCAAAGGAAACGATGTTCTTTAGTCAGGAAACAATTGAAATATAATAATTTGTTATCGATATGATCAGAAATAAAATACACGATGACGTCATACGTTAATGTTATTACTGTTGAAACACTATGAAACGAGATATTCATCGCTGTATGGTAAAATAATGAAGAAATGTTAGTCTATTAAAAGAAAAATATCAACAAAACCCAAGAGCATTTGTTACATTTCTCAAGTAGTGGTGCAGTTGTTAGGTGGAGGAGGTGGACTGTGTATTAAATACATAAACTGTCGAGGGCAATGAGTGGCAAGAGAGAGAAGATTAATTGTTCTCCTTCAAGAGACGTTATGGAAGTCAACTTTATACTGTAGCTTACCTAATGGCCTAAGTGCTTGAATGATCATTGACGACATGAATAATAAAATGAATAATGAAAATAATACATAACATAACTCTTATAAAATCGTGGTAATGGATCTTGTATACAGCTTACTGAGTGGGTTTTCTACCTTATTTTATTGTGCGAGTTAACAATTGTCTAATTAATTTCTATTAGGTATTTGTGGAATTTGCTTGATAGTGTACTGTAATTTTTTGATTTATTTTACCATTTTTTATAAATCAAGACAAAATCGAGTGTAAAAATCTGTTGTTTGAAACTAAAGTAAAATCTACACTGCTGTTTTGATATAAAATCTGACAAGAGAAATAAAAAAAAACAACTGAAGTCAGTTTTATTTAGCTTTAGTAAAACACCTTGTTATACTTTATTACTCAAGTTAGGACCACTGTAAATAATAATTTATAAAATGTTGTAGATAGATGAAATTGCATCTAATAGTACATCAATGTGGCTGAGCTATACTCGTGCCAGCAACTTGTAGTACTAATATTAATACTAATACTAATCAATATAATATAAAGCCGGTATGGTTTGTCAGAAACTCTTGATAAAACCAAGGGTTTGACACAAAAGAACCTCACACTTAGATGAAAGGTTACAGCGAGGAAACTGGAGAGAAAGTATTCATTTTTGATAACCCCTTCTAAGGCCTTAAATTAAAAACGAGTTTGCACGCAGCACGCTGACGTGAGGGAAGTGAATTTCCACATTCAAAACTTTTAAAACTCAAAATCAGTGTAAAAACATACATTTGTCCAATTTTTATCGAATCTGAAAACATTGATTTTTTGGCTGTTCTGATACTCCTGGTTTCATTTACTTGCAAAGCTGGGAATACAATTTTGCGCATTATAAGGTTAGGAGAAGGTCCAGTCAGGCTTGAAAGTAGGCGTGAGGGTGCTGGGGGTAATAAAAGTACTCTAACAAAGGAATAACAGGCTTTTCTAGCGTAAAACCCCCATAAGACAACGTATTGTGTTTAGCCGATACACATTTTCTTTAATAACTCGGTAAATATTTATGCTAGAATGACGAGAGAGGGCTTAAAACTTTCGCCTTTCTAATTCCCATCTTTTTACATGCATTAATTTTACATCTGGGGCTTTTCTGACCCTTTTTGGGCCCGAAAACTCGAAATTTGAAAGATTAATCTAAAAAAATGGGTTTAGAGTTTTCCGATTGTTTTGCCCAACGAACTTGTCCAACAGATTATAGAAAGGAACGTCCCTACCAAATTTGAAGTAAATCGGACAAAAAATGTGACCGCTAGAGTGCATACAAACACACACACACACACACATATATATATATATATATATATATATATATATATATATATATATATATATATACAATTTTGAACGACCCCCCAAAACGTGTTCAGGGGGTCACGTTAGGAACTTCTATGGTGGTCCCGAGCTTAAGTTTCACCGTGCGGGTCATGCTAATAGTTCACTTTCCAAAGGAAATTCACTAACAAGTGTCATGTTAAAACACATTGCTAAATATCGGAATTTGATCAGCTGTGTTTGATTTGACCATAACAATGAAATTAGCTGTTTGAAGAAGCAAGGCTGTTGGAAATACAGTAGAACCTAACTTATTCGAAATTCAGGGGACAGCCAATTTATTAAGAACTGAAGGGAGTTTGAAATATCGAGAGTTTGAATTATAGAGGCCTCACCTTAATCTCTACCTACATCCTAGAAACAATAAAACTCATAAATTTAAGTCCACCAATCAATAGATCAGAATGCCACCAATACAACCTTAGAAACAAAGAAATTTAAATCTCCCGCAGCATAAGCTACAAAAAACTAGTAAAACCCCAACTTAAATTGGAGTAAAATTATCAATATGCTTCCTGAAACCTTAAAAATAACCAGCAGCAACAAATAATTCTCAAGAAAATTAAAATCATATCTATTAAAAACACCATACTATAATATAACCGTTTTCTATGAAGAACATACTCTCTGTAACCCATAACGCTCATAAATAAAAAAACCTAACCCATCCCACCCAAAGACCCAGCTCCTCACCCAGCAGGAGGGAAGCTAAGACAAAACGTTGCAATGACGATGACGACACCCCGGTCTTGAAGACTGTGGAGAAGAGGATCATGTAAGATATAAGATGTGAATGAAATTCGAATTATAGAGGCAAAGACACAAACGTCAATGAAATCAGATCTGGAGGTAAGTTGTTTCAACAGGCTTGTTGTTTGCGCTTAATTCGAATTATAGAGGCAAAGACACAAACGTCAATGAATTCAGATCTGGAGGATACTGAGTATGCATAAGTTGTTTCAACAGGCTTTTTGTTTGCGCTTAATTCGAATTTTAGAGGTAAAGACACAAACGTCAATGAATTCAGATCTGGAGGATACTGAGTACGCATAAGTTGTTTCAACAGGCTTGTTGTTTGCGCTTAATTCGAATTTTAGAGGCAAAGACACAAACGTCAATGAATTCAGATCTGGAGGATACTGAGTATGCATAAGTTGTTTTAACAGGCTTGTTGTTTGCGCTTAATTCGAATTATAGAGGCAAAGACACATACGTCAATGAATTCAGATCTGGAGGATACTGAGTATGCATACGTTGTTTCAACAGGCTTGGTTTTTGCGCTTAGTTCGAATCTTAGAGGCAAAGACACAAACGTCAATGAATTCAGATCTGGAGGATACTGAGTATGCATAAGTGGTTTCAACAGGCTTGTTGTTTGCGCTTAATTCGAATTATAGAGGAAAAGACACAAAATCAATGAATTCAGATCTAGAGGATACTGAGTATGCATAAGTTGTTTCAACAGGCTTGTTGTTTGCGCTTAATTCGAATTTTAGAGGCAAAGACACAAACGTCAATGAATTCAGATCTGGAGGATACTGAGTATGCATAAGTTGTTTCAACAGGCTTGGTTTTTGCGCTTAATTCGAATTTTAGAGGCAAAGACACAAACGTCAATGAATTCAGATCTGGAGGATACTGAGTATGCATAAGTTGTTTCAACAGGCTTGGTTTTTGCGCTTAATTCGAATTTTAGAGGCAAAGACACAAACGTCAATGAATTCAGATCTGGAGGATACTGAGTATGCATAAGTTGTTTCAACAGGCTTGGTTTTTGCGCTTAATTCGAATTTTAGAGGCAAAGACACAAAGTCAATGAATTCAGATCTGGAGGATACTGAGTATGCATAAGTTGTTTCAACAGGCTTGTTGTTTGCGCTTGATTCGAATTTTAGAGGCAAAGACACAAAGTCAATGAATTCAGATCTGGATGATACTGAGTATGCATAAGTTGCTTCAACAGGCTTGGTTTTGCGCTTAATTCGAATTTTAGAGGTAAAGTATCGAATTAAAGCAACAACATTCGAATTCTAAAGGCCCGAGTATAAACATATTCGATTTTTAGAGACTGAATTAAAAACACTTTGAATTATCGGTTTGACATTATGTTTCAAATTTTAGAGGTTTTCTGAAGGGAACATACAAAAGTTACTAATTAAAGAGGTTCGAATTAGTGAGGTTCTACTGTACTAGTACCAACGAGGTTAATACATATAGAGGTCTCGTCTGGGGTAAAAAAGTGAAGCCTACTTGCTGGCCGTTATTTTCCTCAGGCAACCAATAAAATATTCTCTTCACAAGTTATATATTTGTCAGCTGACTGTCATATAACTATGGAAAAGAGAAATTTGATTAGTTACCATGGGAGCAGAGTAGACAGAGGGGCAAAATGGCGGTGAACCATGTAGGCTACACTTTTAACCCAGACGAGAGCTCTAGATAATATTAACCTCATTGGCTAATACTGACTATTTATAACATTGAAAAACAAAGGACAAGAGGGAGTTTTGGGATGACCCCCCCTCCCCCAGGGGTGACCGCCCCCGATCATTGTCTCGATAAAAGCGGCTGTAAATCTCCCCGCATTAGCCGCGTCTGCCGCAGAAAACAATAAAATAAATACGACTTAGTGACCCTGAGTCATCCTGTTAAATCGGAAATCTGCACTTGTTAAAAGGGAAGTGAGATGGTGTAAAGGAGGGTTATGACACAACAACTGTTTATTTACCAATATTGTAAACAGTGAAAAATAAAGAATTTGAATTTGAAGATATAACAACTAAGTATGGAACCAATTATATAAATAACTAGCTGGCTCGTCAGACGTCGTCCTGTCCTAATGTGATTGAATTTGTTTTTATGCCAAATACTCGTTCATTTTCAATGTGAGCTCGTTCGCTTTGCTCACTCACCTATCAAAAAAAGTTTACCGAATATACACACAAAATTTCATAAGAATCGGTAAAGCCGTTTCGGAGGAGTTTTGTTACAAACACTGTGACACGAGAATTTTATATATTAGATGTATGCAGTTGTTATTTTTATGACTTGAAATAACGAAAATTTGGTTTTAATGGTTTAAATTTTATTACTTTGAAATTAACAACAACAACAAAAAAACCAGCGAAAGTAGCGTTGACTTTCTTCTTCCAAATTCTGTTTAGAGTGTGTTGACAATTGGTTACAAGTGTGAACTGTAAACCTACAAACCCATGCAAAGCTCATATTCCCCATTTCAGTAATATGAATGATCACGCGGCATCGACAATTTTACTATAGAATACACCTTAGGCCTACAACCTTAGGCTTGCTTGTGCAGACCCTAAAGACAAAATTACCAACCGAAAAGTTGAAGCTGAAAAGTACAACTGAATTAGATAGTTCGATTTAAATTAATTTAGAAAATTTTTACGACATTTGTTTTACCATATTTATATTTTAACAGAGGTAACAGGGGAAATTAAAGTTGTCGAGCTACTTATTCGCAACTAGAAAACTGTAACGTTCGAAATTTGTTTGAAGTATGGTATATTGCCAGACATAAAAATCCAAAGTTTGGAGCTGAAAAAATAAATAAAATAAAACTATTTATTATAAGAGTAGAAATACCACAATTAAGCAGACATAGAATACAGTAAACAAAAAATGTATTTAACTTTTGGATCATATTTGATAGAGACCAAAATGGACATTTCAGCAGACTAAAGATTGGTTTAAAGCCATGTAGTCAATAGAGCTGGCAGTCCATCAGTTGAGCAAGCCCAACCCTTTTATTTTTAACACGCCTTGGATGTACTGTACTTTGTGAGTAGATCTGAATTTAAAAAGTACGAGAAGAATATTTGCTCAAATTCCAGCAGCCGGTCCTACATCCATGATGACATAATTACACAGGTCAATTTGGAACACTCATTGAAATAGTTGGTAGATGATAGTAGTAACTCCCTAAGAACAAATAGTCATACAATGAACTGGCTACTCATTAAATACAGGGTTAAAACAGTAAAATTCATACTTTGTTAGAGAATGAATAGAATTGCGTAAAATAGAAAACTATTTTAATTTTTAAATTTTAAACTTGGTGGAACATGTGGAACTCTAATCAACCAAAGCGAGGTTTTCTAGAGCACATGAACAGCTGTGCGAGTGCTGTTGAACAAAGCTAGATCAATGGGTTGCGCAACAAAGGAAGTAATGCTCGTAGATGTAAGCGCTTTCAATGGGGTTTGTGTAGGAGTGGTGAAATGGTTGAATACAGAAGTTAATACAATCATGATTGCCTACAGCATAATTACCAACATAAAAGATGATTCAGTCAGCATCCCTATTTAAAGACACGTACTTGAGAAAACCCTTTTAATAATAGTTTAACTATATATGGTGGGTGAAACCTTTATGGTTCACAAATGTACTCCATATCTCCCCTAAGTGTATTAGGAATTAAAATCTGTTGTCCTTAATGGGGTTTGAATTTATTTATGTTAATGTAATTATGTCAATTTAGATATAAGATCCTGATTTTAGACATGCTATTGCAATTAGGTTGGCAAATGAACATTGAGAGCAGATTGTAATTCAACGTTTTATTTTTTATGGCGAAAGGAGATATTTATTTTTACATCTTGTTTATAATTATATTTTTTATTCAAATGAAGCATTACATATACTGTAAAATAGTTCTTAAGTATTTTTTACGGGGAAAAACAATACTCCTAGGCATACAAGGCTTAATATATCTGAAGTGAATTAAAACCCCAAGAGGCACATAAAAACGCCAATGAAGCAAATGCAAAAAATATTTAACATTTCAAAGTTCCCCATCAATGCTTGCTAAAAACCGCATTTTACTGTTTAATCTTTGGTTATCAATGTTTCAAAACTGAAACATTTTCTCTGTATCTGTTACCACTATTTCCCCAATTCTCTTGCAATTAACGTAATTTGGCAGCAGTTCAGCAAGATTCACCCCCGCTTTACCTGGGTTACTCACCCACAGCTGAGGTTGAGGGGGATTGAGGGGATGTTTGGCGGAAACAATCACCCAAGCAGTGGTAATGACGCGCTGACAACGACGAGCCATCACCCGAATGGTCCTTACTGCTTACCTGGTCTTTATACCAAGTCAATACGCTGTGTTCATTACTGACCTCCAGTAATAGATGCCCCAAATTTAGACAATAAACCCACTGTACTAATTATAGATTTTTGGATGTGCCATTTAGATAAAGAAATGAGTACGTTGAATTTGCATGCATTGATTTTTTCAACTTTAACTAAGCTATTTTTAAGACAGTCACCTCTATAACCCTTAAAATTGTAGCCCCTTAATAGGGTTATAGCCAATTGTCTACCTTCACCCAATTCTTAATGCGCTGTAATTTTTAAAGAAACTTAATACTCTGTTTAAAGGTGTAATTTTTTAATTATATTCATAAATGAAAATACAAATCTTATATTATTTCCTAAGGGTGTTTTACTGTAGGTAGGCCTACAGAAAAAACACCATTTTGAAGACCATTTTTACAGAAATGAGCTACCATTTTGAAGACAGTTTCACCACTAAATGAGAAAAATAATAAAATATTGAAAAATCATAAAAATTATAATGAACAATTCAGCATTAAGGGAAGGGGAACCACCGTGCCAAAGTTCAGTTTTCTCGGCATTGTCGTGATTTTGATACAGTGAGTGCCATTTGACTAATATAGTATATATAACTGCAATTGTACTCATTAAACTTAAATTATACTCATTTATATTATAGAATGATACGGTTGAAATTACTATCACCTAAAACATTACTAAAATATTACTTGTATAGTGTTATAATTTATGTAATTTTCACAGGTTCTAAATTGGATGAAAATCTGTTCGTTCCACATGATCAAATAATCATTTCGTTTTCAAAATACTGTACAATTAATTTTAAAACAATGCAAACATTGTATTGTAATGCATATTGAATAGGATACGAAATGATAATAACGTTTGCAATTACTATAATAGTCTTAACTCAGATAAGCCTAAAGGGAATACCTCCAAAAGTATGTTTGCAAATGTGTTGGTGCATTTCATACAATATTGGACAGAGGAGCTTATACAGGGTCAATGAGTGCGCATAGAGGCCAAAATTAGTTTCTGCCGGGCATGAAATCGTAATGGTTTAATTAAGCGGTTATACTGCAGTAGCGGTCGCTGGCCTGATACACGGTACAAGTACAAAGTTTTGAGTTTGGGCTCAACTCACCAAATAATGTTTAGTTTTCTCGGATCTTGATGTTGCAATCGATCTGTTTATTTGTTAATTGTATTCAATTATTTACACTAATGATGAGGGGTACGGCCTTATGTGATGGTTGAAGGGGGTGAATTTGGTCTTAGAGGTATTGGGTATGTGATGGTCGCTATGTGATAATGACTGCATCCGGTGGTTTGGAACCCTCCGAAAGCTATAGGTCTGACTATCTTGGAAGAATGAACGAGACTCTAAGATGAAAAAAAATCTTTTCTTAATTTGATCACTTCACTTCACCATATAAATATTTGTTTTATTTATTTTTAAATTTTGCTAAATGTGTGGGACTTTTTTAAGACAACTAGTCATATAAATTCCTAAGGAATATACGTTAAATATATTTTTAAATACTAATATAAACTTTCACTTATTAAAATACTGCACTCAAAACCATACAAATACTATATTTTATTATTTTTTAATTTATTTTTGAAAAAGTTGACCAATTTGTTATTATATGTGACTTAAAAGTATTCGGTCCTGTAACTTAATAAATAATAGACCTTTACAATAATAATTTATACAAAATTAATATTAAGTATATGTTACTTTTAAGGAAACTTATTTATTTATTAAATATTCAAGCAAACCTTGAAAAGCTAAAGGTTACTTTTTCCCTCAAACATCAGAGGAATAAATAAATTCTAATGTTTAGTACAATTTCTGTTATTTTCCAATCAAATATTTTATTTTATGGGGTTACCTACTACCTAAAACCCCTGTAAGCCCAGGGCCCTTTGGGTTTGAAATCCTTTATTTGAAGATTATAAAGATGTTATAACTGTAAAGACCGTATATGTTTATTTATAAGCACTCTACATTATGCATTCAAAGCTCCTAACAGTGTTCATTTTAATATTTACCTTTTAGCAGGTGATGAATAGCCAAGAGCACGTTTAAGAGGAGCTGCAGCCCTCTGATTAGACCTACGCCCCTTAAGAGCAACGGTAACTTTAAAAGCTTGTCTCTCAATTGATTTTCCAAAATCGTTGATTTATGATTCATTTTAAAGATAACAAAATACAGACAAATAGTTCTCCCACAAAAATTGGAAAATCAAATATTTTGGAAATTTTTTGAACCATTATTATTTTTTATATCTAAAATTTGCCCACTGGAATCACTAGGTATTTTTTATCTTTAAAATGAACCATAAACCAACCAACCATATAGACTAACTTTTTGAGGAGGAATGGGATGTTAAAGTTAACTTTAAACTTATGGAGGAAGCAGGTAGAAATGCAAAATGTTTCGTGTCTGGAGCCCAGTTTGTGTTATCTGTCCAAACACACGTAGAGATGAGCGAGAGATGAGGCGGGATTGCCAGAGAGCCAATGACGACCCCATCACCGGCACAACAAGGGTGGACCCGACACTGCGGACATTCGTCGCATCCGCCGCAGGAAACAATAAACTAAATACGACTTGGCGACCCTGAGTCATCCTTGGGTCAGAAATTCGCACTTCTGGAATGAAGAGGGAGGGGGTGAAGGGGAAGAATGGTTTAAAACTTGACTACGTTTTCAAAGTGAAATTAGTTTTTAAAGCCAACTCAAATTACAATTTATGGTACATTATGTAATAAGTGGAAAATGTTAATGACCAAATAAAAAAATGTTAGTATATTATTTCTAAAAATTGTTCAGTACGCCATATCTCTATTAATAGATACTTAATTTAAACTAATAATTGACCACAGTTTTGAAAATTATCTTAATCACTAAAATCCGAAAAATAAGCAAACAATTTAAATCAATAAAATTATAATTTGATTCGTTCCCAATTATTTATTTGTCAACGTTCCGGTAGCACCGTCTTACAGTGACAAGTTCAATACACGTGATTCAATGAGCAAGCTCCGCCTGGGGCAATTATTGGATTATACATGTAAAATGGAAATTAAATAATGAAATTATTAAGTGAATTTTAATTGCGATCATACTATTACAAACATAACAAAATTTCTATTATCTTTGTTTGAAATATACAGTATACAGTATACATATAGTAATCAGGTGTTGTTTTTAAAAAGCGAACACAATTACATTATAAATACTTGTTACCATTGTGACATGGATTTTACCCTAATTTTAATATCGGTAAAATATTACGATTTTATTCAATATAAAATAGTTTTATCAACCTAAAATCAGAATGAAATAAAATTATTGTAATATATTAAGATCTTTCAGGATTTTACTAGACCTATCAATTAAAAAAATACTCCAACAAATCAGATGAGTTCAAAATTAAAAGTTCAATGAGCTCAACAATTAAGGGACGATCCTTTAATAGTGCTTCTCGCAAGCGATGGCACAAGTCAACGAGGCCCGCAGATTGTTCGACGTCGTTGTCAGGGGTTCATTACCACGGCACGGGCTCATTTAACCCACCAAATATCTCTCCTATGTCTTCAACGTTCTCAAGCCGTGAATTAATGTAGTACAATCAAAATTAATATTCTAAGCTTACCTTACGACACAAATGTAGTAATACTTATGGAGACCTAGATTGTATTCTACATTTTGTATTAACAGTGAGGGTCTGCCTAGATGGTGCGTGCTATAATGTACCATACCTAGGAAAAATCACGACTACGATGTGTTTCGATACTGAAATCTATAGATTCAAAAAATAACGTTACCAGTTTTGAATCGCAAGATAATCTTAATTAATTATGAATAACGCTCCAGAGCTGGACTAACTTTTGACGAGAAGTAAAATCATTGAAATGTTTGTAATTGTTATCGGTTTGCAATTCAAAGGATCAGATGCCTAATTTTATTTTATATGTAGAACCAGTGTTTTGCTTCATTAACAACCTATTTGATCTCAAGAATAACAAATTGAATAAAATATAACATTGAGTTATCAATAAGCTATTGAGTTATAATTTAGTAAGACTATTGAATACAAAAATTATAAACATATAGATAGGTTACTGACTCAACAAAGCCAATGTTACTACGCACAACGGCACAGGATATATTTATAACCCGATAATACCGAAAAAATCGTATATTTTTATCTTAATTACGGTAAAGTATTTATTATTAAAAAATATAATATTAATTTTGTTACAAATTTGTATCAGTATAAAATTGTAAGTATTGTGAATCTAGTTATAATCTTGATTGTGTTGATGGTAGCTGTAGTATAACAAAACGTCAGGGCCGTAGACATTAACCACCACAATCCTAACATGGGGGAATTGAAGTTTTGTGAATCTAGTTATAATCTTGATTGTGTTGATGGTAGCTGTAGTATAACAAAACGTCAGGGGCGTAGACATTAACCACCACAATCCTAACATGGGGGAATTGAAGTTTTGTGAATCTAGTTATAATCTTGATTGTGTTGATGGTAGCTGTAGTATAACAAAACGTCAGGGGCGTAGACATTAACCACCACAATCCTAACATGGGGGAATTGAAGTTTTGTGAATCTAGTTATAATCTTGATTGTGTTGATGGTAGCTGTAGTATAACAAAACGTCAGGGGCGTAGACATTAACCACCACAATCCTAACATGGGGGAATTGAAGTTTTGCATGGCCGCCAAAAAAATAACGAGCTGCCTCTATTTACAAAACGAATATAAGCTATCTGTGATTGTATAAATCAGATAAATAAGTTAACCACACGATATTATCTATATATTTAAATATTGAAGGGAGTGAATGCGTGTTAGAAGTGAATTTAATTTATAACTGCTGCAAACGATCTTTTACTTCACTTGTAAATTCCTAAAACCTGACCTACGCTATCCGCGAGTACACACAAATATTCGGCCCAATACCGAATGTTCGGGTTTTTCGTGAATAGTAAAGGAGCTGCACGAACACCGAATACCGAATTTGTACATTGTTGTAAGTAGTGACGAATGTTCAGTGAACTTTCCGGTGAATGTTCGGCCGAATATTCTGGGGTTATTCGCGAGTATTCTGGGAAATGCTCAACTGTGACACAGACAGTGCCAGTTGTTCACACGGACCTTTTCTTACATAAATGTGCTATGACGTCACAGAGAACCAACACAGGTGGTTGTGACAATAGGAGTTCAACGAGGACGACAAACGTCTCTTAGCGCACTTTCTTTAGTTTGCCACTTCTAAGAATATCTCGGTTTTGGAAGTTTTTAATTGGTTATAACGTTTGGGTATCAGGATAATATTGGATATACCACTTAAGTGTTTGAAATGGAACTCACACAAGTCAAATATTTGTTACCGCTTTGTGCGTTCGCTCTCACGGTCGATGTTGCCTATAGTGGAGTGGCTGATCCTGGTAAGACATAAATTACATTTTTAACTAAAAACTCAAACAAAATAGATATTTATCTATTAAGAGTGTTAAGTTGGTCTTTATCGCTTGGGAGACAACTGTTTAGAAAGCGATAAAGACACTTTACACTGGAATTACACGCACAAACTTTCCTAGAACTGCAATTTTGGATTCAAAGAAATATAACAATTCACTTTCATTAATTTTTGCTGAATTTACGAGATTGAGGCTGTAAGCACTGAATCAGTTAGCTTGATCAAAAACAACTATCATTAATCAATCAGCTGTTTAATACTTCAGAGAGCGGAAAAAGGCGCTTTTTCGCTCGCCAATTAGAAAAGAGCTGTTTTACGATGTGTTCTTAGATTGTACAGAAGCAATTTCGGTACATTTTTAGGTTGAAGTTATATTTAGATAATACTGTACATTAAATAAGAACAAGCAAAATTACAAACCCTAATAAGGAAATCCATACTATACGGATTGTATCTTCATGTGTTCTCGCTATACGGATTGTATCTTCATGTGTTCTCGCTATACGGATTGTATTGTTCTCATTGTTGTTGTATGTGTTTTCGCTCATCTGGTAAAACGGAAATATTTACTATTTATTTATTAAACAAATCTTCAAAAGTGCTGCAATATATTAATATATAAGTATCAATCACTGATACTTTTACTATTTTCTTCTGAAACTTTGGACTCTTCTAAAAAGAAATGAACAAAAAATTTTGCTTATTTAGGTAGGCAAATAATTACGAACAGGCACTGTTTGAATGTTTGAACGTGGCATCAGATCATCTGGAAAAGGACCTAGTAAATCTTCCAGTAAAGTATTTTTTTATAACTTCCTATCGTATAACGTTAAATCTGTTAATGCAAGATTCAAAACATATTAATAACAATTTTACTTCCAAAATGTGGCATATATGGTGTTTACATTATGTAGTCACTTATAACATTTCATGTAATGCGTCAATAGATTGTATTCTGTTCATGGATAAGGGGATTATCTTAAACATAAATTATAGCTCAAGATATTTTAATTAATCTATGGAATATTGTGTTTATAATGCAGTGATCTGACGAACTGAGAAAGCAATATGAATCAATGTTTTAAAGGGAGTCCAATAACTTATATCAGATAGTTAAACCAACTATCTGATACTGAATTCAATATTGTGCCTTGTATTGAGTTAAGAGTAAGTTATTGTTGATTAAAATAGTTCATTTCGTTGACAAATTAACTGTTAAGATTACAATATATTTCTGAGTATTCAAAATATGCAACAATTTTTGTTTTAATATTGCTGTTAATAAAAATAACAGACACGATGTTTATATTTGTAATTAATCATCTTTCTGCAGTTGCACTGGCACAGAAGTGGGCTCCCAAAATATATCTCAGTACAAAAGAAGAGTTCTGGCCAGGAGATGTGGAATTATTTTTGAAACAGGTCACTCTTCGTGGCAAGGGCTGCCAGGCGGTGAAGGGTGTCCCGACAGGAGCCCAGTCTCAGAAATGCTTCTTGACAACTAATGGCAAACCGTGTAAGTTATAATTTAAAATCATACTTTATCCTTTTGAAAAAGTAGTTGTTTATGATTTTAAGTAAGTTAAAAGTTGGTTTTAAAATATTTTGGTAATATTTTTAAACAGCCTTATTAAATTCAAAATTAATTGAAATAAATTAAATCAGTTAGTAGTTTAAAATTATGTTTTATGCTTAATTTGAATAACCTTATACTTATCTCGTACTAAGATATATAACAATTGTTTAATTAATTACCCATATAAAGGCTTAACAATTCAGTTGAATAATTATATCAATTTGTTATGACAAAAATGTATTATAAAAAAGTTGTATAACCTCATAAGTGGGCAGTGGACAAGCTGCTGTCTGTCTCGCGCAATCTCGTGTTTAACTGAAGAAGTATCGAACTGGTAAAACCTTTGGCTAAGTTTTGACCATAAGACCTGATATTCTTAGTGTTTGTGTATTTATTGGATGGTTTCAATGCGCTTGGACAATTCTAGTATTATATGAATTGAGAACATAAGGGTTGAACGTAGGACGTAACATTGAAACAACAAGCTATTAGAAGCCTTACGAGGATGGTGTTGGTAGCCTCCGTTCACAGGTGAGGCTGACGTTGACAGCTTTACATGTTGTAATACTAGTAATTACATTGTAATAGTCTGTGTTCGCTAAAACTGTAAGCATGTAACGTACATAGTCTCTCAGAGATATAAACAACAAGCTATTAGAAGCCTTACGAGGATGGTGTTGGTAGCCTCCGTTCACAGGTGAGGCTGACGTTGACAGCTTTACATGTTGTAATACTAGTAATTACATTGTAATAGTCTGTGTTCGCTAAAACTGTAAGCATGTAACGTACATAGTCTCTCAGAGATATAAACAACAAGCTATTAGAAGCCTTACGAGGATGGTGTTGGTAGCCTCCGTTCACAGGTGAGGCTGACGTTGACAGCTTTACATGTTGTAATACTAGTAATTACATTGTAATAGTCTGTGTTCGCTAAAACTGTAAGCATGTAACGTACATAGTCTCTCAGGCGGCGGACAATCTTTAATACCTATAATTATTGCTTCGTATGGGTAAGTCTAGTTGAGAGTTGAAAGAAATATTTATTATTTTACAAAATACTTTCATATTACAAAGAAGAATCGTAAATAACACATATTATGATCACTATTATGGTATAAATAGTTTTATTTTCTAAAAGCATTTTTATGTCTTTTAATTCCTCTTCAAGAACAATTATTCAGGAAACATTTGGCGGTAACACTAGAGTGAATAAAGAGTCTTGATCTCCAGAAGTTGCTGGACGCCATCTTGGAGTTTCATTACATAAGGCCAATGTCAACTTTGTGTCTCCGTTACTCCTCTCCCAATCGTAAAAAAAATTCATTTGGGTGTCATCATAAAGATGTAGATTAGTAGCTCCCAAGTAAATCAGATTTTAGATTTTGTTTTTAATTTGGCCATTATACTTTTATGATAAATTATTTGATTTTTAATTGTATTACTGTACAGTTTATCATTAATCTATAAAATAATTCTAAATTCTAAATTGCATTTCACTAGAAGACTACAAAACCTGTAATTTTATACCGAAATGAATTGGATGTGACGATCAGAGACGAGAAATGGAGGCACAAAGTTAACACTGGACTTATGGAACAAAGTCCATGTGACTTATGACTTATGTGAGATGGCGTCCAGTATCTTCCGGTGATAAGAATATTTAAAATATCAGGCAAATTGTGTTCAAGATGATCTTCTCAAGAACAAGAACTCTTTTCTTTACGGGACGAAACCCACCCAACCAGTACCAGCGTATGCCTACGTGAAGTCCTGCGGGTCTCCAGACCACGTTGTAATCTCCTACTGGATCTTCTTCCCCTTCAACAAGGGAAAGGAGATGTGCAGTCTGCTAAAGAAGATCCCGATCCTCAGGAGTGAGGTGAGCTGCAACGGCAAAAACACCGTCGTTGGCAACCACGTGGGTGATTGGGAGCATCTCAGCATCGAGTTGAAGGTCGGTGCATGGAGAGTCATTCTTGAACAGTGTAATGCGCGAAAATTGTATAATAACATGGAGGAGGTGGAGGGGTTAAGAAAAGGTCGATGGAGGGATGTGGAGAATAGTGATGTTATTACTGTATTTTTAAAATTAACCAGACCTCAAACAAATTCAAAAGCAATTTAAGAATTCCAAAAGGATATGAACGGGAAAAACTGTCGTTTTACGTAACACCTAAAACAATCAGTTAGCGATTAATTAAAATAATCTTCAAAGTTTTAATTATTTTCTAGTTGGTAAGTCACAAAATAGAGAAGGTTTTTACCCAAAGTCTAATATAACACCTTACAGATGTATGAATTCGAACAGTTTTCTGTTCCGAATGAGAAACTAACCATATTGCTAACGGTTCTAGAAAACTTACTCAACTCCAAAGTGAGATATATTTTCAGTTTAATTACTTTTAATATCTCATAGTTTCATTGATCAACTTTTGTATGTAAGTAATTTGTATACAAAATACAGTAACTGCAAAATAATAATTACATTTATCATTAAAACTATTTGTTGAATTGAAAACGTAAAACTCTTTTCCTGACAAGTTGAATTTGCCAGTGTATTGTATAACGTTAAAACTCATCATAGTCTTATAATTATGTTTTAATTAAATATATTTGTTCCAGGGTGGTCAACCGGTTTCCCTGTTCCTCTCTGTTCACGACGGCGGAGTCTACTACAACTACGACCAGAAGACCAAGACCTTCTCTGTGGCTGCTCAGCTGAAGGAGGGGATCCTGAAGGTTCCCGACCCTCCCAAGACCGTCGGACTGGCGGACGGCCACCCCATCCTCTACTGCGCGTTGGGGTCTCATGCCGTCTGGGCTGCTGCTGGTAAAACACTAGGCTGACTGATACGGGTAGAGTTGTAAATAGAGGAGGGAAAAAATTGACTGCTCCAAGGATAGAAGAGATTCATGCCAAATGCAATGAGAAGATTGATATATCCAACTCTGACTAGCGTTATCGATATAAACTCTGAATAGCGTTTAGTAGCTAGTACAGTAGAGGCTGATTAACAAGGGTGGACTTTTGGGTAAAGTAGATTTTCTAGTAGAGTAACTCTACCTGTGTAAAAGCTCACTAGTGTCTAGTGGGTAGTAGGTGGTAGATAAGAGCTACTAGCAACTTGTGGCAAATTAGCTCTACTCTACCTCCCCCACTACTACCAAATCTTTCACTCTCCTGCGCACAATTATAGTGTAAACATTATTCATCGGTAGGAGATTATAGTTGCTAGTAGAGTAAAGCCGATTACATTAAATTTGTTAATAAATATTTAATTAATTTCCTTCTTTTTAAAACATTAGCAGTCACTTCGAGGAAATACCACGCTTAACACAATACCAATGTTCACACAAAATTGCAGATTTATTTATTATTATTTATTATATATTTTATTATTTATTATTATATACTCAATACTCTTATAAATATAAATAGTAGTTTATTGTTCAAATCGGTAGTGCTTACAAGGGAGTAGCAGCTACTAGCAACCCTACTCTACCCTTGTTCTTGTGTAAACGCTCACTAGCGTCTAGTAGCTGGTAGAGTAGAGTTTCTAGCAACAAGTGGAAAATTAGCTCTAATCTACGTCCGCCACTAGTCCACTAGAAACTCTATCAACAACTCCACCCGGGTAAATCAGTATTGTAAGTGATTTCTTAAATACAAATCACTCACAAATATTTATATGGGGAGATTACTGTTGCATTAATATCCAGTTTAGGAGAACATTAAATATTTATTTTACTTTTAACAGTACGTTGTAGATTGGTAATTTCTCTATTAGGACTAAGGGATCATATTATATTAATTATTCTTCATCCACAATCCAGTTTAGTGCAGGCAGTTGTGATATCTGATTGCTTGTGATATCCGATTGCTTGTGATATCTTAAGGTTGCTTGTGATTGTTTAAGTTTTTATTCTATTTGTGATTGTTTTAAAATGTTTTAACCATTGGGGTGTTGCTAAAGTTGGTTTGGGTCTCTCGGTGAAGAGCAATTTCCAACAAAGATGATTATTTTAGTTTCACAAGTGATGTGCGTGCTGAGGTGTTTCGATTGTTGATTCAATATTTTAATGAATGACAAGAAAGTTTTCATTTTCATCTTAAAATTACTGTAAATTAGTTATAATTAACGATTAGTCAAGAAACTATATTTGTAATATTGTTAGGGTTTGCTGGTTAGAAATAGAAAATTGACTACAATAAGAACCTTTCTGGTTAAAAATCGTTTAGGCAAAATACCAATTGTAAATAAGACAAATATTTTTCATTAAATTTTAATTACAATACAAAATAAATGTACACTCTTACCAGTACACAAGAACCACTATATACTTTGTAGAGATTAAAGGCAAATAATTTCAGAAATCTTACCCAATATGGTGAATAATTGTTGATCGAATTTGACTTTCGATAAAATATTAATCCGACTTCATTATAAAACATTATTTGTCTGCTTATGTTTCTTGAAATGAAAATTACTTTTTAGATTTTCGTAGTCAAATTCATGTGGTCAGCGTGATTTTAAAACGGTTTGGCATTTAAATTAGCTTATGTGCAACTAAACCGAACTCTTGAAAGATACAGTAGTCTTGAGTGATGGTTAGTGTTCGTCAAGTTGATCGGCATGTTTGTTCCACTAAGGCACGTTCTCGTACAGCCGGGTCGAGATGAAGGAGATGGTGGACGTCACGGACCAAGGGCCGGAGTGGGACACGTGGAAGTCGCTAAAGGTTAGAAACAAACAGAGAAGACAATTCAAATGATTCAAAGTTTTAGTAAAATATAATAAAATCCTGTTCTCCGCATGGAATCTCGCGGGGTCAGATGTTTTATATGTTTACTTTATAATGAGCTGCTTTGCCTCCATATGTTAAACATTGGAAAGCCCTTAGGGTGGATCCCTAATGATGGAAATTTTTCAAAATTCTAAAAGTCACATCTTGAGAGTAAATGTTTCCGATTGATGCCAGACATGTAAGAAAATTAATAGTTTTAGAGGCCGTACATAAATTTATAAACTCTAATTACAACTAATTATAGATTACAACGTTTTTAGAGAGCTGTCTGGGGTGTTCGAAACATGTATGTGGCACGTATCCTCAGCATGTAAAAAGTAAATATAATAAATACAAAACAAAATATCAGGGTGATAAGCCATCTATGCCATCTAATCAGGGGTGATAAGCCATCTAGGCCATTTAATCAGGGGTGATAAGCCACCTAGGCCATCTAATCAGGGGTGATAAGCCATCTAGGCCATCTAATCAGGGGTGATAAGCCATCTAGACCATCTAATCAGGGGTGATAAGCCATTAGTTGCCGTATAATCTCAAACTTAAATAAATCGGTCCAAAATATAAATGATCTAAGATCAAACTATCTATATTAATAACCGTCCTTAAAATTACCATTGGGCATAGGAAACGCAAATATTTTAAGTAGTATAATTCCTGGCTACGAAAAAAAACAGTTGACGTTAATCATTAGAATGAAATCTTGAAATCTACATTCACACTAGACTACCTCTTCTCTTTAATTCATATTCACCTAAGAATTCTTAATTGTGCTTATCACTTCTAGCACTGAAGGTGCTCCTTGTGCTTTGCTCGATTTTCAGTATTCTGCACCAATGAAAGCATAGAGGCAGCAGAGGTAGTACTCTACTACCTCTATGCACCCCTCATGTGGAAAAGAGCTTTCGATTAAAGTTTTAACTTTTAATTAAACCGATACAGTACACTGAAGCGGATTGGTTTATTAGTTCAATTATCCAAGCTATACCTTGTTTACAGGTGTTCCACTCCCCGCAGACCACCCCCGTCTGGTGGTACTACGACGGCCACTGGGGCAACCAAGGCTCGGACTGTGTGCTGGACATGTACTGCATCTTCAGCGACGGGCCCAAGGGTCTTTCCATCAGGCCGGAGGACTACAAGTGTTAGCTGGATAAAATACGACGCCGACGCTGTTAGTGGTGGTAGTAAAATGCCTCGGTGTACTTCACGTGTGTGTTTATTGTGTCAGTCCCAACGAGGTTAGTATATCTAGAGGTATCGTATCGTGTAAACAAGTGTAGCATATATGGTCGACCGCCATTTGCCCCTCCGTCAACTCTGTTAACACTCTAACCAATCAGATCGTCTGTTCACGAGTTATATGACAGTCAGCTGACAACCATTTAACTCGTGAAGAGATGATTATATTCGTTACTTGAGGAAAATGGTGGTCGACCATGAAAGCTTCACCTTTTCCCTCGTTGGTTTGTCCCATAACGAACCATATAAGGAACCCTATAGTAAGAGAAGAGGTTAGATCCCACTTGGTTACATTGCTCTTAGTATGAAGTAGTACTTCACCTCGAACATACTCTGCCTCCAAGACATCCAGGTTGGTTTTATATTTTTCTCTTCCTCTCAACCCTCTCAAGCTTCTTTCAAGTCTCGGGTTTCATCCCAGGCCGGCCATTCTGAGATGAGTTTGTACAGTTTCCCATCTCACTTAGGCAAATGCCAGAGTGGTTCCTAAAAATGGCCGTACCCCGCCAGGAAGGGGTAGATAGGACTCAGGCCTGCCTTGTCTGGTTAAAATATTCACCCTTAAAATATTTGTTGGGAAATCCTATACATTGCAAATCATTGCCGAGGAATGAATATATTTGTATTGCTATTAACTTAGTTCAGCCATCACAGCTTCAGACATCCTGGCGGTCTTTTGGCTTCCGAGTTGTTCAGTAAAATTCTCTTGGGCAATGAGTATGTGTTATTTTAGTCATTCTAAGATATCCATTAAGTAGAACACATTTTACCATACAATTTAGTTTAGCATCCATTTTCAAAAATAATAAATAAGTACATATTGACCAGACAACGTAGCTTACACTTCTACACAACCTTACAACTATGGCCATAAATGAAGTGCGTTGGAAGAAGTAAACATATGGTAAACTTCCGGTCGGATCAATGATCCAATTTGAAATCAAATAATATAACGATATCATTTATAAAATTTGTTCGAATCTTCTTAATGTCCATCACATTTTTATTAGTGAATTTCCTATGGAAAAGTGAACTATTATCAAGACCCGCACGGTGATAATTAAGCCCGGAACCACCATACAAGTTCCTAACGTGACCCCCTGAACACATTTTGAGGGGTCTCTAAATACTTTATATATATTTATGTATATATGTATGTATGTATATATATATATATATATGTATGTAGAGACATTCCTTTTTATAATCAGTTGGACAAGTTCGTTAGGCAAAACAATCGGAAAACTCTAACCCCCTTTTTTGGGGATTTTAAGTTTTCAAATTTTGAGTTTTTGTGCCCACAAAGGGTCAGAAAAACTCCGATGTACACTTATTGCACATTAAAGTCTTTTACGTAAAAATCCAAAGATTTGAAGCCCTCCCTCATCATTCTATCATAAGTACTTTCCGAGTTATTAAAGATAATGTTAATTGTCAAAATACAGTTGAATAGTAGGAATAAGGTTTGTCTTATGGGGATTTTACACTGGAAAAGGCTGTTTTTCATATATTAATATCGTTTTATTACCCCAAATACCCCTAAACCAACTTTTTATCCCGACTACACCCCCTTCTAACCTTATAATGTACAACATTGGCATCCTATTAGTGAATTTAAATAAAAGCAGGAGCATAAAAACAGCCAAAAATAACATTTTTCAATTTTCAAAAAAAATGTATCCAGTGTTAGTTTAAACCCTTATTTTATATTTTTAAGGTTTTAATGCGGAACTTCACTTCCCTCACGTCAGCGTGCTGCGTGCGATCTCGTTTTAAATATACTAAGTATTAAAACAAAGTACATGATGAGTCTTAAAAAATATCTTGTCCAACACTAAGGTTACACCTAGTTGGTTATAATTATATACAAAATGCTTCCGCCATACTATTTTAATAACAGTCAAACTACAACTAAATACATACCATGTTTGAGTAAGTTTTGTATTGATTTTAGCTTTGTTTTGTTGTTTTAGTGTAAAACCATGACATGATACAGTATTGCGCAGTGCCACCCACATCTTTAGTTTCGGAATTTGGCGCACTAAAAGAATTGTATGTATCAATTTTCCTTTGAAAAAAGTTATCAAAAACGGTTATTGAAAGAATGTCAACAAAGTTTAATAATTTATTTATCCATATTCCAAATTGCTAATAAAACGATGTTTAAAAGATTTAAGCTGTTTCAAAGTCTACAACGATTGAGTTACGTAACACATTGGGGATGCTCAAGTGTAACGGTATGTTACATGGGGGGGGGGTTGAAATGATGAAAATATGCTTTACGTAATATGTGTATGGTAAGTAAGGAAAATAAAGATTTGTATTCTTATTTATATTATTTGAGAGTTTTAATTTTCTTTCCTAGAAGGCATTCTCAAAACCACGATTTCCTCAGTCACAGTCCTTCGCAAATTCTCGACTTCCGGTCACCCCCCCCAGGTCCGGCTAGACACCGTGCCGATGGGGCGCTAAGTGAAAGCGTTTTTATTGTTTGGTTAGTGGGGGCGAGATTTATGGCGGCTTTTAGCAATCCGGCGCGAGATTAGGGTAGGTCACGTGATAATCACGTGGGGAGGGTGAGGGCCATCATTGGCTAAGGTCTAGTTAGCTTTTCAAAATTATTTCGGAGCATAAGTTTTTAGAGTTATTAGCGGAACTGGATTATTTTACACAGATGGATTCAGTTGATCGAATTCGAGCAAATATTTATTACGGTGTTAACGGCTTGAATAAGGTCTAAATATTTATTACGGTGTTAACGGCTTGAATAAGGTCTAAATATTTATTACGGTGTTAACGGCTTGAATAAGGTCTAAATATTTATTACGGTGTTAACGGCTTGAATAAGGTCTAAATATTTATTACGGTGTTAACGGCTTGAATAAGGTCTAAATATTTATTACGGTGTTAATGGCTTGAATAAGGTCTAAATATTTATTACGGTGTTAACGGCTTGAATAAGGTCTAAATATTTATTACGGTGTTAACGGCTTGAATAAGGTCTAAATATTTATTTTTTAGTAGTAATTCTAGTAAGTCTAGTAGTAATTTGATTTAGATCATGCTTCAAATATATAGTAATGCTGGTGTGATGGGTTTTGTTAATGCTCAGCTGCTAAATATTAAAAAAATGTATTAATTGCCATAAGACTAACATTTATATTTTGAAGTCCTTTGGTGCGGAAACTTGGAGGTGGATGGTTTTGAAGTGAAGGTAAATGTTTTTAAAACCCCAAAACGCACATCTAAAAGGAAAAAGATATTGTAATTGATTCCAAACCTATGATAATAATTTTGGAATTTAAACATTACTAACAAAATTTTAAAATATTCTTTCAATACGGTAATATAGATTGGTTTGACGTTAATATCTTACAGTATCAGTAGCCGTCTTGAATTTATGCCCTAGGATAAAAATTTTCAGTAGAACATTAAATTAACATTAATGTTCAGTAGTAAATTCAATCATATTTTGGTTTATTTAGTGTTGGATATTTGGCTGTGTTGTCAAAATAAGGGCTAAAGGTTAAATATTCCTACTCCGTATTCAGCTTTAAAACAATGCAAAAGGACGACTGCGGTTTTGGAACACTTCGAATGCTTTCATCTTTAGGTGGAATTCTTTTCAAACAAACTCATATTGGGCCTGTCGTAAAAAATTATACAAAACACATTCCAAAACGAAGGAAAACAATTAAACAAAGTACTCTGACTTATATCGGCCAGAAGGTGATTGCCGACTCATTACATATTAGTTATCAAGTATATATAAGCAATTAACATAGATTTTTATAATTAATTTAATAGACTTTCAGTTAAAAAATATATATTAAGATTAGGATAATATATTTGTAAACGTTGATAAGAAAATGTAATCAAGAAGGGAGCTAAAATTCAAAATAATACTAACAGAAAAGAGATGCGCTTCTGGAAAGTAATATTGTCTTATAGTGCAAATGTCCTTGAAACCTAACGGAGGTATATTCATTTTTTAAAGAAATAATTGGCTTAAAGTAATTACCTTTTCTGTTACCTAGCTGATATTGATCGATGGCTGGAAATTGGGTGCATCGTCATTATCCACTATCAAAATAATCAAACTGAAACTTAACTGGAGAGAAAAGGTTATTTACTTTCACAGAACAAACTCTCAACACTCCACCTACCCTTTTACTGCCAAGACTTGACGGTTATTAAGAAACAAACCCCAGCGTCTAGGGGCAGACGATGTCCGTCTGCGGGTCTTGATTAGTTTGATTGATTCACCCCATATCCACCCCCTCCCCTCGATAAAGTTTGCCCCTTCATGTCTTTCGACACTTCCTGCCACACGGGCTCATCACTTATCCCCCTCCCCCCGCACTCACAATACACCACTGTCCATTCGAAAATACATCAGGAAAGTTTGACTCTTCCTGTTAACTGATGAGATACGCTGAAAATATTTTAGTTTAACTCAAATGATATTGGGTTTTAAAACTTTGTTAAATTATAAATAATACTTCTTTCAAGAATCAAGAACCAAGATAGGTTATTGTCATAAAACTACTAGCATAGAATAAATAATACATGTATTATTTATTCTATGCTACTAGTATAGCCTGGACAACATTGTCAATATTGTTACTCAGTAACAAAAGATTTAAAATAAAATAAACCATCATTCTAACCTTTTATTTCGTTGTGGATTTGAAACGTTACTAAAATGTACAAACATCTGATATTTATATTCCTTTAAATATTAGAATCAGTAATATATTTTTAAAATAATTTCTAAAGTTTTTTTGAAGGATTTACATTTATTTTGAAAGGGCAAAATAAATTGAATGCAAGTAAAAATAAAAATAAATACCACCGTCGCAGCAAACCTGCATACTCAGCGAATTTCCAATGGTGATATAAATGTCTTAATACTACATAGAGCCACTTACCAAGTTTCATAAAAATATACTCACAAATAAGCGGTATATACAATTTTAATTATTCTCCATAAGAATAACATGGCGGCTGAGTACGCAGGTTTGCTGCAACAAGGAACACAAAAAATGGGTTTTATGGTAATATCAATATAACTCAACTAGGTGAAGTCGTATACCAGTTTTTATTAATTCATATTCATAATTAAGGGAGACAGAGTATTTAATTATTCTCCATAAGAATAACATGGGGGCTGAGTACGCAGGTTTGCTGCTACGAGAGCCTTTAGCAAAAAATATTTTTTTGGAGCAAATATCAATAGACCACAACGAGATGAAGCTGTATACCAAGTTTCGTCAGTATCCGTTCATAAATAAGCGAGGTATACAAATGTTCTTTTCCTCCATAAGAATAACATTAGACAACGTACTGTGTTTAGCACTTTCAATATCTCGGTAACCAATTGACGTAGAGGAATGATCAAAATACCAAATTGTGTGTTTTGTAAGCTGAATCCAATGGTGAAAACTAAAATTTGACTATTTCAAAAATTATACATAAAAAATTCAAAAAACCCATTTTTGGGGTACAAAAACTCCCCAAAATGCCCCTTAGGATAGACCGATCTGGCTGGTTTTCGAACTTGAGTCATAAATGTTGCTTTACACGTTTACGCCAAGTTTCATCAAAATCGGATCATTTTTACGAGAGTTATCGTGCTCACGAACACACACACACACACACACACACACACACACACACACACACACACACACACACACAAGTTTCATAAAAATATACTCACAAATAAGCGGTATATACAATTTTAATTATTCTCCATAAGAATAACATGGCGGCTGAGTACGCAGGTTTGCTGCAACAAGGAACACAAAAAATGGGTTTTATGGTAATATCAATATAACTCAACTAGGTGAAGTCGTATACCAGTTTTTATTAATTCATATTCATAATTAAGGGAGACAGAGTATTTAATTATTCTCCATAAGAATAACATGGGGGCTGAGTACGCAGGTTTGCTGCTACGAGAGCCTTTAGCAAAAAATATTTTTTTGGAGCAAATATCAATAGACCACAACGAGATGAAGCTGTATACCAAGTTTCGTCAGTATCCGTTCATAAATAAGCGAGGTATACAAATGTTCTTTTCCTCCATAAGAATAACATTAGACAACGTACTGTGTTTAGCACTTTCAATATCTCGGTAACCAATTGACGTAGAGGAATGATCAAAATACCAAATTGTGTGTTTTGTAAGCTGAATCCAATGGTGAAAACTAAAATTTGACTATTTCAAAAATTATACATAAAAAATTCAAAAAACCCATTTTTGGGGTACAAAAACTCCCCAAAATGCCCCTTAGGATAGACCGATCTGGCTGGTTTTCGAACTTGAGTCATAAATGTTGCTTTACACGTTTACGCCAAGTTTCATCAAAATCGGATCATTTTTACGAGAGTTATCGTGCTCACGAACACACACACACACACACACACACACACACACACACACACACACACACACACACACACACACATACATATATATATATGTATGCAGATTCGAACGAATGGTGTTTTTGGGGTCTGAGGACCTCAAAACGCAAAGTTATGATGGTCCCGGGCCTAGGTCTTACCATGCCGACTACGGTAATAGCTTCTTCCCTATAGGGGAAATTCGCTAAAAATAACTAAACAAATTATATTAATTTAAAGTTACAATAATACACAAATATTTAAATTATTGGAGTTCGATATTTTTATTTTAAATTTTAAACTAAGATGATTCCTAATAACCAAGTTTTTCACTCAGTATATTAAATACAATGTTAAAAAAAATATGTTGGTGCAATTTGGAAAGATCTAATTCTCGTACGATCTTATTTATGGTAGTTCTGATAATCCTGGTTCTATTTATTGTGCAATGATTATGTGGATGTACAGGAGAAGGTCTGGCGGTATCGGCGTTGTTAACAAATTTAGAAAACATTATTTGATAATGTTAAATCCTTAAACAACTTTTTTCAATCCAAATTTTTAAAATGTTTTGCGAAATATGTTTTATTGGAAATATGCTTCAGGGCTTGTATTTTGTTGTCTTTTAGTTTTTTTGTTTCAAATATTTTATTTAATGCACTGGGCATATATGACGCTTTTAAGTATCTTGAATCAAAAGTGATACTAACAAATGTAATTAATTGGGTTAGGGTTTATCTATGAACTTTCCCAACTGTCCATAGAAAGGCATAGAAAGACACCTGCACAAGTTTAAAAAAATTATTCAGTATTGCTCTGGTTGGAAAATTCATATTTCTGTTCTATTACTGTTTAGATATCAAAAGAGGATAGTGATAATTAAAATAATATAAACAAAAACATTTGTTATAGAAAATTATATATATTACTATGACAAATGTGTATACTATGTGTATACACACATATATATATATATATATATATATGTATGATATATATATATATATATATATTATGTATATTACTATGTGTATAATCTATACAACATCCAAAGAGTTCTGAGAGTTGTGCATTGCACGTGTTACAGTACTTTGGATGTTATATTGATATAACACTGTCTGTCTGTCTGTCAGCAACAAATGCCTGGCAGTGACGTCCATTGAACCTCCGTCTTGTATGAGTTACATTGGCACTGCTACGGTATTACATTTCACCCGACAAGTATAAATTTAAATACGCCTGTAAAGTTGTATGTAGTCATCGACATAACGAATATTAGGTGTTATGTACACTCGTTGAATTTATCAAAGTCTTGCGAAGAAATTGTGTTTCAAAAACGTCTTTACAGGTACGGTACATGTTGTTTAACGCATTCACTGCGTTAATCGTGTATATTCATGATAATTTAATTTGTTTCCTTGTTAAACAACTGCCGGAAATCTGGTGCGCCGCACTGAATGTGTTAGTTTACGATGATCAATTTACCGTCGTGGTTATCGTGCTCGCCTCGTAATCCGAGGTTCGTCAGGTCGGTTCTAATCAAAATCGCAAAATGTTGAGAATGTTCGAAACAGGACCTAGCTGCCATTTTTCAGTGGTCGTCCTTAGATAGTAAGAAGACCAGGGTTTGGACTGTTCCCTCTCAACACGTTAAAAATGCAACTGGCAGAGAAACACAACAAAAACAAACACAAAACACTATGGGCGAGAAAGCAATGAAACTTGGCAATATTAGCTTGAACCTATCGACGTTAAACCACAAAATTAAACTAACAATTGAGTCGTAAAAATATTTCACTGAAATTAAATATGGCTAGGATGTTAATACTGAAGGAAAATCTATTTGATATCCGAACTACATTCTTAACTGTCCTTAAGGCATGCTTATAATTGAACGAAATTGTAGGGAAAGGCTAGGTCTTGCCTAGTCTCTAAAAAGGCTGACATATTAAAGAAAGGTTAGTTGTGATACTCAGTTTTAAAGGTATTTTATAAATCTGTACATTGCTACACTCCCGTCACGTTGTTGTAAGGGTTGATTAGTTAAATTTAGTCATTTTCAGCATTCCTTCATAATTTTAATGCAAACGTTTATTGGTTGTAATTTCGTCAACCAGTCATATCGTTTCGTTCAATCCGCGTTGTATATTTCATACTTAGTTTCAAGAATCGGTGATACTAATACAGTGTTTTACACTTAAAATATTATTCTTGTTTGAAGCTCGATATTCAATACATAAACATGAACGAATAATAATTGTGTTAAGTTTTTAAAATTGTCTTATATTACTCTGTTACGTAATTTTAAAGTACTTCACTAAATGTTTAATACTTTGGCTTTCTTCAACGTAAGAACACTTTGAAATAAAAATACGCTATAGATACCCACTTTTAATTCGTTAAGTTGTGGAAAAGACCCATCAAACAAAAAACCTTTCAGCAAGAAGGCTCAGTAAGTCTTCCTGAAAATAACAGAATAACAATGTAGGATGAGTTTTGCAACACAGCCTAATTAATAATCATACAACTGCAATCGCTGTCTCCGTCACACAAGCACTAGACATCTACTAAATAAATATGAGGATAGAGCAAAGCACTGGAGCGTGTGTGTATCTGACACAGGGCTGTCAAACGCAGTATTGTGTTCTGTGGACTGTTACATCTCTTCAACTGCAATCGCTGTCTCCGTCACACAAGCACTAGACATCTACTAAATAAATATGAGGATAGAGCAAAGCACTGGAGCGTGTGTGCATCTGACACGGGGCTGTCAAACGCAGTATTGTGTTCTGTGGACTGTTACATCTCTTCAACTGCAATCGCTGTCTCCGTCACACAAGCACTAGACGTCTACTAAATAAATATGAGGATAGAGCAAAGCACTGGAGCGTGTGTGCATCTGACACGGGGCTGTCAAACGCAGTATTGTGTTCTGTGGACTGTTACATCTCTTCAACTGCAATCGCTGTCTCCGTCACACAAGCACTAGACATCTACTAAATAAATATGAGGATAGAGCAAAGCACTGGAGCGTGTGTGTATCTGACACGGGGCTGTCAAACGCAGTATTGTGTGTTCTGTGGACTGTTACATCTCTTTCCGAACTTTCTATACCTCTTCACACAGGTTTTACTCTATGTTAAGAGATTATACTGTAAAAGGTTTAACGATCTGGAGAAAAAAACAAACATTCAGATAATTATGTGTTTTTTCACAGTTTACATGGTTTAAACAATTTAATTTCACAATAAAATAGTATTTTGAACAGCTTTTAAAAGTTTCAAGCAATAAGCGATCTTAGCGCCAGATAAGAATTAAACTTTACATCTATTATTAGGTGATACTTAATTTTGAATACTGTATACATCTAGTCCTTGTTAATAACGGTGCTACATTAAAGAAACTAGACTATACAGTATATTTAAATATGTAATCTAGTATTTAATGGGTAAGTTTGTAATGCAAGTGGCTATAAACATTCTCTAATTGGCCTGATGATGACCGTTGGCTTTCTATCTTCCTTTATGATTATTTACCGTCTTGTATGTAAGTTGAGTGTGGGAGTGTTTAGAAAGCTGATTGATATAGTCTTGTCAAACACATATGTGGAGTCTTCTTGAGGGTTGTTATTTCCTGTTTATTTTGCACACTTCCTGCGAGCTGTGTTTTTTTAAAAGAATAAAATATGATTTTATTTTATTTGACAGTATAGTTTGTAAGTATAATTTGTAGTGTAATGAGATGTAGTATATTTCATCATGTTTAAACTAGCTTCAATAACTTGTCCGTTAATATTGTTATTTATTGTGGACTTATAATATACGATATTGAGTTGTATGACCAGCAATAAAGAAACTGTCCATTTCAGCAGCCACATCGTCATCGTATACGATGTAACACAAGCTTCAACGTAAAACACGCACCTTACGCGCAGCGCTCGTGACTATCTTTATAAAGGTTGAGAGAGCCGTGCACATGTTTACCAATGACCCAAGTTCAAGGATCATTCAGATTATCCATCAACTTATAAGTATAAATATCAGAAATAATGCTGTAAATTAATAAAAAAAGTCCTATCAAACATGTGAAAATAGAATTTCAGCAATACTTTATTTAGAGTTTGCTACAAGCCAAAAAGACAAAAGATTACGTCAATAAACAAAGGAGCATACACATTTATGACGAGGGGGGCTCAATACACACATGTGGCCTCATTTTCATGCAGGGAGTTTTAGACGCGTTGGTTTGTAAAACACTGTTTAGTATTTTCAAGTTTATATACGCATGATAATTAGCGATATTACATGATTTTTACGAAGAAATTCATTACGTGTCATGTATAGGTAACTGTACTCGGACAGGATTACATATTGCAAGTAAAGGAAACACTCGAATATAGTTGCTCGATCTCGGGCAAATATTTGTATTTTGGGTTTACTTAGTTCATATTTGATCTTATTGTTTTATATTATATTGTAATTTTAGAAGTTAGCTTAAAATTGTTGTTTTCTATTCTTTACTATGTTTTACTAGTGTAAAAAATGTTCAGTTACATTTATTTATATTCTTCAATAAAATTAATATTAGAAATTTGAAAGCCAGGGGTTTGAGCCCTAAGGGTGGATATTTTACAAAATCCCAAAAGTACATCTTTAAGGGAAACAAATAAAAAACACTAAGATACAATAGCCTCGCCGGTAGCCTTGCCAAAAAGTTTGTTTTATTATTTTTATAAACAGAATAACAATCAGAACAGACATTCAATCACTAATAAGACCAGACAGTACATGTAATGTAAAGTTGAATGTTAAGTACAATGTGGGTACAACTTTTACATTTCTCTGGACCCGTAACAGAACAGCCCTAAATAACACCTGATTTTCCTGCCCGGGAAAAATATGCTTCCGTTAAAAAAAAATACAGACATTGGTGTTAGGACATTTTACTTTACAAATAACAATTACTTTGTACAAACACGTTTAAAGTGTAAGAAAAATGCATGGATATTTGTAAATACACTTTCTGAGTGATTTACAATGGAATAAATAACTCAGGCTTCAACGGCATGCGTTTTTCACGTTAACAGTTTAATACAGTCACATTAAATTCAGGTATCAGCCAAGAACACTGAATAAAAAAAAAAACAACAGCTGAATAGTACTAATACAATACATGGTTGTACTCGCGTATTTTACTCACTGTTCTGTCAACGTGTTATTTTTTGTCGCTAACAGTTCCATACAATACGAGAGTACATATTCATACATAAATGTCCTTCCCCTCTGCAGACCATTTCAAACCACAGATGAGGTTTGGGGTGAGGGAGAAAGAACAGGACTGCTGTCTGCCTGAGGGCAAGGGGTGAGGCCTGTACAAAACTTGGGCTTTTTGGAGTTGGACTTTGGATTGTATAGGATTGGAAATCCCGTTCTATTATATGACAATAGACTTGTACTTTCTCTTTATGCACGAATAATCAGAATATTAGATGAAAAATATCATACAAAATCAAAATTAGCGATTTGTAATATTATTTTATAACAAAATCATTTAGTTTGAAACAAAGATAACGTGTAGGCATGCCTATGATATTCGTGCTGTGACGTTACAGGGTGGCATGGCTCGCATTGCGTAGATTCACAGATAGACCCTAAATGAATTTTGTGGACACCATTTCCACCTGTTAACGATGGCAATTGAATGTCATGGAGGGAGTGCATGCGATGTTTACAGTCACTGGATGTTTAATATTGGGGTTGAACAGGTAAAGCGTATTTATTTACTGGTCATTTGTGGGATGATTTTAACACCTATTATTATTTATAATTTGAACGTAGATATAACTTATCTATTTAATAATTATGAATGTCCTACACTGCAACTAATAAAATTTGTTTGCATAGGTTACTGAATATACATTTTGAATAAAACAACAATACATCTAAAATGAATGAGATTTTAGGTGAAGTTAAAAAAGTTTACTTGTAAAAATATGGTTGCCTCTAATATGTGTTCATTTTACCGATGGCCAAAATAATGGTTTTCTGAAGCTAGACAAATAAACAGAGTTTTATACTAGTGCAGTTAAAAAAATAGTGTTTATTCCATGAAAATGATTTTCAATGTATCAGAAGTGACAAAAAAATTATTTTATAGGGATGTTTTAAAACCAAATAAGGTAAGCTTTAGACCTATCATATTCTTTCAGGCTATGTTTTGATATGTCTCGTGTTCAAATTAAGGCACTGTTTTCAAACAATTAAAGTACTTTGCTGTTATAGGTGGGGGTTAAGTTTTAAAACTTAAGGAAAAGTGTAACGCCATCCAGTGTCCAGTAAAAAGTGTAAAAATATATCACGTAATATTTGTATTTTTTGCTTTATTATTGTTTCACAGCCATATCTCACTTTCAAAAGTATAAAAGGATGAATGAATAGCGCGTCATAAATCAACAACTCTTTTAATAAGTTCTGTACAAACTCAATAAAAAAGTAGAACGGGAGGCACATTTCCTGCAGAAATATTAGTCACTGTTGGGGAGATGAAACAAATGGAGGATCTGGTAAAGCTATTGGATAAGTTTGCCCGCACTGCATCTGTAGAGAGAGTTTGTGTAATAGCAATCGGCATGTTGAACGGGAGGCACATTCCCTGCAGAAATATTAGTCACTGTTGGGGAGATGAAACAAATGGAGGATCTGGTAAAGCTATTGGATAAGTTTGCCCGCACTGCATCTGTAGAGAGAGTTTGTGTAATAGCAATCGGCATGTTGAACGGGAGGCACATTCCCTGCAGAAATATTAGTCACTGTTGGGGAGATGAAACAAATGGAGGATCTGGTAAAGCTATTGGATAAGTTTGCCCGCACTGCATCTGTAGAGAGAGTTTGTGTAATAGCAATCGGCATGTTGAAAGCAACATGTACAAATGAAAAGATTTGCTAAAGCTGAATATCTGAGACCATCAAAAACAGTTTGAATGCTTGAAAAATGCCAATCAAATGTTTTCTGTTCTGCCAGTTAGTGTTTATTTCGTTTGCACTTACTAATTATTATTTATATCATTACCTCTTATTTATTAAAAAACAAAAAAGAATGAGGATTAGATCCTGTTTTAGGTAAATACTTCAAAACCTTCTTATTCACTTTAATACAAGTGTGTCCATTAAAGTCTTTGTTGAAATATATTGGAAAGATTTTTCTTAACTGGCGTTTTAGACTATTTTAAATTTAAGCAAATAACACTAGGCACTAACGCATGGAGCAGAGACACTTACAAAAATAACTGTACAGGGTTTAAATATTTAATAAAGAATACCAATATTTTATTTCAAATTAATATTTTAATGAAATGAGTCTCTAAGTAAAATTAAGAGAGATCTTTGTTATTGCATGACAACTATTTTGATTCTTGTTTTGTATATTGTTCATTTGAGGCACCATTTTGGGAAGACTTAGCTAAAACTAGCTAACCAGGTTTCTTCCACATAAATATAACTAAAACTAGGTTTGAACTGCTAAACAACTTTACAACTCCTTAAATTTTTTAAAATTAAAAGCATGGCAATAGTTAAAAAATGTAAACAAGTAAACAACATGGACAATTTAATATTTCTTACACTTAAGAAACTAAATCCAATCCTTAATTATTTAACTGGATCACTATTTTTGACCCCAGTTACCGCTCTTTATTTATAAATGAATGGGGAAATCACGTGAGTATTCACCATTTCAACCAAAGTGGACATTCACGTCTGTTGATCTGATGAATTGTACTTTATTGCTGATTTTAACCCTTTTAAACCTCAACAAAATGAAATCTGATCTTCTTGACTTGCACGCGAGTGAGATATCGGTCATGTTTGAACAGTACGTAAAACATTTCACAGTTGACTTGAGCCTTTTTGAGTTTTAAAGTGGATTGATCGAATGTCTATGACTCTACTGTATTATGAAATACAGATTCCAGCAACTAGATGGTTTTGGTGCTAGGCCTAAATGATAAAAAAAAACTTAAGGGTAAGACTTTGGTAAATCAGCAAGTATGGTCAGGGGGCGGACTTTGGGATCATAGTAGAGGCCCTGTAGTGTCTTGGCAATGCAATTGTATTAGTACCGTCTATCTTGTTCTGTAGAGGTTCATCTCTTGCTCTGCTTGATACATTCCGTGTAGACCTCTTGGTCTAGGCCGACTTGATGGACTTGATAGACTTGGTCTTGGTCCGAAGCCCATAGAAAGACAAGTGGGCAAAGTATGAAAAAGAAGCCTCCAACCCTTAAAAAAAAACTTTAACAATGTAGATTGTAGAGACTGAATAAGTTTTCTCAGGTTTGTAAACCAGTCAGAAGTTATGTATTTGCTTATGCACCATACAACCTTATTGTCTAAACTAAACAAAAACACACAACCCAATCTGTGTGTCTTCGTTCACACAGATTTCACAGATTTCTGTGTGTCTTCGTTCTTGTTTGACAGGATTTCAAAAAATATAAATAATAATGATGATACGTAAATAAAATGTTTAGTTTAATTGTAGAGAGAATAACTATAGCTAAAGTACAAAAATAACAAAGGAACATACAAGCTTTAAAAGATTTTGTAGTCATTTTAGAGTGTTAATTAAAACTGCAATGCCTTTAAAAAGTATTTAATTGTAAATCCAAGGCGAATTGTACATGGAACACAGCATTCATTTTGAGAAACACAACATGATCGGTCCTCTTCGTGGTTCATTCATGACACAGAAAATCATACAATCGATAAATGAAAGTTTGCAGCGTAAATGATGGGTTAACAATAAATCAGTTAACCGTCTTTCAACGTATTTTTTAAATAAAACTTTCTGTAGTAACCATTCTTTGTACCACCCTGTCCTAAAGTGGGTCAACCCATTCAATGCGAACTACAGTGTAGAGGATCTGCTGCGTGAGGAGTGTGACAGCGACTTCGTGAGAATCCACACTGAGGCCAACATTTACATAAAATACGCCCTAGCAGGCGACGCGACGCCCAAGCACCCTGGCACCGGATGTGTGAACGTGGATTCCATTTTCTTTCTATCTTTGTTAATGATTGACAACAATTTATCCGTTTTGAATATATTTCAAAATATTTAGAAAATGTTGTGTTTTACTACACCGGGTATTCAAAAAGAATGGTGCAAAACTAAACATGTGGCATTTCTGTTAATTGAAAAAAACTTTCTGCAATAACAGAAAGAGTGTGTTTATAAGTTTATTTTGATACGGTTTTCCTTTGTCCTGGTTGCTTGGTTAACTAACAATGACGTGTTTATAAAACGGCTTCGAAAAAGCAAGACAACATGTATATTATTCGCTTTCGAAATTCGCTCTGTTGCGCTGGCCCCCACGATTGCTGGAATTAACTCGTTGTGATGCTTTGGTGAGGTTTCATCAAAGATTCAGTTTGCTACTCTCCCCTGCCTCAAAATTCGGATGACTTAAGACAGTGTGTAACCTGAGAAGGGCAATCCATACCACAATACATTTTGCAGCGTGTGGGCGGGATTGGAATTTCGCTGGATGTATTCAGGATTTCCAACGCGGTGCTCATATCGAGCATTTGTAGGTAAATATAAACCTTTATAGTTTGTAAACAATTTAAAATAATGAACTGTTTGACACTTTTTGGCACTGTTTTCATGTTTTTGTGTCAATTTGTATGTAATTAAACTAACCTTTTTTTGTAACATACTTTTTGAATCAGAGGAAAAGTATTTCAAAGGAAACAATTCTCTCAAATAAGTCCTCTTTGCTAGATATTCCTGCCACCTAATCCTGCCACCTAATCCTGCCACCTAATCCTGCCACCTAATCCTACCACCTAATCCTGCCACCTAATCCTGCCACCTAATTCTACCACCTAATCCTGCCACCTAATCCTGCCACCTAATCCTGCCACCTAATCCTGCCACCTAATCCTGCCACCTAATCCTGCCACATAATCCTGCCACCTAATCCTGCCACCTAATCCTGCCACATAATCCTGCCACCTAATCCCACCACCTAATCCTGCCACCTAATCCTGCCACCTAATCCTGACACCTAATCCTACCACCTAATCCTGCCACCTAATCCTGCCACCTAATCCTACCACCTAATCCTGCCACCAAATCACTTGACTGGTTAGAGGTTAAGCGGTAGGGAGGATTTGCCAGTTCTAACTTTGCATCTTTGACTCTTTGACATATATTATGATCGCTGCCAGGCATGATAACGCTTGTGAGCCACTGTGTTTGGACGCATCTTCCTCAAATTTCATCCTATCTCTCTTACTGTAATATAGGCCCTCGACGGCTCTCTGACTGGCCTATACTAGTAAAGAGCTCGAGATTGGGTACAGCAAAATGAAGCTGTAACAGTATTGGTATTGGTACAGTATTGGGGGCTTTTGGCTATCCAGTGTGACCAACTTCCCTTCCTTGGTTCCTCCTTGTCTCTTCTGGGGGCTTGACTCCCAGTTGAGCCTGGCTACTCAGTCTAGTCCAAGTCCTTGGGGAGAGTAGTGGATCTTCTTTGCAGCCTGGGACGGGTGCCTGGGAGGAAGGGCCCTTATCCGACGGTCTCCGGTCTGCCGGGCTGAGGGACGAACCGTCCTGAGGCCACCCGACCCCTGAGAGGTTGGAGGCTCTGTGCGATAGCGGTTCCTGTCTGGTGTACTTAGGGCGACGTCAAGTTAGAGGGCGAATCGTCCTGGGGTTATGTCACTCACAGAGCCCGGGAGCTAGGTAAGGTTCTCTGTCCCTTTCTGGAGCGAGGCAGACTGACCCCGCCCTACCACCTTTTCCATCCCTCTTTTCCCTCTTCCCGGTGGCTGCACAATATCCCAAAGGGAGAAATACCTAGCTGGGTATGCCGGGGCCTCCTATTCCCCCCAAAAGCAACAAAAAAACAACTGTAATATAACTTTCTATCGATCTTCATAGAACCGCTCACACACGTTTCTTCGTAATGGCCTTAGCCAACAAACACCAAAAAACTGGGGGTGCATGTAAGGCTTTGAAACAAAACCTTAGTTTTGGTCCAAAACCTTCGTTTTTATAAATACACATTTTCCATTTTATTCTCATTAAATTAATTACGTATTTACCTATGTGTGAGACTATTCCAATTAATTTTATTCTCATGTAAGTGGATACATTTGAGATATAACAACGAAATAGATTAGTAACTATTATCTTAAAAGTATTGAGGAGAATTAAACAACTGCAGAGCAATCAACAATATTTTTGCAAAACGATAGTAAACACTTTTTACTCTTCAAGTACAAATCGTTGAAACAACCAGTGGCTTTTATCGTGTTAAAATCATCTGAATGTTTTTAAACTATGCAAACAATCAGTTCTTTTCGTCCTTACATCTGCTATAGAAAATAGGAACCGAATTAGGGTGGGGTTAAATAAACAGGTTTTATAGTGAATTTTTTTTCTTTTAAAAATAGAACTATGGCTTGATCATGGTAACAACTCGTGATGGTTTTTGCTTTAATCAATTTGATTTGTTAGTAGGTGGGTCTAAACCCGAAATGTTTTTATTCTCAAGTTAGAATGTGTTATTTTCACTTCTCCACATCACCATTTAACACTGCGTGAGTGAAGTACAATTTGGGTACTCTATAAAGCGCTCTTTAAATTAGACTTTAAGTTAGATTTGGTCGTAAAAATCTTAATCTAAAACGTTATTTATGAGTGGGTTTGGGATCAATATCTTCCATTATTAAGCTATACCAGGATATATAATACAGATTTTATTCTTATGATACACAATTCTAATTAAAGTATAATTATATATTAGCACTCAGGCAATTTATAATAAAAGCTAAATTTTCATATATAGGTAATAATTTTAGTTGTCTTTGCATAAAAATTAAATAAGTTTGTTAGTAGTTAAAAATTGTTTTGCGAAATAAAAATGCATGCATTCCCAAGCACCCACCCTGAAGTCAAGACAGTCGAACAAAAGTGGAGTATTCCAAGCAAATAATAATTTTTTTTATAAAAGGCAAATACAAAATACTGTATAATTGGGGTTAAGTTCAATTGAGTTTTATCACAAAATTAGTTTGTAGCATTTGTATTTCAGTAGAGAAAAACGTAAGTGATGAATTCTCTAGCACAGACGATCAGTAAATTACTTTTCTAATTAGTTTATGTAACCCTTAATATGTATAATTATTGCAACCTTACATATAAGTTATATTCGATAAATGTTTGATGATATTTTATTTTGATTCAGAGAGTCTTTATATACAAAACATAAGTTTAATAAAAACAGTTTTTGATTTGACTAGATACAATACAAATTATTGTAATTTTATGAATATAACTTTTAAAAACTTCCTACATGAGTTTATATACGAGGTAAACGATCACCCATTTGCGTGCAGCGACGTAGGGGTTACATTTAAGCGGCGGAGGGGTAGTGAAGGAGGGGGGAGTAAAGGAGGGGGGGGAGTAAAGTATTAATAAAACCTAACGCTTTGAATTAACTGTCTCGACTGTCCACTTTTAGTGTAATTGAAAACTGCATGCAATATCCTCATTCATTTGTCTGCAGCGGACTTCAAAAGGCTGTGGAGAATAATGCTTCACAATTAAGTCAATATGGTGTGTGTGCTTTTAGAGTTATACTTGTATAATTTAATTATGTGTTGATAAGGGTCGTCCTACATTACTTCTTAATCAATCCATATCGCAGGAACGCTGTAACTCAGGAGTCTTTGAAACAAAAATCCTATCATCAAATTTCCTTAAAATGTATAACTGTCGTAGCCTGGTCCTGGTGAAAATTAAAACAGATTTTAATAAAACAATGCCAATACTTCGTAAATGTAGAGGATAAATAAGCATACAAATCAAAACGATTTTCAACCTTATATAGTGTAATTGACAATTGTAAATAAAATAAATAAAGTACCACCGTCACAGAAAAGCTACATACTCAATAAATTCTCAAATAAATTGTATAACAATTAAATGTACAATTCTTTAATCAAAACATGTTCTGTACTTAATTTTACTAAGGCTAAATTTTGTCAGAATTTTAAAATATATGATTGTTCTAGGTTTAAACAATGTACACCTATTGATTCAATAGAATGGAAACGAAACAATTGTGTAAGACACCCACACAAGCTATATGAACTACAGTAATTATAAGTGTAGAATGAGTAAGATGCCCTGGGCCGTCTTGTTACTGACCAAGACCGGATAACACTTTATGCATTCTATACAATTTATTTGTATATAGTCAGGATTACCAACTAAGAGCCCAATGACCAGTGACAGATGCAACCATCATTTAACCTTCACAAAAATATGATTTTGCACGGAAGTTAATAGTTTGAATCAAATAGGTATTCAAATATCTCTATACATTTTGCTATATAATGATTCTGTCACAAGCATTGTTATTGTTATTGGAAATCAATTCACGTTTCTTTGAGCTTGAACAACCGTTTGTTAATATTGTTTTTGTTTGCATGATTGTTATTATTACTGATCGATAGTAACCTAAATTGGAATGAACATGTAGGCAAAATTGTATCAAAAATTAATTCAGGATTGTATGCCTTAAGAAAAATGGCATGTTTATGCAGTGAATCGACTTTCAAATTGATATACCATTCTTACATACATTCTCAAATTTCATTTGAAATTTGTCTTTACGGATCCACTAGGAAAGATAACCTTGATAAAATTCTTAAACAGCAAAAGAAAGCAATTCGAATTATTAAGAACCTTCACCACGATGTATCTTGCAGGGAACATTTCAAAAATCTCAAATTTTTAACAGTTTATGGTCAATATATTTTTGACTCTGTTATGGTATACAAAAATTTAAAAATATACAACACGCCAATGGGTAATTTAATAGTACATTCATACAATACGAGAAAGAAATTAGAAATCATACCCACTCATCATAGGTTACAATTCTATACCAAAAAACCATCCTATGCAGGTGCAAAGTTCTACAAAAAGTTGCCTGGAGAATTGAAAAAAGAAAAAAATACAAGTAGATTTAAGAATAATTTAAAAAAATATATTATCTCAAACAGTTTTTATTCTATTGATGCATTCATTAATTTATAAGATGATTCTAATGTAAAATAATAATTTAATGAATAACATAGAAAATTGATTATGATGTAGACACTATTCATATGTACACGACTGTACTGTTTTTATGAATAAAGAATATTTTGATTTTGATTTTGCATTGAACCAATTCTTGATCTCAGTATTTCTTTGTTATTGTTTAGTAGTTCTATGTATTATTTTTTGTTAACAGTGATGTGCAATCATGTATTTATATTATTATTATCTATCGTATTCAAATTATGTAGTAGCATAAGCATGATTTTTTAGATTTAGTAATTTGGTGAATATTTGTTGTTGTGGATAGTCACATTGTGCATGTATCAATTCTATATCAGACTCGAATATTGCATTTTACAAATTGGCGTTTGCCGTTAATAAATGAAATTAAATGAAATCACGCTCTCAGGAACAGCTTGAGAGAATAGTGAGTCTGACATGAGCCGTCACGTTACGGCGGCGGCGTGAGAGTTTTTACCACCCCTTCCGTGATCATAGTCTTTATGTTACGCTACAGAGCCCCCTCCCCCTGCCCTCCCCACACTCCCCTCCCCATCATACCTGTGTAATACAACGCCATATCACGCCAAGCTGCTGGTCATCCTAGGACACCGGTATTACATTTATTTTTAATCCAGTGCATTCTCAGTAGAAAATAAACTAAAAACCACCAAGGTTACAAAACTGTGCGGTGAATAACTATTTAAACGAACACAAAGTTTAGGGAACATATTGTTACATTAGTGATTATGTATACCAGAGGACGATAGCTAAACAGGATTTGTTACAAATAACTTCTGGGCTTTTTTTGTAGTTTGTATTTTTGTAACAGTTCAAAGGTACAGGTCAGTAAGAAAGGTAAGGTAAGGAAAGGTTAGGGAAGGTAAGGATGAGAAAGGTAATCCAAAAAAGTTCACTTTAACTAATCAGTATATGTAGGGATTACATGTAATCGTACATGCTTGTTCTTAAAGGCTTCTTATAGGTTAGGATAACATTTTGTACCAAACAAGAACAATTAGACAAAGTGTAATAAATAAATATTTGGATTTATTAACGTGATGTTGATTTGACCACGGGACGTTTATTGGTGTTTGAGCGGTAATTTTGAAGAAAATTGTTGTCGTTTGTTTAGGAACAAAATTACCAATAAGTATTGTGAAAATATAAAATGTCACAAATATTTGATACTACCATGAAAATACAATAGCATCTTTTAGAAAACTAGAACTTCATTAGACAAAGTATACAGTACTGCATATAAATGTTTTTTACTGCTTGTTAAAGAATCAATATGCAATTTATAAAATACATAGACACGTCATCAGGTGATGATTTAAACCAAATGGTGTTCGCTGATTTAATCACTAAAATTACCATTGTTGAATGAGTAGCGTGAAAATATAAAATAACGTAAATACACGGTAGCAACCCGTTGGTCATTTGATCGAAAATTGAATTACCACTTTTCATGTTCAGCAATTGATTTCTATGGACAACGTACATGCGATGTTTTAATTACTGCTGAATTATAAATGGATTGATAATGTTGATTGAAAATTCCATTTACGCGGCGCTTGAAGGTTGTTTGGCGCGATTTATATTTAGCTGTGCGATTTTGAGTCGTTAGTTTTCCCATCTATAGTAGCTCAACTTTGTTTAGCCGCCAATTCACAATATCATAATAATAATAATATAATAGCAATTGATGATTGGTTCATAGGTGGAGGGGGGATGAGCACACATTCTTTTACTTTATTAAATTTTTGATAACATATCCCAACTGATATTTAGGCATTGCGTATTTAACAGTAAAACATAACAGTGTTTGACTATAAAAATTAACATAATAAGTATAAATTCGATGTTAAAAGCTTTATTTATTTTTACAAAAAATATCAAATATGTATTTACTTTATATTGCACTTATTTTAACCCCGAGAGACCTGAGGCTATCAAAATTCAGTCACGTGTCCCCGAGCATTGGAGCCCAAATCTGCCCGGGATTGCTTTTAAATGTCCCTGGTTTGGAAATCGGGGTTGACCCTCCCTGAAAGGGTCATCGGAATTCCAGGAAACTCAGCATCATAAGTGCATAAAGAAAGTCATAAGTTATACTATAGTAAAACATGCGGGGAGGGGAGTCTACAAATAAATTTGATTGGTTCAAATAGTATATTAAAATATGGAAGTACATAAAACATAAAACAAAATGTTCAATATCTATATAGGCTAAGCGTTTTAAACCCCAAATATATATAAGTATAAAAACATGAAAATAAACATGAGTACCCTGTTGAATACATTTTTTAATTATACTTGCACTAACATGTTTTGACTTAAAGTCATGATCACAATGCTAATTCATAATGGGCTAACCTAATTAAATCAAACAACCCACTTTTTAATAAAATCATAAATATAACAACAGACTCAAAACGATTGCACCAATAAGGAAAAGTAAAACAGCTGTCTACTATCATAAGCTTATATTTACGTTTTTGTTGATAACACCAAGAGTTAGGTTAGCCCATTATGAATTAGCACTGTGATCATGACTTTAAGTCGAAACATGTTAGTGCAAGTATAATTAAAATATGTATTCAACAGGGTACTCATGGTTATTTTCATGTTTTTATACTTATATTATAGTAGCCCTTTACTGTGAATTTGATTCTCTAATATATATATATATATAATCGAATATAAAATTCAAGAATAATCAACCCATTGATGATACCATTTTATGTGGTTGTACAAGTGCACTCAGTATTCTCAAGTGAATAAAAGATGTGAATAGAATATTTATAGCACATAAATACAATCAAAGAAAGGTTTTAAAAATAAGTCCAAACTACTACACTACACACAAAACGGGGATGACAAATGTATAAAATACAGATTATAAAAGTGAAAGTAACTAAAACATAGGTCATAACAAATATTTAATAGAAATAATTGAATTATTAAATTAGCAAACTCATGACAGAAGAGTTGTTTTGACTACAATCCGTTGTAGCCCTGAGAACTTCCTTACAGGGTTTGGAAGGATAACGGATTGATAGTCAATCTTTCAATAATATTTTTTCATATAATCGATACCCAGTTAATTGTTTACAAATGTTTAGATTGATTAGTAGTGTGGGTTTGCGGGTTTTGCGCCGGAAGTGACGTCATCCGGTCACGTGACCGGATGCGCTGAGTCATGAAAGACGTCATCTGGGGCTGAGCCAGTGACGTAGGCGGTTTTGTGACGAAATGAGTTAAAGTTCAAAGTTCAAGGTCACGGGGAGGTAATTTTAAAAAAGTACTACCTCGCACGCGTAAAATCCGATTGTGATTCGATAGTTTTAATTCGATAAAATATCGAATGAAAATTATCGAATGAAGCAATCGAATGATACGAGTGCGAGGTAGTACTAATACAAATATTACTTTATTTTATTTACAATAATTCATATTACAAATATTACTTTATTTACAATAATTCATGTTTACAATAGTTCCCCGTTGTTGGTTGTCATCGATGTTGTTGATCCGGACGAGTTGCGGCCATCACTTCGCTTTCTGAAGAAAGACGGTATATACTTCGATTCCTGCGCAGAGTCCATGTTGTTTTTTGATGCGTAAAGTTCCAAAGATAAATCGTAACCGGACGCAATGAGAAGTCTTAACTCTTCATTAAAAACCTCGAGGTCTTGGAAAGTCGCCAGATGAATAGAGTCATAATGAATACACCTAATTTTAATGGACATTTTAATACAATGTTTTACGTTTGTGAAGAGCACTCGATGTTCACCAGTCGAGAGCCGGAGGTGTACTGACTATTCGCTAGCTAGCGTTCTGGTATCAAACAAAATGGTGGGGCGGAGAAGATGGCGGACAGCAGATGGCAGGCGGCAGGTGGCAGCTGGTTGCTACTACATTCGCCGCCACAGTAATGCAATCCTTCGGCGTAATTCTTGTAGTTTATCTTGTCGGTTCATTTGATACGTTTTACATCTACATATGCAATAGCTGAAACACTTGCACTTACGACAAGCTTTCCCGTCAACTTGATCGCCTGGTATTTTAAAACATTGTAACTCGCAACAATATGTCTTCAAATTGTTATCGAAAAATAAATTTTTCATAGGTGACACCGACATGTTAGCTGCAGCGTGTGTTAGACAAGACTGAGACTAACTTCACTGCTCCCTCTCTTTTATACCTCTTCATAAGTTAACCCTGAATGAAAGTTCAAGGTCATCCATTTGAATTTTAAAAAAAGCAACACAGCAGTATATAAAATAATATACTGCTGTGTTGCTGTTTTTATTTTTTTTTATTTTATTTTATTTTTTTTTATATTTTCTTTATTAAACAAACATCTTACAATACAATAAACTTAAGTTTAACATTGATAACTAGAAATACAAACAATAAAATACAAACAGAGACATTATGTACAAGGATGCATGATGTGCAGAGTGAGTTCCGTTGAGTTGTTGCCGCTTACACCGTGTGATACCAAATACAACGTCCCCGGTTGAATATCTCGCAAATCTTCATTTTGTAGCAGTTGAACAAATCGTTTTGGAAGAAATACTTGAAACTTCGGCTCATCTCCTGAAGTTAAAGGTGCTTCGCTCAATGAAACTAGAATTGCTTCTCCATGTGTGGTTTCCACTTTCTTGATGTTATGAATAATGTAGTGTTTTTGTTCTTTTAATTCTGAACACTTTTTAGTTAGCAGAAGGTCGGATTTTGAATGAGTGTTGAATTGATCAACCAGTGTTTGTAGAAACTGTTGTGATGCCATCTTCGTCAGTGGTGGTTGCGATGTCTTCTGTGATGTTGCCTCTTAGGAGTCTCGAATAATACTCGTGCCGGAGCGGTGTTGGCTCCTCGTATTTATAGGCCCCGCTACCCCCACCACATTCCGGTTCTTCGCTACCCTCACCACATTTCTGCGTTTGTTCCAAGTAAGCAGCCAAACGATATGCGTTGTGCAATGCGCAGTTTGATTGTCCGTGTTTAGGATCTTTTGCAGCAACACAAATATTACCGAGATTAATGTTAAAGTCCTTACCGATAGTTATATCGAAAACATCACCGTGCGTGTACTTTTGTATCCAGTTCTTTTTTTCTAATCCTCTTGTGTATATATGTGAATATTGTTTGCAGAAGTTAAACATAATACTGTGCAGATTACTGTAGCTTATAAATCCTTCATACCAATGTATGTGATGAAAGTAGTTTGTTATCCATTTGTTTGTACTTTTTGCTTTAGCGTTAAGGTTGTTAAAAGAAAAAGGAGCTTCAAACGTGAATGGGTAAACTACAAATGTAAGCAAATCTAAAATTACTAGTTCCTTGATAATAAACCTATCATCATTATTTCGAAATGCTTGAAATTCTATTACACAAGGCTTTACACTCACTTCTTCATCCCCTCCGCTCATCATGACACCTAACGATCAACTAAACTGTTTTCCACACCACGGTAGGTTAAATACCAGGCCGTACAGTTGCAGGCGCGTTGGTGTATATTTAACGTGGGCACCGTCCCCAATAGGCCTACCCCACGTGTGTTCTTCTTTACTAAGTCAAACTTTAGTCTTTTTTAACTTCTTCTTCTTCTTCTTGTGTTTCGTTTTCTTCTTCTTCTTGTTTCTTCGTTTCTTCTTCCTGTGTTGTTTCTTCTGTAGCTTCTGTAGCGATTTCTACAAGTGGTTCAAAATCCTTTAACTTTCTCCACATGCAAACTTCATGAGGTATTCTATTAAAAATAGATGTATCCACAGGTCCGTACACGATGGTGCTATCAGGTTGTTTTTCCAAGGTATCGACCAAATATTCTTTAATAATAGCGTTTGCAAATACCAACTGTCTCATGTACCTTGTAATAGGTTCCGTTGCGTAGTTTAAAACGTAGAATTCTTCACGTGATAGTAAAATCTTATTTTCATGTTGAGTCAAGTCTCTAATTCGCACTTGTAGTTGTCCGCGATGTTTAACAATATCAATTTCATTGTCACAATCCAAAAGTCGAATATGTGTTTTCCTTCCACACAAACTGTTAGTTAAATAACATTCTATTAAATGCACATGTTTCAAAAATGACTCCCAAGCATTTTGCGAAAATAAAACCTTTTTTGTTCCGTGGTGTAGTATTACTGTAGGGGAATAATCCAATGATTTCATCAATCCAACTGATACACTTTTAATGATGCATGCTGAGATGGGGTAAAAGATTCGCAAAAAAACTTCAGTTAAAATGTGAGGAGGAATATTTTCTTCAACTTTCTTCTTCCTTTTTGGTACTACCTTTGATGGGTCTGCATTACTTTCCTCTTCTCTATCTCTTTTACCAAACTTTAAAAATGCAGTTATTTCCTTGATAATTTCTGCTTCGCTGGTATTATCACGTTCCAATAACGGGGCTATTTCTGCATCACCTTGTACAACAGATGGAGAACTCATTTTGTAGAAGATGTTGCCCATGCGACGATAGACGATCAACTGAAGACCTGCATTGTTGCTCCGCTATTTATAGGTTAGCGACAGTGGCGGTGCCGGTGGTGGTACAACGTTTTACAATACCGTCTTTACGATACCGGTTAACGGTGTGTATGTAACAATTTTATCGTGCAAAATTAAACAATACGCAGATGTATTTGCAGGTACGTTTTCTTGAAATTCCATTTCTATTTTTATATCAACACTAGACGATTTTACAGATTCGTTTTGTTTGGAGCAATCAATTACAACAATCGGAGCTTTCGATTCAAACTGTACGGGAGATAGTAGAGGTGTGTTTGTTTTGCCGTAATATGAATTTTGGAACCTAGCGTACATATCGTATAAAACACTGTACCTTTTTTTATCAAAAGAGATATTAAAGTTGTCGTAGGGAAAGAATTGTGAATTCAGGAACACTTTACAGTTTGTTAATTTACAATGGTCAAATTCACCAGCATTTTCAGTTAATATACTTTTTTTCTTTGTTTGTAATCCAAAGATTACATATCTCGCTTTTTCCAAATGAGTAGAAGTTTTTACAGTCCATGTATGCCGTTGTGTTGAAGGTAAAACGGGGTATTCATGAAACTCCCAGCTTCTGAATGGCATTACAATGTCTCGATCTGATTTTAACTTTCTTAATAATGTAATCCTGTGTTCATCATTTAGTCGCACATGTGGTACTCTCCAAACAATCTTGTCTAATGTTAGTTTCCAGTCTAAATTGGCTTCAGTTGTTCCAGCAGATGCTTTAATAATATCATTATCGTTTGATGACCTTAATAAAACTAGTTCTTGTTTTACATTTATTATTATTCTTCTGTAATCTTCAGCAAATCCTAAAAGTAATCTTAAAGGTACGTAAAAATCAAAGTTTCCCGAAGCGTCAGGAGTAATTATACTTTTGTCTGGTGCAACCCATCCTGCAACAGCTAACAGATTCTTCTCATTTAGTGTTAAAGACGCTAATCCTTTTAATGTACTGGAAATTCCAACCTTTTTTGTTGAATCGACTGTAACTCCTGAAATTTCATATCTAATCTCGTCAAACAAAAATGCCATAGGATTATTTATGAACGGAACAGTGGTTCCAACAGTACCGTCAGCTTTTGTTACTTTTCCTTCAATATATAAATAACTTTCGCATGGAAGAGTATAAATGTCTTGTTGTTGTATAGGAATCCTAATTTCATCGTTATTGTTTAATTTGGACGAAGCGTAAGGGTTGTGCGTGTGATATTCCTTTTCCCATAAGGTCTCGTCGAATGTTGGGCCCTGCGCTATATCCAGTATATCCATTGTTAATGACCTTTAATCCAATTTCTTCTAGAAAACGAATGTTGTCACTTGTTAATCCTTCTACAGCTGATGAGCTACTGACCTCTTTGCTGGTTGGCTCTCTCTTTTTAAATGATAACCCCATTATCTAAGCGGATGATTTTATATGTATTCTTACAGTAATAGCTTCTCCTCGAAAGTCAATAAGGTTTCCGTCTTGGATCCACTATGTTCAGCACGATGTCTGAAATGAAACTGGTGTTTAACGGTAGGTTTTGAGGCTTTTCTACTATCTTGAAACCCGGTGCGACTGATGGGTAGAATGTGTGTAATATATGCCGATTCTCTCCATCTCTGTAGGATCCTTGTATAATGTTACATGTAATGTCTATGCTGTTTACTTTGATGATCGTCACAGTTCTATTCCCAGAATGAGTTGTATTAGGTTCTAATACCTTTGTTTCCTTAGAAAACCCCAATAAACTACCAATTGAACGTTCTTGGCCAAAATCAATATAATACTTAGAAGTAATTTCGGCTTTCATTGTATTGTTATTGCCTTTTATCGTTATATTTTCTTTTCCCATATGTTTTTGTATAACTTCATTTATATTATCAATTTCATAAGCTCCTCTTGGTAAACTGAATTCTTCCAAAGCTGAATATTTTCCTTTATTATCTTTTGTCTTGTAATAATGTATTTTGTTATTAATTCCTTCACTAACGTTTGGAATAGAGTTATATGTTGTTAAATCCAATAATGCGGCTTCCCATAGTCTTCCTTTTTGCAAACGTAGCGCTGGAAACAGAATACTGCGCAAAGTACATGAGTTACCGGTTAATGACACTGTATACGAAGACATCTTAAAGTTGACTAACACTTTTAGCTAAAAAGTCTAAACATAAATGACCGCAAATGGATGTATCATCAGGTTGTTTTCTTGTATAATTGTAAAAAACATTTTCTGCCGCACGAAAGTATTGTTGAAGTTCTTTCGGTGGTGGAAGGTTTCCAAAACTGTCGAAATAATAAATCGTTTCACCAAGTTTCTTGTAACACACCCAATGAGTGCCTAATCCTTCACTATTATCCAAATTTACTATACCAGTCTCATTTTTCCACATTTTAACCGGTAATTCATCTTTCATAAATACTCCTCTAAAAAATGGGATTTTCAAACAAGAAGCATACGTAATCAGTTCTTCATTGGTTAATTCTTTGTTTTTAATTATTAATTGCTCTTTCTTATTTAATACACACGATACGGTCTTAGGTATAGTCCTCCTCCCTTTTTTATCATTGACCATATTGTTGGTTTCTTTTTACCTTTACCACTAGTAGATCGACGTTTTCGTCTGATATTACCTCCTTGTTTCTTAGCGGGTCTTTTCCCACGCCTTCTTCTCTTTCCTCCTCCTCCAAACGTAGTTTTTGCTTTCATTGCTGCTGTTACTGCTAAAGACGCTGCTTTTTCACCAATACTCGCGTCACTAGATTTTACTCTTTGCCAAGCTTTCTCAGAAAGTGCTCTATCTGCTATTGATCTATTTTTTGTATCACCAAATTTGGAATACGCTATATCGTGCTGTTTACAAGCCTGATCAAGCTTATTTATTCCAGGATCTCCTCTAGCAAGCCGTTTCTCTAATTTGGTTCCAGGACCACAATATTGATATCCTCCAGGTAAATGTAATTCCACAGGTAATAAATCAATCGCCTTGTTAACTATAGCTCCAACCGGTTTACTTAATAGAGAAAATGCTGTTGATGCTATTCCCCTTCCTCTCTGTAATCTCTCTCGATTATGACTGATGCGTTTAGCCCTCGGCATGACTATTTATAGCCAAACTTACAATCAGTAGGTGCACTCTATAAATGTTTTACAATGAATGTAATATTAGTCTTGGCTTCTTGTATTATATATACTGTTTAAAATCCATTTATTATATAGAAATGGATTAATTAATTAAATGTAGACATAATAAATAAAAGTAGTAAAAATAGAAATAAGGTGTAATTGAAGATGTTTCAAATGTTTCTCCGCTGGTGATGGTATCGTTGTTTTCGGTAAAATGAATAAAATCTAAATAGTTGTCATGTTCCCTTAAAAACTTGCCACTTAATCGTTGGTAATTAAATAACACATTCCAGTCTAGTTTATCTTTAAAATTGTCAATGTAATTTTCAGAGAGATTTTGATATTTACTTATTACTTCCCAACAGTTATTAAAATTTGATGTCATCTCTACAAGGAAGTTTTCTGAAAACTGTTGTCTTTGTAAAATATGAATCCAGTTAACTCTGTGAAAATAAATTCTTAACATAGTCATTGTGAAGAGGTAGTGTATGGAAAGTTGTTCCCAATCCATATATCTATCAAACCGTTGAACAAAACCATCTGTCAGCACTCCTTGGGGAAATCTCGGCTCTTGAGATATTAAACTCCACGCAGTAATATTGGATTCCATCATCCTCTCTGTGTCATCTCTCGAATATAACTGATGCTTTATCCCTTATCATGGGTATTTAAATTCTTTTTTCTCTTATATAATCTTCATCGTTTTCTGTTGGTTCATTAATCACATTCACTTTATCCCCCTTTCCTAATGTCTTGACTTTAGAAGGCTCAGACGGTTTATCTAATTGATTAGGTTTTTCTGGATTGTGTATCTTTTTCCAGTCTAAATAATTGTGGCTGTCAACATCTGAAGCTACAGCTCTTCCTGAAGCCCGATGGATATAATTAAATAAAGCTGCACCAAACCTTTCCATATGTTTTTCATATTCTGTAGTCCATTTCTTGTGTACTATATCAAATATTTTCTTATTTACAGCGTCTCCATCCTGCTCACAATCACCTACATTTGACAATTTTAATTTTTTTACATCATAGCTTGTATCAGTTTCATTCTTTTTGTAAATCGTTAACAATTTTAAAGTCGCTAAATTTACTGCTTCACCATCATAAATGGGATGTTTTATATTGCTTAACCTTTTACCGGAAAATCCCCAATGGTCTTCGTGTACAATCGGGGTTCTTTTATCCATGTATTGTACCGTAACCGCATCAGAAGACAAAAGCGGATCACCAACATTTTGAATTACTTTTCCTTCAAAATTATAATTACCATCAGGTGTTAACGGAAACCCAGCTCTTTTTTCACTATATCCAGATTTTACTCCAAACTCGGAATACCGTCCAAACTTGTCCACACTCATGATGTAACTGAATCGCTATCGTTTAGGTTCTTACTATATATATATATATACGTCTACTGAACAATTATTTCTCGTTTTCGCAGTTCATCAACCAAAGCTACCCATTCGTTTTCTAAACCAGTGTGCCCGGCTTCCATAGCTTCATGTAATAACCTCATTCGATCAACTAACTTATTTATATCGTTGTAATATATTATATTGGTTTTATACAAATTTTTTAATAATCCCCTTCCAGATGTAGTAGGATCAGTTGTTTTTCTTTTTTTATGCAAAACATTTAATTCAGCAGAAGATAAAGCTCTTCTTTTAATTGGAGCTTTATTTGATTTCGAGGGGAAAAGACTAGATATAATGTTTGTGTATTTTATTGACCTGTTTCTATGAATAGGTAGTTCTTTGGAATATTTTTTTCTATGTGCATTTGTATACTCTAGTATATTTTTAAACAATTGTAAATCCTTTTTAGTAAATTTACCAGGATTATTTTTAAAGATGAGTTCAAACAAACCTGTTGTACCTTTATATTTCTTATCACCAATAACTATATCATCATTTTCGTTTATATCTAACTTTCTATCTCCAATCATTAATCCTTTATCCTCTATTCTAGCTCCATATGTATGATAATTTCGATTAGCATGTGTGCCATGTAACATTTTTAATGTATATTTTCTTCCAAGTGTTCCTTTAAACATAATATCTGTGCCTAATTTGCTTAAGTTGGATGGGTTGATATCCTCTTCTTCTGCTCTTGTATCTTCCGCACTTGTATCTTCTGTACTTGTATCTCCTGCAATGTTCTTTTCCCTTAAATCTCCTATATCTCCGCTTTCTTCATACTCGTCGCTTTCTTCAGATGTTTGTAACTGGTCAGAACTTTCATCATTCTGAAATTCTTCTTCATATTTGGAAATTGGTAGCATTTTGTCTCCTTCGAAGCGAAATGAAGGTCTTTCCATATTTTGTGCTAATCGCTTTAAAGGTTCAGTAACAGGTTTGAATGTTGTTTCTAAAAATTGCTCTCTTTCATTTATACCTGATTTTAAAGCTCGGTTTTTTTGTCTAATAGAATCACTAAGTGATTTTATTTCCTTTAATAGCTTTTCCTGGTTAACCATCTTCACACCTTGACGACTTGTACAGTAATACCGCTAATCAGTGTATTAAAACGAATTTATCAAAACCTATTCTATAACGACCATCTTTTATAGCTTGATCTTTCATAATAACAAAAAATCCATACTTTTCCGCCCATGCTTTTCCGCAAAGCTCTTTAAACTTTTCAAATGGCATATCCGCATTCACATGATCGTTATATATATGTTTTAGGTTAGTATCATCTTGTTTGAATACAATTAGAATATTTGCATTATCTCTGATAAGTTGTTTTGGGATTTTGCTATAAGTTTGTCCTATATATATGCTGTCGATGTTATTATGTCTTCCCATGGCAAAGTAGTTTCTAATAGTATCCTGATTTTCACAAGATACATCGTCAAATATAAATACAGAATACGGCTTCGCTTCGTTTGGTTGCATAATGCTATCACTAGCGTTAAATTTGTAAAAATTAACATCAGACACATCAGATAGGATTTTATCCAGCAATTGATACTTTGGTTGATGTAGAGACTTTGAAAAAATATATAGGTTACTAAACCTTAATCCCTGCGGATTAGTGATCAAATTAAAGACAACATTGGTCTTTCCACAGTTTGAGGGGCCACTTACTATACATCGAACAGTGTTTGGAAGTAAACTACCGTGTTTACCATTGTTGATTTTAACGTTATCCACAGTTAAATCATCTATGTTATTAATATTGAATCGATCTTTATGGTGAATAATCTCCATCCTGCTCAAAGGTTAACGATGAAATGAGTTGCTTGTATTAAACCAAGTCCTTTATAGGTATCCACGAATCCTCAGTTTTGTTAAACCCTAACCACCGCACTTTAACTGCGTCCTTTTTTCTTTGTAACACTTTTTCAACAAGATATACATCACCTACTGTTGACTTTAACATTTCATGTCCATAAAATGCACCTTGCAACAAATCTCCTTTGTTATCTTTTAGGATATACGTTTCAGGTACAGTCGGTTGCACTTTATACACTGTAAAAACTTCATTCGTCCAATTGGGAAGGTATTTTTTGGTAAACACTCCCTTATATTTACTAATCCGTACTTTATCACTTACATTAAATTTTCTTGGCTGCATTTTTTCTACTTTAGGCTTTGTATTTTTCTTTATGCGTTTTAATACATCTTTTGCATTTCTTCTATTTACTTTGTTAGGTTTCATACCAATAGTTCTATGAAACCTGTTGTTATAATCATTTATTAATTGTGGTAAAACATCATACCATACGTAAGAACCTCTTTTTGAAAATTGTTTATACAGTGCTCTTTTTAAGGTTCTATTAAATCTTTCTATAATAGCAGCTTTTTTCTCTGAATTTGTAGAATAATGATTTATTTTATATTTATTCATTAACTGTGCAAAGTTTGTATTAAAGTATTCTGTTCCATCATCAGTTTGTAAATGTTTAATTTTGTTTTTATCTCTTTTTATGGCTATTTCCATGGCTTCTGTTACGCTTTTACCAGTCTTGTCCTTTAGAGGCAAAACGTCTGCAACTTTTGTAAAACAATTAATAATTGTGAGTATATATTTAAATCCTTTGTTTATTCTGCTATGCGGTCGCATTTCAATTAAATCCGCTTGATATAGATCATTTATCCCTTTTATAACAGTATTTCTTCTTGGAAACTTTATTCTTGCAGGTTTGTGTAGTTCATTAATAATCTTCTCCTTCAGGTCTGACATGATGGTTTCACGAAGGCAGCTGATATGGTATTAAATATTCTTTTGTATAAATCTGCTTATATATATACATATAGTTCAAGGTCATTCAAAACTTGTGTAAAAAAAGGGGAAACACAGCTTAACATTGCTGTGTTTCCCCTTTTTTACGGAAAGGAAAAGGATAGAGGATCTAGGACGATGAAAGGGTTATTAGTCAATAGGGTTGAGGGAATAGTGACCGAATGGTAAAGTGTGGATGTTGTCTGGAAGGGTTTGTCTTTTGTCGTCATTACAGGATAGCGCCTTTTTAACTTCAGTCACGCTGTACAGCTGATGGTTAAAACTTCTGATGGTGTTGAATTTAGCTGTAATGATGTTATCCTCAAATAAGCATTGCTTGTAGTGTTCAAAATGCACTTTCTTCTTTAAATATAAACTCTTTACACCTTTAGCTTTCTTAATATAGCTATTCTTCTTTTCTTCTACTTCTTTTTCATTATAGAGTTTCAAAGAATATAGTTTAGACATCAGTGCAACAATCTCTTCAAGCAGAACACCATTAGCCTCATCCTTGAATTTGCCTAGTACTTTTTTGTGTCTGTCATTGTCGTAGTTTGGATGATCTTTTGGATAATCAGAGAAATCAAAGTCGTTCTTGTAAATAAATGTACGTAAATCTTGATACATGTCCAATGTTACTATGCGATATATAAAAGCGTCAGTGTCCATATATGTAATAGATATATTTTCTCTTCCGTAGAACGCCACCATTTTGTTGTAGTGAAAATCGTACATGTGTGTTTTTGAGATGTCCAAGATTGACATGCCTATATACAAAGGACGATCCATCTTCACACTCGTCTTCTTCATGGACACTGCTACAAGTTTTTCATTAATAATTATAGATGTTCCAAAATTTGGCTGCTGTACTAGTTTCTGTAATTTTTTTGCGTCGGTAACAAGTTTAACATTTTTGTGTCTTCTTTTGTTTTCCAATGTTTTTCCAAATATCGCATTATTCATTAATTTAAAGAAATCTTTTTGAAAGTCTGATGTAGCTGCTGCTCTTCTGATGGTATTTGAATCAATGTAGGGTTTCAACCAGCATGATTGAAAAAATTCCAAAACTCTATTAATTTTTGTTAGACGTAGTCCTAATTCGATAGCTTGTTGAACCACCCAAAAGTGAGCCACGTAGCGTTGTTTATTATTTAATGTCATCATTAATTTGGGGTGTTTTCCAATTGGTGAAATTTCTGTTTTAGCAAGAAGTGGAAGGTCATAATGAAGATCATGTAAATTTTCTGGGTATTCAAAATCGCAATCCAAAATATATCCAGTGTCACCATGTTTCGGAATTTGTAAAATATCGCCAATAGAGTCGGGATTAATCCATTTAAAGTTATCAAAAGGAAGTGGGTTTGGCATTGCCCATCCGTACAGGTTATTTGCATCGAAATATCCTAAATAGGTTGACGGTTTGGTTTCATCGTAATCGGGTAGGTATTTGTTGTTGGCTTTGACATGTCTGGTAACACTTTGGGTCAATCCGCCTCTTACTCCAGCTTCAACCATTAAAACCATGTCAATGTCTGTTAAAAGTTGGAGTTTGCATTTTGTTTCTTTTAACATGGCTTGCCAAGCTAATCCTGGTGAAGTATACGAATGTAGAGGGTCCAAACCGTATGCAGCAAAACAGGTGTTTCGGAATTCTTCCATTACATCACAAAGAAGAGTTACATCTAGTTTGACATAAAAGTCCGAGTAATCTCCTAAGGTCTTCATATCTAACTCGTTCCATACTCGACGTGCGTGTTGATAGTCCTCAAGTGATATTTCCGAATCATTAAGTTTGTTTTTGAAGTGTTCTGGTGAAGGTAGTGATGTTTCATCAAATCTATGCAGTCCATCGATGTAATCATAGGGGAAGACTCCTTTTCGAAGAACCAAATCCATTTTACTATTGGGTACAATTTTGCTTGTTTCTATCAAATCTGTTCTTCTTAGATTTTCAGATAATTTCATGAGGCTTGAAGGCATAAATCTAAATGAATCAACAAACCTTAATTTAATTTTACCCACCTTTTTTGAAAAGCTTATAAATTTTTCCATTGTAGTAGCCAAAACGTCTATTGCTCCATTATCTCTTCCTAGTTCGGGGATTATGAAGTGCGAATCATAACCACTCAGATTGTGCAGAACTACGGGGATAAAATATGGTAGTTTGTAGTTCAAGTTGCAAGCGTTACAGGCTGCACCTCTGTACGCTCCCGTAAGATGATCGTGGTCACGAACTTTAACGTTATCCAGTGTAAAGGTGTTATTACATAAATAACACGTTGTTGTTGAATCATAATGTTGAAGTTCTTCTTCTTCCATAGGTGACATGGGTACCTTTGTTCCATACAGTTCTTCTACCTTTGCAGCTATGTCATACAAATCATCGACAAAGTATTTAGCTGCTTCTTCACCGCGATAAATCTTTGGAGAAGATGATAGTCCATATTTTTGAAGATGGTCTTCAGTCAACGTGGATTTAATTAGTATGCAATAACTGTTTGGTGAATGAAGTTGGTATTTGCTTCTTCTTGTAACGTCCTCTTCTTGTTGTTCAAGCGGATGTAAAGAAGACTCGAAATCAGCGTAAACAACAACAGGTACACGGTATTGTTGTATTACTTTGTCAAATTTTATCTGCGCTCTGCTAGGATGCGGCAATTTAATTCTTACTTCATAGTTTCCATTACATAACCGCTGGTGTTCTACTAACCAATCAGACCCTCCCCTTCTTAGTTCTTTGTTCACGTGACAAAAACATCTTTTGCAAATTGTCATCTTTCTTTTATGCTTAGATAATTGATTAGAAACAAGACTTTCAAATTTTTTGATATACACAAAGTGTGAAATATCACCTTTAGTAATTAATAACAAATCGGTATGATCTCTGCGCTCATTTGGTGTTATACGCAAGGGGTACAAATTGTTTGTCGAATCCAATCCGAAGAGGTTGACAGAAGCTGAAGGATTTTGTTTTTCAAATTTTGAAACGTCTGTTATAGCAACAGGGTAAGTCATCCCTTGGAAATTATATCTATGTTGTACTTCTTCATAATAGTGACTTGGTCTTTCCGGATGAATTGTTACATATTTGGCCAACATAGCATATTTAAAACACTCAGTATCTTGATTTTGTACGTTGACGCAGGATAAGGTATTTCTAATCTTTGTTGGTAGAGGAATGTAGCTACTTCCTCGAATTCCATAGCCGTGTTTGTGTACTCTTAAGTCTAGCCCTGTGATGCTTAACAAATTCCATCCAGAGCCTCTTCCTTCATGTTCTTGTATTTTAGTCATTAGCTCTTCAAAACATTCAGATACGATTGAATCAATATCTGACGAAAACATAATAGTTCGGTTTTTGTTAAAAACCCTCTCGGTGAAGTTTCATTTTGAATGTTTGTAAATAAAGCATCCATTAATAGTCCAAAATTAATAAAATTTAATCTTTTTAATTCATTTTGCAAAGTGTTGCTTACCAATCCTTTTGCGTTATTTAAAAACTCTTCGAGTTGTAATTTTGCATTGTCAATTTTGAAGTGGGTTACTACATTACCCGGAAGTGCTCGGGCATGTAGTTCTACATTTACTGCTGTTGATGCTGAAGGACGGTGAAGTGTAGACAGAGCATGCGTAGAAGTCGATGCAGCTGATGATGTTGAAGGATGATGAAGTGTAGACAGAACAGGCGTAGAAGTCGATGCAGATGATGATGATGATGTTGAAGGACGGTGAAGTGTAGACATAGCAGAGGTAGAAGTCGATGTTGATGGTGCATATTGAATAACACTAGGTCTGGAATTTTGGTGTTGAGCTAACATTTGATCTATTTCTTTCAATTCTTCTTCTTCATATTCTTCATTTTGGTTTTTGTTATGTTTCAGTTCTTTATGTATCATTAAAATAAATTCATCCTTAAATGAAGACTTGCAAATATCGCAGCGATGCATAATGTAGGTGCGATCTCCACAAGGGTCAAGGAAATAATGAACAACACTGCAAATACCCCTCTATTTATACCCTAGCAAAAGTAATGGGGGTACGTATTACGTTAAGTTTACTATTTTTTTTTTTTTTTTTTTTTGCATTTTATATTTACTATTGTAGCTGGAGGCTACAAATTTCTGTATTTAGGTCAAGGTCATTGAACAAATTTACCAAAACGGGGAATAGAGCAGTAAATGATTTTATATTAAACCATAAACTGATCTATTCCCCGCTCTGTATTTAACTAAGACAATTTTCTCCAACAGAAACATTTGATAAATTTTAAACTCGGATGTGAAGTTGGATTGTACACATTGCATCTTGATCAACTAAAAATTTCATAAAACAATAGGGATCTTCAGTTGTAGATTCATCTTTAACATATTCAATAGTCAACATTGCCGAACGAAGATCTTGTGGAATTACGTCGACTTTTATGAGTCGCCTTTCGAGTTCGAACCGTTTTGTTATTGATGTAAGTTTTATCACATCATCGATATCGATGAGGGGAAAGCTGTAGCAAACGGAGTTTCCTGGTGGGTTCATCATGTCTATATGATAAATATACACTGTTTCATCGTCTTTAAATAGACGTTCCCCCACCATTAAATGTATAAGTTACCCCACTTTTTTAATCATGTAAATGGGTCAAGGTCATACAACGATATTACCAAAACGGGGAATAGAGCAGTAAGTGATTCTCACTATAACCACAAACTGATCTATTCCCCGCTTTGTATTTAAAGTAAACTATTTGAAGACAACAAAAACTTATTCAGATTCTTCCGATGATAATGATGATGATGAGCTCATATCACTAAATAAGCGACGACGAACACAAAAGTTCCCTGTGACTGGATCTAGAACTACATCATCGATATTAATACTGCTTGGAGGGGTTTCACTATCAACAAGGTCCATTTCCTCCAAGCAAAGCAACTGATGATGAAATTCCGGTTCATTATTATCGACATCGTCGTCGTCAGTCAACAGCTCCAACAGCTCCATCTCTCCAAGATATGGTTCACTGCTAGCAAACTCACTCAGTAGTTCAAGATCACTAAATAGTTCACCTTCCATCTCTGAATCATCTTCGTCTTCATCTTCGTTTAAATTTAATGGAATATTTTTAATCAATTCTAGTATAGTCTTCTTAGAAGGGAAAATGTTATCTCTGGGCGACATGATTCCAAGTAGCAGACTGATTTACCACTAATACGAAACCACCTTTTATACATGATTTCGGTGGTGGTGGGGGTAAGTGTTGAAAGTGCAAGTGGTAGGGAAAAGTGATAGGGAAGAGGTATTATTGTAACACAAATGATTAAGTCCTGTAAGTGGGTCAAGGTCACCTTATCCTATTACCAGAACGGGGAATAGAGCAGTAAGAGATTCTTATTCAAACCTCAAACTGATCTATTCCCCGTTCTGTATTCCCCCCCCCTTTGGCGTTTTATTTAGTTTATGAGGTTGTGTAATAAAGGCACAGTGTGTAGCCTTCTTGTAATAATTGGACAATTTTTTTCTTCAAAGGGATTGGTTTTACATCTATTTTTACTTCTTCTGTTCCACGAATACCCGATCCTTTGACCTGAACATGTTGGTACTCCGTTAACAGTTGGTAAACACGCTGGATAAAAGTATCCGCTTTAGCAGTAGAGTCAATATAGTGGAGGTATACCATGGTAGGTGCTCTCTTGACGCAATTCAGAACCAAAGTGATAATTGTCTCTGTAACATCGGGCTTATATACCCATCGTTTTTTTTTGTTTTTTTTGCTTTAATTACAGGTTTGGAACAATATAAAATGTTATATTAATGTTCCATCCTTTATCGACTAACCTTACCATATTACCAAAGATTTTATATAACTTTCTACTGTAGTTTGTTTCAAATGCTTCATTTTCACTACTATAAACTTCACCTGTTGGTCTCCACATGTACAATTGACAACTAACCTCTATATCAAGATACCGTAGCAGTAATCTCCTTACAGCAAGCACCTGATCAATGTTTTCTACCCGTCTGCTAACTATTATAGTTGCTGCAGAGATAGAAGTAGTGGATGCATTCATTTTCAGCAGAGTACTAATTTTTACCAGCGATGGAGAACCTCCTTTATACTTAGTTTAGGTAGTGGTGGGGGTTAGGAAAAGATATTGTTGTGAGAAATAAGAAGATCTTTCATTATTTTTTATCAAACGAATATTTTCTAAGTCCCAAGGTCATTTACACCAGTTGCCAGAACGGGGAATAGAGCAGTAAGTGGTTCTCACTTGGACCGCAAACTGATCTATTCCCCGCTCTGTATTTTAAAGTAAACAATAACTCTTCTCACTATTGAGCAGCCTTTGTTCTTTGAAGCTCAAGTTCTAAGTCTGCAACCAGGCGAAAGTCTGCATCATGCTCCTCCCATTGTTCAGGAGAACGCGGTTGACCACACCACTTAGTAAAGGCGTACCTCATCGCCTCATTGTACTCCTCCAGGATAACATGATAGGGTCTTGGTTGTTGCGTTGTAGACTGCATCGGTGATGTAGTTTGTTGCGGTTGAGACTGAGCACCATTTTCTGCAACCTTATTAATTTTATAAACCTCAGTCATTTCAGCAGCCTCAACAATCGCGTACAACTCCTCTTCGCTAATTTCCTTTCCCCATGTGTTGCTGTTGACGCTCATGACGATACAACTAATAATTATATTCCGAATCTCTCGCTTAAATACCCGCTTACCCCCTCCCCTCTTTACTGTTGAATAATGTCTTTAATATAATATTTCTCCTTTTTCCATTTAAGTTTTATCTTTGACTTAGTGCAATATATCTAAGTCCGTTATTTAGGTCAAGGTCGTTGTAGCATTGTAAAAAAAAAGGTGTGGACAACCTATTTACACTCTGCAGCATAAGCTACAAATTGTAAATAGGTTGTCCACACTTTTTTTTTAATTTGGAAAAGACTATTTTTAATTTGGAATACACTTTTTAATCTTTTTTTATTTTAAATGTTTTCCACACACTGAAACCTGTATCATTTCGAATTAAATAGTTCTGTTTGGTAAGTTCTTTGACGTGGAGGTCCATGCCTCTAGGCAACTCTACATAGTACAATTTACCTTCACATTGAACCACCACCTTTGCAAAGCCCTTTGATTTAACAAAAAAGTATCGTTTATTTCTACAAAGCCTATTAATTCGAATTTTGGTTGGTCTCACTGTTGGATGGGGTGTAGAAAGAGAAACGGTGCCCTTGTGATTTTGTTTTAAATGTGATCTGCATACTTCTTCATTTAAAACACAAGACTTAGCACAACGTTCCCCTTTCCTTGCACCTTTTTTAAAACTGTAGCTGCATCTTGGTGCAGGAAGTATAGACTGCCTTCTCAAGGTTTTTAATTGTTGAAATTTCTCTGAAGGAGATTCGTTGTTAATACAGATCACTGAAGGACGGGAAAGGACACTTACAGAAGGTGTAGAAGGTTTGGTAGGAGAAGAAGAATGTAGACTTGCAGATGGTGTTGAAGAGCCTGGTGTAGAAGGTGGAAGAATGCTTGCCAGCGCCTGCTGAAGAAGCGAAGGAGCTGGTGAAGCCAAAGATGGTGCAGTTGTTTGCTCATCCTTCCTCGGTGATGGAGAAGGTGAGCGAGAAGTAGCCGAAGAAGATGAAGACGACGAAGACGGTGAAGAAGATGAAGAAGATGAAGAAGCGGACGGGGGAGCAACGAGGTTTTCTTGAAGTGGTTGCGGTCGTGGTGCAGGCTCCTCAGGAACAATGCATGATAATATTAACGCCTGCCGAAGGATGGAAGGAGCTGGCGGAGCAGATGACGGAGCAGGTGAAGAGTGCTCAACCTTCCTCGGCAAAAGTTGCTTCCTACGGTCAGACATCTCGGGAACTGAACTGCACTCGTGATGTGTAAGCAGCAGAATGATTTTACCACTGGTGAAAACCCTCCTTTTATACCCAGTTGTAGAGGGGAAGGGGGGGGCTTTAGAGGTTAGGGAAGGAATATTGTTGTAATGTTTTACTAAACGAAAATTTTCTAAGTCCCGAAGTGGGTCAAGGTCATCTGAACATGTTGCCAAAACGGGGAATAGAGCAGTAAGTGATTCTCACTTGGACCACAAACTGCTCTATTCCCCGCTCTGTATTAGGAGAAGAGGACTAGCTTAAAGCTCGCAATTATAGGCAAATAAACCTGATAACGGAACACTAACCTCTCCCCCGAAAAATTATTCACCCAACACACAAACGATATAGTCAGTTAACAACAGTCGCGCACTCTGAAACCGCAAGGACGTTCATCACTGTGTAGGCGTCAGAGTACTACGAACCGAAGTACAATAATACCTGACCAAGGTCCCCTTAAGTTTATTTCCCCGATGATGTATCCTCCAAGATAAGCAAAATGGTCAGTTAACAACAGTCGCGCACTCTGAAACCGCAAGGACGTTCATCACTGTGTAGGCGTCAGAGTTTTACGAACCGAAGTACAATAATTACCTGACCAAGGTCCCCTTAAATTTAACCAAAAATAAGCAAACTGACTGAATCTGTTTCTCGTGAGTAAGGGTTAAGATAGGTAAAGTCATCCGGTTTGCGCGCCGTAATGACTTAAGGTCGGTTTTCGTGCCATACCTTTTTGTAAGGGGTTAGGAAAGGTGTTTATTTGAGAAACATAATCTCCCCTGAGATATTTAAAGACATAAGGTCGGTTTTCGTGCCATACCTTTTTGAATGGGAGCGTGAAAGAAAAGTACATATTTCATTAGTAAATAAAAAACACTTCAAAAACACTTTAAAACCAACACCAAACTAACTACAGTTAAACTAACTACATTTACTAGCAGCAAACTACAAGCGTTATTCTAACATGCTTAATAATACACAGACATGCCTTAAGCTAAGGTAGCATCTCTAATATATAGTGGTACCAACTCTATACTAGAGATACTATTGCGGACAGCGCGGGCAAACAGCTAGCTAGGCTGTCGGCCTGCGACTGCGAACCCTCTGCGGGCTGCTCCCGCTTTTATAGGAATATATCGGGGGGCTTCGACAGTAGTTTGTTCTAACGCTGTATAGCACACTTTGAATTGCTCCAAGTCCGGTAACTGGGTCAAGGACACGTTAAAATATTTTGTAAAATAGCAAAGGTGTTACCTTTGCTATTTTACTTTGGAAGAAATCTGTACTACGTTTAAACAAGGGAGACTGTTATCCGTTTTACGCAAAACTCCTTGCACGATCTTTTGATAAAATGGAAAAGATTAATGCCGGAGGGCGATTCCCATTCCACCAAAATACAATGCATATCATTTCTATGCAACGGTCTCAGCTCTATTTTTACTTTTAATTTAATGCCTCGAAACTCATAAGTAAGGATGGACAGAAAGGCTTCTGAAATAGCAAGCTCGGAAGGAACAAGCCAAGTGTTTACACCTACAGCTTCCATAGCGATATGATGATTTTTACCACGCTGTTGCAGTATATATTAAATTTCCCCTTCCATAAATTTTGTGCTAAAACGTGGTTGTGTACATTGAATGTTTCTTGAATATTTTCTAAGTCCTAATCTAGGTCAAGGACACGTTGAAGATAAAAGCATTAAGTGTTAAGCAAACTACAAAACATTAAATGTTAAGGAAACACATTCCATCTACAATGTTATTATAAAGCATCAAAATATGGTCAGTTTACAACAGTCGTGCACTCTGAAACCGCAAGGACGTTCATCACTGTGTAGGCTTCAGAATACTACGAACCGAAGTACAATAATCCCCTGACCAAGATCCCCTTAAATATATTTAACTACACATGCAAATGCGCATGGTCTCTCAATTGCGCGTTGGGCCCACACACACTCAAGAGACCTACGCTGCAGCAGGCACTGCAACCCAGTGGGACGTTCATCCTAAAGGGCGGCAGGCTACTGCGCGGAGACGCTCGAAATCTCGGCTTATATAGGCGAAAAATGGGAAATAGGGATATTTAGGGGAAAACGGGATAAGGGATAACCCTACTTCGTTGCGGGATTTTGTCGGGAATTTGTCCCTTTCTGCTAAAAAGTTTATCCCTCGACCTTGACCTTGAACTTGACCCAAAGGGGGGGGGGCTTGAACTTGGCCGGGGGGGGGGCTTGAACTTGGGCGGGGGGGCTTGAACTTGGCCGGGGGGGGGGGGGGGCTTGAACTTGGCCGGGGGGGGGGGCCGGATGTAAACCGGTTCTAATTAGTACCCAGCTTTGCTATCTATATATTGATAGGGCAAGGTTATCCTTTGCGACCTGCTTTACTTTGTCTGGCACCTCATTCCAGCTTTGGTTCTCAGCCAGTATACACGTGCTCTATTCATTTTCCCTTCCATCCAACAACACCATGTCTTCTCCTCTGACTCCCGAAAAACTTCAACGTTTGAAGGAGTCCTTGAAGAAGTCGACGGAAAGAAGAAGCGGATTTAAGAAACCTTCAGCTTTTAAGTCTGCTCTTAGACGTGATTTTCGGTGTCACCCATTATATTTTCACCAGCGACCCTCAACTCAGCCTCAGCCTTCTACGTCCACAGCTCGACCTTCAACTCCACCACTAACTGTAGATGAGGTGATGGAGCGGACAAGAGTGATGGGGATCAATGATTTGGTGACGCCGATCGACACCTCCAAGGCCGAGTTCCGGAATCTGAAGCGGATGACGGAGTACAAGTTTGTGGCTAGGAACGGGGACCACGTGTTCCTCTTCCAACACACCGACCACTACGTCGAGGTGCGTCTGCCGCAGACTTGTCCACCACCACCCCCTCTGATAAACGACACCCAGAAGTTGTACTTCATGAGACAAGATGGGAGGGTAAAGTGGGTATTAAAAAATAAAGTTTAAATTAAGCAGCGATCCCTAGACCAACCATTCCTAACCAAACCATCCCTCAGCACGCAAACGGTCCTTTTTAGGACCACCCTAAGCATTTCAAGTTAGGGACTTGGCCTGTACATAGGCAGGAGACTGTTAGTCTTATGTTTGTGTGCAGCCCACTTTGTGAAAATTTCTAAGTCCCAAGGTCCTTGAACATGACCCAAAAAAGGGGGGGGGGTACAAAGTTTGTGCAAAGTATGTCATGTGGGTACTCAAATTACGCGGATTGATCAGACGAACAAGTTAGTGCAAACAGAATTCAGATCTGACAACGGGTATAGCAGCAACAGCGAAAAAACACCTATTTTCAAGGACAAACCTAAATAACTTCTTTGTTTTTAGTTCAAAGTATAACATGTGGGTACTTCAATTACGCGGCTTGCCAAGACAAACAAGAAGGTGCAATCTAAATTTAAATCTAACCAACAGTATAGCATCTGTAGCGTAAAACGATGGTTTGAAGGACAAGGTAACGTTGTGGTGAGGGTTAGGTGCCTATCATACACGATAACGCTCCATCATTATTCTTCCAGCTCTTGACGGATAAACATCTACCTAGAGGATCTGAAAAATGTCGCAGTTTTACAGGAACATGAGGAAGGTGACCTTCAGTAGTCCCCTTGACACTACTTTCTACTTCCCTGACAATGAAGACAGAAGGTCTACACTTTTAGTGGACAATGAGCGGTTTCGCCGAAGAATAATCGAGGTTGAAACACTTTTAGCTAGTTGTTTGCTTCGCAAAAAGAACCATATGAATACATGCACCGGTTTAGATCATAGTAGCTGTTATACCTATACAGCGTTGAAGCGCAAACATTATTGAAGTTTTTAGTTACGGAGCTAAGGTCTTGACAGTCTAAGAGCTAAACCCTAACTAACACATGTAAACTAGTTATTGTGCGATGTAAAACTTGGTGGGGAGACTGGTGTAGTGGGGGGACTGGTGTAGTGGGGGGACTACCATATGCCGCACACTTGCCACCTGCCGCCTGCCACCTCCCACCAACCATCTGCTTCGTTCTACTACACTTTTACCCCCACCATTTTGTTTGATACCAGAACGCTAGCTAGCGAATAGTCAGTACACCTCCGGCTCTCGACCGGTGAACATCGAGCTCTCCGAGACGCTCTTCACAAAATAACAATATCATTTCACTCAAGGTCTGATAGATGTTTCTATTTCATTGCCGTCACGTATTATTTCCTCCTGACAGCAATGAAATGCAAACACCTAACAGAACAGATAGGTGTCAAAAACACAACATGGACTCTGCGCAGGAATCGAAGTATATACCGTCTTTCTTCAGAAAGCGAAGTGATGGCCGCAACTCGTCCGGATCAACGACATCGATGACAACCAACAACGGGGAACTATTGTAAACATGAATTATTGTAAATAAAGTAATATTTGTAATATGAATTATTGTAAATAAAATAAAGTAATATTTGTATTAGTACTACCTCGCACTCGTATCATTCGATTGCTTCATTCGATAATTTTCATTCGATATTTTATCGAATTAAAACTATCGAATCACAATCGGATTTTACGCGTGCGAGGTAGTACTTTTTTAAAATTACCTCCCCGTGACCTTGAACTTTGAACTTTAACTCATTTCGTCACAAAACCGCCTACGTCACTGGCTCAGCCCCAGATGACGTCTTTCATGACTCAGCGCATCCGGTCACGTGACCGGATGACGTCACTTCCGGCGCAAAACCCGCAAACCCACACTACTTTGATTTGTAAAATATTTATGGAATATTTACAATATTTATGTAGTTTAGATCACAGAACCAATATAAGTGTAACCACATTGCTGTAGTCTTGTAAAATGCTAATAAAAGTTAAGGAAAATGTAAAGTGTTTGTAAAGGTAATACAATAATATAAGCTTTCGACCTTCACCTACCAAATTTGCCTTACATTATGTTTTTTCCCCCATTTTCATCGCGGATGTTATAAATTAATGATGTGAATATGTCGTGATGGCATTACATTCTTTCTAGGGAAATTAGGTCTATCAGCCAGCGCATTACATTTTATTAGAACCGTTTAAATCCACAAACAACGCGTAAAAAGCGCAATTACTAGCGCACGCTACTGAAAATCAACACAGATATCGTGAGCTGGATAACATGAGCCCGTGTAGATGCAAACTAAATGGGGAAATAATAGTATTTAAAGTAGATTTTAAATATATGTATAGTGTACGTATATGCAATTTATATGATACAGTGGTATATAAATAAAGAAGACCTAATGAGAAAATATTGTTACTATGTTGGTGTTGGGTATACCATACATCTGGAAGATTCATTTGTTCTCACTTAAATGTAACATAAATCTAATTTTGTTGTATTGTCCAGTTACAACACATTTTAATTGTTATATTGTTTATATATTTCCATTTATTGTTTAAATTTATTGTTTATTGTTTATTGTTTAAATGGTTTTTTTTGTTTATTGTTCAAATTTGGTTTGAGCTACGTAGTTTGTTTTCTGCACGGTACACTGTACCTTTATACTGTACATGTTGTTAACTATTGAGTATTGTCTAGTTCGTTTTGTTACGTTTATTTACTCAAATAATACATTCTACTTTTATCACACGGTATGATTAATTAATATATCTACCAACTTGTGTTTGTTTCTTGTTTATTTTACTGGTTTTCATTGCCATATAAAATTAGTTATTTAAAATTTTTCGTTAAATTTAAATCAGGATCAATTGTGTTATCTACTGTATGATTTAAAAACAGTTTTATAATTTTTTAAATATTATAAAATGTATATAAAACTAGTATTTTCCAACAGATTGTTAACCTGATTTCAGTTATACAGTTATCAAAACACACACATCATCAATCCCCAATATTTAGAAATGTGTATTATTTGAGTCTTATAAAATTACACACCTTGAAAATTTATGCCTTTAAGAGTGGTTGTATAAAAAGTATAATGTATCCTCTTAACGTTTCTAATAAACACATTTTATTCAAATTAATTGTTCATGGGTTTTATGGGACTTATGGGGTTTTCAAAATTTCTGGTACAGTTTGGCTTTTAAATATAGGTAAATTAAATGTCATACAAATTGGGATTATAATTTAAGAACGTAGGACGACATATTAAAACAACAAGCTATTAGAGGCCTAACACTGAGAATGGTGTTGTTGGTTAGTCTCCTTTGTGTTATTACTCCGTTCATAGGCAAGACACACACAGTACAGTTTACAGTTACAGTTACACAATCCTCCGTTTACAGTTTTGCACATTTTAATACTAGCAATTAAGTTGTGAAATAGTCTGTGTTCTAAGTCATTGTTTGCATGTACAGAGTCTCTCAGGTGGAATACAATCTTTAAATATTCCTATAACATTATGTATGCACTCATATATCCACAACTGTTTTGCGTCAACACCTTATGTACTCTTGTTTGAAAAAATAGTTAAGACATCGATATATAATATAAATTAAAAATATCTTGATTATTTACATTTAAAATGTAAGACTTTTTGCCACTCCAGATATGAAAAACATAGTAACAGAGTTAAAATTCTCTTAAGAAACGTATAATTAATGTGAATAAAGGGCAACACAACAAACCTAATCCAAAACAGTTAATAGAAGATCTGCTTCATTATTGGTTAGGTCGGTTCTGGGTCACGGGTTCGATTCGTTGGGTGTCCACGACAATTATGCGCTTTTACAGCGTTACCGATACGCGTTTGCGCTTGTACAGCGTTACCGATACGCGTTTGCGCTTGTACAGCGTTACCGATACGCGTTTGCGCTTGTACAGCGTTACCGATACGCGTTTGCGCTTGTACAGCGTTACCGATACGCGTTTGCGCTTGTACAGCGTTACCGATACGCGTTTGCGCTTGTACAGCGTTACCGATACGCGTTTGCGCTTTAAAGCGTTACCGATACGCGTTTGCGCTTGTAAAGCGTTACCGATACGCGTTTGCGCTTGTACAGCGTTACCGATACGCGTTTGCGCTTGTACAGCGTTACCGATACGCGTTTGCGCTTGTACAGCGTTACCGATACGCGTTTGCGCTTGTACAGCGTTACCGATACGCGTTTGCGCTTGTACAGCGTTACCGATACGCGTTTGCGCTTGTACAGCGTTACCGATACGCGTTTGCGCTTGTACAGCGTTACCGATACGCGTTTGCGCTTGTACAGCGTTACCGATACGCGTTTAATTTTTTACAATTATGCAGTTTGCACGCAAACCCTTTGAAACATGGGATTTCTTGATTTACTGTCTATAATTTTTATACTATAAGAAAGTACACACATTAGAATAAGATCTGATATCACAATCCGAATTTCATTATTAGCAGGGGAGCACTCCACATAATGCCTAAACCATACAGGTAGCATGGATAGGTGAATGGATCAATGGCCTTTAACAAATTCCTTTCAAAGCAATCCAAAATACACTTGTTGAAAAACAACAAATCCTCAACATAGTTTTATAACTATAAAAACTAGTTTTGTTGTAAGACTACTCACTGAACGTATTGCATGGTATTTATTTAAACAAAAACATAGGATTTCTGTGCTACCTTATTAATAATTAAATAGAAGATAATAATAATTTACTAAGTAAAATTTCCTATTGAATCAAGTCACGATGTATTTTCAGAATTGCCATTCTAGTTTACGATAAATTTTAAAAATAGACCATGGTACTTGTAATATATATAAAAAAGTAGTTCTATATTATATCTGATGACCTATAATGCATACCTGGATGAGGTTTATATAAGATACATCCATTATTTAGTCAATTCATTATCTATATACAATATACAAATTCACTTTCATATACTTTATGCATTTTTGATTTACAAGTAGCCCAGTATAAAGCCACAAATGATAACAAAGGAAAGATTATCCGAGCTATAGAACAATTCAAATCCTTTCCAAATCTGAGCTAGGGGAGAAGCGTTCCCCACGGTTGGTCATTCGAGGGGTTCAATATTTCAGAATCACTAAGCCCCAGGTCCGGCTGCTATCCTGGACCGTTCAGACTGATACGTGATCATCGTACAAACCATCTGCTACAAGCCAACCCGTATTCTATGCCGGATATGCCAATCCTCGTGGATTGAAAGCTATATATTTATAATACCTGCTAACATGGGGTTAAAAAGCACAATTAATTGTTAGGAATAACGTGATCAAATTGCCTGAAGTGTCAAACGGTTTAAATTATTATTCTAGCCAATTACATTTTAAGCTGAATGAATAATGAATGAATGAATAATGCGCTGTTGGAATATATCCTATAAATTAAGAGTTTAATATTAACTAATAAACTCTTAATATTACTTGAAAATCTATGATTGTTAACTTTGAAACATATTTTTAACTTTATGTTCGCGCCTAACTTGGTCCATAAAGGGATTCGTACTAACCAGTAAATCAAAGACAACAGGAAACATAGCCTCTTCAGTATATTATCAAAGACAACAGGAAACATAGCCTCTTCAGTATATTATCAAAGACAACAGGAAACATAGCCTCTTCAGTATATTATCAAAGACAACAGGAAACATAGCCTCTTCAGTATATTATCAAAGACAACAGGAAACATAGCCTCTTCAGTATATTATCAAAGACAGCAGGAAACATAGCCTCTTCAGTATATTATCAAAGACAACAGGAAACATAGCCTCTTCAGTATATTATCAAAGACAACAGGAAACATAGCCTCTTCAGTATATTATCAAAGACAACAGGAAACATAGCCTCTTCAGTATATTATCAAAGGATTAGTTTCAATAAACAGCAGAGCTGTATTTCCTTTTGTTTAACTGCGAATAATGTAATGCAAATTTATGTTAAACAGTAAAACTAAGTATACCGGTATAACTGAAGTTAAAGGTTTTGATTGGGGAACACGTTTAATACAATTTAAAATACGGATCAATAGACCGTAACGCTATGTGTTTGTTTATGTGTTACTTTTAGAATACAAGAGAAATCTTCGGAACTGGCTTTTTTTGTTCAAGACGATTACACCGTAAGTCTAGTATTTTTAAACAAAGCGTTTGTATATTTAATAAATACATCAAAATTCATCATGTAGCCCTCCAACAATGATTTATGGAGGGGTTCACAAAAGTTTATTAATTTCTCCACTCGCCGCTCTCTACTGACAGCGCTGGGGTCGTGTTAAATGGTCTGGAAACACCGAGTGGATTCTAATTGATCTTTTCAAGAGCTCTCTGTGACTCTCAATCCTTGAGGAAAACTTGAAGACATTTTTAATTAGTATTTGATAACAAATACCAGAGATAAACCTAATGAACACATGATACGAAGATTTAATATAACATTTATTTTGTAATTGTTCTTGTTTGAGCCTATTTTATTTTAGATAATTTGGTTGTGCATAAAAAATATATATATTAAATAATACAACGAGGTGTAAAGTATAGCTGACATACATCAATCTCATTAAACAATCTTGAGACGGTTAGAAACTAGCATAACAAATATTCTAATTGCGTTGTCTAAAGTTATTAAGTTGTCCTTAAGTGTTTATAATGACAGATCATAATAGATAGAAAAGGTCTTGCATTCTTTTAAATATACGAACCGAGCTCGAAAAACGTACATATCGGGCATATCCTAGTCTGCACGAGAAGGAACTCTGGATTCTTTAATAAAATAATTTGGATACATTTATTAACATCTGTTTAAAATATCTATTTAGTGGTAGATGAAAGGCAATAAAATAAATGTCTCTTCTAGTGTTGGTAGGTTGAAGCCCTAAATTGTCGGCTTACAGCCAGCAGGGAGTTTCGTTAACCACACAATAGTTTAATTTAAGGTAAAAACCAAGGTTTACGACGATAAACGAATCAGAGTGAAAACACTCAATACGGAATCTTGAAGCAGTTCAATTGAAGATGCACAAGTCCCCATTTGAAGATTAATTTACTGCAATGTATTTCGTATACACACCACTCTAATAGTAGTACCCCGTAATCGCTAATTACTTACTCAAAAGCCACAGTTTCTAAATTTTTGTATTTTTACAAAAGTTGAAGTCGATGAATCGTTGGGAGAAGGTAGTTGAGCTGTACAATGCGTTGAAAAGTAGAAGGTAAAACAACCCTCTATTGTTCACCAGTTTTAGCGAGATTGTGAGCTTAAAATCTTTGGAGAGCGCTTCTTATCAGTAAAATATTGTCAGTAAGATAAAAGTGATCTTAGTGGCAACTTTATGTAATAAATAAGTTTTTGTAGTAGTTTCAGTCTTATCACTAAATAATTCAAGCAAACTGAAAACGTAAATTAAATTACATTAAACAATGTTGGTGTTAGAATGCGCCGTCGTTAAAACAAACACATCCAAGCTGTTGCTTCCCTCTTTCTTTCGCAACAAGTCTCTTGGTTTTCTTGGACCGTAATTCTATAACCAGGTCATTACTGAGCCCCCCAAGTTGTGGCTCATTGTGTCGTTCGCTCAGTCTCCGCGTGGAGCGCTGCTGTGGTAATGAGGCTCCGACTGTCGTCACAGATACGTTTATTCCTCTTCCGTTGTTATATTTTAGTGTAATCATAACTTAAACAACTAACTCAGGTTCAATGATATGAGTTTATAGTACACACGCCCATTATAGTACGGGGTTTCAATATTTTATTAATGCAGTTTATATGATCGATATTTGTTTCCACTAATATTATCCCAATACTAAAATCCAATCACACAAATATAAAAACTCAAAATATACAATCTGTATAGCAACATAGAATTAAAAACGCTCCAGAAGTGTTTTTTCAAAGCTCTCGCCTAAGAGGGGTTTCACTTTACATTTAGTTGGGTAAAGTTCAAACATTTATTTCAAATTTATTGAGTAGCATAATACGTGTTGTTGAAATTAACAGGACAAAACAAAATACCCACAACACTACCAAATATATTTACACTTATACTGTACTTACGAACAAGACGTTAAATAGAATGTTTGATTGAACCTGCATGTTTGATCACTGGTGTGAATGTTTGAAATAGATTGCACTGTACCATCTATTTTGTATATTTACCGTCTTGTATGTAAGTACAGTGTAAAAGTGTACAGTATATTTCATAACAAGAGTGGAAACTGGCTGTTTTCGGGCCGGGATAGGAATTTCGATCAAGATATGGAATAACACTTTCTACTCGAGTTATGAACGATATTTTTCATCACACTGTAAATAATAATAATAATGAATTAAATAATATAAGTTTAAGAAATAACCTGTAGGTGCTCAATTGATTTCCGCAGTCCAATGAAAATAGTGATACTGTTTACACAGCTGATTAAGTTATTGAGAACAACTGAGTTGTGATAAATATACTCTTAGCGCTACTAGCGCTGCTTGTGTCAGGAATCATAACTAAATACTAGTGTCGAAAATCAACAGCTGATTTTCCCACTGTAGAACGGGAAAACATTATTTTCTACACTCGCAGCAGATGTTGGAAACAGCTGTTTTCCGTACAGTGTGATGAAAAATATATTTTGTAGTGTTGTGTACATATTTAATTTTATCATGTTGATTTAGTTTTTGTATAATGAATTTCTAATTGTTATTCCAATTTTAGGGAATTTGATAATATTTTAACTATTGATTATTATGGTGATTGAACTGATACATATGATCAGGAGAATCTAAGAACATGATCCAAATTTAAAACTTAGCTTGTTGAAAAAGAGGTAAATTATCATCAGGAAGATCTTTACGATTTAAAACAGAATTGAAACAAAAATGCCAATATATATAGATTATTTACAATAGTGACATATAATCTATTAACAGTGAAATAACTGATTACATCCTATACAAATTTATATTTTGAAAAGTACCAATGAGGAAGTCGCTGAACAGCTAACAAAAGTGGTGGTAATCAGTGTAACTTTATGCCATAACATTCACACCACATTCCACTTCGCAGAATGTTCAGCATCCCCCACTTCGTAATAAACCAGAAAAAATGTACCACTTATTCAAACGAATAAAACAGCAGCAATAAATAAAGCAGTAAATGCACCCTCACACACAGCATAGGGGTGGGGGAGGCACATGTGTCCCATTGTCGCAGGGGTGACTTTGGTCGCGGTGTATGCGACGTAACTTATAAAGTGGTTGCAGGGATCTTGGATTCTGCAGACCAAGACATAGTGAGATTTACTGTAGAACTTGGTGATAGTAATCAATGTAATGCGAGCGTAAAGTAGGTCTTTATCGCTTGAGAGAAAACTGTTGCGGGAACGAAAGAGACACTTTACACCAAATTACATACACAGTTTTCCCTAGAACTACAATTTTGGATACCCACACAACAACAAAAATTTTCTTTCATCCACTTTGGATGGATTCACGATATATGTGTTATAAACTCTGGTTCAGTTAGCTTAGCCCAAAGCAACAATCAATCAACTGTTGATCACTTCATCGAGCGGTAAAGTAAGACGCAGCACATAACTAATTTTAGATTTAGATTTTAGATTTTTAGCGCTAAACGTAAATCAGTTGTTTTACGATGTGTTTAAGATCGTAAAGAAACACTCTAGGCGTGGTTGTAGAAAAATATGTTTATTCAAGCATGATAAAAGTAGTTTAATTGATGTGGATAATATAATTGGAAACAACGGTGTTGTTTTTCCAGCTGTATATAGTTTTGTCACTTAGAACAAAAACTACAGTACAACCCTGAATGGGTTTCAGCATGTAATATACAGGGTGTCCCGTAAGTCTCTGGTCAAAGGTGTATAGCATTATTCCTTGGGTCAAGAAGAACACATTTTATCACATGAACATGGGTCTCCCATGCCTAGTTTTCCATTTTTCTGTCTGAGTGTTGTTCACTTTAAAGATTCTATCTTAAACAAAAGAGAACTCAATTCAACCAAATTTAGGGTTTATGGTAATGGGGTCTATCAAGACAAACTTTATGGTTTAACTATCTCTAAAAATTTGAAAATGGCGGCAATTTAAAATATTCTATCTTAAACAACTTACAAACCAACCATTTTACAACATATTTATAAGAATAAGTTATTTTAGGGCGTTTTATGAAAAATCTAACGATGCTTAAATAATTGAAATCGAGTAATAAATTTTCAGACTGTTGCAATTCTTGTTATTTAGTCCATAGTCGCATTATGGATAAACCAAAGATGTGCTATGTCCGATCATGCGTAAATTGCATCAGTTCAGTTATTTATTACTCAATTTTAATACATTTAGATATTCTATGAAACTCTCTAAAATAAGCCATTCTTGTAAATACTTTGAAAATGGCTGGTTTTCGAGTCATTTAATATAAAAAATTAAAATGACCGACATTTTGAAATTTTCTGAGATGGACCCTATCACCATAAACAGTTTATCTAAGTTTGGTTAGATTCGGTTCGGTCATTTTTTAGATATGAACTTTAAAGAGAAAAACATACAGTCAGACAAACGGAAACCTATGCATGGAAGACCCATGTTCCATGATGAAATGTGTTTATCTTGATCCAAGGAATATTGCTCTGCTATACATTTGTCCAGAGAGTTACGAAACACTCTGTATAATTTAGGACATAACTGTTGAAATGTAATGCGACTGGCTTATTTAAAAAATATAAGATTTTAATCACTGAATGTACCTTACAACATAATATACGTCAATATAAACAAAAAACACAAGGATTCTTTGTCTTTATAAATCGAAATTCAGGCAAAGCATCGAGAACAAAGAATAAAATGTAAACAAGGTAAGATGATTCTAGCCAAAACCATCTTGGAAAGAGACAATCTGAGAGTGAAATCTGGAAGTTGAAATAGTGAGGAGAAAGGGAAGACTCCCCTCTTATCACACAGTTAAAGACGGATTGGAAAGAGTTCAATATCTCTGAATAGTGATCAAATATCTTATATTGTATTCGAAATTTAAAGGTCAAACCTTAAATGTATATATCTTCGCAACTTCTCAAACATTGATTAAAACATGTGTCGCCTTTAGCTATTCCTTTTATTAAAACAAATGTTTCTGGTAGCGTATCGCTGAAGTTTGTTCACAGTGTTACCTTTAGGAACTGGTTCAAATGAGTATGATTTAGAAATCCAAATTCGAAGACAATGAATATAATAATATAATAAGATTAATAATAATGAATATAATCATGTGAAAAGGTGATCACTTGCTTGCAAGGAAAGGATCTTATAACGGCCCTAGGTGATATTTACACCTGTAAGAAGTTGTTTTCAACTGTTTTTGTAACAGTATCAATATTATTTGTAACGCTACAGGAAAATATACTTGGCAAAACAAACCACCGACTCCAAGGGCGAGATAATAGCCCCTTTATGGCGCCTCCTGCCGGTGGCATTAAATATTGCACGAACGTCCGGCCCAAAGTAGCTTAAGCGGCATTTTTACTACATTGCCCCATTCAACTTTGAACCTATTATGTTTGATTGTGTCAATAAACTTTACTTGAATGGTTTCTTTCCTGCAGTTCACATATATAGAAGTATTTAAACATGTCTAGTTACCATTACTGTTCAAGGGTATCATGTAAATAGTTCTTTGAAATGATTGTGGATATGGAGTGTGGCTATCAGTTAATTTTCCAGTAATTGTTTATTTATGTAAAGCTGGAAAAGCATTAAGCATAACATTTATTCAAAATGGTCACGGTTTTTGTAGCTGTATGGTAGGGACTTGATATGATATTATAGCTGGATATTTAGTGTAATATATTTTAATTTTTGAATTTTTGGCAATTTGCAACTTAAAGCTTGTATATAGTTCAAATAGGTATAGGTTGGTAAAAAATAACCAGATTCGACTTTAAATTTAAAAAACCCCGATAAGTTTTATGATGAAGCCTGTTGAAACAAATTTATCGAATCGAGATCAAGGGGGTCCACACAACTACCAGAGGTTAGGGAGGTTCTCAACACCCATAAACAATAGCAATGAAGTAATGTTCGCTTTATTACTAGATCAAACCCCTTAAGTTACGGGATAGTTGGCTACTTTAATACGTTTCAGGAGCTTTTGAGAAACGCGTTAGTCTGACGCCTACCAACCGAATACTTGAATAACAGACTCCGGTGAGAAAACATTAGTCAAGTTATTAGTTTCCATTATTCTTCTGCCTAAGGCTATAAATAAAATAAGAGGATTTGTTAAAACCAAATGTTCAATATTGGAAGATAATCAGGTAGGTACTCTAGCACCTAATGAAATAAGGTACAAATGTGGATCAATTGGGATCAGCTAGTAGTATAAATTGTAATTTTTACTATCTAGGGTATTAGGACACATCTCGTGTGATCAAAGCATGGTTTATATCTTGACAGTGACTTGACGGTGGCACGATACCGTCACGCGACACCCCTGACGTGACGTGACGGTGGCACGATACCGTCACGCGACACCCCTGACGTGACGTGACGGTGGCACGATACCGTCACGCGACACCCCTGACGTGACGTGACGGTGGCACGATACCGTCACGCGACACCCCTGACGTGACGTGACGGTGGCACGATACCGTCACGCGACACCCTTGACGTGACGTGACGGTGGCACGATACCGTCACGCGACACCCCTGACGTGACGTGACGGTGGCACGATACCGTCACGCGACACCCCTGACGTGACGTGACGGTGGCACGATACCGTCACGCGACACCCCTGACGTAACGTGACGGTGGCACGATACCGTCACGCGACACCCCTGACGTGACGTGACGGTGGCACGATACCGTCACGCGACACCCCTGACGTGACGTGACGGTGGCACGATACCGTCACGCGACACCCCTGACGTGACGTGACGGTGGCACGATACCGTCACGCGACACCCCTGACGTGACGTGACGGTGGCACGATACCGTCACGCGACACCCCTGACGTGACGTGACGGTGGCACGATACCGTCACGCGACACCCCTGACGTGACGTGACGGTGGCACGATACCGTCACGCGACACCCCTGACGTGACGTGACGGTGGCACGATACCGTCACGCGACACCCCTGACGTGACGTGACGGTGGCACGATACCGTCACGCGACACCCCTGACGTGACGTAACGGTGGCACGATACCGTCACGCGACACCCCTGACGTGACGTGACGGTGGCTTGATACCGTCACGCGACACCCCTGACGTGACGTGACGGTGGCACGATACCGTCACGCGACACCCCTGACGTGACGTGACGGCTACTCCTCTCTCACGTCACCTCGTTAGTGATACAAGTCGTCACGGTAGATGGATAGTTGAACTATCCCTCTTAGTATTACCTACAATTATAAACCTAAATCGACAAGCTGTTAACAGACAGCGAGCTGTTAGCACGGTACCAGTGACGTCAACTTATGCATTTATATTGTTGAAGTGTTTGCACTACATTTAAAAGCTACAATAAAAATGGTTACCCGGGGGTACAACCCCAAGTCAGACAAAAGGGAAAATATCTACTTTAAAACTCCTTCGTCTGACTGGTCGTAGGCCTAAAGTTTCCCCACATTTGTATTTTTAAAAAAATTTAAAAATAGAATAATATGACAATGGTCACAAATTAACGAAGAAATAGTATTGTTCGGGGCACAGCGCTTGGCGTCTGGTTAGCGTATGATCTGGAATGACTTTTCATCTGTATCTGGCTTAGTACTGTTAGTCTTACAGTATAATTTTGTCATCATAAAGCAAAATTAATTTATACAATTTTATAACATTGGTTTCGGTTATTTTCCTTATTGTCTCCTTTTATTTACGAGAAATTTGAGTTATTTCTCGCCTTTCCCAGGTACCAAGCACCGTGGTGCGAACTGTAATAGTGACTGCTAGCTCAATCCCTTACGCAATAAGAGAGTGTACTTCAGGTGTGAAAAATACCTAGATCATAACAATATATAGTCGCACAATCCAGGAAAAGTTGGACAAGTCATAACAGCTGAAACAGTGAACTGTAAACACAATCAAAAATAAATAAGAACAAACTAAACCTAAGAGGAACACTCAAGCGGAGTAGAATATTGGTTTCCTCAATCTAAGATGAGAAAATCAGTAATCATTTCCTAAACAACATAAAGAAACTGATTTAAAATTGTCACTAATCCTCTTCAATCATTTCATTAAACATATTTCACCAAGTATTTAATTAATTTGAGAGAAGTCATAAGTACGACAGCTTAACAGAACGATAAATAACGACAGCTGCTCGAAGCTCCCCGCCAAAAAAGAGGCAACTCGCGTGGACTAAAATTAATGAGCACTTTCTAAACAAACACACCCTTCGACACCCGCTGTGGGGTACCGTTAGTGTTAAATGGGGTCGTAATGTCGTAATAGACATCTCGTTGGCGTGCTACACTGTGAAATCAGGGACACCCAGGTGTGTTTTGAATACAAATTAACACTAAATTAATACTTAACCTGTTTTCCGGGGGTTGTGGTGGTTCATTTAATTATATAGTTTATCACGGCTTAGCCAACAAATGTTTTCTGGTATTCGGTAACCTTACTTATCACTTATATTGTTTTCTAGGTAAATCACGGACACCGTAGTTATGTAATTTTCGTTTTAGTCGATAGTTAGTATGTTCATAATCCCTAACGTTGATTTTTTATCTTCAAAAATATTCTATTAAAATGATACCAGTCTTACCCAATTTTAATTAATAACCTTAGATTCACTGAAATATATTTTATATCACTCTGTATAGCTATAATAGCTGAAATATGTATTCCCACTGCATTCAACAATAATACACTTTGGAAGAATTAAATGGTCACTTTAATGGAAATGGTTTTAATATTTCACTCTTCTGAGTGGAATACTATTCCAAAAAGAGCTGAAGAGTGCCCAAGCGCCCTATAGCAGCCACAGTGGGCCGGGGTACCCACCGCTGCAACTTCACTGCAACGCAACGGTTCCAAACACGAAAAATGTACATACATATTAGATCCGAATGCACTAAGAAATACCAGCTGATTTAATTACCAGCCAATCTGCTTGGTTGCGGCAGAGGAGCGAAGTCTGTGGTGGCCGTCTGTGGTTATGATGGAAGGGGTGGAGGGGGGTGCTAATAAGACTGCGGTCGTATGGTTTCCAGATTGTTATACAATATTAGTCACGAGCGGACGATAATTCATTATTACATGCAACTTTATAAACCCCCTCAAAGTGTTTAAGAACTTCACTATTCTAAGTGTGTCCTAATGTAAAGTTAAAATTAACATATCACCAAACTGATTTTGACAGTATTAGTAGCCTTGATAAACTAACGAGTTTTAGTGTTCTAAACGAAGTAGTTTAGACTAAACTGTATTTATAGACTATTAGAGGTATTTATAGAGTTACATATTGTTATAGTAGGGGGCATTGGTTCCTTCAAAACCAGCATAGGCGCGGTGAGGACGCGAGGACGCGAGGACGTCCCCCCCCCCCCGACCTTCCCCATAGCCAAGCTCGGACCCCCCCGACCTTCCCCATAGCCAAGCTCGGACTCCCCCCCCATGACGTCACCCCCCCGACCTTCCCCATAGCCAAGCTCGGACCCCCCGACCTTCCCCATAGCCAAGCTCGGACCCCCCCCCCCGACCTTCCCCATAGCCAAGCTCGGACCCCCCCCCCCGTTTGCAACATTTTTCATGATGAGGAAAAAACTTTTGAAAATTAATAACTAGCCTATTTACTCACCGATTCCCACGGGACTTTTTCCAGAATGTAGGCCTATCCCAGAGGAAGCGAATGACGTAAGAACCCCATAGATCCGCCATTAAACAAGGCCGCTATTAATTTTTAAACGCGTTTTCCTTATGGGATCTCAGCTGTTTACCGACCGATTTTGATGAAATTTCACCACATGTAGGGCGGCGGCCTAAGTAAACCATCCCTTAAAGAAAATTGAGAATCCACCGTTAAACAGGCCCGCTATTAATTTTTAAACGCGTTTTCCTCATGAGATCTTGGCTGTTTACTCATCAGCGGGCCTACGTGACCGCCCGGGGTTGTTTACTCATTAGCGACTTTCCCTCACTCCTCCGGCGAGGCCTCCTCCCGACCGGAGTGTTATTTATAAGCGCGTCCTCGAAGGTTTCATCAGTTTGTCTTTGGAGCTCTTACTGCGCGGACGAAGTATTGCCGTCTCCGAGATACACTTTACAACCTGTGCTTGTGCGACTGTGTGGAGTTTTCTCTTTGGATATCTTAAAATGTAAGTAACATTTAATTTATCTTTTCATCAGCCGATTTACCAATGCTCTAAATCCCAATTAGCTAAAATTAATATTTAATATTTTATATATCACAGTGGAAAATAAAATTTGGTTTTGCTTAGTAGAATTATAGACGAGATTAAAATCGCCATGTGCGAGCGAAACAAAGATAAAGACGTGTAACAGTGTTAGGAATGTCATAGGAGCTATTCTTGTAATTTATTTCTGTCTACTATTAGAAGAGTACTGTTACCAAGCCCCGATGTACTGTATAGATACCCGATGTTGCAGATGGCTGTTCCTCGTATGTGTGAGGTCTGCGGTCGCTTCTTCGCTGGAACCCTGGCTCGTCACACGGCTGCCGCTCACAGGGACCGCCATTTCGACTGCAATGTCTGCGGGCGACGCTTCGGGCGAAGCGACAACCTGCGACGCCACCTCGCAGCAGTTCATCCTCCCACTCCTCACGATCAAGCGCCAGGTATGGTTTTAGGTTAAATAGGAAACCACCAGTAGATTTGTTAAGCACTTCTCCAATATCCTCATACACAGTTCCTCACCCTTGTATTACTGGACTCAAACTGGTGATTGAGATGAGGAAGAGGTCGCCAGTCCTCTATGCAGTTCCTCACGATCAAGCGTTAGGCACGGCTTTTACGTTAAACAAGAAACCAGTACTAATGACTTGTTTTCGAGAGTAAACGGCTTTAGCCGAGTAAACAGATTCAAGTAGTAAACAAGGGGCTGCCAGCCTCCGTTCAGTTCCTCACCCTTGTATTACTGGACTCAAACTGGTGATTGAGATGAGGAAGAGGTCGCCAGTCCTCTATGCAGTTCCTCACGATCGAGCGTTAGGCACGGTTTTTACGTTAAAAAGGAAACCAGTACTAATGGCTTGTTTTCGAGAGTAAACGGCTTTAGCCGAGTAAACAGATTCAAGTAGTAAACAAGGGGCTGTCAGCCTCCGTTCAGTTCCTCACCCTTGTATTACTGAGCTCAAACTGACGTTCGAGAGGAGGAAGAGGTCGCCAGGCCTCTATGCAATTCCTCACCCTTGTATATATTGGGCTCAAACTGGCGAACGAGGTAAGGAAGAGGTCGCCAGTTCCTCACCCTCATGTTTATCGAGGTAACTAATAGAACTTGTTTTTCCTGTTCGCAGGCCATCCATGCCCGTTATGCTCCGTCGCCCTGGCGAGCCCCGAGGATCTTCACCACCACATGGAAGCGGTCCACGGTGCGATCCCGTCAGCTTCGACCTCCTCCTCCGCAACGCCACCTGTCAGAGACCCACGGCCCGAGTGCGACGCGTGCGGGCGGCGATTCGACCGCGAGGACCTGCTCCGGCGCCACGTGCAGCTGGTGCACGCCAACGGGGTCCGCTGTCCCGAGTGCGGCGCCCTTTTCCACAGGGCCGCGTACCTCCAGCGGCACATGGAGAGCGTCCACCGCGGCATGAGGTTCGCGTGCGCCTACTGCGACCGAGGCTTCACCCGGCGCTACAACCGGGACCAGCACGAGGCCCACAACTGCCCCATCGTGAGGAACCTCGTTGTGGACGAGATGCCGCACCTACCCGTCCTGTCACCCGAGCCCCGGCCCGGCCGCGAGCCTCGACCCAGCCACGAGCCCCAGCCTCGACCCAGCCACGAGCCCCAGCCTGGACCCAACCACGAGCCCCAGCCCGGACCCAGCCACGAGCCCCAGCCCGGACCCAGCCGCGAGCCCCAGCCCGGACCGAGCACGGCACCCGACGGGATGGTGGGTGGCGGACTGCCCGCGTTCCGCACCATCCAACGAGGGTTCCGCGGACGCCTCCTGACCTTCGGTCTGTCCCAGCCCATGGAGGACTTCTTGTCCGTGGAGGACGCGCTGGTGCTGCTGTTCGACAGCGTCCTGGAACTGCTGGCTGACGTCAGGACCCGGCACCCAAACACCAAGGTCAACATGTTCCTGGAGTGCGAATTCGCCAACGTCCACGGAGCCACCTGTCTGCGGGCCTTCAAGACGAAGAACGTGCCTCTCACCGCCGCGTCCAACTTGGAGGACTTCCTGTCGGCGTCCTTTCACAAGCTGGAGGAAGAGAAGGAGCAGTGCCTGCTAGTGGGTAGCGGGTGGAGCTATCTCCGGATACGCGACCTGGAGATCCGCGTCAATCTCTACACCCCGTTGGGAGAACGCGGAGCCCGGTTCGTCCAGCTTCCCAAGACCATCTGTGAGACGCGCGCTGTCATCAACGTGCACAACCTCGATGACATGTGCTTCGCGTATGCCATCCTAGCCAAGTTCGTCGCGCAACACCCGGAGAGGCCCACATCGTACACACCGGACATCATGGTACGCTACGACTGGACCGGCCTACGCTTCCCCGTGGCTGTAAAGGACATCAAGGTCTTTGAGAGGAAGAACGCCATCAGCATCAACGTGTATGGGATCGAGCGCGCCATGGTGGGGAGACGCCCCGACGGATCGCCAAAGTTCCAGGACCGCGTGTTCCCGCTGAAGATCTGCAAGCGGGAGTTGGAGGATCATCGGGACCTGCTGTACGTGACCACCGGCGGGAACAGTCACTACGTCTACATCGCAAACATGAGTAGGCTAGTGCGTCCTCAGCTGACGTCCCACCGCGGCACCATCCACGTGTGTAAGCGATGCTTCGCTTACTTTGACAACCGGCCCAACAAGCTGCAGCTGTCCGGTGCCGAGCGCCTGGAGGAGCACATGCGATACTGCACCGCCAAGGCTCCTCTTCGCCTGGACTTGTCGAAGAAGCAGCAGATCCGCTTCGCCCACCCCGAGTACACTAGGCGGGAGAGGTTCTGCGTCTACGCGGACTTTGAGTGTGCTCTGCAGCCCGTCGCCGTTGACCCAGCGGAAGCGCCGCCCGGCACGAGGCCCCTGCAACTGCACATCCCGTACGCCTTCGCCTACCAGATCGTGGACTCGCTCGGTTTGGAGGAGTTTGAGCCCCGCGTCTACTTCGGGGCTGACGCGTCCAAGGTCTTCATGGAGAGGCTCAAGATGGACGTGCTGGCGCTGTGGGAGTTCCTATTCAGCATGAGAGCTCTGCACCCTTCTCTGACCCGGCAGGAGATGGACGAGTACCTGGCAGCGACTCACTGCTACCTCTGCGGGAAGGAGTTCACGGACCAGGACGTTAAGGTGCGGGACCACAATCACGCCCCACCCTACGAGTTCCGAGGAGCCGCCCACCGCTCGTGCAACCTCAGGTACCGGGAGCAGCGACACATCAACTGCTACTTCCACAACCTGTCCAACTACGACGCCCACTTCGTAGTGCGCGAGCTAGCCATCGACCCCGGTGACGTGGACGTGTTGGCCCACACGGAGGAGCGGTACATCGCTTTTACCAAGCGATTCCACTTTGGCCAGCCCGGGGACAACCAACGTCAGAGCAGTTTCGCGGTGCGCTTCCTGGACACCTACAGGTTCCTGTCCATGAGCCTGGCCAACCTGGCTGCGGGACTTCCCACGGACAGGATGCGCGAGACGAGGAAGCGCTTCCCCGACGACCGGCTGTTCGACCTGGTGCGTAGGAAGGGCGTGTTCCCCTACGACTTCGTGACGTCCTACGACACGTTGTACAGGACCAGGGAGTTGCCGCCCAAGGAGGCGTTCAGGAACTCCATGACCCTGGAGGACATCAAGGACGAGGAGTACGAGCACGCCCTCAACGTGTGGCGAGCCTTTGAGTGTCACAACCTCAAGGACTATGCCGACAAGTACCTGCGGTGCGACATCACCCTGCTCACCGATGTCTTTGAGCAGTTCCGCGACACCTCGTTGGCAGAGTACGGGCTGGACCCCGCCCACTATTACACCCTACCGTCCTACGCTTGGGACGTAATGCTCAAGACCTGCGGTGTGGAGCTGGACACGCTGCAGGACTTTGACATGTACCTGTTCGTGGAGCAGGGGATCCGGGGAGGCATCTCTCAGGCCATCACCCGCTACGCCAAGGCCAACCACGACAGGTGCCCGGACTACCGCCCGGACGAGCCCACGCGCTTCCTCCTGTACCTGGACGCCAACAACCTCTACGGCTGGGCCATGTCCCAGTGTCTGCCGACCGGAGACTTCAAGTGGCTCAGCCGTGAAGAAATACAGGCGTTGGACATTGCGGCGCTGGACGCAGAGGCTGATCGAGGCTACATCTTGGAGGTGGACCTCCACTACCCCGCGCGACTACACGACCTGCACAAGGACCTTCCCTACTGCTGCGAGACGAAGCGTCCGCCAACAGGGAAGTTCCCCAAACTGTTGACGACCCTGGACGACAAGACGCACTACATCTGTCACTACAGGGTCTTGCAGCAGGCGCTGCAAAACGGATTGGAGCTGGTCGCGGTGCATCGGGCGATCTCGTTTCGCCAGTCGCGGTGGTTGGAACCGTACATCCTGATGAACACGGAGCTGCGGAAGAGGGCCAAGACCAAGTTCGAACAGGACTTCTTCAAGCTCATGAATAACGCGGTCTTCGGCAAGACCATCGAGAATGTACGGAAGCGCCTCAACGTGAAGCTGGTATGCACCCCGGAGAGGTTTTCCAAGTACGTCGCCAGATCCAACTTCCTGGACCGGACGTACTACACGGAGGACGTGGCCCTGGTGCATCTGTCCAAGGTCAACATCGTGTTGGACAAGCCCGTCTACGTAGGCATGACAGTCCTGGAGCTGAGCAAGTGGCTCATGTACGAGTTCCTGCGCAAGATGAAGGAGCACTACGGTGACCGCCTCACCGTGGACTACATGGACACGGACAGCTACGTCTTTGACATCGTGTCCCAGGACGTCTACGCCGAGATGAAGGAACACCTGGACGACTTCGACACCAGCGGCTATCCGAGGTCCCACCCCTGCTACAGCCCCGTCAACGCCAAGGTCATTGGAAAGTTTAAGGACGAGTGTAACGGTCTGTCCTTATTCGAGTACCTCGGCCTGCGGTCCAAGCTGTACTTTATGGACATCGAGGACGCAGCGACAGGCGGCAGCAAGGCTCTCAAGCGGGCCAAGGGGGTGGCGAAGGGCGTTGTCAAGAACGTCCTCACCCCCGACGACTACAGAGAGTGCCTGTTTGAGGGGGTCCAAAAGCGCACCACCAACGTCCGCTTCCAGTCCCACTTACACCGGGTCTACACCGTGGAAGTGGACAAGCTGAGCCTCAGCCCGACTGATGACAAGCGGTGTGTCCTCCCCGACGGCATCCACACTCTGCCGTGGGGACACAAAGACGTCCCGCCGCTACCAGCCAGGAGAGGAGATCGACGGATGGAGGTGGATGGTGAGGAGGAGGAGGAGGGGCAGCCCCAGGATGAAGACGAGGAAGAGGAATTCCCAGTTTAGTTTTAATATTAATTTTAAGAAAAATTTGTAAATAGTATTTGTAAGAAAATATAATAGCTTTATGTACAGCACGAACCTGAGTTGTTTATTTCCTCCCCTTTGCTCACTCAAAAGCCGGTAGGCTCAGAAAAACTAAAGTGAAAGGCGTTATGGGCCGTTTGGCCCGAGCCGTGCAGCTTAAAAAGCCCCCGCCAACCGGGAGCGATTGGCGGCGCGTGTCGGGGGACGGTCCTGAAGGAGTTGCCCAGGAAGGAATTACTCAGCGGTTTGCTGACGCTCAAGGTTGCACCCTCGAATTGCTCAGCGGTTTGCTGATGTCCGAGGGGTCTCGTGACGCGCCCTCTTTGGCGACCTTCACTGCCGCTTGGCGGGGGCTCAGCCAGTGACACGCGCCGCTGGTATATAAACCTGAGGTCCAGCCCCGCTGCCTCAGTTTTGCTAATTTTTTAAATTTAGTAAGGAGAAAGGAGAAATGAAAACACAAGCTTTATCATTATGAGGCATGTATTGTACAGTAATAAGGTTACATACACATACTACAAAAACCTTACAAATTAGTTTTAAGCGAATATGGAGTGGAAGAGTCTGCGGACGAGAGCGTCGTTGGCGGCGGGAGCGGCAGGGTCGAAGAGCTGGACGTAGTCGCTGAGTGACGTGCGGAGAACAGCCCGGCAGTACAGGTAAGTGAGGCAGTAGTAGCCGCAAACAGAAGTATCGTAGCCCTGGAGCCGATACCTGTTGTAGACGTAGTGGCGGTGATGAGGATTGCGTCTCAGGAACATTTGAAAGTCGGCCTGGTATGGCGGCCTTCCGTAGCTGTCCAGGTACTCGAGTCTGTCCTCTTCCGAGCAGTAAAACGCCACCCAGTGTTCGCCTCCCTCGGTGTGTGCTACCGTGTTGGACACGATGGCGGTGAGAGGCTTGACCGGCACGTCCGGTAGTTGGTCAGAGGCGTAGACCGCAACGTTCCTCAGTCCGGGGATCTTCGCCAGGCATTCTCTGATCTGGACGGTATTCATCGTGGGCGGAAGCAGCACAGGCAGCTCGAGGTGGACGGGTCTGGACTGTCGTTAGCCACGAGCCAGTCCCGCAATACTATGCAGTTATGAAGGGCGCAACGGTTGTGGGAGCTCTTATGGTGGCGACAGCGCAGGGTCCGGTAGGTGGGCGCACCGTTGAGCGACCCGCAGCCCAGATCCTCCATGTCCTGAGCGGTGGTGGCGGCGGGCTCGGTTATGAGGTGGCGTTGTACAAAGTCCCTCTTCTGCGATCCTTTGACGTATACCAGGGGACGGTGGATGAGGCAGGAGCGCAGCTTGTCCAGCAGGGCGACGTACGCGATGTCCCCCTGGTCCCACTCCAAGCCGTGGCAGTGGCGAGTGACCCAGACGCTCTCGCGCTGTTTCTCGGAAGTCAGGAGGTCCTTACTGAAGGGCGGGCGGGCGATGTGATGTAGGAGCAGCGTGCCGGTAGTTACGTCCACCACGCAAACCTCTTTCAGTAGAAAGTCATTATCACTGTCTTTAAAACACTGCATATCCATCACCACGCTTCCGTGATGACAGCGCGCTGGCGGCGGCTCGATGTAGATCGGTGGCGGCACGTCCATCCCGTACGGCTGACTGAACTCGACTGAGCGCTGGCGGGAGCGCGCCTAGCGGGAAAACCTTGGGTGCGCGCGCCGCCATCACCTAACGGTGCGCGCGCGCGGTGACCTTGAGCGCGCGGCAACTCGTTTACCCGCCAAAGTCGACTGTGACGTTGCGATGACGGTCCACCTCCACGACGTTGTCCAACTCGGCGTACACTATGCAGTTGAACGCCTCCGCCAAGGCTTCGGAGAACCCAATCTCTATGCGCAGGTTACCGTTGCGCACCAGGTTCCAGTGGCTGGATTGAGAGGCCGCCATATCGGGTGTCAGATCAAACGCCATCAGGCAGTATCCGTAGGGGTACTCGTTGCGACTGACTTCGTTACCACAGTCTGAGAAATTGATGCCGGTGCCGGTGTACAGCGTGTGGTAGGCGAGCACGCACAACTCCTTACCGAACGTGTAATCCGGTTGAAGCGGCTTACATGGCACTTGCTCACCGTCTATGTACAGCGCGAAGAAGTTCACGTGGCTGTGGGTGAAGTTGAACGGGTTCTTCTTGTAGTCCCCGTTGAACGCCTGATTGCTGACCAGGCCAACTATAACGCGTTTCGGCAGTTGTCCCAGAAACACACTGTCCAGAGTCTTGCTGCTGATACCGGAGGGTAGCGTGAAGGATTTGACTTCCACGCGCGTAATGGGATATTTGGCTGTACCCGACTCCAGCGTCCTGCTGTGAGCCAACAGCACGCTCGGGTTGATCTTACAGCGGCGCATGAACAGGTTGACTTCGGCGATGTCCACTTTGTAGTCTGTCACGGTTTTGGACATGATGGAGAATGAGTTCTTTGACCTGATCAGGCGAAAGCGCATCTCCACGCCGTTTAACATGAACTTCTCCTGGTTGCACAGGTCGACGTGCAGATGTCCGACCATGTCCGCGTACCGGCTGCCCTTGACAAACTCCCTCCGGTTCTTGAGCCCGGCATTATCCTCCTCAGTATTGTCCATGTACCCGGCATAGTCCTCGTAGAACAACTCCGCGGTGAGGTGCGATGTCTTGGCATCACCGCCATAGGACAACAGGTTCTCCAGGTAGGCGCGATAGGCGTACGTGTTGTTCTGAGGAGACACCAGTTTGTTGTTCAGGTACAGGTCCACTTGACTGAACAGCGAGTGCAGCCAGTTGTTAATCGGACCCACCTCTTTTATCGCTTGATCGCCCGTTACAGCGCCTCCGTTAGCCGTTCTAATGGTAGCCTTCACATGCAGTAGCGTCTGTGACAGATCCGTGTACTCGTCCCCGTGACCCGGAACTATGAACTCCACGGGCGAGTCGTCTGTCAGGGAGGAGATGGGCTTGTACTGCACCCATTTACCGCTCTCTATACTGGTCTGCGTGGGCGGTAGCGAGAACAGGTCCAACTCGGTCTTGACACACTCGCACGACTTCTGATGTAGAAACGCCATTATCCAAAAATGTCCTTCACGGTACTCTCACTCTTCTTGCTTCTCCTCTTCTTAGCGACACGTTTTGCGGGCTTCCTCTTGGGCGCGGCGCTCTTCTTCCTCGCTCCGAGGAGTTTCGCCAGAGACTGAGGAGTAACCCGCTGTACACGCCTCCTCTTATAGGCGCCACCACCGCTCAGCACGCGATCCAGTTTTTCATCGGCCTTACGTTTCAGCGACCCGGTAAACTGTCTGAGTCGGGCGTTGGCTGCGACTCGGGGGTTGGCTGTGCCCGCCGCCACGTCGCCCAAGAAGCCCACACCGGACCTCAGCGCCTCCTTGCCCAGCGCCGATGCGCCGGATCTGATCAACGGGACCACTGTACGCATCAGCCCGCCTAGGAAACTGCCGATGCCGTGTCCGCGTTGGAAAGCGGCTCCTCTGAATACGGAGGATACGCCATGGCCCGCCTGCTGGTGGCGGTAATACGCCAGATAGGGATCGCTCGGATTCATTGCCGCTGCCTCTCTTTCCTGAAATGAAGCTTCATGCACGTGGTCCCGAAGTGGAATGGCAAGTGTCGCCCTTGGTTGTCCCTTAAATCGATTTCCACGCTCTCGAATGAGGTTTTAATCACCGGCACGTAGTGCGGGTCTATTATATACACTGTCGTGTTGGCACCGTACGTGTAATTCCTGATGTCGATGTTGAGGATCTTCAGTAGTGGCGCCACAGCGTCGCCCACCAGTTGGGGTTCCACCAGGTCGCAATACACGTACATGTGTGATGGTAGACCGGCGAAGAGGTTAGTCGGCCTCACGGACCTGTGACGCTTGACGATATCCGTATCCACCTCGTAGCCAAACTGTAGCGCCAAACTGGGGCTCAGTTTGAGGCTCTGAACGGCTGAAGACGTCGACATCAATTCCACCCTGGAGGACCTCTCGTCATACGAGAAGGCGCACAGGTTACTCTTCATTTGAGGGTGGTTGTTGATTGCGTGCACGAGTTCCTCAGTACTACTGTAATTGCCCGGCTCCACTTTGATTAACAACTTGTCCACCACGGCCAACCCGCCTTTCGAGTCCCTCATTCCCAGCACTAGTTTGATGTAGGTTCCCTCACCGACGGTCAGAAAAGAGAAGGGGTAGTGCGCCTCCGCCAGAGCGACCTCCCACTCGCCGTCTGACAGATCAACGGTCGAGGGTAGATGGGTCGTGTAGTTTGTCACCATGTTGTTGGGATAGTAATTCATTGAACTGTTACTGGGCAACGTCAGGTAAAACTGGTCGTGCCTCGTCATCGCAGCTGTTGCACTTCAGATGCAGGTACCCACGAGTTGAAGTCCTCTCCGTAACCGACCCACTTGACTAGGTAGCGCTTACTGGAGCCTCGCCCTTTAGTGTCCAGTATTTTATCTATTTGATACAGGCGGTCCGGGGCCATCGTTACCTTTTGCATCTCATGCTCGTAGAAGCGCCCTTCCAGCGGCGTCCCGTTCAGGTCTCGCAGCACGTACAATGGTAGAGGATGCGACCCGTATACGTGATCCACCACAAACAGCTCTTTACTCCAGTTGGTCTCATAACCTTTGGCGAACGTGCCCTTCTCCTTGGCTATGCGCACCGTGTCACCAGGCTCGAACCTGGGCTTGTGTCGCCGGATCGCCTTTCCATACATGTGACGCCACACCTTGTACACCGTTTGACCATCGCCGCTGTCCGTGTCCACGGGTCGTAGGCCACCCAGGCTCTTGTGCGGGCTGCGGTTGTAGGCGTCCACAAGCCTGTCCAACACGTCCACGTAGCGATACGTGTTCTTGTAGGTCAGGTAGCGCCACATGTGGGTCTTGAGCGTGCGGTTGACTCGCTCCACCACCGCCGCCTTCACGTCGGGGTTCTGCGTGGTGAAGTAGTTGACACCGTGACTCTTGAACACTCGCTTGGTCGCGGCCCCGGTGAACTCCGTCCCCTTGTCGGTCTGTAGGCAGCGAGGAGTCGCCTCAGCGAATATCCTCTCGAACGCAGCAGCCACCTCAGGCCCGCTTTTCCTCTTCAGTGGTACCGCGAACAGCCGCTTACTGAATACGTCTATCACAGTCAGCAGGTAGTTGACTCCGTCGTTGTACCGGCTCAGGCTGCGCATGTCGTTCAGGTCCGCCTGCCACAGCTCCCGGGGCCCGAACACGGCGTAGCGGTTGCGGGGAAACCGCTTGCGCGCAGGCTTGTGCAGCGTGTAGGTGTCCTGGGCACGCAGCCAGTCGGCTACCCGACGTTTCGGTAGGCGCGCGGCTCTGGCCAGGGCGGCCACCCCGCCGAGGGAACCGGGCTGGCTCGGGTCGTAGTACAACTTCTCCATTACGGTGAGAACTGCTCCCAGTTGTCCAATGACGATTCCTGGTCGGGTTCCTCGGTTATTATCCTTCTCCTGGCCGCTGGGGGCCGCGGTCTCAAGCGGTCCAGTATCGGCGTCAACCTCGGTGAGAGGGGTGTCGACGAGGCTGTCGTCGTGTCTCCCCAGGGGCTCGATGCCGAGTCCAGTCCCACGCCTAAGTAACGCAACGCCGTGGGATTGCTCACGTATTCTTTGGGCACGTTCATGTCCTTCAAGGCGGCCATCACTTGATGCCAGCCGGTAGGCAATCGGTCCGCCCTTCGCGCTCTCACTATGCTGTGCGCGATGTCCACTATATTGGAATCGGGGATCTTCACCTTGTCCACGTACACCGCCCCACTGGCGTCCCAGGAGATGGGGCTGCCTTGACGGGTCATGAATCGCAACAAGTTGCGCGCCACCGACCTGTAAATTTTTGAGAACGATTCCACAATGTCCTCCTCCGCCGAGGCGCTAGACTCGCGCTTCATCTGACTCGGACCTCCCGTCGCTTCCTCCTCCCTCTCCTCACCCTCGATGATTGACAGACCTATGGGTTGACGTTTAGCCGCGGAAAAGTGCAGGAACCGCTGTAACACCTGCTGATATTGTTTCCATTTCTCCGTATCGTCCAGCCGCTTGTCGCTCAATATGCGATGCATCTCAGCATCTAGGCTGGCTGGCTTATTGGCGCTACCTCCTCCTCTTGGTCCTGGTCCCGGTCCTTCTCGCAATCTCTCGATGAGCTCCTGCGGTACAACCACCATTTTCCTAGCGTACTCCATGTCCGATTAGCTTCTGCGCTAGAACGGGCAGAACAGCGTTCAACAGCAGAGGTAGGAAGATCCCTCCGCCCCGTTGGACGAGGTAGTGTCGTTTCTTGGTCCAACCCTCGCCGCGTTTCACCAGCCGTCTGAGCGCCTGTTTGTGTTTGCTCAATTTGCGTTTGAGGCAGGGAGAAAGCGGTACGTTTCCGCGTAGCACGTTATACGCGCACTCGCACAATGACTTGATGCGACTCTTGTCGCACGCTTTTAACAGGGCCTTGCGTTCTTTGGGCGTAGCGTGTATTAGGGCCCTCAGCAGCGCCGCGTCCTTCTTCACGCGGTGTGACATGATGACTGACGCTGGCGCGCGCTCGGCCTATTTATCACTTCTTCTTGGGCAGGTACACGTAGTTCACCGGGTCGTCTGGGAAAATGGTTGAACGTACGCGCATCTCCTCGGGCGTGGACTGTTTCAAGTCTATGAGCAGGTAGGCGTGCGGATCACGCGTGGCGTCCGCGTAAGCCTCCTCCACGAATTTGGGGGTTTCCGGGTATACTTGGCGAGCCAAGTGTTTGATCTGAGCGCGATCCCTGGGATTCTTGAAGCACACTATGTAGTGGGCGTTCAGCGATATGTCGCGCTGGCCCCTGCCCTGGTGAAAAAGGTTTTGCGTGATGAAGAACACGCTCAGGTTGCGGTGGTGTGAGCCCTTGGTGAACAGGTCCACTACGCCGGGGCCAGCCTCACGCATCATGTCATCTACGATGACTAGGGCGGGCTCGCTACCGTCATAGTCGTCCAGGTCTGGCAGGCCGGCTACGTAGCGCACGGCAGAGTCCGCACGGCTCTTGCCACCGCCACTGCCATAGTGCCAAGTGATACGGGCGAACCGCGTATCGCACATGTGGTCAGCGTGCTCAATGAAGCGAGCCACGAAGTGCGACTTGCCGCTGCCCGAAGGCCCGGCCACGATGGCGGTGAACGGGTGTTTCCACCTCAAGTCCATGGCGTCTACTGACTGCCATGCACCGCCACCTCGGCTCTTAAAACTAAATTCTTTTCTCGTTTTTTTTTTTTTTTTTTTTTATTTGATTTTTTTTTTATTGAAGGAAATAAGGGAATAAGGAATACCATTTATTTATACAAATTCTAGGAGAGGACTTTTACTGCCTGGAGAGCTGCTCCTCTTCACAAGGCTCATCCTCGGCCTCACGCCAACGTTATACTGCGTGATGGTGTTATCGTCCAGGACTGCAAGATACCGCCGGGGCATGTATATCCGGATCGGGTCGTCACCGACAAGACCCTCCAAGGTGGCCATCACCGCCTCACCGTATGGTGTATCCACCCTCTCAAACGAGCGGATCGGGTAGACCACGTTGTCCTGCAGGTCTACGATGCGGGTATAACCCGCGGCCTTGCAGCTGTTGAGGGCTGTCCTGAGGTCCATCTTCTGGTCCGTGTTGAGCATGACACAGCGGCTGGATGCAGAATGACTGGCTCTCACTACCGAGTCGCCTTTTGTAGACAACCGCGGAGGAGGCGTAGTGATGAAAACACCAACTGGCGGAGTGGAGGAGGAGTGGAGGAGTGGAGGAGTGGAGGAGGAGTGGAGGAGGAGTGGAGGGGATCCTCACGCCAGGCTATGTCGCGAGGCAGGTATATCCTCACACCAGTTGATGTCGGGGGGGGGGGACCTGATCTGTTTTGAGGAAATTTCCGACTGTTGTTGTTTATCTAGGGAAAATTCCGACTGTTGTTTATCTAGGGAAAATTCCTACTGTTTATTTGTGCAATCGTCCCGCCACCACCGTCGTCAGTCTCTCCGCAACCGCCCGACACTATGTACCCCTGCCCCTACTGTTCAACACGCTGCAGCCGCACAGACAACCTGCTCCGACACGCGCGGAGATTTCACGGTCATGCGCCGCTGTATGACTGTTCCGTCTGCGGATCGGCCTTTCAAAGTCTGGCTGAGGCGAGGAGACACATACGAACGCACGAGGCGGCTGAGGTACGGGCGATTCTACCCACCTCGACTCCACCCGAGCCGCAGCGACCCCCGCCGCCACCTTACCCCTTTGTGGACGTCGCCACCGCTCCCGTTGAGGACGCCACCGCCCTTCCCCGATACCCTGAGGAGGACACCGCCACAACCGCGCAGATGGATGAGGAAATGCGGAGGCTGGAGGAGCAAAGCGAACTCCTCCTAGCGCAATTAGAAAATGTAATTGCGGAAAAATTCGATAATAAATATACCTTTAAACCCTTTCCTTAATTACCTCTTCTATGATAAAATACACATTATAAAACTAAAAGAAATAATAGAAACGAAAGCGAGGTTTCTGGTGAAACCCTCAAGGACTCGCTTATAAATAACAGCTAATGAGGTCGCTGATGAGTAAACAGCCCCGGGCAGTCACGTAGGCCCTAGCACGCACCTCGACATGTGACTCCGCGGAGCCGCTCACCGGGGGGGGGGGGATGTTCGAGTTTTATAAGTAAACTTTTATTTTTATTTCTTTTGAGGGAGTGGTGAGGGGTCTAGAAGGTCGCTGATGAGTAAACAGCCCCGGGCAGTCACGTAGGCCCTAGCACGCACCTCGACATGTGACTCCGCGGAGCCGCTCACCGGGGGGGGGGGGGCTTGCATCCTCACCGCGCCTTTGCTGGTTTTGAACCATCATGATGGGTCTGGAAGACCGCTGATGAGTAAACAGCCAAGATCTCATGAGGAAAACGCGTTTAAAAATTAATAGCGGACCTGTTTAACGGTGGATTCTCAATTTTCTTTAAGGGATGGTTTACTTAGGCCGCCGCCCTACATGTGGTGAAATTTCATCAAAATCGGTCGGTAAACAGCTGAGATCCCATAAGGAAAACGCGTTTAAAAATTAATAGCGGCCTTGTTTAATGGCGGATCTATGGGGTTCTTACGTCATTCGCTTCCTCTGGGATAGGCCTACATTCTGGAAAAAGTCCCGTGGGAATCGGTGAGTAAATAGGCTAGTTATTAATTTTCAAAAGTTTTTTCCTCATCATGAAAAATGTTGCAAACGGGGGGGGGGTCCGAGCTTGGCTATGGGGAAGGTCGGGGGGGGGGTCCGAGCTTGGCTATGGGGAAGGTCGGGGGGGGGACGTCCTCGCGTCCTCGCGTCCTCACCGCGCCTATGCTGGTTTTGAAGGAACCAATGCCCCCTACTTGTTATAGAGTTATTGACTAGACGAGTTAAACATTGTTCTGAGTAATTCTTAGACTTTTAACAGACTATATATTTCAAACAAGGATTATATATTTTCTGGTATATAAGCATGAATAGCATGACTAAAGATGATTAAAAACAAATGAATATTATAAACGGATAATTTGGTTCGCTTTATTCTGCTAACTATTAAAGAGAGAGTTTCTGTATGGTACTTATCAGCTGTATTGGTCATTAGATATGGAAGCTGTGTATTTTATTGTAAGGGTCGTTATGTTACAGTCTAATCAGAACAGTGGTGACCAGTGGTAATCAAGGGAATTGAAGTTCATTATCCAGCTGTCTTTGTCATTAATGCCATTGTAAGTCATGATTCTGAGTAAAAGAGTCATACTGCTTTAGTCAGTAACTTGACATCTCACTCATTCAACGGTCATAATCATTTAATATTGGCCTTAAAACACGCCTTATCTTCGGTGATTACGTTGTTACTTTGTCTATTCCATCAGTTTTAGTATGGATCAACATATTTCTGTTATATCCCCTGGACTATGAACCTTGATACTTCTGCATTGAATGTGTTTTATTACAATCTGTGGAAAAGTGTGTACGGCTGGGGCAAAGTGTCATTTTGAGATTTTCACCCCAACACATGAGCCACACTGAAAATTGGCTATTCATGTTAAAGTGCAAGAGGGTTTTTTGTGTTTTCTAGACTTCCAGTCCCAAGTAAGGGAATATTAGGTGCTTGATTTAAATTCTCGAAGTTGCTGGGTGTGAAGTAGAACAACAAAGAAGACCCACGAATAAACTGAATAAACTTCTACACTGTTGTAAAACATTCTGTTATTTTTGTTACTTTAGTAGCAATCCAGAAAAATTGTGTTAGTAACTACAAGAATTTCACATATGTAAAAATGCCCATTAAAAATTGCTATCGCCGAGTGTTTAATACTTCAAACTAAAACACTGACAGCTCAATTAACGACTAAAAGGTAACTCACGTAATGACTATGCAACAAATAATAAACAAAGTGTTGGTAATGTTTGCCTTTGGTTCTCTATGCTTTTTGAAAAATACAAATTCGGTATCCACCTGCAAATTTACTGTCATTATTGTATGTTATCTTAAAAAACACGTGATTACAAAATGACTAAACAGTATTTGAACTTCAAGGAGATGACTTGAAGGCCAGATTATCAATGGGTTGAGGGGAAGCTACTCTCTCCACTGTTCATACAGTTTATTGACACAGTCAAGCAAAAAACCATCCATGAAATGTAGTGATGTTTAATGATATACAAATATTGCAATTAAAAACAAAGGCTTAGGCAAAAAAGGGCAGCTGTTATGGTAAATTTCCCCTCACACCCTTTTTTACAAGCTGGCCGTAAAATATTTTTCCTAGTAAGTAGTTTTAATAACACTTTTATGCACTGAACTTTAATTAGGATCATCCAAAGAAGCAACAAAGACTTGTTAAAATCAAAGAAATAACGTGGTTTGCACCTTCCAATTGCTGGAGACGCCAAATCCATGCTCAGGAGAATGCTTCACTTGAGTTATTCGATAATGTCTCGGTAATTGTGGACGAAGAGCGAGAGTTACGCGTGAAGCCCTGCCGTGTCAAGGGTACTCACTCAGTCCCGCACTGTTTACGTGTATAATAACACCCTCCCGGCCTCCCCCCGTGTCGTGGAGGCGCAGTTTGGGGTATTATACGTAGACCTCAATGTGTTCAGGAATTTGATGGTGAATACGATTTAATTTTAACTGGTTCTGTATATTTTAGTGAGGGACGTGTACAATTTTGACTAGTTCTTAGTTTAAAATTTTTGTTGGTGTTGGTGAGCTTATGTTACTAAGACATTGTTGCAGAAGAAAAGAGAAAAATAAGTTTCACGAGGTTTCGGGGCCTGGAATTTGATCCTGTCTTCAGGTGAGAAGAATGCCTAGAACATTAAATTAGTGGCCCAATCCAGGAAAAGCTGAAGAAACCAAATTAAAACAAAGAACTTTAATACCCCCGTCACAGCAAACTTGCGTATCAGCGAATTTACAATGCACATATATGTCTTAATAACACTTTAAGCCACTTATCAAGATCCATAAAAAAATAAATTCACAAATAAGCGATATATAAAATAATAATTATTCTCAATAACATTGGGAGTACGCAGGTTTTCTGCAACAAGGATTGCAAAATAATGGGTTTTTATGTAAATATCAATAGAACTCAACTAAGTGAAGTCACATACAAGTTTCATTCATATACATTCATAAATAAGCGATATATAAGATTTTAATTATTTTCCATAAGAGTAATAACATGGGGGCTGAGTACTCAGATTTGCTGCTACGAGATTCATCGGAAAAATATTGTTTTTTATGCACATATTAATGTTCATACTTAAGGGAGATATGATATTTCACTTTTTCTCCATAAGAATAATAAGGAATGAGTATGCAGGTTTGCTGCTATAGGAATCATTGGTAAAAATTTGTGTTTTTGTGCTAATTACAATAGACCACAACCAGATGAACCAAGTTTCGTCAGTGTGTGTTCATAAATAAGCAAGATATAAAATGTTTCTTTTTCTCCAATAAAATAACATGAGACAACGTAGTGTGTTTAGCACTTGCATTATCTCGGTAACCAATTAACGTAGAGCAATGAGAAAAACACAAAATTGTTTAATTTTTTGAGGTGAATTCAATGGTGCATATTAAAATTATATTTAAATAAAAATTACATGTGAAAAACCCAAAAAACCCGTTTTGCAGTAAGTGAGCGACAATTACAAATGATAAAGTTTAGTACAAATAAAAGCTAAGTTGTTCCTACTACTGTTACGCTGAGTTACTTTGAAAATATGTACTTTGAGTCTTTCTGTTTTTTAAATATAAACAGAATATTTATTTTCATGACATACTTTTTCTGCAAAGCCGAATAACTTACTGATCCGTACAAGAATCTTTAGATGGCATAACTATTACATCCAAGTAAACAATATTACAACCACCAACCATCTGCTAGGGATGTATATATTCCTTGTAATGTCAACTGTTTGGTTCAACGACAACAGCAGTAGCATCGTTGTGGTCTTCAACCAAGCAGAGAGAACGAAGCTTTGATAACGCGTAAACAAGAAGAGCAAAGGGACAGCTGGACACGTGACACTGAGACAATCCGAACGAGGAATCTGTCTTGGAATAGAACAAGCCTGGAGTCAAAGGGAACTGGAGGTGCGGGTTGGAAGGTTTTATCTAAGATCTCATTAAAGCCTAGCTGTCAGCCATGTTTAAAGGGCATTATCAGTTAACCATGATGTGGTAATAAGCTATCGTTTCTTGATCTACGTTACTACAGACAATCTAATGGATACTAAAGCAACGACGTCTTAATAGTTCTGGTAACGTTGTTATTTCAATCCATAAAACAATGCGATTCACTCTCATGCATGCTGAAGAATTCATTTAAAACATAATTTAATCTATGGATTTGTAGTAGTATGTAATTGAAAAAGATAATTATGTATCAATGAACTTTCTAAAATATTCAAACATCATCTTAACCAACAAGGGGACCGTTACGTAGTAAGGAACCGAGAAGATTTACCCTCGTTTAGTTTTGAACGTTTCTTTGTTTTTAAACAGTCTCTGTTTTGATACCAAAATAATTATTGATGACTTGTTTCTAGTAGTGTACAGTAAAATAAACAATTTCCATTAGCGAATTAAATAGATCGTAGAAATAATATGAATATCAATAAAATAACTTTTGAGTAAGTTTGTAAATTTAATTAGTAAGAAAAAAATTCCTTTCGGAGTAGAAGTATATTTGAGTCAAAACTAAGAAAACTTTGTTAATATCTGTTCCTGCCCGCCATTTATTTTTCCCGGTTTGATTAATGATTCTGAAGGGAATTTGACAGAGTCGGTTAGATTAAAAAAAGTAAAAGAAAACTGGACCAGGATTAAAATGAACTAAATATATTTTACGGGCTAACAATACCACTATGGATTATATACCCATCAGTTAAACTAAAATTGTAAGTTACTCTATGATTAGATATTTATTACTTTCATTGAAGACATTAATGAATTAATTCTGGGATTGTTCAATGATAAATGAAAACAAAATAAGTCGAACATGTCATAAAGTTTTATTTAAATACAAAAGCACCAAATTCATAACCAAATTCTCTCGAACAAAATTATCCACTATTACTTTAACATGGGAAGAGGTTTTACGCCAGTAAAATGTTATCTATCCAAACAACTGTGAAATCTCATTCGAATACTACTCAAATACTTGTTAAGAAGAGGAACAATGTAAGTCTTATTCAAGGGATTGAAATATATATGTATACTTTTTTTATGTTTTTCATGTAGAAAGTATACATATATATTTCAATCCCTTGAATAAGACTTACACAGCACTATACAGTGCACGCAATAGGTAATTTGTTGGATTAGGAAAACATTATTACGGTACAACCTGTTTTAGCGAATTTCCCCTATAGGGAAGAAGCTATTTCCGTAGGTCTCATGGTAAGACTTAAGCCCGAGACCATGATAACTTTTCGTTTTGAGGTCCCCAGATGCCAAAAACACCATTCGTTCAAATTTATATATATATATATATATATATATATATATATATATGTGTGTGTGTGTGTCCGTAAGCACGATAACTCTCGTAAAAAAAGTCCGATCTTAATAAAAGTTGGTACAAATATGTAAAGTACCATTTATTTGAACGAGTTTGAAAACCAGACAAATCGCACATCAGAAGGGGGGTTTTTGGGGGGTTTTGTACCCCAAAAATGGGTTTTTTGGGGTTTTCACATGTAATTTTGATTTAAATCAAATTTTAATTTACACCATAGGATTCAGCTTAAAAAAACAAAAATTTGGTATTTTGATCATTGCTCTACGTCAATTAGTTACTGAGATATTACAAGTGCTAAACACAGTACGTTGTCCAATGTTATTCTTATGGAGAAAAAGACAAATTTTATATCTCGGTTATTTATGAACATAAACTGACGAAATTTGGTATATCGCTTCATCTGGTTGTGGTTTGTTGATGTTTGAACAAAAAAACAATTTTTCGCCTATGGTTCCCGAAGCAGCAAACCTAGGTACTCGGTCCCCATGTTATTCTTATGGAGAATAATGAAAATGTTATATATCGCTTATTTATGAATGTATATGGATGAAACTTGGTATGTGACTTGACTTAGATGAGTTCTATTGATATTTGTATAAAAATCCATTATTTTTTGTTCCTTTTTGCAGCAATCCTGCGTACTCATCCCTAATGTTATTCTTATGGAGAATAATGAATATTTTAAATATCGCTTATTTATGAATATATTTCTTATGAATTCTGGTAAGAGGCTTAATGTAATATTAAGACATATATATTCATTGGAAATTCGCTGAGTACGCAGGTTTGCTGCGACGGGGGTATTTAATTATTGAATAGCTTTTACAAGCGAGGTTTCTTGCACACTAAGGAGGAAAGGTTAAAAATAATTATGTTTAAATTAATTGAATCCAACATTTATCACATTTTGTAACATAGTATCACACGATACGTAGGATAAAAATACATTATTATAGTTGATAACTTTAAACACTTTGAGGGAAACCTTTCCACATAGATTGTTAGGTTTAACTAACCAATGTATCGCGTTCAAGACAGTGGATTTTATAAGAATGTGAGTTGATTAAATTACCAGCCAATCTGTGAGCCGCCACGCCGGGAACATACGGGTGTTTTGATTAGGAACGGGGGAGGGTGTCTAAAAGGTTGTGTCTATGTTATGGTATCATATGGGAGTTTGTAGGTTAACAATATTGAAGTGATTGTTCTATATATGCCACTAGATTTAAGAATCCCGTAATGATTTTTAAAATTTCTCAATCAGGCTTTAATGCCCAAACAACTCTAAATTATCATACAATGTGTGTAACTAGTATTTTTACATATTATTATATAGTTTTTGACTTAAATAATTTGTATTACTTATAACTATTTGTATTTTTTTCAAGCAACAAATAAAAATGTCTAGGTTTAGTACGATTATTTTGGAATACACATTGTCTAGTGATACGTCCGCCTTGAGGGAGCATGTTATTATTATAGAACGTTACTGTAGCTACTAATCATTATGCTCGTTGGAGTTTATATGTGTTTTGGAATACACATTGTCTAGTGATACGTCCACCTTGAGGGAGCATGTTATTACTATAGAACGTTACTGTAGCTACTAATCATTATGCTCGTTGGAGTTTATGTGTTTTGGAATACACATTGTCTAGTGATACGTCCACCTTGAGGGAGCATGTTATTACTATAGAACGTTACTGTAGCTACTAATCATTATGCTCGTTGGAGTTTATGTGTTTTGGAATACACATTGTCTAGTGATACGTCCACCTTGAGGGAGCATGTTATTATTATAGAACGTTACTGTAGCTACTAATCATTATGCTCGTTGGAGTTTATATGTGTTTTTGAATACACATTGTCTAGTGATACGTCCACCTTGAGGGAGCATGTTATTATTATAGAACGTTACTGTAGCTACTAATCATTATGCTCGTTGGAGTTTATATGTGTTTTGGAATACACATTGTCTAGTGATACGTCCACCTTGAGGGAGCATGTTATTACTATAGAACGTTACTGTAGCTACTAATCATTATGCTCGTTGGAGTTTATGTGTTTTGGAATACACATTGTCTAGTGGTACGTCCACCTTGAGGGAGCATGTTATTATTATAGAACGTTACTGTAGCTACTAATCATTATGCTCGTTGGAGTTTATATGTGTTTTTGAATACACATTGTCTAGTGGTACGTCCACCTTGAGGGAGCATGTTATTATTATAGAACGTTACTGTAGCTACTAATCATTATGCTCGTTGGAGTTTATATGTGTTTTGGAATACACATTGTCTAGTGATACGTCCGCCTTGAGGGAGCATGTTATTACTATAGAACGTTACTGTAGCTACTAATCATTATGCTCGTTGGAGTTTATATGTGTTTTGGAATACACATTGTCTAGTGATACGTCCACCTTGAGGGAGCATGTTATTACTATAGAACGTTACTGTAGCTACTAATCATTATGCTCGTTGGAGTTTATGTGTTTTGGAATACACATTGTCTTGTGATACGTCCACCTTGAGGGAGCATGTTATTACTATAGAACGTTACTGTAGCTACTAATCATTATGCTCGTTGGAGTTTATGTGTTTTGGAATACACATTGTCTAGTGATACGTCCACCTTGAGGGAGCATGTTATTATTATAGAACGTTACTGTAGCTACTAATCATTATGCTCGTTGGAGTTTATATGTGTTTTGACAACTTATGAAGTTATTTGAGAATCCCTCAAGGAATACACATTGTATAGTGATACGTCCGCCTTGAGGGAGCATGTTATTATTATAGAACGTTACTGTAGCTACTAATCATTATGCTCGTTGGAGTTTATATGTGTTTTGGAATACACATTGTCTAGTGATACGTCCACCTTGAGGGAGCATGTTATTACTATAGAACGTTACTGTAGCTACTAATCATTATGCTCGTTGGAGTTTATGTGTTTTGGAATACACATTGTCTAGTGATACGTCCACCTTGAGGGAGCATGTTATTATTATAGAACGTTACTGTAGCTACTAATCATTATGCTCGTTGGAGTTTATATGTGTTTTGACAACTTATGAAGTTATTTGAGAATCCCTCAAGGAATACACATTGTATAGTGATACGTCCGCCTTGAGGGAGCATGTTATTATTATAGAAAGTTACTGTAGCTACTAATCATTATGCTCGTTGGAGTTTATATGTGTTTTGACAACTTATGAAGTTATTTGAGAATCCCTCAAGGAATACACATTGTATAGTGATACGTCCGTCTTGAGGGAGCATGTTATTATTATAGAACGTTACTGTAGCTACTAATCATTATGTTCGTTGGAGTTTATATGTGTTTTGGAATACACATTGTCTAGTGATACGTCCGCCTTGAGGGAGCATGTTATTATTATAGAACGTTACTGTAGCTACTAATCATTATGCTCGTTGGAGTTTATATGTGTTTTGGAATACACATTGTCTAGTGATACGTCCGCCTTGAGGGAGCATGTTATTATTATAGAACGTTACTGTAGCTACTAATCATTATGCTCGTTGGAGTTTATATGTGTTTTGTAATACACATTGTCTAGTGATACGTCCGCCTTGAGGGAGCATGTTATTATTATAGAACGTTACTGTAGCTACTAATCATTATGCTCGTTGGAGTTTATATGTGTTTTGGAATACACATTGTCTAGTGATACGTCCGCCTTGAGGGAGCATGTTATTATTATAGAACGTTACTGTAGCTACTAATCATTATGCTCGTTGGAGTTTATATGTGTTTTGGAATACACATTGTCTAGTGATACGTCCACCTTGAGGGAGCATGTTATTATTATAGAACGTTACTGTAGCTACTAATCATTATGCTCGTTGGAGTTTATAAGTGTTTTGGAATACACATTGTCTAGTGATACGTCCACCTTGAGGGAGCATGATATTATTATAGAACGTTACTGTAGCTACTAATCATTATGGTCGTTGGAGTTTATATGTGTTTTGGAATACACATTGTCTAGTGATACGTCCGCCTTGAGGGAGCATGTTATTATTATAGAACGTTACTGTAGCTACTAATCATTATGCTCGTTGGAGTTTATATGTGTTTTGGAATACACATTGTCTAGTGATACGTCCACCTTGAGGGAGCATGTTATTATTATAGAACGTTACTGTAGCTACTAATCATTATGCTCGTTGGAATACACATTGTCTAGTGATACGTCCACCTTGAGGGAGCATGTTATTATTATAGAACGTTACTGTAGCTACTAATCATTATGCTCGTTGGAGTTTATATGTGTTTTGGAATACACATTGTCTAGTGATACGTCCGCCTTGAGGGAGCATGTTATTATTATAGAACGTTACTGTAGCTACTAATCATTATGCTCGTTGGAGTTTATATGTGTTTTGGAATACACATTGTCTAGTGATACGTCCACCTTGAGGGAGCATGTTATTATTATAGAACGTTACTGTAGCTACTAATCATTATGCTCGTTGGAGTTTATATGTGTTTTGGAATACACATTGTCTAGTGATACGTCCGCCTTGAGGGAGCATGTTATTATTATAGAACGTTACTGTAGCTACTAATCATTATGCTCGTTGAAGTTTATATGTGTTTTGAAATACACATTGTCTAGTGATACGTCCACCTTGAGGGAGCATGTTATTATTATAGAACGTTACTGTAGCTACTAATCATTATGCTCGTTGGAGTTTATATGTGTTTTGGAATACACATTGTCTAGTGATACGTCCGCCTTGAGGGAGCATGTTATTATTATAGAACGTTACTGTAGCTACTAATCATTATGCTCGTTGGAGTTTATATGTGTTTTGACAACTTATGAAGTTATTTGAGAATCCCTCAAGGAATACACATTGTATAGTGATACGTCCGCCTTGAGGGAGCATGTTATTATTATAGAACGTTACTGTAGCTACTAATCATTATGTTCGTTGGTGTTTATATGTGTTTTGGAATACACATTGTCTAGTGATACGTCCGCCTTGAGGGAGCATGTTATTATTATAGAACGTTACTGTAGCTACTAGTCATTATGCTCGTTGGAGTTTATATGTGTTTTGGAATACACATTGTCTAGTGATACGTCCGCCTTGAGGGAGCATGTTATTATTATAGAACGTTACTGTAGCTACTAATCATTATGCTCGTTGGAGTTTATATGTGTTTTGGAATACACATTGTCTAGTGATACGTCCGCCTTGAGGGAGCATGTTATTATTATAGAACGTTACTGTAGCTACTAATCATTATGCTCGTTGGAGTTTATATGTGTTTTGGAATACACATTGTCTAGTGATACGTCCGCCTTGAGGGAGCATGTTATTATTATAGAACGTTACTGTAGCTACTAATCATTATGCTCGTTGGAGTTTATATGTGTTTTGACAACTTATGAAGTTATTTGAGAATCCCTCAAGGAATACACATTGTATAGTGATACGTCCGCCTTGAGGGAGCATGTTATTATTATAGAAAGTTACTGTAGCTACTAATCATTATGCTCGTTGGAGTTTATATGTGTTTTGACAACTTATAAAGTTATTTGAGAATCCCTCAAGGAATACACATTGTATAGTGATACGTCCGCCTTGAGGGAGCATGTTATTATTATAGAACGTTACTGTAGCTACTAATCATTATGTTCGTTGGAGTTTATATGTGTTTTGGAATACACATTGTCTAGTGATACGTCCGCCTTGAGGGAGCATGTTATTATTATAGAACGTTACCGTAGCTACTAATCATTATGTTCGTTGGAGTTTATATGTGTTTTGGAATACACATTGTCTAGTGATACGTCCGCCTTGAGGGAGCATGTTATTATTATAGAACGTTACTGTAGCTACTAATCATTATGCTCGTTGGAGTTTATAAGTGTTTTGGAATACACATTGTCTAGTGATACGTCCACCTTGAGGGAGCATGATATTATTATAGAACGTTACTGTAGCTACTAATCATTATGGTCGTTGGAGTTTATATGTGTTTTGGAATACACATTGTCTAGTGATACGTCCACCTTGAGGGAGCATGTTATTATTATAGAACGTTACTGTAGCTACTAATCATTATGCTCGTTGGAGTTTATAAGTGTTTTGGAATACACATTGTCTAGTGATACGTCCACCTTGAGGGAGCATGATATTATTATACAACGTTACTGTAGCTACTAATCATTATGGTCGTTGGAGTTTATATGTGTTTTGGAATACACATTGTCTAGTGATACGTCCGCCTTGAGGGAGCATGTTATTATTATAGAACGTTACTGTAGCTACTAATCATTATGCTCGTTGGAGTTTATATGTGTTTTGGAATACACATTGTCTAGTGATACGTCCACTTTGAGGGAGCATGTTATTATTATAGAACGTTACTGTAGCTACTAATCATTATGCTCGTTGGAATACACATTGTCTAGTGATACGTCCACTTTGAGGGAGCATGTTATTATTATAGAACGTTACTGTAGCTACTAATCATTATGCTCGTTGGAGTTTATATGTGTTTTGGAATACACATTGTCTAGTGATACGTCCGCCTTGAGGGAGCATGTTATTATTATAGAACGTTACTGTAGCTACTAATCATTATGCTCGTTGGAGTTTATATGTGTTTTGGAATACACATTGTCTAGTGATACGTCCACCTTGAGGGAGCATGTTATTATTATAGAACGTTACTGTAGCTACTAATCATTATGCTCGTTGGAGTTTATATGTGTTTTGGAATACACATTGTCTAGTGATACGTCCGCCTTGAGGGAGCATGTTATTATTATAGAACGTTACTGTAGCTACTAATCATTATGCTCGTTGAAGTTTATATGTGTTTTGAAATACACATTGTCTAGTGATACGTCCACCTTGAGGGACCATGTTATTATTATAGAACGTTACTGTAGCTACTAATCATTATGCTCGTTGGAGTTTATATGTGTTTTGGAATACACATTGTCTAGTGATACGTCCGCCTTGAGGGAGCATGTTATTATTATAGAACGTTACTGTAGCTACTAATCATTATGCTCGTTGGAGTTTATATGTGTTTTGGAATACACATTGTCTAGTGATACGTCCGCCTTGAGGGAGCATGTTATTATTATAGAACGTTACTGTAGCTACTAATCATTATGCTCGTTGGAGTTTATATGTGTTTTGGAATACACATTGTCTAGTGATATGTCCGCCTTGAGGGAGCATGTTATTATTATAGAACGTTACTGTAGCTACTAATCATTATGCTCGTTGGAGTTTATATGTGTTTTGGAATACACATTGTCTAGTGATACGTCCACCTTGAGGGAGCATGTTATTATTATAGAACGTTACTGTAGCTACTAATCATTATGCTCGTTGGAGTTTATATGTGTTTTGACAACTTATGAAGTTATTTGAGAATCCCTCAAGGAATACACATTGTCTAGTGATAGGTCCGCCTTGAGGGAGCATGTTATTATTATAGAACGTTACTGTAGCTACTAATCATTATGTTCGTTGGAGTTTATATGTGTTTTGACAACTTATGAAGTTATTTGAGAATCCCTCAAGGAATACACATTGTCTAGTGATAGGTCCGCCTTGAGGGAGCATGTTATTATTATAGAACGTTACTGTAGCTACTAATCATTATGCTCGTTGGAGTTTATATGTGTTTTGACAACTTATGAAGTTATTTGAGAATCCCTCAAGGAATACACATTGTCTAGTGATAGGTCCACCTTGAGGGAGCATGTTATTATTATAGAACGTTACTGTAGCTACTAATCATTATGTTCGTTGGAGTTTATATGTGTTTTGACAACTTATGAAGTTATTTGAGAATCCCTCAAGGAATACACATTGTATAGTGATACGTCCGCCTTGAGGGAGCATGTTATTATTATAGAACGTTACTGTAGCTACTAATCATTATGCTCGTTGGAGTTTATATGTGTTTTGGAATACACATTGTCTAGTGATACGTCCGCCTTGAGGGAGCATGTTATTATTATAGAACGTTACTGTAGCTACTAATCATTATGCTCGTTGGAGTTTATATGTGTTTTGGAATACACATTGTCTAGTGATACGTCCGTCTTGAGGGAGCATGTTATTATTATAGAACGTTACTGTAGCTACTAATCATTATGCTCGTTGGAGTTTATATGTGTTTTGGAATACACATTGTCTAGTGATACGTCCGCCTTGAGGGAGCATGTTATTATTATAGAACGTTACTGTAGCTACTAATCATTATGCTCGTTGGAGTTTATATGTGTTTTGGAATACACATTGTCTAGTGATACGTCCGCCTTGAGGGAGCATGTTATTATTATAGAACGTTACTGTAGCTACTAATCATTATGCTCGTTGGAGTTTATATGTGTTTTGGAATACACATCGTCTAGTGATACGTCCGCCTTGAGGGAGCATGTTATTATTATAGAACGTTACTGTAGCTACTAATCATTATGCTCGTTGGAGTTTATATGTGTTTTGGAATACACATTGTCTAGTGATACGTCCGCCTTGAGGGAGCATGTTATTATTATAGAACGTTACTGTAGCTACTTATTATTATGCTCGTTGGAGTTTATATGTGTTTTGTAATACACATTGTCTAGTGATACGTCCTTCTGAGGGAGCATGTTATTATTATAGAACGTTACTGTAGCTACTAATCATTATGCTCGTTGGAGTTTATATGTGTTTTGGAATACACATTGTCTAGTGATACGTCCGCCTTGAGGGAGCATGTTATTATTATAGAACGTTACTGTAGCTACTAATCATTATGCTCGTTGGAGTTTATATGTGTTTTGGAATACACATTGTCTAGTGATACGTCCGCCTTGAGGGAGCATGTTATTATTATAGAACGTTACTGTAGCTACTAATCATTATGCTCGTTGGAGTTTATATGTGTTTTGACAACTTATGAAGTTATTTGAGAATCCCTCAAGGAATACACATTGTATAGTGATACGTCCGCCTTGAGGGAGCATGTTATTATTATAGAACGTTACTGTAGCTACTAATAATTATGCTCGTTGGAGTTTATATGTGTTTTGGAATACACATTGTCTAGTGGTACGTCCACCTTGAGGGAGCATGTTATTATTATAGAACGTTACTGTAGCTACTAATAATTATGCTCGTTGGAGTTTATATGTGTTTTTGAATACACATTGTCTAGTGATACGTCCACCTTGAGGGAGCATGTTATTATTATAGAACGTTACTGTAGCTACTAATCATTATGCTCGTTGGAGTTTATATGTGTTTTGACAACTTATGAAGTTATTTGAGAATCCCTCAAGGAATACACATTGTATAGTGATACGTCCGCCTTGAGGGAGCATGTTATTATTATAGAACGTTACTGTAGCTACTAATCATTATGCTCGTTGGAGTTTATATGTGTTTTGACAACTTATGAAGTTATTTGAGAATCCCTCAAGGAATACACATTGTATAGTGATACGTCCGCCTTGAGGGAGCATGTTATTATTATAGAACGTTACTGTAGCTACTAATCATTATGTTTGTTGGAGTTTATATGTGTTTTGGAATACACATTGTCTAGTGATACGTCCGCCTTGAGGGAGCATGTTATTATTATAGAACGTTACTGTAGCTACTAATCATTATGCTCGTTGGAGTTTATATGTGTTTTGGAATACACATTGTCTAGTGATACGTCCGCCTTGAGGGAGCATGTTATTATTATAGAACGTTACTGTAGCTACTAGTCATTATGCTCGTTGGAGTTTATATGTGTTTTGACAACTTATGAAGTTATTTGAGAATCCCTCACGGAAGTCCATTGGCAGTAAAGTGATAATTCTTATATTGCAGACACTGATTATATTGGAATACACATTGTCTAGTGATACGTCCACCTTGAGGGAGCATGTTATTATTATAGAACGTTACTGTAGCTACTAATCATTATGCTCGTTGGAGTTTATATGTGTTTTGGAATACACATTGTCTAGTGATACGTCCACCTTGAGGGAGCATGTTATTATTATAGAACGTTACTGTAGCTACTAATCATTATGTTCGTTGGAGTTTATATGTGTTTTGGAATACACATTGTCTAGTGATACGTCCACCTTGAGGGAGCATGTTATTATTATAGAACGTTACTGTAGCTACTAATCATTATGTTCGTTGGAGTTTATATGTGTTTTGGAATACACATTGTCTAGTGATACGTCCGCCTTGAGGGAGCATGTTATTATTATAGAACGTTACTGTAGCTACTAATCATTATGCTCGTTGGAGTTTATATGTGTTTTGGAATACACATTGTCTAGTGATACGTCCACCTTGAGGGAGCATGTTATTATTATAGAACGTTACTGTAGCTACTAATCATTATGTTCGTTGGAGTTTATATGTGTTTTGGAATACACATTGTCTAGTGATACGTCCACCTTGAGGGAGCATGTTATTATTATAGAACGTTACTGTAGCTACTAATCATTATGCTCGTTGGAGTTTATATGTGTTTTGGAATACACATTGTCTAGTGATACGTCCACCTTGAGGGAGCATGTTATTATTATAGAACGTTACTGTAGCTACTAATCATTATGTTCGTTGGAGTTTATATGTGTTTTGGAATACACATTGTCTAGTGATACGTCCGCCTTGAGGGAGCATGTTATTATTATAGAACGTTACTGTAGCTACTAATAATTATGCTCGTTGGAGTTTATATGTGTTTTGGAATACACATTGTCTAGTGATACGTCCGCCTTGAGGGAGCATGTTATTATTATAGAACGTTACTGTAGCTACTAATCATTATGTTCGTTGGAGTTTATATGTGTTTTGGAATACACATTGTCTAGTGATACGTCCACCTTGAGGGAGCATGTTATTATTATAGAACGTTACTGTAGCTACTAATCATTATGCTCGTTGGAGTTTATATGTGTTTTGACAACTTATGAAGTTATTTGAGAATCCCTCAAGGAATACACATTGTCTAGTGATACGTCCACCTTGAGGGAGCATGTTATTATTATAGAACGTTACTGTAGCTACTAATCATTATGCTCGTTGGAGTTTATATGTGTTTTGACAACTTATGAAGTTATTTGAGAATCCCTCACGGAAGTCCATTGGCAGTAAAGTGATAATTCTTATATTGCAGACACTGATTATATTGGAATACACATTGTCTAGTGATACGTCCACCTTGAGGGAGCATGTTATTATTATAGAACGTTACTGTAGCTACTAATCATTATGCTCGTTGGAGTTTATATGTGTTTTGACAACTTATGAAGTTATTTGAGAATCTCTCAAGGAATACACATTGTATAGTGATACGTCCGCCTTGAGGGAGCATGTTATTATTATAGAACGTTACTGTAGCTACTAATCATTATGCTCGTTGGAGTTTATATGTGTTTTGACAACTTATGAAGTTATTTGAGAATCCCTCAAGGAATACACATTGTCTAGTGATACGTCCACCTTGAGGGAGCATGTTATTATTATAGAACGTTACTGTAGCTACTAATCATTATGCTCGTTGGAGTTTATATGTGTTTTGGAATACACATTGTCTAGTGATACGTCCACCTTGAGGGAGCATGTTATTATTATAGAACGTTACTGTAGCTACTAATCATTATGCTCGTTGGAGTTTATATGTGTTTTGAGAACTTATGAAGTTATTTGAGAATCCCTCAAGGAAATTTATTGGCAGTAAAGTGATAATTCTTATATTGCAGACACTGATTATATTTCGTCATAAGGTTATCAGCGTAAATATCTATACCTATAAAAGGCAAAGCCCTCACTCACTCACTCACTAACTCATCACGAATTCTCCCACTTCCCATTTACTTAGAGAGTTGAAATTTTGTATACAGATTATTCAACCATAAAATAGGAAAACTAAACGGTTTTCATCCCGATCTGACCTTAGGGCTCCGCCAGACACCCTGACAAAGTTTCCATGTATTCCTTATAAACATTCATTTTTGTTTGAACTGATGAAAATAAAACAGCTGATCCTGATTCGTAGTAGTTCGAAGGGCTGACCCCAGACTGCAGCACACAACTGTCATAGTTTTTATAAATCATTTGTGGGGTGAAGCCTGTGGGTAACAGCTAGTTCATTATATTTACCACCGACGCAGAAAAAAGATTGTTTCAATTGAATTAAAAATAAAATTACTAGATATTTCTTAATGTAACTGGAATTTTCATGATTAGTAATTATTATTTCAAGAAATTAGGTATGTTGAGGCAAAAGAGGGGGAAAAATAACGGGAAAACTTTTTCCGTGACGTAAAATTTAATGCCATATTATACAACAGATATTGGACATTACCTCATCATCCAATGGTTGAGTTTTAGGGGTAGTTAAGAGGAGACAAACAAGAGCTAATATCACAAGAAAATTTGATCAGAATTTAAAATTTTGGCTAAAAGTTTTTGAAAAACGTTACTCAAAGACTTTCTTTAATAGTAAATTTAATTAAACACCCTATTGCGAAATGAAATGCTTAATGCAGTAACGTAAGTGATCATGCTACAACGGACTTTTCAAACGCATTTCCCATGGTTTTAACAAGTCTCTTTCTTAGAAGAACATTGTATCATTCATCTTAATTGTGTGAGAGAATATATTTGAGGTTTATCTGGAAAGAGAATCCAGACAACACGGATAAAATACAGAGTCTTTGTAGCAGATGGTTTGTACGATGATCACGTATTAAGAATGAACGCCCGGGTAGGAAGCGGAACGGCGGGGTTAGTGATTCTGAAATATTGAACTGCCCGAATGACCAGGGGCTAAATCCCAACCCCTATAAATCTGGATAAGATTTGTATTGTTTTATTAGTGAGGCAATACATTTTAAGTTTATCATTCGTACTGTTACGTTACTGAATAATTTGATTGTATATGTATAATCGTGACTGTTTTTTGTTGGATTTAAAAATTGGTAAATAAAATAAACCTATAACTGTTAAGAATAGGTATCAAAATAGTACAACAAATTAGGTAGATAATTATTTTACAACGCTAAGAAATTATTCCTTGTTAAATAGTGGGCAACATTTTTTAATCTTGTTATTAAAAAATATGGTAATTTTGTGATCAGGCTACCAGCGAAACTATTAGGTTTTAAATAAAGGTTCGTGTGTTATTTGAAAGCTCTTGGTGACTAAATGTGCCTTTTGGGGCTTTATAAAATGTCTCACGTTTTATAAACCTTCAGGGCTTTCAAAGTTGCAATGCTAACCTTGTGGAAGAATAGACAACCATTTAATTGGGCATTCAACAGCAGCTGTTGATACTAAACATAACACAGTATAGAAGCAAGAACAGCTGTTTCAAGATAACTTCTGGAACGGCACCACTCTGTAAGCTAATATGAGCTGGGTAACCACAAAAGAAACAAATTTGTTTGAATTCGAACAGCTGGATATGCTTAAAAAATGTTTTATTATTATTCTAAAAATAACATAAAGATCGAATATACCTTACACTGTGACCACAGAATCAACAAACAGTCCAAACTGAAATATTAAACTGTAAATCCTTGTATATATGTCTTCAAAATACACCTCACACAAAATCTCCGTTACCATAAGGCCTACAAAGTTGACATTTGTGGTACCTAGGTTCCTCTTTAGATTCTTATTAATTCTAGCTGTTCGCTAAGAAAGGGTTTTATAAAGTTTCTTCAGAGACCCGCGCTATCTTATGGGCATGAGTTTTTTCCGATCAGATTATTTATCCTGAATAGTTCAAAAGGTTTACCACAGAGTACAGTACACAAATCTGTTGCCTGCTTTGGACGAAACTGACAGCTACTGTAAAATAACATAAACAATTATTATTTACCAAATCTTCAATTAATTGTTATTTTACATTATACGATACTAGAATTGTCCATGCGCAGCTTGCACATTGAGAAACCTATTCTGAGTTAGTTTAACTTATCACTGTAATATGGTTCTACCAGTACCTTGATAAATAAATAGTAGAATGGTAACTAAATTATGATCTTTATTTTGGGTTGTTTATTTTTCGAATAAAGTGGCGAAGGTAATCTTAAAAATAGTGGCTCAATTATTGGTTTTGTTGAAGTACTGAGAGAGATACGACCTACCAACATAAACACAGGCCCTCGACGGCTCTCTGACTGGTCTATACTAGTACAGAGGTCGACATTGGGTATAGAAAAATGAAGCTGTTACAATATTGGTAAGTCTTTTGGATATTCAGTGTAGCCAACTTTCCTTCCTTGGTTCCTCCTTGTCTCTTCTGGGGGCTTGACTCGCAGTTGAGCCTGGATACCCAATCTAGTCCAAGTCCTTGGAGGGAGTAGTGTATCTTCCTCGCAGCCTGGGACAGGTGCCTGGGAGGAAGGGCCCTTACCCGACGGTCTCCGGTCTGCCGGGCTGGGGGACGAACCGTCCTGGGGCCACCCGACCCCTGCGAGGTTGGAGGCTCTGTGCGATGGCGGTCCCTGTCTGGTGGTCTTAGGGGGACGTCCCGTTAAAGGGCGAATCGTCCTGGGGTTCTGTCACCCACAGAGCCCGGGAGCTAGGTAAGGTTCTCTCTCCCTGTCTGGAGCTAGGCAAACTGACCCCGTCCGACCACCTTTCCCGTCCTTCTTTTCCCTATTTCCAGTGGCTGCATAATATGTACCGTCGTTGTTACCTAATTATTATTTACCTGAAATTTAAATCTGCCTGGCTCGACATTAGATATCAACTTTACCTCAAGACCCAGTGCTCTGATACCTGTAACCATTTTTTTTTTAAATTTTACCACACTGGCACAGTACAAACTTATCGTTAGGGATTTATCATAAAATAATTACACCTGTACGTTTTGATACAAATGGTGGTTTATTGACTGAACTAAAAATCAAAATATACTGACCTACTGAGCCTTAACCTTAACCTTAGCCTTAACCTACTGAGCATAATTCATTAATTTTAATCTACCCCAGCTAGTTAAAATGTTTAATTTTTTAAAGGATATTGGGAAACAAAGGAATCCGTAGCCTTGCATGTAGTTCCATATTCTCGGAGTTACTCGTTAGCCCTATTAACAAAACAGCACAGTCTTTGCTGTAGTGATGAAATTTAAATTTTATTTTACAAGAGACTAAAAACTTTACCATCCCCCAGTTAAAGTGACTTTGATACTTTGTTACAATATTTTATACCAACGAATAACATGTCCTAATATGCTGGGATGTACTATGAATAAACCTTTGTTAAACTGTAGACAAAACTTATTACTAATTTCCTAAAATGACAAATTACTATACAATATCGAGTTGACGGTACCTTCAGGTGAAGGGAGTGTTCTGATGACCAGGAGACATGGGAAGACCTCGACCAGGGAGCTGCCACACGAATGAGGAGCGGATACTTGCATTTGGCAGTGGAAGGGTCAACCTTGCTACTAAATTCTACCATCTTGTATTTCCTGATTTTATTTGCTAAACTTTGCTTATCTTGCTACTTGTTTCTACTGGTTTTAACTATCTTGTTGCTTCATTAAATTATTAAATGACCGTTTGTAGGCTTCTTACATTAATATTTAATAAATGATTGGAAAATTCATAAAAAAATTCCAAATGTGGTACAAATATCCCAAAGGGAGAGATGCCTAGCCGGCTATGCCGGGGCCCCCTAATCCCCCCAAAAACAAACAATACAAACAAACAAACATAAACACACCATTGGAAACTATTATATATATCAACAAGCCACAAGCTTGGTTTCTGTTGTATTGGGGTGGTAATTATGCTCTGTTTTAAATTAATTAGTGTTTTAGAACTCTTCCGTTACAAAAAACCAAGAGAATGAAACTGTTGGTCACATTCTTCCCGTTCCTACAACCCTCTCTAGTTTCTCTTGGTCCGTAATTCTATAACAAGGTCATTAGTGAGCCTACCATGTTGTGAATCATTGTGTAGTTTGTTCAATTTCCGAGTGAAGCGCTGCTGTGGTAATGAGGCTCCATGCCAAAGATAAGTTTATTCTTCTTTCGTTGTTATATTTTCATGCAGTCTTGAATCTGTAGTGGTTGTTTAACAATAGCGCTTCAGGTGATGTAGACCGTTCCACCAATAATATCTGAAGATCTGAGTCTCAAGGCAGGGATTATCAGAGTTATACTGAAATGTCAGGTTTATATCTTATGAACGAAACCTAGTTGTTTTCATAGTGTCATACATATTTTCTGAAATAAAAGAAGTACTTTTACTTTAATAATTTCTTAAATTATCTAATTTTTACCAAAAAGATTTTTCAATTTCACTCCATGCACCTTAGAGATACTACGTAAGGATGTAGATTTGGTATTATTCTGTTCCCAGTTCCTGAAAATTAAAATATTAATAAATAAATATTACCACCTTCAAAACGACCATTTTCGCGAAAGTTGTTCATTCAACAGCAGAATAAAACATATCGAGGCTCAAAACCATGGTACCACCAACATGTTGGGAGGGGAGAACGAGAACCAAATAGACTTTCTTTAGGGTTTTGTTTAAGAGGTTGACGGCCTCTTTTTTCCTTTACTTTGCCCGTCCATATATACTATAGATCTGTGCGAGGAACGTAAGAAACAAAGCAAGGGGTGAACCGTTACAGTACAAGTCTACACAGGGTAGACACCATTTATACTAGTCAGGACTGGGATTCGAACCCACGACAGTGCAGCCACACTGTTCCAATGTCTGTCGCCTTGACTACTCGACCAGCGATTCACCAATACTACTTGATTATTAGCACTCAACAATTTATTTAACTACCTTACCACTTGTATATTGCCAAGCTTTTTATAGGAACACGGATACAGTGAAAAAATAGCGCTTCAGGTGATGTAGACCGTTCCACCAAATAATATCTGAAGATCTGAGTCTCAAGGCAGGGAGTATCAGAGTTATACTGAAATGTCAGGTTTATATGTTATACTTTTACTTTAACTTTCTGCAATTATTTATTCACTAAGAAACTTCCGATTGACATTTTTGATTCATCAGCAGTGATATCCCCGTCGCACCAGTCGTGCGTTGTCACGCGTGTTGTTACGTTGATGATACGCCTCGCACGCGTGTCAGTCACGTGACTGTCGTGACAAGGTAATGAGACGGTAAAGCTTCTTTTGAATACTTACTGATAAGAAATTCAAATATACTACCAAAATACATCTGTCGCAAAGCTCTGTTTTAAAGCAGTATTTAATTTGTATTGTTTTATTTCATGTGATGATTCGGTGTTTTTGATTATTGTTTGATATACTTCCATAAATAAACAAATCTAATACTCTTAATTATATTTTAACTGAACTATAATGCATAACTGGAACTGTTATGACAATGTCAAGTTAGGGCATTAACATGTAAATCAGCTTGTATCGATAAGTAATGTAAGCAAACGTATTCAATTAATAGTGTAAACGTAGCAAATGACCGTTTGCAATGTATTTAATTTATTTTTTAATCTAAAGACGGACGACGACAACGGCACAGTTATTAGATCCTAAGAATTTCCCAATAAGTATGAATAAAATTGTGATTCAAAAATAGTTTTCATGAATGCAACGATTTAAGATTACCTTCACTTTCAGACTAAATGTACATATCCTTATTATGTTATTTTAATTCCCCGCCTTTATTAAGGATATTAATTTCATTAACAACTTTAAAACTTTATTGATCAAAATTTTCTGTTAAAATGTTTCAAGTACGTTAATAAAAACCATTTAGAACTTATACAATTATCTTAAAGACGCGTAGGATGATTGTTCTTTTACTGATAGTTTGTTCAAACGAATGAAATTTGAATGGACTAAACGACGTTTGCTTCTTCAGTCTCCAGGAACGGCCAAGCTTATCCTCATAACAGAGGGCATTTAAAAGCAATCCCGGGCAGATTTGGAGTCCACTCCCTACAGGTACGTGACTGCATTTTTATATCTTTCATGTCCAATGTTGGGGTATAGTGCGATGAATCGTGGTTAAACCACGTTTCACTAATGGATCAAGACACCCCAAACTCTTGTGTATAAAGATTTTGATTTTCCCGAAGTTTACCTTGTTTAATGCTGAATAATTTGTTTCAGTGATTTCTGTATAATTTTAGATTGTTTGAGGTAAACTCCAAACGAAAGAGTAACATTTTTGAGAAAGATTAAACGTTGTATGATAAAACACAGTAAAGATACTCATAATTGTATTTCTTATTTATGACGCATACAAATGTTTGATTATAATATCACACTTTTTACGGCACTTTAAAAAAAACCTGAATTAATGTTTATGTTCTGATCTGCCCGAACAAAAATTAAGCGTGTAAGTTGTAATTTGTTTTGTATGGTATCAGCTTTTACACAGTCACTGATGGATACGATTCACTACTTTTAGAAATAATATTAGATTTTTTTTCAAATTTGTGAGTCTAATTCAAGATATTTAGAGAAAAAATATCTTCGGGCTATTGTTTAGTAACTTTGATCAAATAAAAATATCGTAGGTAAGTTTTGAAATAATAAAGTTTGTATATATATCAAAATGGAATTCTGATAAATGTCCCTCAATTTGATTAATTCAAATAACAATTTTAGCTACCTTGATGGTTGCCAATCTGTTCCCTTTTATGATTCCATATAAGGTTTAAAATTAAAAGGGCCAAAGTAATATAACGTTGTGCAATACATGGAAGTAAAGTGTTCTCTCAATGCAAGTAGTCGTCGCAGTGGCTGGGGAATTTTTGGAACATCTAATTATCACCCAATCCGCGGTGTCATTTGCAGGGCGTAGTGGTGGTGAGTGGGGGGGGGTTGAGGGGTAGGAGGGGAGGGAAGGTTCAGAAGCTACGGCTTACGTTTACATCACTTGGAGCGGTAAATGCCTGATACTACCTACAAAACGCGTGAACTTGACTTAATGAAACATTTAGAATTATTTTTAAGTTAATCTTAAGTATTTGCATAGTTTTTAAAATAATACCGGTCACTTAACCCATCACAAGAAGGTTGCAAAAATGTTTTTACTAAATAATATTCTTTACAAATTGTTTAATTTCAAGGAACTATTTACCAGAAATCCCGAAAGTCAAATCAGTCCCGAAAGTATTATCTAAATATAATATTAAGCGAATAAAGTAAAAAAGAAGTAAATTTATTTTTAATTAAAAGTTGTTGTAAATCGTTCTCAGCTCGTCTGTTCCCCTGGGGCTTACATTGACGATGCGCTAAAGCTGACGCAAACTGCCATCAGCGAAGGTTATTTTCAAACTTCCAAAAGTGACGTTCACAACAGAATACTTTTGCCGGTTATAAATGTTGCATTTGTTTCGATTTTTTAATGTGAAACCTATGTCAACCTTTGAAATTATGGAGTTTTTAAGAGTTTTATAAAGTATTGGTATTAAAATGGTTTGCGTTAGTAACACAGGTTCAGTTAGAAGAATATACTAACGCAGGGTATTATGTTATAAAAATCGTGTAACGCGTTTTAATTTTGGTATTGTATCTCACTGTTTTGATAAATGTTTTGAAGTTATCATTCTTTAATCATTATGCGCCATATACATTATCAATAGTCAAAAGCTGTAGTATCCAAATGTTTGTAGACAACCCCTAATTTTAATATATAAAATCAAAATACCACTGCCTGACCTATCACGAAATCTGCATAACTATAATATCTACGGAGTTGAAGTTTGACATATAGGTTCCTCTTTGGCCCTGGATGCTTGCTAAGAAACGGTATTACGAAATTCCCCTTGTGATCCGCCCCGCTGGATGCCAACGTTACCATGTATTCCTTATGGACATTCACTTTGTTTTGAGCTGATGGAAATTCAAACAGCTGATCTTGATATTAGTTCCACCGGCTAACCACAGATGAAGCACAGACAACTATCATAGTTTACGCGGGCGAAGCTGCCACGGGTTGGCTAGTTATAAATATAATTGAAATAGTAAAAATCCGTGTAAAAATTAGATTAAAGAGAGGTGCTGATTTTGAAAAGTGTTTAGGGTAGTTTACTGTTAATCAATTTTAAATTCTCTAGTTTAAAGAATTAACATTTTCCACATTGTGAGTGAAGAAAGAGAGCTGCCGTTGAAGCTCCCTCGGAGCCGAAGATATTAACTTTCGTCTGCTCCAATGATTTACGACCTTCACAGTTCATTAGTCTCGGTCGTGCTTTAACTTAAACATCTGTTCTCCCATCGCTTGCTATTTAGATGTCTTTCATATCGAACAACGGATATGTTATTCTTAAATGCATGACAAGTTAGGTACTTTTGAGCAATTGTATTATTTCCAAATTTTTTCACTTATATAATAATTAGACTTCCTCTTGAAAATCACAAAGTAATAAATTCTGAAAAAATAACTGCTAAGTAAAGAAATAACGATAAAGGGATTAATACAACACAAAAAGTGAAAGTGTTTTAAATAAGCTTTACAATAAAATGCGTTAGTCCTTAAATTTATGTTTAATTTAATTTACGCAATTGAACAACACAATAGAATGTCGTAATTTGATCGTGTTCTTACCGTTTGACAAATAATTTTCAAACATGGGGTAAAATTTATCAACTTTGAAGGTGTGATTTTTGAACATTAAAACAGGAACACTCATTCAGCTCTTCTTCCTCGACAGGTTCGAATAGAGATACATTCACTCCGAAGGACACATGAGTTAGACTGTATGATTAATCGTGGATTTGTATACATCCCATGTATTTTTGACATAGTACTATATAATTAAACTTTTGAATTTAACTAATAAATCAATGGAATTTATTATTGCTGTGTGGTTTTAATGGCGTTCCATGATGCACTAACACACAAAGTACTCTGGAAGCAGCAATAGACACAATGCTGATTATAACGTCCCCAGTTCTACCGTGCTATACCCGGACTATTTCGAGACAGATTCGTCTACACGATTGTCTCTCCCCAGCGGTGTCTTTGGGATAATCTTGGGATTTAGATTGTTTACAAACCACTGAAAGGCTACTTTGTTCTTATTATTGAGACTAAGAGGCCCGACCACCACTATTGTATCATGTTAAAGATCAGAAAGTAGTAATGGACCTTTGTTGTTCTTTCCAAAGTTTGTCTCAACTGAAAAAGGTGCAAGCAGCAACTAACGTATTGGTAGAAATAGTTATTTAAGGACAACTAATACGCAGTAGGTGATCGGGGGTTGATGTGGCCATACCATGAGGTTATGGCTAGTTTAAACTATCAAAATAAATAAATAATGTTTTCCTGAGAATTTTAGGAACCAAAAATTGAATTAAAATGGCTTTTACCACACAGAATCTACTAGGGCGGAGGCCTAATAAATATAAGAATAAAAATTACATTGTAGCTGTGCAAGATTTTTTAAATTCAAACTCTTTCACAGACAAATATATACTAAACACAGTTAAATCGTATAGCTCATAATTCCTGTCATATTCAAAATTTTCTAATGTGGCAATTTCAACTTCCGAGCCCATGTCAAGGACAGGAAGGGAGGGTTTTATATGTGAACAGTGATGCGACATCAGGTGACGAGGGCTCTTGAGTCAGAGAGCCTCACGCTACGCTCTCGGTCTCCTCCACGATTATTAAATAATTTACGGAATTAAGCATTGAACAACCATTCCTTCTGCGCATGAGCCTACCTATTTGTTTCTTGTATTTTATTTACAAGAACAAATAAAATTGAAGCGCTATTTTGAAACTTGTAACAAGCAAAATTGTAGGGGGCAATTGTAATTGTAATTGTAACTTAACACGTTTTTCACATTTTTGTGAGATGATGTTTTAAGACCGAAACGCATTCATTGCTAAAAAATAGGATTGACTGGCGTAAGTACAAATTAATGAGAAAAAATATTTAGTAATTTTAAGGCATTTTTAGTTACTTTCTCACAATTCTACTTAACACTGTCAAATAACACTTATTCTGTATAGTACATCTTATCTCGTGTTTTAGAATATTGTAAGAATTGTTTACATCCTGTATCGCCCAATATTGGATTGCTATCATCGATTGGTATCCAAACAGAAATTTTATTGTGTGTATTTATTGTATCCCAGGAATTTATCCATTGAGTTTCTAATGAATCATATATTTGTTTAGCAAAATTAATATGTTGTTAAATCATTTTACATCACTCTTATTTTAAGACCCATCACAGATTGTGTCCATTAAGTTAATAATGTCTTAACTATAACCATAAATTTAGCATTTTTTCTACGTAAAATACGTAGTGCAGGCCGTGTGTTGGAGTGGCGTTGGGTGGGGGGTGGGGGGGTAATGGAATTTTTATGGGGTCTCCTGCCGACCGTGTTATAGATCGGCCTGCTTTAACTGGACCGAGGAACAGAGATCTACAAACCCAGAATTATTGTATTAGAATCGTATTATATTATTAAAATAAGCTTTAAAAACCAGTATAGGAACTCATACATTGCGGACTTCTCTGGCTTAGTTTGTAACATTTTAGGCAAAAAGTCGGACATTTATAAACAATAAGACAACACACTACTGACCTCACCTTAAGCAGTCCTCTCAGTCCTATCTCAGAGTAGCTGGAACGCAGAGCCATGAATGCGGTCCCAGCCCCGATCGCTGGGTACTATTTAGTTTACGGAATTATCGACCAAACGAATGATCAAACAAACAAAACACATTTTCGTTTCAGGGTACTTTTAATCGAATACATACTCACAAAATTTACAATTTTGGGATCTCTAAATGTATGCCTTCACTGAAACCTTTTTGTCATCTTATTATATTTTCTACAAATGTCTATATTTTCAATCGTCTTTCTATATAGTTCACATTTAAAAATCCTGAATGATTACTAAGACGCATCTCACACAATAAAAATAATAAAAACGGAATATTTTAAATAAACGTGTTGGAATCGTGGCATGCACGCGGGACCTGAAGTTCAACTCGCTGTCGCTTCGAGAGGAAGGCAGCGAAGACTTTGTCTTACAAACTGACATCTTGACAGCTTGGATTCTAAATGTATATAGGGATAAAATCATGTCCTCTGGTGGGCTGAGATATGACAAATATATTTTTGAAAATAAACTTTACGCTATAGTGTGTTTTGTTTATTGTAAAAAGCAGACATCAATGGATAAGCATGTACAGAGCTGTTACAATGCAGACACTGCAGTAAGTCTTTGAAGTACCTTGTTTAAATAGTTTCACTATAACTCGTACATAAACACCGGTTATAATTAAGTTGACTTAAAATGTAAAAAAATAACCGTCATAAACACGACGAGTAAACATAAATGTATTATTTTATCTCTTTATTGTGTGTTTTGTTTTCTGTGATAAAATCATTTTATGTGTTTTAATTTTCTATGTATATAAAGAAGAAAATCAAAAATGTTATATTTTGTATTTAGTAGGCAGAAGTATATTTAATTTAAGTTTTTATTCTTTTAGAAATAAACCGGTATATTAGGTCTTTGAAAGTTGACAAAGTTTTGTGTAGATATGTTTGTGGTCCTGTCACGAAGAAAAACTACCCAAACTCTCTGCTAGTTGTTAAGGTAATATTGAAATAAATCTTAGTGCTACCAACCCTTTCACCTTAACTCATGCTAATGCTGTAATCCGCTATGATAGATGAACAAAATCAGGGTATCATGTCTAAGTATATCTGAAATAAAGTTCGGAATTAACTTTCGACTGCACAAAATATACAATACCTCTTATTTTTTTAACTGTTATATTTGTCCTTCCTTTGTATAAACTCAAATAACTTATTCAAAAATACTCCTAGGCCGAAGCTCAAACTCTAGCCTGGTTGAGGCTCTGTTGTTGCATGTTGTGCTGCTTGGGAGGGGGGAGGGAGATAATAACGCTTTTATGGCCCCTCCCGCTGATCGCTAAATGGCAGCCTGATATAATATAGACCGGGTAGAATGATTGCATTTATAGCAACCCGGACTGCCTCCTTGTAAAACGACTTCGTTTTTATAATAACTTTTTGTGTGAGTTTTACAAATCTCGATTTTTGTATCAGTAATGTCAAGAAAATTGTTTAACTATTTTGGCATTGAAAAGGACGACAAGCATATACAAAAGTCCCTGTTTAGTAGTAAATTCCAAAGTGAATTAATATAGTGTTAATCTTTACTGATACTGTTAGTAACGGAAATAATGGACAGTAAGAAAACAGATGTATCTCATTGTAAAACTTTGAATGACTAACTAATGAGAAAGAAACCAATACTGCCTTTTGCCTTGGTTTGAAAATTGTTTCTTTAAACAAAACAAACATGTGTCAACGCTTACTTACACAATAGCTCTGTCTGCATACCCTGTCATTCCCCAACCTCTCGTAGAGGAATTCTGTCTGACAAATTGACATTTGGATACTGAGGAATAAATAAGTTGTCAAGAGTAATTTAAATTGATTTTAGTTGAAGTTTTGTAAAAAGGGACTCTTATTATATAGACATGTAGGAATTATTTTCTCAATAACAACTTTAGTGCTTGAACATAGTTCTGCTCAGTTTTGATTATATCATTATCTTAATGGTGTTCATGATATACGTTTTCAAGAAATATTTTCCTTCATGAAATGATACAGTTTATAAATTATTAAATACAACGTGCCTACAAGTTAAATAACATCATGACTATTTGAGTTGCACGAACTATTACTGGGTTTTCGTTCCACATCGATAAAGCATTAATGAAAAAGTGTTGACTTTCAATTTCGCCGTCGTAATTGATTCTAACGATGAAATCGCATGTGAAGTATGGAAATTAACACACCACGTTATGTTTTGACGTTGTTAATTGAATCATGTCATGTCAAAGCTTAGTCAACGTTTGTGAAGAAAACGTTATGTCAGGCTTTATGGATTATAAGTTTTGACACATTTTGTGAGATGATTTGGATCCATAAAGGCATACAGTTTATTGTTTTTGAAGCTTTATTCATAGATGGTAAACCTTTTAACGAAGGGGGTCTTTATTATATAGATTGTTATTTTTGTCTCAGAAATATATCCATTTTAGTTTCCTATAAAGTTAGAGCTCCAGCTTACGTTAGGCCCCAAACCACTGGGCAACGACATGGAAACAGAGCTAATAAAAATTAGTGATTGGTGGGATTCGAACCCGGTAACTTTCGGACGAAAGCAACGAGCTCGCTTGAGACTCGTTGGTAGCAACCGGAACAAACATAGTTTGTCATATATTTGTGGGTGGCGATTCATAGTGGTACTGATACAAAAAGTAAATGAACAAACTGTAGTTTTAAACAGCGAATATTATGTTGAAATACGTTTCAAGATAGAAAACCGGTTTTACTACTGTTTGTTTTGCTTTTAGCGAATTTCCATTATAGGGAAGAAGCTATTACCGTAGTCGGCATGGTAAGACCTAGGCCCGGGACCATGATAGCTTTTCGTTTTGAGGTCCCCAGACCCCAAAAACACCATTCGTTCGAAACTGTATATATATGTGTCCGTGAGCACGATAACTCTCGTAAAAATAATCCGATTTTGACGAAATTTGGTACAAACGTGTAAAGCAGCATTTATGACTTTAAGTTCGAAAACCAGGCAGATCGCCTTATCCGAAGGGGTATTTTGGGGGGGTTTTGTACCCCAAAAATGGGTTTTTTGAGCTTTTTACATATAATTTTTGAAAAAGTCAAATTTTATTTTTTTCCATTAGAATTGGCTTAAAAAGACGCACAATTTGGTGTTTTGATCATTGTTCTACGTCAAATGGTTACAGAGATATTGAAAGTGCTAAACACAGTACGTTGTCCAATGTTATTCTTATGGAGAATAAGACAAATTTTATATCTCGCTTATTTATCAAGTTTTCCTGATGAAACTTGGTATATTGCTTCATATCGTTGTGGTCTATTGATATTTGCACTAAAAAACATTTTTTGGCCGATAGTTCCCGCAGCAGCAAACCTGCGTACTAAGCCCCCATGTTATTCTTATTGAGAATAAGTAACGTGTTATCTCCCTTAATTATGAACATAAATTAATAAAATTTGGTGTGTGTCTTTACCTAGTTGAGTTACATTGATATTTGTATAAACCCCCATTTGTTGTGTTCCTTGCTTCAGCAAACCTGCATACTCAGCCGCCATGTTATTCTTATGGAGAATAATTAAAATGTCATAAATAGTTTATTTATGAATGTATATTGATGAAACTTGGTATGTGGCTTTATGTGGTACTAAGATAGATATATATGCATTGGAAATTCGCTGAGTACGCAGGTTTGCTGCTTCGGGGGTATTTTATCTTTTTTACCATAGCTTGGTTAACACAGTTAAGTTCATTGAAAATCAACCAATAATTATATTAAATAAAATAAAACGCTTGGATAAAACTTACCACAATGTGACCATTTTTATAATATTCTAGTTAAAAGGTGAATCTAAATATTCAGCTATTCAAGTGCTAAACATTCAGTTAACGTAAACTTCACATGTTCCGGTTTCATTAAATTCAATAAGCCATGAAAAACAGATCGTAAAATTCATAAAGGGCTTATCATGAATAAACATAATGCGAATCCATTTTAATAATTACACATTCCATTTCCATACATTTTACTAGTCGTAACAGCAATAAAATACGATTTGTTTAACATAATATATCGGACACAACAACTAAAGCTAAATCAGAAAGGTATCAACTTTTGTTTTCGTTTTATTATCAACTAGCTGTTCCCGCAGGCTTCGCCCCGCAAATAATTTGTAAAAACTATGACAGTTGTGTGTGCTGCATTCTGCGGTTACTACTACGAATCAAGATCAGCTGTTTGTATTTTCATTAGCTCAAACAAAAATGAATGTCCATGGGAACTTTGTCGGGATCTCTGGCGGAGCCCTAAGGACAGATCAGGATGACAACCATTTAGTTTTCCTCTTTTATGCCTAAAGAATCAGTGTACAAAATTTCAGCTCTCTACCTACATGGGAAGGTAGACAATTCGTTATGAGTGAGTCAGTCAGCCAGGGCTTTGCTTTTTATAGATATAGATAGATTAATACTAGACCATTATAAAGCTCAGTATTATTACAATTTAAATATATTTAATTTTTATATTTTTAATTCAAAACTGTGGAAGTTTGGCAAATCGCAGGATGATGGGAGAGGGCTCAAATGAAAGGCCTTGATCCCAGGAACTCAGGAGAAGTAGCAGTATTTCCAAAAAGTTACCAACAAATGGGAAATAACGTGAAATATCCCCCATAAGAAAAGCATGGGTATTTAAAAATGTCTGCTTAGTCTGCATTAACAAGTAAATAAGAGTCCCCTTTGTTTAGGAACTGACATGTGTTACCACTTGTATTGTTCTATACTCCTTAGAATGAATAGAGTAAAAAAATCAGATGACGCAGAATATTGGAGCAAGGCTCCTGCAAGCCTCTAGTTATTATTATTTAACTAAAAGGACTTTATTTTAAACTTGTGGCGTTTTACTAAGAACAATACCATTTCCCAAATCATAATAATAACTTTATTACCTTGAACAATTTGTACAATTGTTTAAGCAAATACATTTTTATTTTAAATTGATTTTCTATGGTAATACCTATATTAATTTCCGTGGATTATTTTCACCCGTAGCTATATCTTCTTCTCTTCACAAAATGTTGTGTATTTTCCAAGAATTCTTTTGAATTATAATAAGCTTCATTAAAACATATATTTTTAATTTTCGTCTTAATTTTTGTCAAGTCACTTTCTTATTTCAATTTTTGGGGAAGTTTATTGAATAAATGTACTCCATTGTATAATAAAAGTATTTTAAAATAAGTTGTATTATGACTATGAACAAAAGACTCCCAAGTTTGGTAACCCAATTATTACTTGTTTAATAAACATGTTGAACAACTGAAAACAACAATCGAAACAATCAATTTGTTTGTATATATTAAGGAGGCTCAGACTTGAACTGATACGATTAATTCCATTAAACATAGCGTTTATGAACAAAAAAGATATGAGTAAAATAAAAGTTGAATATTTTTTATGTTAATCTCCTGCTATGACGATATTATGCTGTTTTCTGGTATAAAATATATTTGCATCAAAGTGATGTATTAAGTTGTGATACTTTAGTTGGTAAGTTTAAGTTCTAGGCATGACATATACAACCATAGAAATAATCGCACTTGATTATACACCCCCTTCATCCCTCATTTGGTTCATCCCCTTCACACCTCCGGGCCATCATGTAGTGGTACACATCATGTAGCTTGTCTGTCAGGGGAAAGCTGTCTGGCTTTAGTTGTGCTACCAGGACGTAGCTTGCTACGGATAATTTAAAAGTCCCTAGTTTGGTTTAAAAGAAGTCAGTTTGGAAGTAATGACTTCCTTCTTCACTCGTCCTAGTCTCCTTACAATATACATTTACTTATCGGAACGTATGTTGCGATGATTTAGGTTATTTGTTACAAATTTATCGTCATATCGAGTTGATCGTGCGCACCCATCGGAGGGGAATCAGGTGGATGTTTTACACCATCCCTCTCTCTCACTCACCTACTCGACACGGGACCTTTACCGATGTGAAAAGTCTCACATTAATATTCATTTACTACATTGCACTAAATTTCACTATAATTTTATACTTAAGTGGAGACATCACGCTTAAACAAAACGCAATTGGAAACCAAAGGACTTGTATACTACTAATTATTCTTAGAAACAGACCAAAGGAAAGGTAATTTACATTGAAAGAGCGAAAACTTATTCATATTAATTGCTTATTATATATTAATAATATATATTAAAATTATATATTAATGCATATTAATTCTTTGGTATACATAGTTTAATGTAGATGAGAAATACTTACTTATATTTTATTTTTACACATATCTGCTTTATAAATTACAACTTTTATTTACAATACGATTTTATGTACTTACAATGTATGTAGTTCTGTGATTACCATTTGCATTATTAGTAAAGTTATTTTGTTGAATAAAATAACTCACCAGACTCACCAGGGTCCACTCAGCCTTGTATTCGTACGCAGACCGATATGTCAAGATGTCAATTTGTGAGACGCAACGCAATGTCTTCTGGGCTTGACTTGGAGCGTAAGCTTCTTTAGAAGGTTCTCGTACGCATGTTGATTAGTCTTGATAAACATATATATTCTTAAAACCTGTACAATGTTTTATGTAATCTGTAATTAATAACAGATCCCGTAAAAAATCTTCATGAGTCAAACAATGCACTCCCATTTCGATTTTGTGTTTTTGTATATATTTCTTAAACAAAATCATACACCAACCAAGGATTTGTTAACTAGAATAAAAAGCTGACTTAACATCACATGACTGGGGATGTTAAGTTTCCTATATAAACTAATTGGTCCAATTATGAATTCATACGTACAGTTTAATGTAAACCTGGTATTGTTCATAGGACTTTTATGCATTATATATAGGATATTATATCATAACGTATTCAAAATAGCATAACAAAGTAAAAAAAAAATAAAATTAATTAAACGTATTTACTGAAACATAGATCTCAATTTATTTTTTACCAGTGCGAGAGTAGAAATTAGTAACAGTTTAATCTGAATATTTTCACTGTTATGTTACAATGCCAACAGTTTGTATGGACATTACAGTACAAAATACAGTGTAATGCGCTTTATTGTAATGTACAATAGTGTAAAGGAATAATAACAGTAAGACACATTATTGCACATTGAAAACATTACTACACATCAATACTGCACACTTGCACATTTTATAAACATTTCTGGACAGTACAATATATTGTCAAAATTTAATTAATACATATCACTGCAGACTTGCAAAGTTGGTACATGTTACTGCACAGTAAAACATTTTGCTGATCGTATCGCAGCACAGAAATACACAATACTAAACATCAATACATATCATTGCACAGTATTACATGCTACAGCACAGTAATACACAGCGATGTTTGTACTATCGAATGTGTAGATGCTGATGGCTCCAGGCCTATGCAATACCAGCCCAGTATATAACAAAGTCAGCGGGCGGCGCTATAAACTCGCCATTCCTTCTCCCTTGGCTTCTCGCCGCCATGTTGGCGTTATATTGCTGGATTTAACATGTATTTTACAATAAGTGAATTATTATATATCTGATTAGATCAGACCTGCAACGTAAATACATTGGTATTTTTATTTTACTTTGTAATTTCCATTTAAGCGCATTACAATCTTAACTACACTGTATGCGAGAACTTCTATGTTGTATGTGCAAACAACAACTGTATCTTAATCAACCTTTATTTTGTTGAGCTTAATAGTGAATCAAACACCTTGACAGGTAAGCAAGACTACTAAGCAACAGCTGGACACAGTTTAGCCTAAGTGAAATCTGATTACTACAATCTTAAAATAACTCTGACCCTTTTATGTTAAAAAAGTGACCATTGAAATCCTTTCTGATTAAAACTAAGCCAAACTTAACAATTTAAATGTTACCTAACATTATAATCACATAGTGATGGTTTCACTATTAAAAAATGCAGTTTTCCCTTAATGGTGTTAATGTCGGAAAATATCAAATAGAAAAAAGCTTGATATCCATATTATCTAAATTGAAAACTTCCACTGACTGTTACGCTTGGCCTAACGCATTTTGATAAAACTGTCCCCATCGTTATGTGAAGCCGTGAGAAAGTTTTGAACTTCAATGGACCATTGTCTACGATTAGTGCTCTGCTACACCCCATCATAGTTTTAGCGAATTTCCCCTATAGGGAAGAAGCTATTACCGTAGTCGGCATGGTAAGACCTAGGCCCGGGACCATGATAACTTTTGAGGTCCCCAGATGCCAAAAACATCATTCGTTCAAAACTGTATATATATATATATATATATATATATATATATATATATATATATATGTGTCCGTGAGCACGATAACTCTCGTAAAAATAATCCGATGTTGACGAAATTTGGGATAAACGTGTAAAGTAGCATTTTTTACTTAAAGTTCGAAAACCAGACAGATCGACCTATCCGAAGGGGTATTTTGGGGGGGGGGAGGTTTGTACTCCAAAAATTGTTTTTTTGAGTTTTTTTACATATAATTTTTGAAAAGTCAAATTTTAAGGTTTTTCATTGAAATCAGTATAAAAAGATGCAGAATTTGGTTTTTTGATATTTCCTCTACGTCAAATGGTTACAGAGATATTTAAAGTGCTAAACACAGTACATTGTCCAATGTTAGGTTCATAACATTGGTATATAGCTTCATATCTAATGGAGAATAAGAACAATTGTATATCTCGCTTATTTATCAACTTCTTCTGATAAAACTTGGTATACAGCTTCATATCGTTGTGGTCTAATGATATTTGCACTAAAAAAAAGTTTTGGTTGATAGTTCCCTTAGCAGCAAACCTGCGTACTCAGTCCCCATGTTATACTTAGGGAGAATAAGTAACGTGTTATCTCCCGTAATTATGAACATAAATTAATAAAATTTGGTATGTGTCTTTACCTAGTTGAGTTACATTGATATTTGTATAAACCCCCATTTGTTGTGTTCCTTGCCTCAGCAAACCTGCATACTCAGCCGCCATGTTATTCTTTAGGAGAATAATTAAAATGTCATAAATCGTTTATTTATGAATGCATATTGATGAAACTGGTTATTTGGCTTTATGTGGTGTTAATATACATATAAAGTAGAACCTCGATAACACGACTCTCAAGGGGATCTATAAAATAGTCTTCTTATCGAGGTGCACTTGTAATTGAGGGTCGTGCTATCAAGGTGATTTTCACAACAAGACGTGTTATCGAGGTCACAGACTTTTTGCTATACCAAGCACATTTGTTATGAAACATTTCTAATAAGTTGTGTTTTAAGTAGAAAATCGCTGTATTATTCAGTCATAAATAAAATAACAAACGTACAAGTAAAATAAACTTCTTTATTATTGCAACAATAAGGAAAAAATCAATGGACCCAGTTCACTAAAGTACTGTATAGAGTTAATAAGCTCAAAATACAGTAAACCTTAACCTATTGTGAAATACGCAATAAAATACTGTAATGTTAAAAAATGAAAATCTACATATTGTTTCAACTAAAAATACAAAACAAAATCAAGTTTTTCTCATAAACTAAAACAGTAAAATGTTACTAAAAAGTCAATAACAAAGTTAAAAACTATAATGAAAAGTCATCAATTCAAGTCAGGGCTTCTATAACTCAACTAGTCAATAAATGTACAGTAGGTACAGTAACAATTTAATCAAAGTTACATTATAGAAAACATTTTAGTTTTTCCCGTGAAAGACATCTTCTGACCCGTGATAGACAAGGAAAGGCCGGAATGGGAAGGGGGTGGGGAAGGGGTTTTCCTGTTGAGACCTGGGGTTTCCAAGACGTTGTTTACTTCAAACCATCCGTTCTAACCGTGGGAACTATGCATGAGAAAGGTTTAGTCGTGCTATAAAGGTTCCGTAACGCAAAACGGCGCGCTATTGAGGTTAGAGTCGTGTAATAAAGGTTCACTTACCCAAAGAAGCGTGTTATTGAGGTGGGTGTCGTGCCATAGAGGTTCAGTTATTTGAAAAGACGCGCTATAGAGGTTTATTTATTAGTAATATGAAATTACAAAAAGACGTGCTATCGAGGTATTTATTTGAAAATGAGTCGTGTTATAGAGGTATTTATATCATTGAGCGTTATGGGAGATTCACGGGGATTAGAAAATCAGACTCATTATCGAGGTTTTTGTCTTATCGAGGGTCGTCGTAGTGAGGTTCTACTGTATAAGCATTGTAAATTTGCTGAGTACGCAGGTTTCCTGCTACGGGGTATTGATATTAATATCATAGCCATTGATGTATTTTGATGATAAGAATGATGATTAACTTGTAAGTAATTTATTTAAAGATGTCTGCTCGTATAGGGATATAATAAGGCAGTCACGTAAACCCTATTCGGCATTGGGTTTAAATCTGCTAGGGTTTACCTAGCAACTCCCTCGTTTGAGAAATGTATCTGTTTTGGATACAGATATTGGTTACATATATTTATATTCTTAGAATCCAATCGATTTTACAAGTTACTTCAGTCATCAGTATGCTACTTACTAAATCATAACTAACAAACTACTTTTACCGCCTTTTCTAACGATTAAAAATCATTTATAGCGACTATCTTACCATCCATCGTCCTTTTTGTTAAGTCTAAAGATAAATATAGCGTTTCTGATTGTAAATATGTAAATATTCGCTTTGTCCATTTATTGTTGTATATTTTCATTTGTACCTTCATTACGCACTTCACAATGAAACAGACGACATTATGATTTTATGTTGGTACTGAACTGGTCTTTCAAATAAAACTAGGGCAATACTATTTGAAATATAAAATGTTTATCTTTAAGGTATTAATTTATTTACCAGTTGGCACCCTAACTTCAAAAATAATTTATTTGTGTTAATTTCATAATTTTGTGGTGCATTTTATTTAGTTTGGGTCGGTTTTGTTGAAAAATACATCTATTGATTCCCTAGAAGAAAAAATAAAATAAAATAAAATTAAAAGGAGTGTACAATTTAGGCTAGAATTAATCGCCAAAATATATTTGTTATGCCTATGCACAACTATTGTATTGTTTAGAGCCAATAGATTATTATTATTACTATTATTATTGTTGTTGTAACACTAACAACATCTTTTTATTAAAACAATATGTTATCCACAATACTCAATCCCTTCTTCTCCACAAACCACATTTCCCCTCCAACCAGATTTGAAGTCGCGGTGTGTTACTCCTCACCCCTCCTCATCAATGCCCCGGGCCTCATCTGCGGTATGGAAGTGTTTAGGGGAGTATTCATACGTCTGACAGTATATCAAGTCTTCTTCGTATTATTTGACAATGAAAAAGAATTATCGTCTTACTTTTTCAAAATGGTGTTTTCTTGTCTTAGTGGTTCTGAATCGGCTTTTAGCCTTGCGTTTTGTGTGTATTGTTTTTGCGATAGTTTTTAAAATATTTTCTTGCAATACAAGTTTTTGAGAGTTCCTTCGGATATTGTGATCTTAAATTTTAAGGCTTTATTTCTTACTTCAAGCTATTGGAAATAAACTAATTATTAAAAAAAAATCAATCGATTGTAGTAAAAAGACGTAATAATGAAATCTTGATGCTGTAAGCATTTGTTACTCTTGTTAAACGTGGTTTTGAGTTGTACTTGGTACTAAAGGTAACATTAATTACTAAGAATCAGCCTGAAAGTGTTGGTAGCTTCACGAAAATACTTGAGGCTATTGGTTTTGGTAATCTGGTTGTACTAGTTTCATATTGTACTATTTCACAAAAAAAATATTTTCCGGTACAAGAAACCGTGTTTTCTTATCGCTCACAAACTACCAGATGCCCTTAAACATTTGTTTAATGTTGAGCGTTAACTATTGTTGATCGTTATTGTCAAAGATAACACGGACTGTCAAAAAGAAATGAAGAATTAATGACTGTTAGTGTTCGAGTAATTTGATTGGTAGTACAATGTTTGTGGTGAAATCCCCATCCTCAATTTCATTCTGTCTAGTGAATCACAAGAAAAATATAGAATTATTTTTTTAAAATTTGTTTAACCAGATAAGCATTTACTTTCAAAATACCATTATAACTCTTTTTAGTACAGACTCGTTACCACTCATAGACTATTAGTCTATGTGGGATTTATTTCGTGAGGTAAATTTATACATTTTGAAATTATGAACGGAAATAAAGATTTGTTTTGATTTTATTTTATTTACATTTGTATGCAAACTAAATCAAAATAAATTTACCCACAAATGTGAAATCGTAATGAAATGAAGATAATGACATAGGGATAGGCTCAGAATTACACGGGAAAAGTGAAAGAAAAAAGAATAAAAACGTTGGTCCGACTAATGATAATTCAGACATTTTGAAACTCATTCTAAAGGTAATCTTTCTTTACAGTGACGAATATTTTCAAAAATAAAAAAGGGTTTTGAGGAAAGAGAAAATAACCTTCAAACTTGATATGAGAATCACGTGGGCCGCACGCGTGCGAAACGTGCCTTGTGTGTGTGAACGCGTGTCAGCTGCACAACTCGGGGGAAGATATTGGTTGCGATCAGTCATGTTTCTTGAGTTCGAAAAGAACTTAAATTCCAAAGACTAGTTAAAGATTATAGGTAGTTTTTTAATGTTTGATGGTATAGTTTGTTAAACACCTTCAAAACTCGTGCTTCATGGATCTCCTTAACTTATAATTTTAATAATTAATGTGCACAGTATTTTGTCATGCAACACTTCATCGGCATTATACACTCACTTCACAAAAACACACACACTCACACAAAAAACACAAAATCACCATTGGTGTGTAGTGTTTTTGAACATTCACTTTAAAATATACAATCAAGGCGAAAACGTCTTTAAGCTTTAACAACCAATTACAATTTAGTCATAAAACTAAGCTGATGTTAAAAATTTTCCTAAATAAAACAATGCTATCAGGTATGTTTACCGTTAAAAGGAGTCATAACACATGCTGTAACGGTTTTGGAATATTAGTGCCTCACGGGACATGCACGCATACAGGATATTTTCAACATTTCCGAGGGTTTTAGTTAAACTAGAATATTTAAGTATAAAAAGGTGTGTATGTGCGTTAAGCATAAACTTTGGAAACACAGAACAAAAGTCCTTTGGAGGTGTTTATTATGAATGTAAAAAAGGAAGTCATAAGTACGTATTATTACAAGGGTTGACTGACAATGCACTATCGCATGTCTAAGCCGCTGCACCAATGGATTTACTGGAACTGTCTCTTGAAACACAATGAAACAAAACTTTAGGTATCACTCACCAATCAGAATGAGTTTGAAGGCAAACTTTATGTTACTGTAGAGTAATTCAAACAATATAACTAATAGATAGATGCAGAGTAAATAAATAGAGATTTTTGTAATGTAATTAAATGGTAATTTATGCACACAAATAAAAAACTGTTGACTGAAGGATTATTGGATTACAATATATGATAAATGTACTGTGCGAAATCAATTATGAAGGAAGTTTTCTGTCAGAATATAGTTTAATTGTTGGGGAGTCGCTGGCGTAAGCAGTGGGATCGATGACCAGTCTTGGATAGCACACACAAGCGAGTGAAGCTGACAGACTGACAGACATACAGCGGCATGAGAAGTCATGTTGGGGAGTCACTGGCGTAAGCAGTGGGATCGATGCCCAGTCTTGGATAGCACACACAAGCGAGTGAGGCTGACAGACTGACAGACATACAGCGGCATGACAAGTCATGTTGGGCAGTCGCTGGCGTAAGCAGTGGGATCGATGCCCAGTCTTGGATAGCACACACAAGCGAGTGAGGCTGACAGACTGACAGACATACAGCGGCATGACAAGTCATGTTGGGCAGTCGCTGGCGTAAGCAGTGGGAACGATGCCCAGTCTTGGATAGCACACACAAGCGAGTGAGGCTGACAGACTGACAGACATACAGCGGCATGACAAGTCATGTTGGGCAGTCGCTGGCGTAAGCAGTGGGATCGATGCCCAGTCTTGGATAGCACACACAAGCGAGTGAGGCTGACAGACTGACAGACATACAGCGGCATGACAAGTCATGTTGGGCAGTCGCTGGCGTAAGCAGTGGGATCGATGCCCAGTCTTGGATAGCACACACAAGCGAGTGAGGCTGACAGACTGACAGACATACAGCGGCATGACAAGTCATGTTGGGCAGTCGCTGGCGTAAGCAGTGGGATCGATGCCCAGTTTTGGATAGCACACACAAGCGAGTGAGGCTGACAGACTGACAGACATACAGCGGCATGACAAGTCATGTTGGGGAGTCACTGGCGTAAGCAGTGGGATCGATGACCAGTCTTGGATAGCACACACAAGCGAGTGAGGCTGACAGACTGACAGACATACAGCGGCATGACAAGTCATGTTGGGCAGTTGCTGGCGTAAGCAGTGGGATCGATGCTGTGTGTGGATAGCACACACAAGCGAGTGAGGCTGACAGACTGACAGACATACAGCGGCATGACAAGTCATGTTGTGGAGTCACTGGCGTAAGCAGTGGGATCGATGACCAGTCTTGGATAGCACACACAAGCGAGTGAGGCTGACAGACTGACAGACATACAGCGGCATGACAAGTCATGTTGGGCAGTTGCTGGCGTAAGCAGTGGGATCGATGCTGTGTGTGGATAGCACACACAAGCGAGTGAGGCTGACAGACTGACAGACATACAGCGGCATGACAAGTCATGTTGGGGAGTCACTGGCGTAAGCAGTGGGATCGATGACCAGTCTTGGATAGCACACACAAGCGAGTGAGGCTGACAGACTGACAGACATACAGCGGCATGACAAGTCATGTTGGGCAGTTGCTGGCGTAAGCAGTGGGATCGATGCTGTGTGTGGATAGCACACACAAGCGAGTGAGGCTGACAGACTGACAGACATACAGCGGCATGACAAGTCATGTTGGGGAGTCACTGGCGTAAGCAGTGGGATCGATGCCCAGTGTTGGATAGCACACACAAGCGAGTGAGGCTGACAGACTGACAGACATACAGCGGCATGAGAAGTCATGTTGGGCAGTTGCTGGCGTAAGCAGTGGGATCGATGCTGTGTGTGGATAGCACACACAAGCGAGTGAGGCTGACAGACTGACAGAGATACAGCGGCATGACAAGTCATGTTGGGCAGTCGCTGGCGTAAGCAGTGGGATCGATGCTGTGAGTGGATAGCACACACAAGCGAGTGAGGCTGACAGACTGACAGACATACAGCGGCATGACAAGTCATGTTGGGCAGTCGCTGGCGTAAGCAGTGGGATCGATGCCCAGTCTTGGATAGCACACACAAGCGAGTGAGGCTGACAGACTGACAGACATACAGCGGCATGACAAGTCATGTTGGGCAGTCGCTGGCGTAAGCAGTGGGATCGATGCCCAGTCTTGGATAGCACACACAAGCGAGTGAGGCTGACAGACTGACAGACATACAGCGGCATGACAAGTCATGTTGGGCAGTTGCTGGCGTAAGCAGTGGGATCGATGCTGTGTGTGGATAGCACACACAAGCGAGTGAGGCTGACAGACTGACAGACATACAGCGGCATGACAAGTCATGTTGGGGAGTCACTGGCGTAAGCAGTGGGATCGATGCTGTGTGTGGATAGCACACACAAGCGAGTGAGGCTGACAGACTGACAGACATACAGCGGCATGACAAGTCATGTTGGGCAGTCGCTGGCGTAAGCAGTGGGATCGATGCCCAGTCTTGGATAGCACACACAAGCGAGTGAGGCTGACAGACTGACAGACATACAGCGGCATGACAAGTCATGTTGGGCAGTCGCTGGCGTAAGCAGTGGGATCGATGCCCAGTCTTGGATAGCACACACAAGCGAGTGAGGCTGACAGACTGACAGACATACAGCGGCATGACAAGTCATGTTGGGCAGTCGCTGGCGTAAGCAGTGGGATCGATGCCCAGTCTTGGATAGCACACACAAGCGAGTGAGGCTGACAGACTGACAGACATACAGCGGCATGACAAGTCATGTTGGGCAGTCGCTGGCGTAAGCAGTGGGATCGATGCCCAGTCTTGGATAGCACACACAAGCGAGTGAGGCTGACAGACTGACAGACATACAGCGGCATGAGAAGTCATGTTGGGCAGTCGCTGGCGTAAGCAGTGGGATCGATGCCCAGTCTTGGATAGCACACACAAGCGAGTGAGGCTGACAGACTGACAGACATACAGCGGCATGACAAGTCATGTTGGGCAGTTGCTGGCGTAAGCAGTGGGATCGATGCTGTGTGTGGATAGCACACACAAGCGAGTGAGGCTGACAGACTGACAGACATACAGCGGCATGACAAGTCATGTTGGGCAGTTGCTGGCGTAAGCAGTGGGATCGATGCTGTGTGTGGATAGCACACACAAGCGAGTGAGGCTGACAGACTGACAGACATACAGCGGCATGACAAGTCATGTTGGGGAGTCACTGGCGTAAGCAGTGGGATCGATGCTGTGTGTGGATAGCACACACAAGCGAGTGAGGCTGACAGACTGACAGAGATACAGCGGCATGACAAGTCATGTTGGGCAGTCGCTGGCGTAAGCAGTGGGATCGATGCTGTGTGTGGATAGCACACACAAGCGAGTGAGGCTGACAGACTGACAGACGTACAGCGGCATGACAAGTCATGTTGGGCAGTCGCTGGCGTAAGCAGTGGGATCGATGCTGTGTGTGGATAGCACACACAAGCGAGTGAGGCTGACAGACTGACAGACGTACAGCGGCATGAGAAGTCATGTTGGGCAGTCGCTGGCGTAAGCAGTGGGATCGATGCTGTGTGTGGATAGCACACACAAGCGAGTGAGGCTGACAGACTGACAGAGATACAGCGGCATGACAAGTCATGTTGGGCAGTCGCTGGCGTAAGCAGTGGGATCGATGCTGTGTGTGGATAGCACACACAAGCGAGTGAGGCTGACAGACTGACAGACGTACAGCGGCATGAGAAGTCATGTTGGGCAGTCGCTGGCGTAAGCAGTGGGATCGATGCCCAGTCTTGGATAGCACACACAAGCGAGTGAGTCTGACCGACTGACAGACGTACAGCGGCATAACAAGTCATGTTGGGCAGTCGCTGGCGTAAGCAGTGGGATCGATGCTGTGTGTGGATAGCACACACAAGCGAGTGAGGCTGACAGACTGACAGACGTACAGCGGCATGACAAGTCATGTTGGGCAGTCGCTGGCGTAAGCAGTGGGATCGATGCCCAGTCTTGGATAGCACACACAAGCGAGTGAGGCTGACAGACTGACAGACATACAGCGGCATGACAAGTCATGTTGGGCAGTCGCTGGCGTAAGCAGTGGGATCGATGCCCAGTCTTGGATAGCACACACAAGCGAGTGAGGCTGACAGACTGACAGACATACAGCGGCATGACAAGTCATGTTGGGGAGTCACTGGCGTAAGCAGTGGGATCGATGCTGTGTGTGGATAGCACACACAAGCGAGTGAGGCTGACAGACTGACAGACATACAGCGGCATGACAAGTCATGTTGGGCAGTCGCTGGCGTAAGCAGTGGGATCGATGCCCAGTCTTGGATAGCACACACAAGCGAGTGAGGCTGACAGACTGACAGACATACAGCGGCATGACAAGTCATGTTGGGGAGTCACTGGCGTAAGCAGTGGGATCGATGCTGTGTGTGGATAGCACACACAAGCGAGTGAGGCTGACAGACTGACAGACATACAGCGGCATGACAAGTCATGTTGGGCAGTCGCTGGCGTAAGCAGTGGGATCGATGCCCAGTCTTGGATAGCACACACAAGCGAGTGAGGCTGACAGACTGACAGACATACAGCGGCATGACAAGTCATGTTGGGGAGTCACTGGCGTAAGCAGTGGGATCGATGCCCAGTCTTGAATAGCACACACAAGCGAGTGAGGCTGACAGACTGACAGACATACAGCGGCATGACAAGTCATGTTGGGCAGTCGCTGGCGTAAGCAGTGGGATCGATGCCCAGTCTTGGATAGCACACACAAGCGAGTGAGGCTGACAGACTGACAGACAAACAGCGGCATGACAAGTCATGTTGGGCAGTCGCTGGCGTAAGCAGTGGGATCGATGCTGTGTGTGGATAGCACACACAAGCGAGTGAGGCTGACAGACTGACAGACAAACAGCGGCATGACAAGTCATGTTGGGCAGTCGCTGGCGTAAGCAGTGGGATCGATGCCCAGTCTTGGATAGCACACACAAGCGAGTGAGGCTGACAGACTGACAGACGTACAGCGGCATGACAAGTCATGTTGGGCAGTCGCTGGCGTAAGCAGTGGGATCGATGCCCAGTCTTGGATAGCACACACAAGCGAGTGAGGCTGACAGACTGACAGACGTACAGCGGCATGACAAGTCATGTTGGGGAGTCACTGGCGTAAGCAGTGGGATCGATGCTGTGTGTGGATAGCACACACAAGCGAGTGAGGCTGACAGACTGACAGAGATACAGCGGCATGACAAGTCATGTTGGGCAGTCGCTGGCGTAAGCAGTGGGATCGATGCTGTGTGTGGATAGCACACACAAGCGAGTGAGGCTGACAGACTGACAGACATACAGCGGCATGACAAGTCATGTTGGGGAGTCACTGGCGTAAGCAGTGGGATCGATGCCCAGTCTTGGATAGCACACACAAGCGAGTGAGGCTGACAGACTGACAGACGTACAGCGGCATGACAAGTCATGTTGGGGAGTCACTGGCGTAAGCAGTGGGATCGATGCTGTGTGTGGATAGCACACACAAGCGAGTGAGGCTGACAGACTGACAGACATACAGCGGCATGACAAGTCATGTTGGGCAGTCACTGGCGTAAGCAGTGGGATCGATGCTGTGTGTGGATAGCACACACAAGCGAGTGAGGCTGACAGACTGACAGACATACAGCGGCATGACAAGTCATGTTGGGCAGTTGCTGGCGTAAGCAGTGGGATCGATGCTGTGTGTGGATAGCACACACAAGCGAGTGAGGCTGACAGACTGACAGACATACAGCGGCATGACAAGTCATGTTGGGCAGTCGCTGGCGTAAGCAGTGGGATCGATGCTGTGTGTGGATAGCACACACAAGCGAGTGAGGCTGACAGACTGACAGACATACAGCGGCATGACAAGTCATGTTGGGCAGTCGCTGGCGTAAGCAGTGGGATCGATGCCCAGTCTTGGATAGCACACACAAGCGAGTGAGGCTGACAGACTGACAGACATACAGCGGCATGACAAGTCATGTTGGGGAGTCACTGGCGTAAGCAGTGGGATCGATGCCCAGTCTTGGATAGCACACACAAGCGAGTGAGGCTGACAGACTGACAGACATACAGCGGCATGACAAGTCATGTTGGGCAGTCGCTGGCGTAAGCAGTGGGATCGATGCCCAGTCTTGGATAGCACACACAAGCGAGTGAGGCTGACAGACTGACAGACATACAGCGGCATGACAAGTCATGTTGGGGAGTCACTGGCGTAAGCAGTGGGATCGATGCCCAGTCTTGGATAGCACACACAAGCGAGTGAGGCTGACAGACTGACAGACATACAGCGGCATGACAAGTCATGTTGGGGAGTCACTGGCGTAAGCAGTGGGATCGATGACCAGTCTTGGATAGCACACACAAGCGAGTGAGGCTGACAGACTGACAGACATACAGCGGCATGACAAGTCATGTTGGGCAGTCGCTGGCGTAAGCAGTGGGATCGATGCCCAGTCTTGGATAGCACACACAAGCGAGTGAGGCTGACAGACTGACAGACATACAGCGGCATGACAAGTCATGTTGGGGAGTCACTGGCGTAAGCAGTGGGATCGATGCCCAGTCTTGGATAGCACACACAAGCGAGTGAGGCTGACAGACTGACAGACATACAGCGGCATGACAAGTCATGTTGGGCAGTCGCTGGCGTAAGCAGTGGGATCGATGCTGTGTGTGGATAGCACACACAAGCGAGTGAGGCTGACAGACTGACAGACATACAGCGGCATGACAAGTCATGTTGGGCAGTCGCTGGCGTAAGCAGTGGGATCGATGCCCAGTCTTGGATAGCACACACAAGCGAGTGAGGCTGACAGACTGACAGACATACAGCGGCATGACAAGTCATGTTGGGGAGTCACTGGCGTAAGCAGTGGGATCGATGCCCAGTCTTGGATAGCACACACAAGCGAGTGAGGCTGACAGACTGACAGACATACAGCGGCATGACAAGTCATGTTGGGCAGTTGCTGGCGTAAGCAGTGGGATCGATGCCCAGTCTTGGATAGCACACACAAGCGAGTGAGGCTGACAGACTGACAGACATACAGCGGCATGAGAAGTCATGTTGGGCAGTCGCTGGCGTAAGCAGTGGGATCGATGCCCAGTCTTGGATAGCACACACAAGCGAGTGAGGCTGACAGACTGACAGACGTACAGCGGCATGACAAGTCATGTTGGGCAGTCGCTGGCGTAAGCAGTGGGATCGATGCCCAGTCTTGGATAGCACACACAAGCGAGTGAGGCTGACAGACTGACAGACGTACAGCGGCATGACAAGTCATGTTGGGCAGTCGCTGGCGTAAGCAGTGGGATCGATGCTGTGTGTGGATAGCACACACAAGCGAGTGAGGCTGACAGACTGACAGACATACAGCGGCATGACAAGTCATGTTGGGCAGTCGCTGGCGTAAGCAGTGGGATCGATGCTGTGTGTGGATAGCACACACAAGCGAGTGAGGCTGACAGACTGACAGACATACAGCGGCATGACAAGTCATGTTGGGCAGTCGCTGGCGTAAGCAGTGGGATCGATGCCCAGTCTTGGATAGCACACACAAGCGAGTGAGGCTGACAGACTGACAGACATACAGCGGCATGACAAGTCATGTTGGGCAGTCGCTGGCGTAAGCAGTGGGATCGATGCCCAGTCTTGGATAGCACACACAAGCGAGTGAGGCTGACAGACTGACAGACATACAGCGGCATGACAAGTCATGTTGGGCAGTCGCTGGCGTAAGCAGTGGGATCGATGCCCAGTCTTGGATAGCACACACAAGCGAGTGAGGCTGACAGACTGACAGACATACAGCGGCATGACAAGTCATGTTGGGCAGTCGCTGGCGTAAGCAGTGGGATCGATGCCCAGTCTTGGATAGCACACACAAGCGAGTGAGGCTGACAGACTGACAGACATACAGCGGCATGACAAGTCATCATATAGACTTGAACACACTATTTAAATGTTTACTAAAAGCTAAAACTTTGAAACGTGATAGCAAAAATACAAAATCCACCTGACACTTCTAATAATCACTTATAAACATTATTAAAATTTGTTTATAGTTTTGTCTGATACCTAATGCAATTTTAACAGTCTTTTACCGTTTATTAAGTAAATGGATTAGCAAAACAGTTCACATTCAACTATAGTTTTAGAAAATTGTAGCAAACATTAATGTTATTTTGTCAATAACTCAGTAAGTTTTTGTAGACTGTTTTGTAAAAGTCTATTACTAAAACAATATCTGTAATTCTGAATTAATCAGTGTTTAATCTAAGGATTGCAGGGTTTATCACCAGAACCAACTAGTGTCCTGTCATTTGTTTGGGTAACTTACATATATAAAGCTAAACTTTTTAAAAATTCTACAATTTCTACTGTAACCACGGTATTATTTAAATCAACGTACAATAACATCAACATTGCAGTTTTTGCGGACTACAGGGTGATGAAGAAAAACATGTTTAAAGTAGCCTTAAGGTTTTTTTAAGAGAAGGAAAAAGGATTTGTTAGATTCAGTAGAGCCTCCTTAACGTGAAAAGTGTACAAAATCTGGCCCAGGACCTTTTTTGAAACAGACAGGTAGGCCTAGACGCACAGAACTTTTTTTGCAACAATTTATATTGTTGTATGTGTGACCATCAAAATAACCATTAGTTTTAAATTTTATTTCCTTCCACAAGAATAAAGTCTGCAGTATGTATACAGTAGATGAGCTGAGTTATATAATGATGGTAGGATGTTGGGGAGGGAGGGGCTAAAACTAAGGAGAAATGCGTTTCGTGATATTTGTTCGCCCTCTTTACAAAATTACATTAAGTGTAACATTTAAGTGTAGCATAGTGATTTGTTATAATGCTATGCTTTCCTCAAGTTATATTTTCTTAAATAATATTTTTAAATGTTTATGAACTTCTTACATATTTAAAAATATTTTGTATATCGTATATACGTGAAATTTAACATACATTTTTAATTATATGTAACAAGCAAATGACAGTCACACTTTTAGTTAAGTCTGAACAAAACGTTTAATAATCTGTCATAAATCCAGTTAAATAGTGTTATAAAGGCAGTTTTTTCAAAAATACAGATCAATTAAATTTCGATTATAGTATACTTAGTTTGTAAACAAATTGTAGAACATAAGCTTATGTCATGAAGATACATTCTTTAATGGAAACTTATCGGGGCTATCCATTAGTAAAAAATAACATCTATATTGTTATCTTGCTTTTCTATTGCAGAAAAATAATTATTACTGTGTGTGGTAGAAATTGAATTTCCTTAAACTGCAATTCTAACCGAAACTATCCACACATTGGTTAATGTGGCTACGAAAATGATTATTGCAGGTTCACACTAGTCTTTGTATTTATACCTTTCTCTTTCTACTTCATCGTCATCATGCAACATTTGAAAGCAGCATCTGAATTGTATTAACAAACTGGTTTCAAAATGAAATAAAAATAAAAAATCCCTTTAGAGTCTTTCAGAAGAAAAGCATTCAATATAAACAATATAAGATGCCTTAACCTTTTTACAACTAGTTGAGAGCTTTTTTCAGAGTTTGTGAACGCCGTCGTCAGAGTCCCACTGCAGAGTAGCGACTCGCCCTCCAGCAATGATTTATGGAGGGGTTCACGAAACTTTATTAATTTCTCCACTTGCCGCCCTCGACTGACAGCGCTGGGGTCGTGTTGAATGATCTGGAAACACCGAGTTGAGCCTAACTAATTGATCCTTCCTTTCTTTTCAACAAAAGTTAAAAAATTTGAGTGAAAAATAAATAATCACTATATCAGGGGCAGTCAGTTATGATGTTAATAGGATGCTGATATTTTGAGTGAAGGCTGTTTGTAATCCGTAAGTTTGAGAAAAATAAAGCCTCATTTCATTTAGTAATAAGATAGCGATCAAGTAAGGCAGTTGGTGTTTACCTACAACATTGCAACGTCAACAAGGAAAAAACTTATATTATTCTAGTAATTTTTCTAGGTATTTTGCAAAAAAGGTTAAAAAAAATCAACATAAGACAATCCTGTTCAACTTATGTAAGTTTCGAAGTCAAGTCATATCAGCTGATAAAAGTATAATATTTAAAATTGTGTTTTAACTTGAAACTTTTACTTAGTTGAAAGCTTTAGGAGAGGTTATGTTAGAAAAGGTATTTAAAAACAACTCCAATATTCTTACAGATACCTCTCATTCTGGTATATGGTCTATGGACATTAGACAGACAGTTTTGTCATAAGTTTCTGAAACGGTCGGCTATAAATAGATATCAGTTATCAGTATGACATATGCTAGTTTCAAAACAGTATTAGGAAAACTATAATTTCAATTTCAAACATAGCTACGTATTTGAATAGATCAAAAGTTGAATTATACCAGTAAAAAAGGACATTTAGTAGAATTCTCAATGTCCAGTTGGGCAAAAAGTTCCCTATCGAGATTCTGTTTTCCTGACGAGATTAGGTAGGGAGAGACAAATTTTTATGTTGTCTCCTGTTAAAAAATATTATCGGTTTCCCCTGTCTTTGGTTTATTGGTTTCGCAGCTGGTTTGTAACTGCGAAGGGTGTTGTTTAGGATTTAGTAATAGAAGCTTAGCCTGACCTAAGGGTTTTACTTAAACATACTGCAACACATTAGGTTTAATAAGGGCCTTCTTGTATTTAAATTGAAGACTAATGCGTTTTTAATATTTCATAATTTTACTTCAGGAATAAGTGTATAATTTCTAGAAAATAATATACTAAAAAGCCAAATTTATATGGAAATACATACCTTGCTACTTGAATTGTAAGATTCGTGAAGTCTTGTATGGCAGATTAAGATTATAATACTACTTAACGGTATGGAATATTTACTTTTTTGTAAAAAAAATTTATAATCTTTGTGACGAAATATTTACTTTAAAGTTATTGAAGATTTTTACATGATTAATAAACAATTATTAAGGTTCACTAGACTTTGCTTACCAAACAGAAATCATTTTAATTGTTCGAAATTAAATGTTGCAGACGATATTTTCATTAAGAGAAGGACTCTCCAAGAATTCTCGGTTTCCAATCCCAGTCCAAACACGGAAGACAATGGAATTGTTTCGCCTTCTGCCTTTCAACGGATTGTACAGTTTAAACCGCTTCTTCGTCTTTTACACTTAAAAAGTATTGTTTTGGTTTTATAGGATAAAATAAACTGTCTCACAACCACCTATATACACTTTTTTATCGACCTTGACACCTATTAAATAGATTTTTTATGAGTAAAATACGCAAGTAAAATGAATTACGATTCCAAATTGCTTCTTAGCTGGAATAGTTTCGAGCTAACTACAACTCATCCTCAGTCACCCCACTTCATGTTAAAATAAATCCCATCTTGCGATGTTTGTCGAACAAAAAAGTACTAGTAGGCCTAAAACCTTAACAGTGAAAGTGCGGAGTAAAACCCGTGCCGGTATGGCGAATTTTCAATGTTTTTACCGGATTTTGTGACAGTTCTTTTCAAGTGTTCGTCTGTATGTGTGTAATGCACTTTTGTTCGACAAACATCGCAAGATGGGATTTATTTTAACATGAAGAGTAGCGACTGAAGATGAGCTATAGTTAGCTCGAAACTAGTCTCGCTAAGAAGCAATTCGGCATCTTAAGGCATTTTACGTAAGTATTTGACTCATAAAGTAATCTACAAAGTATATTTACACTTATACCCTACTTACATAAAAGACGTACTGTACTGATATACTTATGTACAAAAAAGATGGTACAAGCCTATTATGCTACTCAATAAATTATTTTATTTTTATAATAAAATTGTATAACACTTAGTAAACCATTCATTTTGCTATTGGTTTTTATTTTTATTTTGTGAATATTTTTTGGAGTATCCCATGTTAGAGATATGGCTATCATAAAGTGACTGGCTACAGTAAACCAGTCTGGCTGTGAGATACTTGTAGGTTGTGACAGCCATTCCGTGAGTGTTCAACATTTACATAAAATACACTCCGGGCAGGCGACAGGCACTGATAATACGTCGTCCTTTAGGCACTGGGAGCTCTGGCACAAATAATGTTCCATTTTAAGTCGGATTGTCTCAGGTATTGTCAGATAAATCTGATCATATTTATTCACTATTCAGTTTTGAAAAGAATATACCCATTTTGACTTAATTGTGTTTATTTTAAGACATATAGAAGTAATTTATGTATACGTAAGTTTGGTTAAATAAATAGTTAAATTGAACTAATCTGCTTACTTGTTATTACCTTATTACGTCCTCCTTTGCTTGAAACCAGTGGATTTTTGGATTGGCTGCGTCAAAAACTAATACTAATACTTGAAATGAAAAACTAATATTTACAATTTGTACATGAACTTCCGTGGATGGAACTAACTCCGTGGATGTTCTACTATTGTTGTAGTTTTTGAACTATAAGGTTCTTTTTCAAAGAATTTGTTTGCCATAAAACAGAGTAACCTATACTTTAATACTCCTGCATAAGATTGAACATTTTGATTGGTTTCGATGATTATAGAACAAATTACATGGGTGCTAAAATAGTGAGTCAAATAAATATTATACGTTTGGATAGTTATCCTATTCATATAAAAAAAATAAAAACTGTTGGTCTGTACTGCGTTCTTATGAAAAATGTGTGAACATTTCAGCAGAAACTTGTTTTTTAAAACATGTTCTCTCTCTAAGTCGAATTCCAATTTTAATTTTTGTAATAAGCGTTTTAAACCAGATTATGGTTTCTCTCCATAAGGCAAGCCTCTTTGGAAAGTAATATCAAAATACTTAAAGACATTTTAATCACGTTTGATCGTAATATGCGCATCATTGATCCATGCAGTCCAGGATATTATAGTATTCGTTCAAAATTACTATGATGCTCAGCTTGTACATTCTACAAAATCTTTTTTCACACTGGATTTTTGTGTCCTTAAAATAAAGTTCTGCTGGCAATTTTTTAATGATTACAACTAATTACTGTAACCATCCAAGTAAAAAATTAAACGTATTTGAAGTAATTTGACAAATAATTATACAAATTATAAAATTTGAATACAATTTAAACACCTGCTATGAACACATGTTTTCATGTTACCACTCCAATTAAAGAATTTCGTATTCAAAATTTATAATAACAGTCAATAGATTAATACTGAAAAATAAATGATCGATGCATCTAAGAATATTTATCTGGATCTCTGTATTTACTTTACATTATCATAAATCAGTAACCACAATTTAAAGGAATGTTTTACCCTCTCCTGGAAGCCATCTTGTTCTAGTCACCGGTCGGTCATGGTGCGTGTCTCCGTGGCGTAGACATCAGCTTCTGCCACTGCCTCGACGCGACGCTCATCACACCATCGATTCCTACTTTGTCACCTTAAGTACACAAACATTTCATTTTTATTTTCAACTTGCCTTCTTTATTCCGAGAACTATATATAACGTTCTGGTGGGCTTTGGAACAACAGTAACTTCAGTGGTTTGCATTTATACTATGTTTTATCTGTCATTTCTTCAATCTGTAAATGTTGCATAGTACATTATCCCGATATTTAGTTTTAATAAAGGGTTTCAACTATTAAACAAACACATGGTGACCAATAAACAAGAGTTGAGGGGAAAATTACCCCTACACGTCACACAATGTTTTTTATCAACCCCGACTAAGAAACTATCAATGAAACGTAATGGTGTTTAACGATCAGCTGTTATAAAATGATCCATTAAAAACAAATCAAATCACTTTGTCCATTGGCATGAGTTAAGAAGGATTTTAGTGTAGATAACCTTCCCCTCACTTACACGATATTTTCTGAATTATCAATAACTTGAATTCTATCTCCTATTTAATTCAATTCAATTGGTTAAAGTTGAATGGTGCTTAAATTCATATTTAATTATACACATTTGGATGTAAATTAGAAGGCCTGGTAGTGATTGAATTTAGTGTGCCTAATTGTACCTAATCGACTAGCTACATCATACAAAAAGTAACAATATAAGGAAGCACAGATTCACCACCTACTAATGGGTACAAATCCTGTTTTGACATAGCTTACATACGATAAACATAGCTTGACATAGCTTTATAGACGATATTAATTAAAGAAAAAAATAAATAGTGAACAATCAAATCTCCACTACACTTTCAGTGAACAATCAAAATTTCAAAAATTACCAAGTACAAACCATATTTTAAAATGCTTTATACTGATTAAAAACATTGAAACACACGCCCTTATTCTGCTCTCGTAGAGTCAACCACACAAACAGTCCTCACCAACAAAGGCAGTTAATTATAGTTATCAACCGTGAATTCCATTAAAATCACAAAACTTGGCGCTATCTATCGGCGGGGATCGATGATGGTATCAGCTGATGGATGGGTCCGCAGTGGAGGCGGTGAGGGTGTCTAGGGGAGGGAGACGCCCGTCAGTTGACGTCGGGACGCCGCGCTGTAGAGAGCGTCTCGCCTCTAGCCGCGATCGTCGCACTGTACGACGACATTTGTTCGAAAGTGTATAAACTGGTTATGTGTGACTTGAACTTTGTAATTTTGTAACAGACTTTTAAAATTTTGTATAACATGGTCCTGTACTGAAAACAACGTGGAAATGGTAAGTTCATTATTTTATTTTCTGGTGTAACTAAACTATATAATTTAAAATACAAAATTTAAAAATAGTTAAAATTAACTGCAGTTTTATTAATTTGGTACTCGAATAAACTGTACAAAAAGGATTCCGTTGTGAAATGAGTTATGAATTAATTTATTTTTAGGATTCAATATTTTGATCTGAATATAGTTATTTAATTCAAATAACTTTTTAAAATAATTTTCAGAATTAGTAATGCAACGCATTAAAATACATAATATTATTTTCTACCACATTGATTACGTCAACGCACTTCCTAGTGATGTGACTTTCGCTTACTTAATAAAAAATTGAGAATGATTAAACAGATAGTAGATAGTGAAGAACGTCCTGAAAATGAATATAAATGAATATGATTTTTGTATGGTGTGAAACCATTTACTTAATTATCTTGGGTGTGATAAAAACATGTCGTTAGTAAGAAAACCCATTGCAATGATTAAAATGTGTATAACTGCCTATATTGTATGAAAAGAAATACAAAATTGACCAATAAAAGTTATTTATCTGTGATAATGTAATTTTTCCTTATTTTAATCAGAAAATTTACTTTTTTTGTATATGCTTAGCAAATGTGCCATGAAAACGGAAAAATAACTATATTAACATGGAATTAGACCAAAAACTATTTATTTCTAATAATAATTAATTTATAATTTATTTCATTAATACTTTAGGCATATCAGAAGAAATATACTTTCGCAAAAGTGTCCATTATCAATTGTAAGGATTATTAAATTTTATCTTAGGAGTTATTTACACGATGTCAGATAAAGAGGGCAAAGTAGGAAGCAATATAGATCACTTCCTAGTAAGAACGGAGCCACTGTCTCAGGAAGGGCTGGTAAAGGGTGTGGTAGAGCATGCGGCGAATAGTACGGCTTTTGGAACAACTCTCCTGTCTCCTATCCACCAGACATAGATCACTTCCTAGTAAGAACGGAGCCACTGTCTCAGGAAGGGCTGGTAAAGGGTGTGGTAGAGCATGCGGCGAATAGTACGGCTTTTGGAACAACTCTCCTGTCTCCTATCCACCAGACATAGATCACTTCCTAGTAAGAACGGAGCCACTGTCTCAGGAAGGGCTGGTAAAGGGTGTGGTAGAGCATGCGGCGAATAGTACGGCTTTTGGAACAACTCTCCTGTCTCCTATCCACCAGACATAGATCACTTCCTAGTAAGAACGGAGCCACTGTCTCAGGAAGGGCTGGTAAAGGGTGTGGTAGAGCATGCGGCGAATAGTACGGCTTTTGGAACAACTCTCCTGTCTCCTATCCACCAGACATAGATCACTTCCTAGTAAGAACGGAGCCACTGTCTCAGGAAGGGCTGGTAAAGGGTGTGGTAGAGCATGCGGCGAATAGTATGGCTTTTGGAACAACTCTCCTGTCTCCTATCCACCAGACATAGATCACTTTCTAGTAAGAACGGAGCCACTGTCTCAGGAAGGGCTGGTAAAGGGTGTGGTAGAGTATGCGGCGAATAGTACGGCTTTTGGAACAACTCTCCTGTCTCCTATCCACCAGACATAGATCACTTCCTAGTAAGAACGGAGCCACTGTCTCAGGAAGGGCTGGTAAAGGGTGTGGTAGAGCATGCGGCGAATAGTACGGCTTTTGGAACAACTCTCCTGTCTCCTATCCACCAGACATAGATCACTTCCTAGTAAGAACGGAGCCACTGTCTCAGGAAGGGCTGGTAAAGGGTGTGGTAGAGCATGCGGCGAATAGTACGGCTTTTGGAACAACTCTCCTGTCTCATATCCACCAGACATAGATCACTTCCTAGTAAGAACGGAGCCACTGTCTCAGGAAGGGCTGGTAAAGGGTGTGGTAGAGCATGCGGCGAATAGTACGGCTTTTGGAACAACTCTCCTGTCTCCTATCCACCAGACATAGATCACTTCCTAGTAATAACGGAGCCACTGTCTCAGGAAGGGCTGGTAAAGGGTGTGGTAGAGCATGCGGCGAATAGTACGGCTTTTGGAACAACTCTCCTGTCTCCTATCCACCAGACATAGATCACTTCCTAGTAAGAACGGAGCCACTGTCTCAGGAAGGGCTGGTAAAGGGTGTGGTAGAGCATGTGGCGAATAGTACGGCTTTTGGAACAACTCTCCTGTCTCCTATCCACCAGACATAGATCACTTCCTAGTAAGAACGGAGCCACTGTCTCAGGAAGGGCTGGTAAAGGGTGTGGTAGAGCATGCGGCGAATAGTACGGCTTTTGGAACAACTCTCCTGTCTCCTATCCACCAGACGATTTCCAGATTTTAAATTAAATTAGATATATTAGAAGACTAAAAACAACCAAAAACCATAAGCATGATACTACGAATAAACGAGACCGAGTTCTACGGTTTGGTTGTATAATACAATCATTGGAGTTAAAGGTAATGATTTTTCACTCACTATAGGGTAACAAAATGTCATACAGTTTATTGAATTCAGTTCTTTGTTATGCGCTTGAAAAAAAAATACAACTTTCATGTAAATTATATCTCTCCAAAACCCGTGTGTTATGCGGTATGTTCCGCAACTGTAAAATTGTGTATAGATAATATATATTGTTGTATATACATGTGATTAATTTACTTGTTCCTAGGTGGAGATTACTTTTTAAATTGCAACTTTTGTTAAGAGAATATTCGTTTGAAACGTAAACGTTTATCAGTAAGCTGGACTGTCTGCGAGTGTGTTTGTTTGTGTGTTTGTTGGCCAGATCGTGTGTTATGAACGTGCGTGTTTGTTTTTCGACTTCCCATATCTCCATATTGTTCCTCACGCACATGTGGAATGCTACTGAGAACTTCGCGTGCTCCTTTGAGCTCTGTGTAAAATATGTTATTTATTTTTATGTTTAGCTTCTAAACCTGTTAAGAATACGATAAAGTCGTCGTAAAGTATTATGTGTGGCTTTGAAGATTAGCGATAGTGAAATTGCAAATCAACAACGAGATAATTTTGCAATGTGGAAAACTCTAAATTAGATATATGTCTTTTTACTGTAGGTATTCATTTATTGCAGCAGATGTAGAACTACAGATATTTTCCTACATGGAAATACTGATGAATAGCGATACTGATTGAATACGCAGATATTGGAGTTTAAGTGACAAGTTGTGAATTGATTTGCCTATTTTAATAAAATGTAAATACAAAATAAAAACAACAATAAGTGTAATGAGTGTGATAATAAGTCTTAAAACTGTTAATGATATTGAGGAGGTCTCAGTGAAATGTATTATCTTAAAATAATATATGAAAAGAGAATCATGATACAAAATAATGTAGTCAATCTCGCGTGTGTGTAGTAAAACAATCACCCAACTCTGAGAGACAGAACGAAATAGTAAAACAATCACCCAACTCTGAGAGACAGAACGAAATAGTAAAACAATCACCCAACTCTGAGAGACAGAACGAAATAGTAAAACAATCACCCAAATCTGAGAGACAGAACGAAATAGTAAAACAATCACCCAAATCTGAGAGACAGAACGAAATAGTAAAACAATCACCCAAATCTGAGAGACAGAACGAAATAGTAAAACAATCACCCAACTCTGAGAGACAGAACGAAATAGTAAAACAATCACCCAACTCTGAGAGACAGAACGAAATAGTAAAACAATCACCCAAATCTGAGAGACAGAACGAAATAGTAAAACAATCACCCAACTCTGAGAGACAGAACGAAATAGTAAAACAATCACCCAACTCTGAGAGACAGAACGAAATAGTAAAACAATCACCCAACTCTGAGAGACAGAACGAAATAGTAAAACAATCACCCAAATCTGAGAGACAGAACGAAATAGTAAAACAATCACCCAACTCTGAGAGACAGAACGAAATAGTAAAACAATCACCCAACTCTGAGAGACAGAACGAAATAGTAAAACAATCACCCAACTCTGAGAGACAGAACGAAATAGTAAAACAATCACCCAAATATGAGAGACAGAACGAAATAGTAAAACAATCACCCAACTCTGAGAGACAGAACGAAATAGTAAAACAATCACCCAACTCTGAGAGACAGAACGAAATAGTGAAACAATCACCCAAATCTGAGAGACAGAACGAAATAGTAAAACAATCACCCAACTCTGAGAGACAGAACGAAATAGTAAAACAATCACCCAACTCTGAGAGACAGAACGAAATAGTAAAACAATCACCCAACTCTGAGAGACAGAACGAAATAGTAAAACAATCACCCAACTCTGAGAGACAGAACGAAATAGTAAAACAATCACCCAACTCTGAGAGACAGAACGAAATAGTAAAACAATCACCCAACTCTGAGTGACAGAACGAAATAGTAAAAAATCGTTTCATATCTAAATGTGTGGTTTGAATTGTGATTTAACAACTGTGTATCAAACAGTACCGTATTGCAATGATGGAAGAAAAATCTTAATTTATCGATCAAACAAAACAGATTCCTATTTTATATTAATTTTAGGACGAATTAATTTCAGGTGTTTAATCCACCTGTATTTAAATAAGACTAGTATAAAAACTATTTTTTCTCTCAAAAACTAATAAACTACTGAAAATGACTCAAAAGAAATAATTAACGTTTTTATTAGATAGAGAATTTATGCATATATGGGCAAATTTGTATATAAAAAATAAAGGGATTTGAAAATATATTAAATCTGTTACATCGGTTTTCAAGCTGTCGTTCCTCCTACAAAGAGTCGTTTAGCAAGGATTCGTTAGATGGTTTGAATGAGTATTGTAATTGCTCTTTTCCTATAACAAAAACATTGATATCAAACGCAAACTGTGTCAATCATAGACTTGTATGACTGTAACTGAATGCATAGGACCTACGGGTTCGGGTTGTACAATCAAAGGACAAATATCACCAAGTCGAAAGCTTCATCAAGGTGTCCCCAATTATCAGAGTCTAAAGTATGACGGTTCTAGAAAACCTGAGGCTAAACTTAACCGCTATTAAAAAGTTAGCATCTTTGATGTCTTTGAAGCTGGAAAGTTTGTTTAAGAGTTATTAAAAACTTCAAAATTACACGAAGGTTTGAGTGCTCCAGAACGTGATATCGGGGAGTGAGGCTGAACAAGACACTATATTGATTAAAACACTATACTAAATTTGAAATTGTCCAAGCTAATCTTTTGTTTCATCAAACTGTGATAAAAATATTTAATTAAATAAAGTGTTTTATTATGCATCTTGTAAAATACACATACAATAATATAACAGCGTGAAAACCAAATATATCTAATTATACACTAAACTAATTATTATACTTGAGAACTCGCATATGACTTGTCTCCACCCATCAGCAAAGCACGAAGACAATGTTCGTATGATGTTCGTTTAATTGGCACACACGTTCACTGATTAAATTTAAACTAAAATTGTATTAAAATGTATTACAAGAAGAGATAAAATATAAAATATGTAGGCTATAAAGTAGACTACTATATGATGACATAACAGATTTTCTTTTATTTTTAGGCGAAAGAGATAGCGGGGGACTGAATTTAATCAGCCCAACCGAATGCAATTTACAAATACCCCAGTCACAGCAAACCTGCGTAATCAGCGAATTTCCAACGCATAATATATGTATTAATACCACATAAATCTGCATTGCACCTTTCATAAACATATATTCACAAATAAGCGATATAAACAATTTCAATTATTCTCCATAAGAATAACTTTAAGTACGATGGTTTGCTGCAACAAGGAACACAAAATATGGGTTTTCATGCAAATATCAATATAAATAACCTAGTCGAAACCACATACTAATAGTCATCAATATACATTCATAAATAAGCGATATATACCATTTTGATTTTTCTCCATAAGAACAACATGGGGGATGAGTACGCAGGTTTGCTGCAACAAGGAACACAACAAAATATTTTTTCATGCTAATATCAATATAACTCAACAAGGTAGGTAGGTAACAAGGTATAACTCACATACCAAGTTTTATTAAATTATGTTCAGAATTAATGGATACATTACACTTTACTTATTCTCCATAAGAATAACATGGGGGCTGAGTGCGCAGGTTTGCTGCTACGGGAATAATCTGTAAAATGATTTTTTGTGCAAATAACAATAGACCACAACCAGATGAAGCCGGATACCAAGTTTCATTAGTATCCGTTCGTAAATAAGCGTGATATAAAAACGAAAAGTTGTAAAGGTCTCGAGCCTAGGTCTTACCATGCCGACTACGGTAATAGCTTCTTCCCCATAGGGTCAATTCGCTAATATTACAATATTAACAAAATTAATACATTTTTTGCTGGCCATAACATTAGATTAAATAAATATAGAGAGGTCTAGTTTGCGGCATTCCTTTGCTTTTTCTCCCTTCTTAAAATTACATTAAACTTGTTAGGGGTTGTTATTTGAAAAATAAAAACTACCCCCAGCAACCCCTTATTAGGGGTGAGGGTTGTAACCCTTAACCCCTGAATAAATAATTTGACTTATGCTAGTAATATTTACCAAAGATTGTTTGAAAATTTACAGTCGGTCAACAATTAAGAGGGGGGACCTTCATAGGACACACGGTATTAATTAAAATTTAAAAATTGCATTGGGACAGAAAAAACGTATTAAGTCACTAAATCGCTAACTAATTAAAAACTCATGTTTTCATAAATAAACAGTAAACAACGTCCAATCCCTATTTATAATTATAACTGTTTGCAAAATGTAAATAAATTAAAATTAATTCCTCAGACACAATTGGATGTGAACAAGCGTTGGACACACGGACAAAGGACAACAATCTTGATACAAATTGACGGGACCGGTGGCCATTCGTCTGCACCAAACGCACCTGCCCTGAAATACGAACCAATCAGCGGGACAAACACAAACGCACCAGCGGCAACGATGCACTCAATATCAGCGTCATCCATTTGTTCTTTAACCATTTCTCCTGATTGAATGAGAGTTGGTTTTACATTCTGTTAGTTGACATTGTTCACTGTATGTTCTACAATTATTGTGTTTACTCTGGCTAGTATAAATTTAGAGAAGTGAGGTGATTAAACACACACACACACACACATATATATATATATATATATATATAACTTAAAAAGGAATCCGAATTCTTTATTAACTGAATTGTATAAACATCTATTAAAAAAAATTGTAATACAAATTTTCTTCGTTTAATAATTTGCTTTAGTTTTTCTTTAATTTGAAATAATATGCTTTATAATCATTGTTATAGCGTCGTTGGCGATTTTAGTATTCAAAGTAAAATTTATTTGAGTAAAGTGGTGTTCGCATTGGTTAAGCAATATTTGCAAATTAGTAAAATAAATACCCCCGTCGCAGCAAACCTGCGTACTCAGCGAATTACCAACGTTTAATGTATGCCTTAATACCACATAAATCCGCATTGCACGTTTCATAAACATAGATTCACAAATAAGCGATATAAACAATTTCAATTATTCTCCATAAGAATAACATTGAGTACGTGGGTTTGCTGCAACAAGGAACAAAAAATATGGGTTTTCATGCAAATATCAATATAAATAACCTAGGTGAAACCACATACCAAGTGTCATCAATATACATTCATAAATAAGCGATATATACCATTTTGATTATTCTCCATAAGATTAACATGGGGGATGAGTACGCAGGTTTGCTGAATCAAGTAACACAAAAATGGAGTTTTATGTAAAAATCAATATAACTCAACAAGATGAAGCCACATACCATTTATTATTAATTTATGTTCATAATTCAGGGAGACATTACATTTTACTTATTATCCATAAGAATAACATGGGATGGGGCTGAGTACGCAGGTTAGCTGCTACGAGAATAATCGGTAAAAATTGCTTTTTTGTGCAAATAACAATAGACCACAACCAGATGAAGCCGTATACCAAGTTTCGTTAGTATAAGTTCATAAATAAGCGATATACATAATTTTGTTCTTACTCTCCATAAGAATAGCATTGGACAACGTACTGCGTTTAGCACTTTCAATATCTCTGTAACAAATTGTCGTAGAGAAATTATCAAAACACCAAAGTGTGTTTTTGAAGCGGAATCCAATGGTAAAAACTAAAATATGAACCCATTTTTGGGGTACAAAACCCCCCAAAATATCACTTCAGATGGATAGATCTGTCTGGTTTTCGAACTTAGAGTCATAAATGTTGCTTTAGACGTTTGTAACAAATTTTATCAAAATTGGACCTTTTTTACGAGAGTTACCGCACCCACGGACACACACACACACACACACACACACACACACACACACACACACACATATATATATATATACAGTTTCGAACGAATGGTGTTTTTGGGGTCTGGGGACCTCAAAACGAAAAGTTATCATGATCCCAAGCCTAGGTCTTACCATACCGACTACGTTAATAGATTTTTCCTTATAGGGGAAATTCGCTAAAACAATTTCAACAGCTTATATACAAGAAACGCAGTATCTGTGCAATAAGTTATGAAATATATTAAAATCTTACAATTTGTTGTTAATGAAAAAATACAAGAGGCATAATAAAGATTAAAATTAATTTTTAAGTTTGAAATTGTTAAAGTTTTTACTTGAAAATAAAAGTAAATAATAATTTGGTATGCGTAATACCGAAAAGGGCCAAAAGAAAAATAGCAAATTGCGTTTAAATATGTAATTGAATTAAACTCGGTAAATTAGATTAAACTAAAATATTTTTTTCTAATTTAACAATGTGGGATTGCATTACAACATACTTATTTTAATTACCTTACTTTGAAATTTGCATCTAACTTGTCATCAAACAAGAGGTCGTTAAAGGTACAAATTTAATATTCCGGATCTTCGTAAAACTGGTGTTTCCTACTCAGTGATGACAACGTCCGTAATTAAGTCTTAAATAACATAATACCATCAACATCGACGATTCATTTCAATAAGTTATAATTTGTTTAGTACTCCAACATTGTGTTTATTCTTCAAGTTGTACTCAACTAGAATGTAGTGTTTTTGTTTAACACTAATTAAATTTGCGTTTCCTAAAATGACACCGCTCTTCCAGAGACTTTATCAGATCACCGGAAGTCCGGCTTGGGCATAGAGGAGCCCCTTGAGGGAAGTCACGTTCTTCTTATCCTTCCAATCCTTTCATTTCCGGTTCATCGGTTCTGTCTGAACTTCACCTGAGTTTTCTGCAGAGTTACAGGCGAAGAAAACCTTGCTTGTCGGTAAATCATGGATAAAATGTAAACAAATAGTAGTATCTAAACGAGGTCTTCACGTATTTTGTTAAACAAAAATTTAGTCTAACTGCTTTGATAACTTAATAAAAAATTTTATAGAATTAGGAAGGTAAATATTATTTTGATCCTTTAACAATGTAACTAATTGTTTATAAAACCATTTTGTTAAATAAAATAGAGTAATTAAACACGATAATAGGTTTGCAACGCAGTTAAACATCCCTTTCTACATAATAAATTATCCTGAACCGGGGTGGACGAAGGCCTAATCCTCATATTGATGTTGGGGTCCAAGCATTTCGTAACTGAGCGGAGAAATCTATAATGTCCTTAGTCAATTGCTGATATTATAATAAACAAAGCTGAATAAAAAATACAGCAGTCTGTAGTTTTATTGCATGCTATTTAAAGTATTTATGTAAGGGTATTTATTAAAGTCCTGCAACAACAGAGTATCCTGTAACCATTGGGATATGATGTAACCATTGCAGTATCCTGTATCCATAGGAGTATCCTGTGACTATTGGAGTATCCTGAAACTAATGGAGTATCCTGTAACCATTCAGGTATTATGTAACCATTTGAGTATTATGTAACCATTCGATTATCCTCTAACTATACGAGTATCAAGTGACCAATGGTTATGATAATAGGTGTATAATGTGATAAACGAAATCCTATGGCCATAGTAATATCCTGTGATCATCATAGTATCCTGTGATCCTGTTGTTATATTAATATCCTATGATCATCGGAGTCGTCCTGCTATGAAATGTGCTGATGTGACCAACGTTTTTAACAACGGAGTTAAATCTTTTCACAGACATACTAGTTTTCCACATTTAATTACGTATAACAGTTGTATGGGTTAATTTACTTGGTGCTCGCAGCGAATCACATTATGAAAATCTTTCTGTTGTAAGGTTCAAGGCGGAAGGTAAATAATAAGATTTGGCTGCTCTAATGTACCTTAAGTTGTAATACAAATGCTCCAATTTTATAATAAAAGTTAAAGTGTACAATTAAAGCCTTATTTTTGCTTAAATTAATGCTAATTTATATATAACTTAGAAAGGAATCCAACTACTGCATTGATTTTATTTTAGCAACACCTAGTGAAATTGTTTTAGCAATTTTCATCGAATAATAATTTGTTTCAGTTTTATTTAATTTGAAATATTGTGTTTTATAATTGTCTAATTAATAATGCCATAAATTTAATATTTGAGATTGAAATAAAATTGTTAATGCAGCGTCACTTTCATAATTGTAATTTATATTAATTGGTAATTTATTTATGATTTAATATACTTAGATTGCGGAAATTATATAAAATACTTCCTTTGTATAATCATCCAAGTTTAATTATTCACCTGCAGAACACCTAGACCTTACACCATCACTGTAAACAGGACGTTTAGCCCCATATAATGACAGACTGGAGCTTCTCATCAGGCTTCATTCACATCACGTGATGCCTCAAAGCTCTACCATATGTGATTACCTTCCACTTATGGTTCTCCTGGCTACGGTACCTAAGGCTACCTGTACGGATGTCTGCACAAACTAATGCAAAACTTTTCAAATTTAAATTGCAAAGTTAATTTAACCACGTCATAAGTACCATATTTTTTAATTTATTCTCCTTAATTATATTTTCCACTATTAAGTTGAAAAAGGAGGACTTATCTCCATTAATTAAAATCAGGGAGACATAAACTTCAGATTTTTGCGCCTCTAGAAATATTGATGCGTAATATGTCCATCCCCCTACACTTGTCAACTTCTTTTTGCAGATTATCTGTCTTATCTGAATACTGTAACTTTTCCTGTACATTTTAGCGAATTTCCCCTACATTGAAGAAGCTAACGTCGTAGGTGGTATGGGAAGACTTAAGCCCGAGACCTTGATAACTTTTAGTTTTTAAGCCTCTAGATGCCAAAAACACTATTTGTTCAAATTTGGTACATATATATATATATATATATATATATATATATATATATATATTTATTAACATTAAAAGACCAACTTACTTATAAATTCGTAATATTTCGGCTTTTGCCATCTTCAGACGAAACTACATTACAAAAACAAATAATAATAATACTGTAACCTAAAATTTATAAAATAACACATGTTTTGCAAAAAAACTTTCTTGAATTTTGATGAACACATGTTGGATAAATACTTGTAAAAATCTGTGCTTTCATTGAATATTATATATGAAAATGATGCGGTGCAAGAATGATCAACGAAGATTAAGGCCATGAGGTGCTTTTGAACGAGTGATGATGTGATAGGCTTGTTCAAGGCACCTCAGAATTATATTAATATATTTATGTGTCCGTAAGCACGATAACTCTCGTAAAAAATATCTGATTTTGATGAAATTTGGTACAGACGTGTAAATTAGCATTTATTTGAACGAGTTGGAAATCCAGACGGATCGGACTTGCGGGGGGGGGGGGAGGGATTTGTATCCCAAAACGGGTTTTGGCTTCATCACATGTAATTTTTATTGAAATCAAATTGTAATTTACACCATTGGATTCTCCTAAAAAACAAAAAAATTTGTGTTTTTCTCATTGCTCTACTTCAATTGGTTACCAAGATTTTGAAAGTGCTAAACACTGTATGTTGTCTAATGTTATTCTTATGGAGAAAAACATTTTATATCTCTCTTATTTATGAACATACACTGTCGAAACTTGGTATATGGCTTCATCTGATTGTGGTCTATTGTAATTAGCACAAAAACACAAATTTTTACCGATGATTCCCGTAGCAGTCGCACTGCATACTCAGTCCCCATTTTATTCTTATGGATAAAAAGTAAAATATCATATCTCCCTTAAGTATGAACATAAATTAATAAAACTTGGTACATGGCTTCACGTAGTTGGGCTCCATTGATATTTGTATAAAACCCAATATTTTGGTGATGAATCTTGTAGCAGCAAACCTGGGTCCTCAACCCCATGTTATTCTTATGGAGGATAATTACAATCTTATATAACGCTTATTTATGAATCTATATCATGGATGAAACTTGATATGAGACATCAATTAGTTGAGTTCTATTGATATTTGCATAAAAACCCATTATTTTGCGTTCCTTCTTGCAGCAAACCTGCGTACTCACCCCCAATGTTTTTCTTATTGAGAATAATCATTATTTTATATATCGCTTATTTGTGAATATATTTTTTATGAATCTTGATAAATGGCTTAAAGTGTTATTAAGGCATATAAGTGCAATGGAAATTCGCTGAGTACGCATGTTTGCTGCGACGAGGGTATTTTATTTTATTTGTTTAACTGTAAACTGTAATGTTGATTGATTTGCCATCTCTTTAAACTGTAAATTGTTAAGTAATAAATCTGGAGGAAATATCTCGTGGGGGAGGGGGATTTTTGTAAATATAAACAATACGTTAAAATCTGAAAACCCTAATTGCCATTTAAGTAATTTGGTTACTATTGACCCTGACCAAAACAACTCATTAAAACGGTAACATTTTTAAAAGTAGTTTGTTAGACAAAAGTTGCAACATTTCCCTATGTTTGTATTACAACAAAATGCCACCGACATCAAACAGTTAGCGTCTGACGGCAACCTGTAATCCCTGTAATCCTTGTAATCCGTTGTAATCCAGGGATTAACGTGACACACGGCGTGGATCAACGACAAAGGGGAATAAGTGGTGGCTTCAGAAGGGTTGACGGTAATAACGACAGTGTAATCACTCATTTTTCAATATAAAACACAACTTCTGATTTACTGAGATAATTATTATTTATTAACTGCCGACGCATTTTCGATTTTTATTTATACATTCCTTTTATTAGTAAAATGTGACATTCGTCGTTTTGTGTTAATATTGTATATTGTTATTGGGTAGCCACAAATAACCAGTTTTAAAGATACTACCAGTGCCAACTGGTAATTCTATAGATTAAACAGGTATTTTGGCTATATAATACAATTAATATAATTCAGGAAGAATATTACTATTTCCACCTGTACATAACAAATATTCTTGTTGACCGCGTTTTTACATGTGAACAGCATTACTTAGGCCTACGTAAAAACATATGACCCTAACTTCTATAGAGGCAAATAACTGATTTGACTTTTAAAATTGATTTTAATGTGTTTTTCTACGTCTTCAATATATTCATGTGCTATTTTCCACTGACTGGATTGCTCTTTACTTATGAAGAGGATGAATTTGAGTCGGACTCAGGTGGAATTCAGACGGAACTGATGAACCGGAAATGAAAGGATTGGAAGTGTGAGGAGGAGGAGACTTCGCTTAGAATATTTCTCTACTTCCGGTCCTAATACTGATCCATACACCACTTTTGTGTATGCTAATAATACTAAACATATTTCAAATCATAACACCAAACGTATATACGACGTGTGTTTAAGTAGTAGTTTGATAAATAAATACTGAAAGAAATTCTGACTCAAAATGCTCATCAAGTCCTAAAAAGAACCGATAGAAAACCATGTCCGTATTTTTTATTTTAGTGTAGGTTAATTACTTAAAACATGCTTTAGAGGATTACAGTCGTTTAAAGCGTGTACTTTAAGAATATACTCCAAAGAAAACAAAAATTATGACACATGATCGTTTAGGTAAATGCAATAATACCATATTTTTTTCAGAAAATGATTTTAAAATACGAAATAAGTATAGGTTATTTTCAGTAAGTAGATAACATAGTATAACAGTCTTTTTGTTTATTTTGTTTTAAAAACTCATAAATATTAAACAAAATTAAAACGGCTGAATTGCGTTGCCTGTTCATGTTACCAAACAATTTAAAGTTGTTTCTTAGCATGTCAGTAAACTTACATGGTCCTAGCAACATCACGGACGTGTTTAATATATTGCGATAAAGTGAAACATAAAGACGTGTCATAATTGTATGTATTTGCTTTTGTCGTCGAATTTACATACATTTACACTAAGACTAGTCTTCTTTAACACTAAATCATTTTTTAACATTTCAGACTAGGCCTTACTGACATCACGTAATTCAGTATAATGTTAACCAATTTGGACAACTACAAAAAACTGTTTTGTTACTGTTTGTTTTTCTGCAAGAGTAAAACAAATAGAGGTACTAATACAACTATAGATCATTGATGTCACTACTGTGCTTTGATCGGTAAATGGTTAGTATTTTAGATTGGTTGTATTTTTGATTGAGTTGAATCACTTTGTAGTTCAGATTTATACTACGTATGGAATGTACTTATGACTTATTAGGACATGTTTTTAAATTTCGAAATAACTATTAAACGTCTCTAAATTACACAAATCATAAAAAATGATAAAAAAATGGTCTATTATCTTCAAGACTTAGGACTAAAATATTCTACAAATAGTTTTGATTTTAGTGTAATGATAGTACACGAATGTGAACTTGCTTTCAAATTCTTCCAATTTTCCATTACGTACAACACAACTATTTTCATTTGCTATACAGTATAATAACTAAAATAAATTAGTTCTAAAGTATAATAAATGTCTGTAATACATGTATGCACAAAAACTTCCCCATGATGTTAAAATCTTTCAATTTTAAGTACTGTAAATTAAAAGAGTAACACACACATTTTTCCAAGAAGTTATTCCAAAAAGAATAGACCCTAGTTGATTAGAACACCACGGGTTCGTCTTGTAATCAAAGACCCTTTCACCGCGGTCACGTACCTCCTCCGCCTTTCACCGCGGTCACGTACCTCCTCCGCCTTTCACCGCGGTCACGAACCTCCTCCGCCTTTCACCGCGGTCACGAACCTCCTCCGCCTTTCACCGCGGTCACGTACCTCCTCCGCCTTTCACCGCGGTCACGTACCTCCTCCGCCTTTCACTGCGGTCACGTACCTCCTCCGCCTTTCACCGCGGTCACGTACCTCCTCCGCCTTTCACCGCGGTCACGTACCTCCTCCGCCTTTCACCGTGGTCACGTACCTCCTCCGCCTTTCACCGCGGTCACGTACCTCCTCCGACTTTCTCTCCTCCTTTTATCTAAACTTTCTTTTCATACTTTATTGTATTTTTTTACATTTTCATGTTGACTAATAATTTTAAATCTATTAAAATGGTTTAAAAAATCAGATTTGTGAGTGAATTAATTTGTAATCTGCTTTACACATTTTTAAGGTTTTGCCCATTTTCAAGTTTGCCTATATGATTCGTTTTAAATATTTTCATTTATGAATGCCAAACAAATTTGCAATTCATAATACTGTACCAAAAATACTTACACGGAAAAATTCAGAGTTTAACCGAGTCTGGGTTAAAATCTATTGTGTCAACAGTAAGTTAAGTTAGTCAAAGTATATACGGTTATTTGTAACCGACTGGTTTGTTACTGCTTACTAATTGTTTATTTTACCTACTAACTCCGGTTAAACATAACCTTACAGCATGATAAACACCAACCTAGTGTCCTCTGGGTTAATTTTTACTGAGTAGAAATAGTTGCCAATAACCCATGGATTTTTAAGTTTTGACCCTGTCCTCGGTGAGCATTTAACTAACACATCGGTGGAAACTAACCTGTGGTAGTGTGATGGTCGTTCATAAACTTAGCTAGGTTAGCAGCATGGTTAAATTAGTTTGATCTTTGTAAGGTTGGCAATAGCTGTTTCTCTGCAGAGAGCCCAGAAGAAAGATCAGATTAGAACAAAAGTGAGCGGCGAGTGCGTCGTAGAATACAAGTTAAAACACATCATGTCTCGTGTTTATAACTTTTACTATGTTCTTCTTCAATGATTATGAAGATGTGAGGAACCTTCTGACCAACTGGGGTTTGGGCTCACATATTTCATAATTTGAAGGTACTTAGATTATGGCGTTCTTAATTCTGTTGTTTCAGGTTAGGAATTCAACGTTTAATGTCGGTCTACTGAATATGGTTTCAATTCAGATTTAATAATTCAGCTCTATTTGAAAATGAACTAAAATGCAGTTATTAAAATAAAAGTCAATGAAGTTGTAAAGAATGTTTTATCTTAGGCTGGGTTAGGTAGGTAGGCGAATTCCCCTTTAGGGCTAATGTACAATATCCCACTTTAGGGGCATTCTTAAAAACCTCATTATTATTTGTTTTAAAAACTGTTTTTAGCTACATTTTCAATAGTGTTGGATTGATAAAACTAGATTGAAACCATAATCATCAGACCAACATAAAATGTTGAACTCCTAACCTGAGATACCACAATAATTAAGAAAGTCTTTATCAACTTAAATTAAAATTATGAAATATATGAGCCAAGGTCAAAAGATTCTACATATCTCCATGATCATCGAAGTCAAACATGGTAAAAGTTAATACCCCCGTCGCAGCAAACCTGCGGACTCAGCGAATTTCCAATGCATAATATTTGTCTGAATTCCACATAAAGCCGCAAACCAAGTTTCATAAAAATATATTCACATATAAGCGATTTTAATTATTCTCCATTAGAATAACATTGGTAATGAGTATGTAGGTTTGCTGAAACAAGGAACAGAAACAATTGGTTTTTATGCAAATATAAATAGAATTTAACTAGGCGAAGCCACATACTACGTTTCATCGATATTTAATCATAAATAAGCGATATATGACATTCTAGTTATTCTCCATAAGAATAACATGGGGGCTGAGAAAGCAGGTTTGCTGCAACGATGAACAGAAAAATGGGTTTTTATATAATTATCAATATAACTCAACCAAGTGAAGCTACATACCAAGTTTTATTAATTTATGTTCATAATTAAGGGAGTCAGTACGTTTTACTTATTCTCCATAAGAATAACATGGGGGCTGAGTACTGAGGTTTGCTGCTACGGGAATAATCAACAAAAAATCAATTTTTTGTGCAAATATCAATATACCAGTACTACTTGAAGCCACATACCAAGTTTCATCAACATACATTTATAAATAATCGAGATATCAAATTTTATTTATTCTTCATAAGGATAACATTGGCCAACGTACTGTGTTTAGCACTTTGAATATCTCTGCAACGGTTGGGCGTAGAATCACAATTTAAACACCAAAATGATTGTTTTGTGGAACTGAACAGATTGGTAAAAGAAAATGTGAAGTTTACATTAAAATAAACTGAGGAAAAGCCAAAAACCATTTTCCCATAAGATTAACATGGGAGATTTTATGAGCAGGTTTTTTTGGATTTTCTCCGCAACCACTTAACCTAGGTTAATAATTCAAAATACTAAATTATTTGTTTTTTTAAGCTCTATAACATGATCAAAACTAAAATTAAGTTTTTTAAAAATTTTAGGGTGAAAAATGCAAAAAACTGATTTTTGGACAATTTAAAACCCCCATAAACCCCCTTTCCCATCGTCCGATTTTTCTGGTTTTCGAACTTAAAGTCATGAATGTAAGTTTACACATTTGAGCCAAATTTCATCAAAATCGGACGTTTTTTACTCAAGTTATCGTGTTAACGGACACACACACACATATATATATATATATATATATATATATATATATATATATATATATATATATATATAGCTATATATATACATATATATAAATTTGAACGAATAGTGTTTTTGGCATCTAGGGACCTCAAAACAAAAAGTTATCATGGTCTCGGGCTTAAGTCTTACCATGAGACCTACGGTAATAGCTTCTTCCCTATAGGGGAAATTCGCTAAAACCACGAAGCGTGAAGTGTTCCAACGTTTAACCCAGCTGATCAGTTAAAATTACCTACTTGCTGGGTTAATGTGACCTGCTGATCGGTTGGGGTAACCCATTAAGTTGGTTAGAGTGACCCGTTTGCTCAGTTAAAGTAACCCAGAAGATTAGTCAAAGAAACCTAGCTGCTAGGTTAAAACAACCAACTTGATCAGTTAATTCAACTACAAATCTACTTGGTCATTTATGACCTACAGTACTTGGTCAATGATTTTACCAACTTAGTCGGTCATTACTAACCCATAATCACTGACCCAATTCACTAGGTTACTGGTAACCAACCAACTCGGTCGGTGCTATATTGACCCTAAAACTCAGTAAGTATCAACCTTTTTCTCAGTTAATACTAAACTTTTGGGTTTTTCAGGGTCCGATGTGTGTTTTAGAGGTCGTTTGATTAGTAAATACTGACAGAAATAAGATTCAAAATGTTGGGATTTTTAAATTGGTTTAGGGTTGAAAACAATACGTTGCATGAGGGAAAGACAGGCCATCTATAAGACTAGTGTTAGTTTTAACATTGGGCTTGTGGACGCCCAGGTTTTTCAATCGTACAACGTACTGTATCTTGCGGGAAATCGGCTGAATCAACTATTTATAAATATAACCATTATATAAATGTAACTAGCTGTTATTCGTGGCTCTGTTCGCGAAACATTATTCCAGCACTAACAAATCTTTGTTTACGTTTTACCATACAATTAGTTTTATTGTAACTGACAAACACCTTAACTACATTTAATTGTATAAATGATATCCTCCCAAAATATTTGCATTGGAACTTACAGGACCCGAGAGGCGAAGCCCTAAGGTTGGATTTGGATATTATCAGGTAAATATGTTAATGTTGTTTGTAAGCTATGTATATTCCAAATTTTAGCTTAATAGATCCAGTAGTTTTTGCGTGATGGAACTACAAACATCCATCCAAAATACATCAAAACTCTAACTTTTATAATATTAGTATGATTATTTAAACTACTAAAAACATTTATCGATTATTCGTAAACATATATTTACTAATTGGGTGAAAATCGGTAAACGCAGTTTTGGGATAAATAACTATTATTACCACCAACTCTTCTGAAGCCACCACTTATTCCCCTTTGTCGTTGATCCACGCCGTGTGTCACGTTAATCCTTGGATTACAAGGATTACAAGGATTACAGGGATTACAGGTTGCCGTCAGACGCTAACTGTTTGATGTCGGTGGCGTTTGGTGTAATACAAACTTTCTAGTTAAAAAATACTGTGAATCCGCATGCCCTCGTTCAAAACACGTATTCTAGTTTGGATAAAACTAAACCATACTAGTCGCTACCAAGTGGTTATAATTATGAGGTTTTATGCCACTAAAATGATCCCTTTGCTAACACCTCAAGAGGTTAAACTATTTTACTTAATTTATTAGACCTTGTGTTTCATAGACCTTCAATTAATGAAGTAGCCTTCTCATCTACAACCATGTGTTACCTTTTGAACATTTCTTGACAATGTCTATTACACAACAGTATAAAATGGCAGTAAATAATTCTTATTCTTATTTTAATTCAATATCTCACTAGGTATTTCATAAATAAAGCAATTAAAAACCGTACTAAGATATGTTAGATCTAAACAAGATTAAAAACAAAATAATTATTGCATTGGACAGTTGGATATGACAACTGCAAGTAAGGGAAAGAAGGTGTCGAGCACACTGGAGCTGAGGAACTGGCTGCATGACATATTAATGGGCGCAGGCGTTGAGAAGTGGAGATAAATAATGATCCAGCTTACAGAATCCGTGAGTCTATGAAGGGAAAGTAATGAATCATTATCTGGTGTTGGCCAACCGTTATTCTCAGGGTTCAGATATTTCCTATTGAAAAATACCGGCAGACGAGCATTATTTTCCACATGGATTTTCTTTGTCAGTGATGTATATTTATTGATTTGTACCAATACCCAAACAATGACATCTAGATACCTAGCTAAATAGATTAATTGATGAATAGGAACCTAGATAATCCGGATCGATACCCTTTATTAATCACAATAATGCTAGCTCAGATTTAAATGTATTGAACAAGGGATAAATCATTTTAATACTCGCTTTTAGGTTGAATATGTATTTTCTTATTTTTTGATCAACCTAATATGAAATATTCCCATTTCTTCAGAAAGGTGTGCTTGTATTTGGCTTATTCTTTTCGGGAATTTCCATTTAAAAAGTATTAAAATAATAATGGTCGTTCTAATCTGGTTTTGTTCGGAATATTACTAAATTTGCCTTGCCGCTCGATAAGCAAAGTGGTAACGTACTGTCTATAGTTTTGGATCATTTCGATTTCTGTTGGTCTAAAATTAGGACCGTCTTTTAACTATAAACGTGTCCAAAAATGTGTTAAGTAAAAAGACCTCCATACTGATCCCACTGTATTTTTAATGTTTCAAACAAGCATTACTGACATCAAACAGTTAGCGTGTACCGGTTACCTCTAAGCCATGTTATCCCATAATCCAGGGATTACCGTAACACACGACATTAAACAACAAAGGGGGGATGAGCGGAATATTTGGAAACGTAATGTAGTGACTGGTAATTTTTGTGGTGGTAGAATAGCAACATTAAATAAACAAAAGTCTATAGTACCAATAATAGTAATGCAATTTTCAATTTAAGAAGGAAATTTTGTCTGTCGCGCCTAATAAAGCTTGCTTATAATTCTACGATTTCTAGCATGAGAAAAAATATAATTATAGTTAATCACATTTGCTTGTTTTGGGGTTACTAGCGCACGTACGGTTAGTAATGTGATCTAAGTATCCAAAGACAACATTTTTCTTGCAAGGATTATACAAAAATAAAAATAAGTTAAATACAAAAGTCCCTAAAATAACAAAGAAAAACACACAATTATGTTTTATGATAAAATTAATTTAACATTTCCTCTTAAAAGGCTAAGATGGTAAAATATCATAAGAAATATCTTGCGAGAATCAAGCGTACAGGAACTTAAAAAATAACCTTCACACATATTTTATTTATTTCTGTGAATATAATCCATCTATATATTTTAATATTGAATGTGCTATAGCAGGTTGATTCTAGATTGCCGCTTACGAATTGCCTATGAGAAAAGCTGAGACGTACTCAGAGTCAGGTGGAGTTCGGACGGAACTGATGAACCGGAAATGAAAGGATCGGAAGGGTGAAGGAGGACGTGACTTCCTTCACAACATTCCCTCGTTTCTGGGCTGGACCTTGAGTCCTTGAGTAATCTAATTAAAACGTCGCCTTTGAAAACTAGTGCTGAGCCAATGAGAAATACGACCTTACTTTCTTATTTTATTTTGTGATATTAGATGAAGGAAATTCTTTTACAAATTCCTAATCGTTTAAAACTTTAAGGTTGTTATTAGTTGTCAGTTATATATTTGAAGTTATTTTAATATTCTTTGAAGTAGTCAACCGTTTTATATAGAAAATTAATTTTTAGTTTAAATTACTCTTGAAATAGTAAAATTTAATTAAACCACGACTGCAGCTCAACCAACTTTCCATGCAAATTTCTAAAAGAATTTGATAAAGAATAAAAAGTGCTCTTAAAATATGGTACTTTTTAAAACAATATTAAAAAAATAAAAATTTATCTAACATACAAGAAATAAGTAGGATTGTTCTAGATGAATTAATTTGAATTCATGCGACTTTAGATCAACTATATGAACCAAGTTGCCAAGATAATTGAGAATTTATCGACGATTAAACTAGACATCATATAAATGGTTGTGAATCTAGTGGCATTCGCGTTGAACACAATACTAAGATTTTTCTGATCAATACCATATCAACTGTGTCATGTCAAATTTCAAACTTGTCTGTACTAGTTGTGAGATCAACAGTGAACACAGCAAATGAAGATGTCATGGCATGTCGGTAGTCCTTTGGCTATATGTTATGACAAGCTTCCCTTTCTCCTTAGTCTGTTGACGATTGTAGACAGTAAGTAGGGGATGGCTCGTATGACCCAAGATAGAGGCTGAACATTGATACCTCAACCCGTCCAACCTTTTCCAGCCCTGCTAGGAGTTCCTTTCCTTCAAATGACATACGCAAAATTCAAATGTAGAAGGTCGTGCCTAGCGGCTCTACAACTGTTTTCTAATCCACCAATAAAACTTTCACTTTAAACTATTGCAAATTAAACCTCACTTTAATATTAATCAAAGTAAATTCAGTGAATTCATAATTCAAAGTAATATTTTTAATGGCTAAGAAACACAATCGTAGTTCAATATAAGTGAATTTCTGCATTTAAATTCATTGAGAAAACAATAGCGATAGTTTTTAATATTACTCATCACGCTCATGTAGGCAATCGGAAAACAGCCTAAGCAACAAACCTTTTTTCCGCAATGTTTAAATAAAAGCTTTCAAGTTTTATAAACTAGGAAGTATATTAAGAATGAAAGGGGTAGGGAAAGGCAACAGCACGTGACCACGTTGAAAGACCTCTCTGATTACACAGCGGACCCGGGGTGATCTAATAAGCCGGGGTCTTTCTTGTACAAAGGAATTCTACAAAAACTTACTCCCATGACCCTTCAAGAACAAATTAAATTTATAAAATCCCAAGGCGTAAATGATTAATAACCATATTAATTATATTTAGTGATGCTCTCTATGTAATGCACGACCTGTACGTTAATGTACTTATATCGGGTAATTTCGGAGACCAGCTTTTGCAATATAAGAAATTCGTAATACCTCTAATTTTGTTGGGAACGATGGCGTAAAAATAATAATTTAAATATCTGTAAGCCTTGTAACATTTTAAAGAGTTTTATCAGACATTGGTGTTTGATCAGACAGTATAATATGTTGTTAAGACAAATCAGATTTTCCGACTTACAAATGCACTTGTCAAATAAACCCAGACTTTCTTATGTCTCTATGACTGACAGTATTTAATTTTAAGGTACAAAAATACTTAATTTTCTCTCAAGTGGGTCATAGTAACATATTTAAACGTCTAATTACAAATTGGTTTAAACAAATTTTAAATTTTAACTAAAATTAAAACATTTTAAAATGGTAAGACAGCCTGAGATAGAGGTAAGAATTTCTCAGTATGATGAATAATTCTTATTTTTATACTATTTAATTATTACATATAATTTGGTTTTTCCAAGTGTGATTTTCAGTAATTTATTAAAAAGCGAATTTTCCATATTGGGAAGAAGTTATTTCTTTATTCGGCATGGTTAAACTTAAACCCGGTAATATGATAAATTTTCGATCCGTGATGCCAAAAACACAATTAGTTAAATGTTCAAATTTGTATTTATCTATAAATATGTCTGTTAATACGATAACTCTTATAAAAAAGTTAATATTTTTATGAGATTTGGTACGGATATGTGAAGTAGCATTTATTTGAACGAGTTTGAAAACCTGATAGATCGCCCATTTGAAGTGGGATTAACATATTATATTTCTTATATTTATAAATACATACTGATAAAACGTTGAATGTGGCTTTATCCGGTTGAGTTCCATTTATACTTCCATAAAATATATGTTGTGTTCCAATTGCAGAAAACCTGCGCACTCATCCCTAATGTTATTCTAAAAGAGAATAAATCCAATTACTTTTTATTTGTAAAACAATTAGTTAAAATGTGGCTTCAAGTGGTAGTAAGATAAATTTATGATATGCATTACAAATTTGCTTCGTACTCAGGTTAGCTGCAATGGGGATATAACAAACAATTTTTTCTACCCCCGGTATTTAAACTTGCTTTACCTTTCTATGATTACCTTTTCTGATGATTACAGAATAAGCCTGTTATGATATTCTAATTAATTTTCGTAATAGATATGTTAGTTGCTGAATATCCGTCACCATTTTTGAACCACAATGATTAGTTTACAAAAATGTCACTTTTAAGGACACAATATTCCCAGAAATAAATCTTTATTTTTCAATAAAACATTTATTTGTCACACATATCTAAAAATCACTTCTATTTAGAAAACTGTAAATCCTAGAAAAAATAGTAAGTCAACATAAGACATTAATTGATTAATATTTTACAAACTGTAAATAAAGTAGTTATGAAAGCTAACATTTTAAAGTAATCTTTTAAAATTTGTTAACCTCCTTATTTTTCAAAGTCAATAATTTAGCCTGGATCTCGATTAAATGACTTAATCCCTCTGACGGGAAATTAATGAATTCTGCCAACGGAGGTGGTGGTGGAGGGGGTGGTGGCGACGGGAGAGGCGCTAATAATAAACTTGTCAACAGCGCTCAACGGAACACACGAATACCTCTAGTGAAGCTGAAGTCTCATCTTTAACGCTTTTATATATATATATATATACATTTATATATACTCATATGGTTTTCTGTATATAAATATAAAATCTTATTGGAAGCATAATTTTGGCCAGCCAGAACACTAATTCAAGTAAAACAAGTAAATGACACTAAAGAAATACCTAAAACACTTGCCTAATACTACTGAAACGCCTAAAATCAACTTAATACTGAAATAAAAAGAATTCAGTATATTGGTAGTTAACATATATTGGTAGTCATGTTTTTAAGGTATAAATGTGTTTATATGCATACACATATATACACATATTGCATATATTGTATTTGTAAACTGGAAGATGGAAATAAAATTATCTTTGTACATAGCTGCCAAGCTCCGTTTCAGCTTATTGTTCTCCTCTGTTATTGAATATAATAAATGTAATGCATGTTATCAAAGATTAAAATGCAAGTCAAAAGATAAGAAGGTAATCTTTGTTGTATACCACAAGATTGAGCAGGGTTAAAACATCTATTGAATGTTTAAATAATTTTCTAAAACATTTAGAGAGATACCGAAATCTAGTGCACAGCTTTGGTGCACAGCACTGGTAACTTTGGCAAACTTATTAATTAAGTAGTGCTTATTAAAGTAGTTGTCTGTTGGTAAAATAATTCCGTGGTTTACATTTCTTGATGAGAAAAACATAACTAATCCAGACGAAAGCACAGTTTTTTGGGTAAAAAAGCAAATTTTCAGGTTAATTTATAACTTACAGTCAATCTACATTTAAAAATCAATTATAAAAATAACTAAAATATTTAAATTGGAATGTTAGTTAAACCTAAATTATTCATCCCAAACCTGTTGCATCTGAGTTACACCAGTTACCGTACATGAAACAATCAACTGAATTTTCCGTCTAAAAATTTGCAAAATACTCGAATCTAAATATTATTTTGCAAATTCTTTTATTAATAATACCATTGTGAAATTACAACTTTGACATCCCTCCAAAGTTATTATCAATTAATACAAATTCGATTCCATATATTACATAAAATGCATTTTTTCAAGGTACAAAACAGAAATATAAAAATCACTGAAATGGAAAAAATAAAATAATAAATTGAGCAAAAAGAACCATAAAGGTTTAAACCGTGTAGATCCTAAGATATATTGGCCAGAGATTTATTATTGCTCTCTGAGGGGGCTTTGTACGTGAGCTAATATAACTGCTCGGCTCTCTATCGATATATATTGTTTTAGCTTTGAGCGGTGGTTTTCTAATAATACATATATCAGGTTAATATAAAATTTATGAAAATATCATACATACTATTATTTCCTGTTTATATTCGTTTTACTGAGAACTTATACATTTAAATTCTAAGGAAAAATATTATATTAAATATGAAAAGAAAACACGGAGAGTGAGGTAGATTCCCTTACAATATTGCACGCCAAAGAAAATGTTGGGGTTACCTACAACTGATAAAACTTAGGAGCAACTTTGGCTTAGTCAAAATTAGCAACAGTGTTGCCATCGTAAGGATTTGAAAATTAGTCCTTCTATAAGTTGAAACTCTGAAGTAAAATAAAATGTATAAAGTTGAACTAGTTCGCACGCAGCACACTGACGAGAAGGAAGCTAATTTTTGCAACAAAACTTAAAATATCTATTTCGGTATTAAAATATTTATCTAAATTCTAATGGAAATTGAAAAAATATTTTATCTTTTGGCTATTCTGATGATCCTGGTTCTTATTCTTCAATGCTGGGATGTTGTCAATTATAAGTAGGTATACTCAGGATCCAATGTAGGCATCGGGGTCCTGGGGATGATATAAAAAACTGCATTTTCTAATGTAAACTACACGTAAAACATCGTAATTTATGTTAATTCAACAACAAATTTCTTAAAAATAACCTGATAAGAATTATGCTATAATTACGGGTGGTTACTTAAAGGTGTTGGCTTTCAACCATTTATCGTTTAATATGCATTAATTTTACATCTGGGGATTTTTTACCCTTTTTGGAGAAAAAATACCAAGTTTGAATTTTAAAACTCCCAAAAAAGGGGATTGCATGTTTCCGATCGTTTTGCCCAACGAACTAGTCGTAATGGTAGTAGAAGGGAATTTCTCGACCAAATTTGAAGTAAATCGGACAGTTAATGTAACCTCTAGAGCATACCGTTATACGAGCATATCATTTTTAGTGACAAGTGATTTTTAGTGATAAGATATTTTAATATATTTGTCATGAAACTTGATCGAAAGTAGCTATTTTTGGTATGTGATTACCGAAATTGATACTTTCCTAATCTAGATTTGGAAAAACAGTCCCTCACTGTTATTGGTTATGCATTCCGACACCAGTAGCGCTAGTATTGTGTTGGTTCTATCACTAGAAAACAGTCCCTAACTGTTATTGGTTATGCATTCCGACACCAGTAGCGCTAGTATTGTGTTGGTTCTATCACTAGAAAACAGTCCCTCACTGTTATTGGTTATGCATTCCGACACCGGTAGCGCTAGTATTGTGTTGGTTCTATCACTAGAAAACAGTCCCTCACTGTTATTGGTTATGCATTCCGACACCGGTAGCGCTAGTATTGTGTTGGTTCTATCACTAGAAAACAGTCCCTCACTGTTATTGGTTATGCATTCCTACACCAGTAGCACTAGTATTGTGTTGGTTCTATCACTAGAAAACAGTCCCTCACTGTTATTGGTTATGCATTCCGACACCAGTAGCGCTAGTATTGTGTTGGTTCTATCACTAGAAAACAGTCACTAACTGTTATTGGTTATGCATTCCGACACCAGTAGCGCTAGTATTGTGTTGGTTCTATCACTAGAAAACAGTCCCTCACTGTTATTGGTTATGCATTCCGACACCAGTAGCACTAGTATTGTGTTGGTTCTATCACTAGAAAACAGTCCCTCACTGTTATTGGTTATGCATTCCGACACCAGTAGCGCTAGTATTGTGTTGGTTCTATCACTAGAAAACAGTCCCTCACTGTTATTGGTTATGCATTCCGACACCAGTAGCACTAGTAGTGTGTTGGTTCTATCACTAGAAAACAGTCCCTAACTGTTATTGCGACACCAGTAGCGCTAGTATTGTGTTGGTTCTATCACTAGAAAACAGTCCCTCACTGTTATTGGTTATGCATTCCGACACAGGTAGCGCTAGTATTGTGTTGGTTCTATCACTATAAAACAGTCCCTCACTTTTATGGGTTATGCATTCCGACACCAGTAGCGCTAGTATTGTGTTGGTTCTACCTCTAAATATATTAACCTTGTTGGAGAAACGTAAAAACAATGTATACACTTTTGTCGTCATTATTTTGTGTGAAATATTACTCAGAAGACCTGATACAAATGTCTTCTTATTATTTTTTACAGTGTGATAAAAGTATCGTTCATAACTCGTACTAAATTTTAATTCCGGTCCTTGATCGAATTTCCGTGCTCGGCTTTCTCAGAAAAAAAAAACGGTACCGGAAAAATCCACTTTCGGTACAAGTGATAAAATATACCATTTACGTTATGTTTGTGTATGTCTGCAAGATCGTGTGTTCAAAACGTGCGTGCTTGTTTTTCGACTTCCCAGATCTCCATACCTTCTCACGCACATGTGGAATGCTGCCAAAAACTTCAACTGTTTCTTCGTTTTAATAATAATTCATAAATGCTTATTGGAAGACCACATTTATTGGCAACTTGGGAGGAGAAACTCACTGTTATTCTTTTTACTTTTTCAACAGAGGAAAACTTGGAGATCGTGATTGATTTTAAAATGTAAAATGTCATTCTGGAAGATACATTATTTTAATTTATTGCGTTCTTAAATGGAATAAAGTAATAACATAACCGAGGAATAGAAATACAAATCACACATAAGTCATATAAATAAGTGTTGATCTACTAAGAACAAAATGATCCATTTGGTCATATGCAAACCTACATATTACGGACTACAGAACACTGTAAAGCACTCTTATATTTTAACTGTAATCATAAACAAATTTATTTTTAAATATCTCTTATAACAAATTAAATGTTAAACGAACAGTTTAAATAAAATGACCGAAATGGTACACACTAAATTATAATATTACGGTTTGGAAAAAACAAAAGAGTTTTAAAACTTTTACTTTACAAATAACGATCTCTTTGCTACTTATTCCCTTAAAACCATCCAACGTCCCCACCAACCCTCCCCGTGATGATCAGTGTCGTGTGTTCCTGTAATCTTTAGATTACAGCGGATTTTGGGTTTACACTGACAGACTGGTTACAGCCAAAATCTGACTGATTGATGACGTCAGCAACGGTACTCTGTAACATGATATATACTGACCGTTGTTCTACCATTTGTATATTTTATAATTATGTTAGTTAGACTCAACCGACGCAAACGTATAAATCAGTGATTTAAAATAAATTATCGTAACTGTCACTATCCTACTGAAATGTCATTGTTTTCAACCTAGCAGTTTTGTTTCTTAAACAAATATATTTTTTTCAGAATCAATTTTAATAAACGTGTTACTAAGTTTTTGAAATTTGTAAAAATGTATTACATTTGTTGCCCAAATGAATAATTTAAATAATTAAAGAGGCCGCAAAAAAATTGATATTGAACAAAATGTCTTAAGTGTTACGAACTATAGCTTCATGCAACCTAAGAAAATTAAAAAATCATAATTATTAAATTGCTTAATGCAACTTTATACTACTTATATTCTACTACAGAATAACGATATGGCAAGCGAATGGCAAACCTGCAACAACCCCTGCAAACTCAAATAGGCAATATGATTAGTGTACTCAAATTGCGTTTGTCAAAATTAAGGCGCTCAAAGAAACCTCCAAAGATGATATCGATGAACTTTTGAAGAAATCAGTGGATGTTAAATTTGGCTGAATAACGATTACATTAATTTTATTGGTTTAGAGTTTTTTCTAGATTTTATCATAATAATCATAATTGTTTATCATAAATTACAAATAAATTCATGCACCAGGTTTTTTTACCACCTGATTATCTCTGGACACTTTAAATTAAGATAGCAAATAAATCGTCATCCAAAAAACGTCATAAATTATTAAAAACACAAGAAAATGTGTTTCAGATAATTTATTAATGCGCAGTAATAAAATTGCATCAGGATTGAGTTTATCAATCGCAGTTTTAATGCAAGTAATCCGATATAACATTACTTCATAATATTAGATTTACACCTAATATTAGGCATCGTTTAGCTTATATTCAGTTGTGATGATGTCATTTTATATTGTCAGTTAAAATTTTACTCTAAAACCAATAAAACCTTCCCCGAGTTTCAATACGACTTAATACATTTTTTCAATGCATAAGCAGGGAGCACTAAGTTTCACAGTTTTTATAGTGCAACAATGTTTCAATGGTATATTGCAAGGTGTGTTTTAAAGGTATGGAAATAGCTAAATAAAAGGTATATAATAGTCTAATAAGACTAACTTTGATGTAATACGTGTAAAAGCTATATCTCGTTTTGTTTGGTTAGGAGGTTAATTACGATGTTTTCACTCCCAATTTAGCACATATAATTTTATAGACTTTTCATGTGTTTTGGAACCTTAGTTAATAGGACTTAACCCAGAAAACTAAGACACTTCAGTGGGATAGTAGCTCAGGAGGGTCGGGAATTAATTGATCTGTAAGGGGTGTATAGGGAATGATAAATAAACTTATTGAGCAGGTTTCCGATTTGGTCGTCAAAAGGTTGGCCTGCTTTAATTAAATCAATGTTTAAAGCTAAAATGTAGGAAAACTATACTTTTTAAAGTAATACGCTAACTAAACTATTATACAAATAAACATCACTTAAAAGAGACGTGATTTAAAGCGTTCAAAGGAAGAAATCGGATTTTAAATTTATTCTAAAGATTTAAGGAACATTAAAAAGAAAGATGGTACTTTCTTAAAAGTTTGGTGTTTAAGTTTAGTCACATAAAGAATTTTACCTAATGCATTCCAGTCTCCAAATGTCACTACTCCATACGTAAAGTAAACCTGGCTATTAGCAAATGTTTACATTTGGTCACATATTAAAATCGAGTTTGGAATTTTGCTAGATTTATATATCTGTTTACAAATGGTTCAGTTGTATTATTATTATTATTTTTAAAATCTGTCTACAAAGTAGATAGCACAGTACCCTCACTGTATTTATAAAATTTCTTTATGAAACTTTCGTCAAAGGAAAGTTTAAGTTTATTAGATCACTGCGGGTCCGCTTGTAATCGAGAAAGCCTTTCACTGTGGTTTCGTAGCTCTTTCATACTTCTTTTCTTTTTCAAAATAATATTAGCCAACTAAGTTGTATTAATAAAGTTATATTAAATAAGCACAAAATTAAGTTTAAATGTATGATGAATAAACAGAAAAATATTAATGCTCTTAGAATTAAGTGTTGTGGAAGAAAATGAAATATATATATATAATTAATCTTTATAAAACTGTTAAAATCAAGGAATTAGGATTAATTAAAATGGATATACTATCATAATACTGCAGAGTAAATTTTTTAACACGTTATATAGCATAACCTTCATTATAAATAGTTCCACGCTTAAGGGAGTCTTAAAAGATAAAAGAATTTTAACTAGTATATAAATTTGTCTCTGTTGTATCGAACATTCATAAGCAGACATGACTGGCCGTAACTTCAAATCCGGAAACGGAAATTAAATACAACAACTGTATTTTGATGCCGAGCTAAAAAGAACATAAAATACAGATAGTTAATTATATATTTAATTGTTATACAATTCATTTAAAACACCAAAAAATAGTTACTATACTTCTTGTACAGAACTTTTTAAAGCTAGATTTCAATTAAAGATGCATAAGTTATTTAATTTAAAATTATTCATTTGTAGCTCTCTATTGTTTTAAATACGATTGTTTTACTATAAAACAGTTGTATGTTAAGAAGCAAAAGCGAGCAACACAAATTCTGTGGTCAATCACGTTATTTAAAACCAAACAACTGGAAACAAAGTTTTAATTAAACCTATAAAACAGAGAAAGGGCGAAGAACTTGATGGCCCCAGGCCCGCGTTGGGACTGTGTTCAACTTTTAAAAACTCCAACTCAGAATTATTAAACAAAGTGCATTCAGTCAGTTTAAAAATCGAACCTAGTCCAATACAACAGTTTCGGCACAATATGCTTGTTATTTTTGGTAAAAACCTTCTAAAATCATTTAGATAATTATTCCATGTTTGTTTATTTGTTCGGGTTTATTTTTTAGAAGTCAAATTTGTACGGGTTAGTACTACTAAAACCGTTCAGTTTCACAGAAAGGTTTTACAAATGTTTGACAACATAAAAAACAAATTATTTAGAATTTTGACTGAAATGACAAGTTTTTGAATGATTTGCAAACAATACCTGTTGCAGAGGAATTATGAATACAAAAAATATTCAATTATTAATAATTCTAATGTTGAAAATTTGTTTTAAACTCTTAATTTTTTAATTATTGAAATAGTATTGTAGTTTTTACCATTTAAAAATTAGCAGCGTTACAAAATATAATAAAAGCACTCCAATTGTTATGTACATCTCAATGTCCAATTAATTCGTTTTGGATGGAATCAACCATTCCAAACTGTATGCAATCTTGATTCAATGGTGTTAGTCACTGCTCTCAGGAAACCACGTGATTACTTTTTCAGTTCATTGAGTGATTATTTTGTTACAGTTATTTTATTTTGATTTTAAACTCCATAAACCTAATGTTAATTTGATTTTATATTTCTTTTAAACTCTCTCATTTAAACTGATCTTAAACCAAATCCATTCGACCAATTACCTTAGAGACGTTCATACCGTAGGCAGGAGCTCAATGGCGGATTAAATCAAGCAATCATTTGACTCTAAAGCCAAAATCATCTAAGTACCAATGTTTTATTCCGAAGAAGGCCGAGATTTTCTCAAATGCGAAGAAACTTCAAAAGCGTCTTAAGTGGTCGTTTAAAATCACATAAAGCAGTCCAAAGGGCAATATAAAGTGAACTGCAAGGAAGGGGAGGCCCCGAACCGTTACATTGGCGGTTTTTTATGTCTTGGAATGGGGTGTTTTTGTCTCCGAAAGTACTCTGAGTCAATAATGTGAGTAATATAAAATAAATTATTTTAAATTAATCGTGATAAGTAGAATATTTGTTTAGGTCTTATTCTTCTTTTCATAAAATAATTTTGAATTATGAAATTATGAAAATTAAATAGTGAAATATTATTTGTCTTTGTTTAAAACTCACCGAAGGAGATGTGGTTTATGTTATTTAAGAAACTATTACGGGCATTTTCCCTCACTGATTAGGGAAAACAAAGTTCACGACGTTTTGGGGTCTGGAATCTGATCCCCTCTTCAGGTGAGAAGAATTCCTAGAACATTAGGCATAATCCAGGTAAAGCCGAACAATTAACGAAAAAGCTACAACAGATAACAGTAAAACAGTTACAAGATTACACGTGTTGTAATTGTATACCAAGTTGTCTTGCATGCTGTGTTACGTTTTGTAATTGTATACCAAGTTGTCTGACATGCTGTGTTACGTGTTGTAATTGTATACCAAGTTGTCTGACATGCTGTGTTACGTTTTGTAATTGTATACCAAGTTGTCTAACATGCTGTGTTACGTGTTGTAATTGTATACCAAGTTGTCTGACATGCTGTGTTACGTGTTGTAATTGTATACCAAGTTGTCTGACATGCTGTGTTACGTTTTGTAATTGTATACCAAGTTGTCTGACATGCTGTGTTACGTGTTGTAATTGTATACCAAGTTGTCTGACATGCTCTCGTAAAAATGATCCGATTTTGATTAAACTTGGTATAAACCTGTAAAGCAACATTTATGACTTTAAGTTCGAAAACCAGCCAGATCGCTCAATTCGAAGGGGTATTTTGGGGGGGTTTTGTACCCCAAAAATGGGTTTTTTGAATTTTTACATATAATTTTTGAAATAGTCAAATTTTATATTTTACCATTGCATTCAGCTTAAAAAATACACAATTTGGTATTTTGATCATTCCCTTACGTCAATTGGTTACCGAGATATTGAAAGTGCTAAACACAGTACGTTGTCTAATGTTATTCTTTTGGAGGAAAAGAAAAATTGTATATCTCGCTTATTTATGAAAGTATACTGACGAAACTTGGTATACGGCTTCATCTCGTTGTGGTCTATTGATATTTGCTCAAAAAAATATTTTGCCAAAGACTCCCGTAGCAGCCAACCTGCGTACTCACCCCCATGTTATTCTTATGGAGAATAATTAAATAATCTGTCTCCCATAATAATGAACATAAATGATTAATACCCCCTTCGCAGCAAACCTGCGTACTCAGCGAATTTCCATTGCAAAATATAAGTCTTAATACCACATAAAGCCGCATATCAAGTTTCATAAAAATATATTCAAAAATAAGTGATATATCAAATTTGAATTATTCTCTATTACAATAACATTGGGGATGAGTACGCAGGTTTGCTACTACAAAAAACAACAAATATAGGGTTTCTTGTAAATATCAATATTACTCAACTAGGTGAAGCCACATACCAAGTTTCATCAATATAAGTTCATAAATAAGCGATATATGCCATTTTGATTATTCTCCATAAGAATAACATGGGAGATGAGTACGCAGGTTTGCTGCAATAAGGAAAACAAAAAATGGGTTTTTATGCAAATATCAATAGAACTCAACTAGGTGAACCAACATTCCAAGTTTTATTAATTTATGTTCATAATTAAGGGATACATTACATTTTACTTATTCTCCATAAGAATAACATGGGGGCTGAGGACGCAGGTTTGCTGCTACGGGAATTATTGGTAAAAATCGGGTTTTTTGTGAAAATAACAACAGACCACAACCAGATGAAACCATATACCAAGTTTTGTTAGAATACGTTCATAAATAAGCGAGCTATAATTTTTTTCTTATTCTCCATAAGAATAGCATTGGACAACGTACTGTGTTTAGCACTTTCAATATCTCTGTAACCATTTGACGTAGAGCAATGGTCAAAACACCAAATTGTGCATCTTTTTAAGCTGATTCCAATGGAAGAAACTAAAATTTGACTTTTTCAAAAATTATATGCAGAAAACTCAAAAAACCCATTTTTGGGGTTCAAAACCCCCCCAAAATACCCCTTCGGATAGTCCGATGTGTCTGGTTTTCGAACTTAAAGTCATAAATGCTGCTTTACACGCTTATACCAAATTTAGTCAAAATCGGATTATTTTTACGAGAGTTATCGCACCCACGGACACACATATATATATATATATATATATGTATATATATATATGTATATATATATATATATGTATATATATATATATATATATATATATATATATACAGTTTCAAACGAATGGTGTTTTTGGGGTCTGGGGACCTCAAAACGAAAAGTTATCATGGTCCCGGGCCTAGGTCTTACCATGCCGACTACGGTAATAGCTTCTTCCCTATAGGGGAAATTCGCTAAAAACCGGTATACGACTTCACCTAGTTGAGTTATATTAATATTAGCATAACAACCCATTTTTTGTGTTCTTTGTTGCAGCAAACTTGCGTACTCAGCCCCAATGTTATTCTTATGGAGAATAATTAAAATTGTATATATGGCTTATTTGTGGATATATTTTTATGAATCTTCGTAAGTGGCTTTGTGTAGTATTAAGATATTTATATCTCCATTGGAAATTCGCTGAGTATGCAGGTTTGCTGCGACCGGGGTATTTTTATTCTTTCCTGATCTGGAAACGTCCTGCATAATTGTTCCTCTAATCAGTAATGGAAAATGTCCGCAATAATTTATCAAATAATATTTCGTTCAAGAATGATATGTGTTAGCTAAATAACTTCATTAAAGAGAAATATCACAGATATAAATAAAATTAAGTAAATATTTAATTTAATTCAATTTATTGATTTTTCCACATAGGATACATAAATGAAAACATAATTCATACAGATAAATAAACAAGCAATTCGATATTCCGGATGCAAAGGTTGGTAGCCTTTTTTATTGTAAGGAGCACTAAAATACAATAGGTAAACTAGATCACATAATACTCATAAATATATATATATATATATATATATTTATGAATGTTATGTGATAATATATATATATATATATATATATATATATATATATATATATATATAATGTGCATGTTATACAAGGATAATATTCAATTGGAATTATAAAAATATTTTTGATCTTTTTTAATTAATATATTTACAGATATAGTAAATATTACATGATTAAAATGTGTCATATTTTGATATGGATAGACTGCTTCGATATGTTATTATTCTGAGTTTAAAGTCAGCTATCATGCTATTTAGAATGCTCATTACTTACATCCACAACTACCCCCTCCCCCTTCCCCTACCACCCCTCCCCTTCCCCTACGTGTCACCCCATCACGTAATGGATTAGCCCCCAGAGAGTGATACACAGGTACGTTGATTAGTTATGCATTGGACAATTCATCAGTTGAATCGCATTTTATAATACAAATTGTATAGTTGGATGTTATTTTTATGGGTATTTTAAAGTTAAATTCAGTCAAAGATCATGGTCTAACGCAATTTGTAACATTCTATTATTTTAAAGTATCATATGTTGTACATTTTTATTTGTGTGTTTCAGCTGATTTAACTTAATTTAATGCAGGATGGGGTACTGATATGAATTATATTCCAGGATAATTCAGGGGAGATATATATAAAAAAAACACTATGTAACGGCTTCCAATCTGACTTGTTGTTTTAATTCTAATAAGTACATAAAATATAATGTATACTTTTAATGCATTCACCACGTATGATTTACGAACACCAATAAAAAATCTCCCGGTTTTTTAAAATAAAAGTAGGCTAGGTCAGATGAGCTATTTATACAATTACAATAGTGTCAAACATATTTAAAACGCAAATTCCTTAAGACCCTAATATGAAATACTTGTCTTAACTATTTCTCCTTCGTAGTTACATGAAAAGTCACTTGGCAGTGTTTGTTCAATTTTAACTAAATTAAACCTATCTGGAATATCATCAGTTTATTAAGTAATTTATTTAAAAACAAATTTGTCTACAAATTCTTGTATTTCACTTTATACTGAAATGAAACTGCAAATTAGTAAGCACCACCATTTTATTTACTGGGGATCTATTTTCTCATAGAAAATTAGAGTGAATTTAATTCAAATAATTCAACATTTTTGTCTCAAATTATAAAAATATTTACCAGTTCTCTGGTTAATTTTAACAACTTTATTGTTGAATTGTGTTAAACAAGTAAAGGTATTTTTGTTGTGAAGGAAAACTCCTTTTATGAGAATTTAAGTAGAGTTAATGTCCTACTTTCATAAACCGCACATCGCAACAGCTATCTCCTCCCCTGCTCTTGTCACGAATAAATGAGGAAGAAACATTTTGGGAAAAGCTGCCTTTTATTAAAATCGTACATTAACCTGCCAGTAACACCGCGATCAAATTTAAACCTGTTTCAGCATATGGGTTTTAATCGAGGGTTTGAATACAAAAGTGTGTCTTAAATAACAGTTTATGAATAGATAAACATTCTTGATGATCCCTTAAATAAAATAGCATGTCTACTTACATAAGACCCAAATCAGTAGATGGGAACGGTTTATCACAATAACAGTTGATGAGTAGATAAACATTCTTGATGATCCCTTAAATAAAATAGCATGTCTACTTACATAAGACCCAAATCAGTAGATTGGAACGGTTTATCACAATAACAGTTGATGAGTAGATAAACATTCTTGATGATCCCTTAAATAAAATAGCATGTCTACTTACATAAGACCCAAATCAGTAGATTGGAACGGTTTATCACAATAACAGTTGATGAGTAGATAAACATTCTTGATGATCCCTTAAATAAAATAGCATGTCTACTTACATAAGACCCAAATCAGTAGATTGGAACGGTTTATCATAATAACAGTTGATGAGTAGATAAACATTCTTGATGATCCCTTAAATAAAATAACATGTCTACTTACATAAGACCCAAATCAGTAGATTGGAACGGTTTATCACAATAACAGTTGATGAATAGATAAACATTCTTGATGATCCCTTAAATAAAATAACATGTCTACTTACATAAGACCCAAATCAGTAGATTGGAACGGTTTATCACAATAACAGTTGATGAGTAGATAAACATTCTTGATGATCCCTCAAATAAAATAACATGTCTACTTACATAAGACCCAAATCAGTAGATTGGAACGGTTTATCACAATAACAGTTGATGAGTAGATAAACATTCTTGATGATCCCTTAAATAAAATAGCATGTCTACTTACATAAGACCCAAATCAGTAGATTGGAACGGTTTATCACAATAACAGTTGATGAGTAGATAAACATTCTTGATGATCCCTTAAATAAAATAGCATGTCTACTTACATAAGACCCAAATCAGTAGATTGGAACGGTTTATCACAATAACAGTTGATGAGTAGATAAACATTCTTGATGATCCCTTAAGTACAATAACATGTCTACTTACATAAGACCCAAATCAGTAGATTGGAACGGTTTATCACAATAACAGTTGACACAATTCATATTATTTCTAGGCTTACCTTAAACCATCATTAGCAATCCAATCTCCAAGTCCGAAGACTCATTATAAGTGGATGTATAGGAAACTGAGTTATCTTAAAATTGTAATGAGGCTTTGTACTTGGAAATCGATTTGGATGTGGATAAACGACCTTTTTGATTGTTCAGGTAAGCCAAGGAAGTAATATAACTAACCATGTAATACGGTTGATACTAACCATGTAAAACTTGATTCCTTCAAAGTGTGATAATTTATATTGTGGAAACTTATTAATTGGTTTTATTTACTTGAACAACTTTAACTATAGACAGTTTTCATGACGAGAATAAGGCTTCTTCACTACAAAGTTAATAAGCTACTAAGTTAACTACTTTACTTTTTAATCATTAGTATTTTTAAATGCCAGTTAGGAGAAACGGATTCAAATGCTACTGATGCTTTATTTGGAACTTAACGAAATTTACCATTTAATAAGCATTGGTTTAGGTAATTGTCTGATCAAATAAACTTTTTCCCATAAGACCTTTGAAGGCCAAAGGGGTGAAGCCTTAAAAATAATGGTTTAGATGCATAATGGCAATCTAAGTAGACATATCAATCGTACAAAAACAATAATCATGCCAGTTGACCGGATAAAATTATTTAAACTGTTATTCCAGGTTTACAAAAACGGTTTAAATTTAGAAATGAACTATATTTATTCAAATATTACTATACTGTGAACAGCCAACTCCATGTTGTATTCACAAATCTAGAAAGTTAACCGTTTCATAACGTTTAGTTAACAAATCTGGGAGATAATTATTCGAGAACATGGAGGAAGGAAGTGCTTAGTCTCAGGAAGAGATAAGACTTAACTGACTTGAAAATGGCCCCCAGAGTAACTTGATCTTCTGGAAACTTGCAAAATCGATAACATCGTGAAGCTAAGAGCTCTTAGCAAATAACTTCAAGAAACAAACATGGATTATGTAGTTCTAGTTGTTTTACTTTTTGTACCTTGTACATACATCTCTTTAATTAAAAAAATTATAACTTAAAAGTTGCTAAACCAAATCATGTTAATTGTATACTTTTTCACTATACTTCCTCCTAATAATCATGATCTGGCTTTAACCTTTCCTTGTTAAAGATTTCTTTCCTACAACCCACTGTGACCCTATTATAAACAATTTTTAATAACTTTAAGCTTTAACATATATTTGCTAGTTTTCCCTTCATAATTCCAAGCAACGCACGTGGAGAGATGTCAGGTGAGTGAGGTTGAGTTGGTGGTTTCGGGGGAGAGACAGTGCTAATAAACTTGTCACAGACGCTCCTCGATTTGTCACTCAGCACGGCTTCAGAAGGGTGGTAAGTCTTAGACCTGAAAACGTGATTCTATTTTCAATGCTTCTTAAATTAAATGCCCGTAGTAAAGTTTGAGAAACATTGAAGATGTGTTAGCTTTGTTCACCCTGATCTGTAAGTTGTCACTGTTACGACTAAACTACATTTGTTTCACGGAGTAGTCACTGGAGTGGTTGTGTTTATACTTCACTGGATATGAGTATGGCACAAAAGAAAAAAGGAAAATTGTGTTTCTTTATTAATAAACCCATTTGAATGTGTAGTTTGAATATTGTGCATGTGCCTAAAATTGATCAGGATATTCTGTCCTTGATATTATTCTATTTACCGTAGTGTAAACGACGGCCTATATTAAGTATTGGGATTGTTTCATCCAACAAGTGCTGAGTAAGAAGGCGTTATCGTTGTGTAATATAAATACCAAAATACTAATAAATATTAAATATTATAAAACTATGATAATAGTACAAAAAGTCTATACTATTTAGTAAAAAGCTTTGGTTGCGTTTTCAGGAAAATAATCATTATTTTTAAATCACTTTTAAAATAAAATGTGTACCTTGGGGATTGAACATTTGACCACATCTGGAAAAAGTTGTAAACCACATTATAAGTGTTTCGATGAAGAGTTTTAAAAACAGCAGATTTGGAATTTTTATATTTAATATAATTTGCAAGTAATTAAATATTTATATCTTGGCCTCCTTAAACTTTGATACAAACAAAATATTATATTAAATTTTATCAAAACTACACAAAATAGTTCGATATTGTAGCAATAAAAAAACTTATTGCTATTTTAAAAATATCTTTAAATGTAAATATATATAATAATGGGAGTGAAAAATCTAGAAAGTACGTATAACTTACTACTGTTTAATATTAATCAAGTGACTATTTTGCTTACCATTTTCAGTGAATCAACCTTTCAAAAAAGGTGCAATTTCAGCTGTATCTAGAGTCACGCAGGATTTCAAAGGCTCGAAAAGGCCAACAGTCTATTAAAGCCCGCCTTTGATTCCAATGGAAGTGGCCAGGCACTAATGAGGATCTGTTATTTGTAATTATGCTTTGGAACAAATTGTAAAGACGCTCATTAATAGTGCGTTAACGACTTTCTTTGACAATTCGTATTTTTGTATCTTCTTGGAAGAAATACTAATTCAACAAATGTTAAAGAATTAATATGGTTTCTGAATCAGTGAACATGAATCGCATATGCTAAGAAACATAAGGTGGTGTAATCTTTAGGGGTTTAACGCTTAATATTCAAGACTGTTGGGGTGTCATTGACTAGGTTTGAAAGATCAACCTTCATTATCCCAGGCTGTGCTCTGTTTGTTCTAAATAATTTCCTAAGTAGTTTATTTGGTACAGTATGTATACGAAAAAGAAAATTCACATAACTTAGTCAGAAATAAGTAAGGCCTTGAATGTTAATTTATTGTTTACCAATACTTCTGAGTGTCGAAAATCATGTCAGTTTGATTCTACATACCTTTAAGGTTTAAAATAAACTTCGCAATGCATATATTAATTTTAATAATTCCGATATTAATAATAGTTTTACAAAAAACCATACATATTGTTAGTTTAATGTTTCAAAATTGTATATATTTCTCAATTTAGCTATTAAGGTACACAATTTTGCGAAAGAATATGATTTTAATTCTTGAACAGATCACAAAATAGTAATATATAAAATTTGTACAGTTCTCTTTTTAATTATACTTCAAAAACGTATTATTAGTACATCACTCTTGTTACTTGTACCGAATATTTTTGCAAAAAGCAGTTAATAAAATCACTGACGTGGGATAAAGAACTTGATTTGGTAACCTGTGAAGCAAATGACCACAGTTTTCTGCTATTGATAAATTCTCTTTACATCCAACAATTTCCAAGATACAATTAAATCTGACGTTGTCTGTGGAAAATCCGTTCCTTCAAAGTAGTCAGGATCATGTAGAGTTACCAAAGTTCTTACTGGAGTTATCAAGTTAAAAGTAGTCTAGATAATTTCCTCAGGTGTTCTCTAAGTTTTAATCTGACTACAGCAGCCTTTTGTTCTATGATTTCAATTAAATTACTAAAGGAAGTTTTTACAATGTATATATTCATTCTAACTCGTTAAAAAAGAGAAGTGCAAAATGGTAAGAACAAAATTAAAATTATGTTAGAGCCTGATAACCATATTCTACATAAATAGATAGATATAGCTATTAAAATATCTGTTTAAAGTATTTTACAAACAAGCAGTAAACGTAATCACTATAACATATACAGCAAGTTATAACACATGTATCACGTATTAATATACATCTCTTTTAACATATTATAACAAAAAAAAAACTTAATCTTCAACACTCTATGGAGAATTAGTAGTGTATATATCTTTATCATGATAATATATTGTTTTTATTCTGTAAAACAATCCCCAGTCGAAATACCTACTTGAACAGGACTATAAATATGATACAACGTTTACTGTCAGTCACATATAAACAAACTCTGCTTAAAAAATGGAACAAACTAATTACATATTAGTATGAAAAATATGTAAGTTAAAGTGCATAACTAGTTTTTATCTCTGTAACTTTAATCTCGTTAGTATTTTACTTAAAATTCACTCTATGGAGCTTAAAAATGTAATTTAGTGCTAGATATCGTCAAAGTGAATGACTCTGTAATGATAGACGATGCTGACCGTTTAATCTAAGTTATATTTTACGTTTTAAATAATCTTAGAGGTATTTTTAAGTAAGGAAAAGTAGATGAAACACGTTACCCAGAAGGTTGACGAACACCACAAACGAAAAAATAAGGTTAAATATTCTAATCAACAACCAGGCACCGCGTACTTTTGCTCTTCTGTAAATTGCAAGTGATTTATTCTCGGTTATAATGTTTATAATAATGAGGTATACCATAACTGGATTTTCACAACTAAATTAATAAGAAATGAAATGCACCATCTCCTGTAATTATTGTACTAGTATCATTAGGAGGAATATTATAGTAGGGATGATAAAAAGTAGTTTGATTCTGTTATAAGCAGGATACATTTTTCGAGATAAAAATAAAATAGCATCTGCTCGGAAACTCAGCCGTTGTATTGGCTCGCGCCCCAAATCTCCCTCCCCCTCAGAGTAAAGAAATAATAAATCTTAGAATAAAACCAATCCTTATATATATAAATCTTTCCCTTTTTGCAGACATTTCTTACTTAACATTTTATAATTTTGTTTGTTTTTTCTCATTCTGGTGTAGATCCATTTATAATTTCGTGAAATTATTTGTTAATGACAAAAACTTACATGATTTCAATACTAGTTACAGTAAGCTTCACAGAGGAAATAGGCTGTTAAATTTTCTTTAGTTTTGTTTACGACCCATGAGGTGATAAAAGAAGAGTTTTTAAATAAAAAAAGGTCGTAGTTAGTAGACCACAATGCCGCAAACACGACCTCAAGCGGATCACTGCCTCAGAAACGGCAGAGTTTGTAGCATCGTGTAGTACTATTATATGATCGTTTAGTAGACTACAATGCCACAAACACGACCTCAAGCGGATCACTGCCTCAGAAACGGTAGAGTTTGTAGCATCGTGTAGTACACGATCGTGTAATATGATCGTTTAATGACATATGACCTTATTGGCCTACTTTATGTTTTCTAAATGAACGACCAAAAATGGGCCCTTAGAAGTCCTTAATATAAACAGAGTAGAGATCTAAAGACACATTTATAACATATTTATGTGAAGCCTACTATAAATATAATTGAAATCACACAAGTTTTTTAGTTTAACAACACAATTTTTTACTGAACTACTTTGCGTGAGTTACGAGATTTTTAATTATTTTGTAAACGTTGTTGTTGGAGACAGATCTTTATTTAAGGTTGTGAAACGTTAGGGCTAGTTTATTTTTACTGTTATAAAAAACATACTGTTGGTATTATAAACATAACTTGCTGTTAGTATTTTAAAATAAATATTTTAAGTAAACCTGATCGTCAGAAAACAATCCTTTAATGGCAATCCGTTAAAACCTTCGCAAAAGAGCTGTATTACCTGCATATAATAAATATTCTTGTCTTCAGAAAACTAGAGGAAAGTACTAGATGGAAGAAGTAGTGAAAAGCGCCTTGACAAAGTCTTATTCAAAAGCTCCTTTAATAACAAGTCGGACCAAAATAACCTAACAAGAGATACTTTCTAAGAAGAGATTCTTTACACTAGTTTTTCTCTAAACCTTGTTCTTTCCTTTGTTCGCAGTTACATTTATTTCTGTTTACTAATCCTTTACTTAATATCACAGATTTAAATTAATAACGCTAATAACTTGTGTTATTAATGTTATAAGTTTATGATGTGTCTATATTAATATTTTTGTGTTGGATTTAAATACATCCGCCTATATAACTAGCTAATGTAATTTTCAAATATTATTATAACTAATTTAGTTTCACATTCTTGTTAATCAGTTATGAAGAAAATTAACTACATGATTTTCGTGATGATATCAATGTGGAAAAAAATATTTTAAATGGATTGAAACAAACACTAGCAAGAGTTCGAGTGCCAAGAGCTTCCTCGGGGCCCACTTCGAACCACTTTCTGTTTTATTGGTTTAATTAAAACTTTGTTTTGAGATGTTTGGTTCTAAATCCTTGGTTTGGTTATTGGATTTACTTATAAGCAGCTCCTGTTTTTAGCCAAGCGTTTTACAATTTTACATTTAAATTTTGTTGTATTTTGAAAGCATGTTGGTTGATCACACTGTTAAATCATAAAGTTCAATAAAAAATAAGGTTCAAGTTGTGCATTTTGTTTCTAAAGCGTAGTCGCACGCTGTTTGATATTAATATATTAGGCTGTTAAGGCAAATTGTTATACAAATATTCGTGAAAGCTTGAAAGGACTAGTTTCTGCACAATAATGCAGGACATAGCACTCAAGTCAACGTAATCCTGTTTTATTTGCATGTAATCAAATTCAGCTGAAAGTAAAAACTAATCTATCAACTAAATTTAGCTCACCAGCTTTATATGGCCTGTTAATTTTCATTACATGTTTATTGATAGTACGTAGGAAGAAAATAAAAAACTCTCTTAAACATCTTGTATTAAAATTGTATACCAACAAATCTTATTAAGTAGAGGATTAAATTGATCACCAAGTCATCGTTTATGGCATAGCAAGTTAGTAACAAAAATTATAAAGTTGTAAGTTGCATTATTGTTTATTCCACGTAACTTTATCGTACAGTTTCGCAGACGTCCCTTCGATATATTATCGAATGAAAATATCGATTAATTGTGAATATCGATTAAAAATCGGTATTAACTATCGATAAAATTAAATTTTTACTTTCGATATGTTCTACACTATTTACATTGTAATATATTATGTTTTTAAATATAATTTATTTACTTTATTAGTTTATCTTATTTCATCTGAGCTTCAGAATTCCATCGATGAAAATATTCTTATTTTATGTATAAATATACAAAAAGATACTGAATCTGATTTTTCATGGTTACAAGAAAAATCTTTTAATACCAAAAATCCAGACTGTGAGAAATGTGGCGAGGTAAACAAAACAAAAATTTGAGGAAATTAACAAATTAAACAAACATGAAGTTAAATTCGTTTTAGTTCATTCATTTTTATTTAAAAATCTAAATGTAATATATCCTATGTAGTGCTTCAAATATAATGCAACCGATTAAAAATATCGTATTTCAATCAATTTTCAATCGATTCTTAAAATCGATCGATACTTTCGTTCGATAATATATCGTAGGAACGTCTGCGGAACTGTACTTTAGCTTTACAACAATCGCCACCATCCGTGAAACAGTTAGTGTCTATCGGCAACCTGTAAGCCATTGTAATCCCTGTAATCCGATGTAAACCGGGGATTAATGAGACAATGGCATTGGTCGATAGAGCTTTGGAAGTAATGGGATGGATAATGTCAATAAATACGACGCTCGTGTAATAAACTGTAACGGTGCTGTAGATGACACCAGTGACCTTGCAGATGAAATAAAATACGTGTTTCATTGGACGGGCCAAAAACAAATCAAATCACTGTTTACTAAATAACGGTTTCGCTGTATCATTTCCGATGTTACTAACCTAACCGCAGTACAACCGATTTTGCTATATTTGCTATAAAACAGTGATGTCTTCCGAAGTGAATAATATCAAGATTTGTTTAACACACTGAACTATTCTAGCATTGCGTGCAATCATGTTTAGTATTTAACATATTTAGAACCTAAGGGGCCCAGATGTGTTCAGAGAAGGCCAGAGAGTTTGATATAGCTTGATAGGCAAGGCCTACAGTTATTTGTTACCATGTCGAGAAGCTTTGCTTCGCTCATTATTTGAACTTTTCTGCATATTTAATGTCGAGTTTTTATTATAACTCAGTTTCCCACTAAGCTTTAGAGTAGTACTTTTGTTTATACACAATTAATTAATTTTACTTATGGTAACTTTATATGGAATCTTCATTCAAGGAGTTTAGTGTCAGGGAAACATATGTTGATATCTAGAACATGGGGTTTTACTGGTTTATTATGAACACCAGTTACAATTATTTTGTTTTGATTTTAAACTTCATAAGCCCGATATAATATCTCTGTATAAACCCAATATAAACTATTTCTACTTTAAAAAATGTTCTAGATAGGTCCCACCCTAAGGAAAAATCAAATTATCTGATTAGACTAATTTTAAAAGTTAATACATTTTAACTTTTCAAACTAGTTTATTCACATAATTACATTTTTACTGCGGTTGAAACCTATCTAGAACTTATTTTCAACCCAAAAACTAGTTAACTACAGCTTTTGAAGGTGACCTTTGGAGCCGTTTTTGAGATTAGTGTTGCAACCAACTAACCAAGCAAGCCTTATTCATATTAGAATAAATTTTTGTAAACCGACACAAAGTTGGATTTCTTAAAAGCTAAAATGATTATTTAAATTTTACTACCTAATAAAACACAAAAGAAAAATATATAAATAAAGCATAGCACATATATTTTCTACAAAGTAAACGAACTTTCCAGCAAGAGATAGGAAGAATGAAAGGCGCAGTGAAAGGCACCGGGACGTGACCGCGTTGAAAAGCTTCTTTGATTACAACCTGGACGTCGTAATCTAATAATACAAGAGACTCGCAAGGAAAGAGTTTTTTATGAACGTCTGTAAAAGGCTTCCCTTAATTTTTACAAATTATTATTACTTATTTTGTACTTTTGGTTCGTTTAGTTAAGGAGAACCTCTGATAGTTAAATGGTAACTGTAATACTGGTAATGGTAATTTGTCGTGGACTTGAATTTGTGTCGCAAAAATTAGTATAAACACTTTAGTCACACTGTAATAACGATGAAAGTAACATTTTAACATTTCTGTGGGTAGTTGAGTAATAAACACAAAAGTGAAAAATGACAAAAAACTGTTCTAACAGTCTTTAACACAGTTCCTAAAGTGAATTCTGAGTCAATATATGTTAGGTACTAAACAAAAACGATGTTGAATTACTATATAAAAAGTTATACTTTTAGCTATTCTTTGAGTGGGCTTATCATCTTTCAGGGCACTCCCTGACTCCTCCATTCCAAAGGGGGACTACCCCGCAGAGAGTCAGGATAAAATATTAAATTTAAGTTCTAAATTATTAGATAACAATGCTACAAATTCAATTTCAATTCGACTACTAAGTCAGAAAATGGTAGCCGGTCAAAATTTACATTTAAATAAATTTTCAATATTAGTATAATCCATCACTAGGGCCAAAAGTGACGGTTTTCGATACGAGCTCAAGTTTAAGGAAAATGACGAGGATCGTAAAGCCACTTTTGGCCCGTGTGATGAACTATATTTGTCGTCATACTGAACTGTATTAATCTTACTACTTCTACTTGCTCACCTTTAAAAAGTTTGCTCCCAAAATGGCTTCCTTTTGTTCTTGCTATTTAAAACGAACAGCTGTTACATATGTATTCAACTATTGTCTATTAAGTTTGTGATAGAGTGTTAGGTTAGACTAACTATAACGATTGATATATCGAATGCTGTGGACCTAAAACCTAAAACAATGCAACAATGAATTAAAATCGATAAAATAATCGATTACTACCCTCGATACAATCGATAACTTACAATCGACGTTAATATTTTTCATTAGTATTTTAGTATTTTTCATTAGACATCAGTATTTTTCTATCGACAGTAATAATCATGATTAGATTATTTTTTTCCTTCTCTAAATTAGAGTTTCCCTCCAGCATCCAGAGTGTTGACGTAACCACTAGCAGCTCCTCCTCCTCCACCTGAGCAGTCGTCTGGAAGCTGGTGACAGCTTTATGATTAGCACCCCGATATTTCCCCTCCCCGTGCCCGGCGATCTATTAATTTACTGCCAAAAAGTATTATGTCATCCTCCCAAGAAATAGGACAATGCGATCGATCAACTGGGCTTGAGTCACTCTCGGTAGTTTACAACTAACCGTGTTAGTGTTGAGTTAAATTTAAATGTAAACTTTGCAAGCCACTCACTTAACTGCTGTCATTAAGAAGTATTGGTAGAACTCGTATGATTTCGTCCAATCGAAACTTTGGTAAAAAGATGTTGTTAGTTATAAACTGGAAGTATGTTGCGGCAGTCTCACTGCCATCCTCTGACCAAAGTTCTAGACAAACAAGAGTTGGCAGCATTCATTGTCGAGTTAGAACATCAGATTGCAAATAATATTGTTATACATATAGTATATTGTATGTTATGTAATGTAACAATGCAATTTATTTGTTAGTTACACAAGATGATCACTAAAAAAATATTTAATTTATTTTTACTGAAATAGCTGAAATGTTAGGTCATAAGTAAAAAATTAAATCAACTTATATAAATTATATCATTGCCAAATACCAAAACAGTGTTAATATAGTATTTTTCTTTTCTTTTCCAGAATTACATGTTTTGAAATAGTAAGGGAAAAACTTAACATTAAAATTTTGGATTATTAGTTTTAAAGAACAACGTGCACAAAGAATAAACATACATAATATACATAAACAGAGTTTAATCACATTCACCAATTATAATTTGATAAAAATAATAAAACCGTCTTAAATACATATTAAATTGCTCTTTTTAGCATCAGTGGTCGATTTTTGGATTGTTAGATAGTTAATTGGAAGCAATTTGTGCATTTATTAATCTTACAACCTTTTTTGTACATGTTGAAACACCTCGACGTGATTTATTTTTGAATATACGGCACTGATTCCTCCTAACAGGCATGCGTCTAAGCGCATGCAATTAAGGCATGCGTTGACGCATGTTGAATTGAATGTTGAACTGCACGTTGAAACGCGAGTTGAAAGTGAAAGCGCACAAGTGTGGACATACCTACTAGCTGTGATTCATTTTCACTTTATCACTTTATAGGACAACGACTCAACCAGGGCATATTGTAAGGCGAATATAAATGAATCATGATTGTAGAATACGCGCCGGTGTTTGCTGTTACTGACAAAGACGGGCTGATTCTTTTTGGCTGGATCCAGTATCAAACCTTTAAAACATTTTCCCAGGTTCTATCTGGCAAAGTTCAGATTATGAAGTAATCACGCTATCTACTGTGCTACCCAGCCAATTTATTTAATAAAAAAACAAATAAGCTATAGCCTATTAATAATTTGTGTGAAATGGGGTGTTACTTTAAAATACCCCCGTCGCAGCAAACCTGCATACTCAGCGAATTTCCAATGGAGATATAAATGTCTTAATACTACATCAAGCCACTTATCAAGTTTCATAAAAATATATTCACGAGTATGCAATATATATATAATTTTAATTATTCACCATAAGAATAACATTGGGACTGAGTACGCAGGTTTGCTGCAACAAAGAACACAAAAAATGGGTTTTTATGCTAATATCAATATAACTGAAGTAGGTGAAGTCATATACCAATTTTTATTAATTTATGTTCATAATTAAGGGAGACATAGCATTTAATTATTATCCATAAGAATAACATGGGGATGAGTACGCAGGTTTGCTGCTACGGGATCCTTTGGCAAAAAATTATTCTTTTGAGCAAATATCAATAGACCACAACCATATGAAGCCATATACCAAGTTTCGTCATTATACGTTCATAAATAAGTGAGATATAAAATTTTTCTTTTCCTCCATAAGAATAACATTAGACAACGTACTGTGTTTAGTACTTTCAATATCTCGGTAACGAATTGACGTAGAGAAATGATCAAAATACCAAATTGTGTGTTTTTTTAAGCTGAATCCAATGGTGAGAACTAAAATTGAATATTTCAAATATTATATGTGAAAAATTCAAAAAACCCATTTTTGGAGTACAAAACCCCCCCAAAATACCCCTTCAGGTAGATCGATATGGCTGGTTTTCGAACTTAAAGTCATAAATGTTGCTTTACACGTTTATACCAAATTTAATCAAAATCGGACCTTTTTTACGAGAGTTATCGCACCCACGGACACACACACACACACACACACATATATATATATATATATATATATATATATATATATATATATATATATATATATATAGATATATAGATATATAGATATATATATATGCGGCGTCCAGAGTTTGAAAATAATTTAAAAACAGTTGTTTCATAGTGGTTGCTAGGTAACCTAAAATAATTATTTTTTTTTGTTTTGTTTTGCTTTGGTTTGAGAAGTTTCCTGGGTTAGGAATAAATTAGTACATTTGTTATGGGATTTGTGTCTTTAATTTCACTACAATTGGTGACCCCGACGTGATTAAACGATGGTTCCTACTCATGAGGGACATCGACAAGCGGCCGAGGAACAACAACCACAACAGCAGCCGCAGCCAAATGACGACCATCAACAGCCACCGATTCAACAGCCACAGGACGACGCCGGCAACATCGCTCACCTTCACGAAGCTTTGCAAGGCTTGTTCGCTATCACACAACAACAACAAGCCGCCATCACCCATCTGCAGCAAAATATGGTTCAGCTACATCCACAAAATCGTGCTACCATAAAGTTGCCCCCGTTTTTTAGCAACGACCCACGGCTGTGGTTTGCTCAGGTAGAGGCACTGTTCCGGTTTCACAACGTAGTCGACGAAGTCTCCAAATTCACCTACATCATCGGTCAGCTTGACGCGCAAGGGGCACAGGAGATCGCGGACATCATTCGGACACCACCCGCAGACGCACCGTACACGACTCTTAAGGATGAACTCATCAGACGCGTCAGCGTATCCGAGCAGCAGCGTGTCCGTCAACTATTAACCGGTGAGGAACTTGGAGATCGCACACCGTCACAGTTCCTCCGCCATCTCCGCTCTTTATCCGGCGCTGTGCCTGACTTCATTTTGCGTACGCTTTGGACACAGCGTTTACCCTCACATGTCCAGGCAATCATCCAACCACATATGATTGATCCCACCATCACCATGGACCGACTTGCCTCCATTGCTGACAACATTTTAGAAGTGGGATCTGGGGACCTCAAAACGAAAAGTTATCATGGTCCCGGGCCTAGGTCTTACCATGCCGACTACGGTAATAGCTTCTTCCCTATAGGGGAAATTCGCTAAAAACAGTGAGTTGTTTAGTTTTCACGATAAACAGAACCTTTTTAAATTTGTATTCCTTCTTTTGTCAACATATATTTCTGTTGGATAAAAACTGGCAGTAAAAAATATTGCAAATAATTTTCTTCTGGTATGAATTTCATAAAACACGACTCACACAGTTTCACAAGACACATGAATACAACTTTGGTTGTTAACGTATTTTATTTTAGCACAAGACCATAAAGTGGGAAGACGTCACGCAGATTGGTTATTTCGTACAAAGTACAAAGTACCGGGACATGGAATGTAATATGATAATATAATTTCCATAAAGTTCACCGCTTCGTGTGCACGCGGTTGATCGGTGGTGGTGAGGGGTAGTTGTAGGTAGGGGGATGGGGGGTTGAGTGGCGTGCGTTTTTGAAACTTGTCAGAATATAGCGGCTTCGTGCCCCCGCTCAAAGTTCAGCCACTAGTGGCCTCGACATGGGGTAAACGAGCTTTGGATCGGTGTCATAAACTTGTTTAAATGAATGTAACAATTTTTACAAGCCTTTAAAGTTATCGGGGCTCAAAAGATATTGTTTAAACTTTTACATTATTTGTTTATCTACTTATTACAATAGTAAGCGAATTTTAGTAACCAGGGTGCACTCACAACTATTTTGTTTTGTTGAGTTTTAGGAGTATTTAGTTTTGTTTGTTAAGTCATGGTTTATGTTATTCAACTAGATGTGCTTTTTTGGAAGACACCCACCTTCAGGGCTTCACCTCCTTGGTTTTAAAGTTCCAATGTTAATTTTATAGTAGAATAAGATCAATTTAAAATACATTTTAACAGTAGCTGTTGATACTAACAAAACACAGCACAGAAGCAAGGACAGCTGTTTTATATTAACTTCTGGAAGACAAGAAAAAATAATAGGAACGAATCGGATGAGTAGATCAATAATTAGGTCTGTTTACTCGAATTTAAGCAACTCGATTCACTTAATACGAACAAAGGTTAATATATCTAGAGGTTTTGCTCGTATAAAAAGAGTAGCCTACATGGTCTACCACCATTTTTCGCATTTTCCCCTTTGCATACTCTGATTCAATGGCAACCAACAAAGTAAATAAAATGGGATATATGCTGACTAACATATAACTTTTAAAGCGAGGATTTAATTAGTTACCTGAGGAAAATGGCGGTCAGCATGTAGGCTACACCTTGTTTACCTCAGGAGAAACCTCTACATATACACGTTTAACCTCTTTGCTTGATACTGTGTTATGGAAATTCGAGTAAACGATGACTTGAATTTACTTAATACAGATTATAATAGAAGTCTCTTTGTATCTGTCGAAATGAATGGAGCTTGAATCATTAACAACTTGTAATATTACATTGTTTTGCACTTTAAAAAACAAAACAAAATTGTTCATTAGTAAACTGACTGATGGCCGTTGTGGTTACAGTGCTCGTCCCAAAATATGAGGTTCGACAAATCAATCCAGTGCACAATCCGAGGGTTCTATATTGGAACCAGCTGTCATCTGTCACTGGGCTATTAAATTATTTTTCTAAGGAAAACTTGATAATAGATAATAACAAAACCAGAATTTAAACTGCTCCCTTTAAAAAGGGTTCCAAAATAATGAATTCCTGGTGAATGTACAAACTAACCTATATACAGTACATTTCATGTCAATGATTAGTTCTACTCATGTCAAACCTTTCGGCTTCACGTAGGGAATAATAATAACATTTAGGGGATTAAATTTGTAGGGAATAAAGTGGAAAAATATAGAAATATATAGTAAACTTTGAAACTTGTCCACATGTAGGAGTCAGCACGAATATTTTGAACAGTAATGACCTTGTGGGTGAACGAGAAACAAAATTAATATTATTGATATGCTGCATGACATGGGTTTGAAACTAATAGCGTGACTGTTCGAAATTCTGTTCATACAAAATAATGCATATTCTAAATAAATGACAGTTAAAGTTTACTTTCCTGTGAAACATATTTAATATGTTATTTTAATATTAAAATTAAGTTGAAAAGTGGTTTAACCCATCTTAAAATCCGCATAAATGATACTAGGAATAAAGTAACACCATTGACTGTATACATGTATACTGTAGACTGAAGAAGACATCTACATGGCCCAGCTGTCCCTCTCTTAGAGTCAGCCAGAATTTGAAGTGGACGTAGTTTGATTAAGTCACCAACAGAGTGTGCTGCTGTAAAATATTTATTTTAGTTATTTACGTTAACTTGTAAAAGATCTCCACTCCACCCTAGAAAGTAAGTGATAATCAACTAATGTTTGCTTCCTAGCACACCCACTGTTGTATTATCCTCTGTAATAGTTGACAGAAGTATACTACGTTCTCTTTGAATCCTGGCACACACAAAAGTAGGGGCAGCTTTTACAATGGCAATGAGAAGTCTACTTTAGAATCTAGTCAATGGTAGGCCTGGGACCATGATAACTTTTCGTTTTGAGGCCCACACGTGCCAAAAACACCATTAGTTCAAATGCATATATATATATATATATATAATATATGTGTCCGTAGGCATGATAACTTTCGTAAAAATGGTCCGTTAATGAAATTTGGTAAAAACGAGTAAGGTAGCATCTATTTTCATGAGTTCGAGAACCAGAAAGATCACACTATTATAAGGGGGGTTTGTACCCAAAAAATGGGGTTTTTGAACTTTTTACTTATAATTATTTGAAAAGCCAAACTTGAGTTTACACTATTGGATGCAGCTTAAATAAACAAATATTTTGGAATTTTAATCATCACTGTATCAATTGGATACCAAGATACTGAAAGAGCTAAACACAGTACGTTGTCCAATTTGATTCTTATGGAGAATAAGTACAATTTTATATCTTGCTTATTAATGAACATATATTAATGATACTTGATATGTGGCTTCATATGGTTGGGGTTTACTGATATTTGCATACAAAACCCATTTTTGTGGTCCCCAAGGGAGCAAACCTGCGTACTCAGCAGCTATAATTTTATTCTTATGGAGAATAAGAATCATGTTATATTTTGCTTGTTTATGAACATAAATTGGTAAAACTTGGTATGTTGATTCATAGGTGATCCATTGGTATTTGAATAAAACCCTGATTTTTGTCGTCCTTGATGCAGCAAATCTGCATACTCAGTCCTAAGGTTTTTATTATGGAGAATAAATAAAATGTCATGTCTCGCTTATTTATGAATATGCTTTGATGAACGTTGGTAAATGGCTTCATGTGAAGTACCATTTGAAATTCGCTGAGTATGCAGGTGATTTGCTGCAACGGGGGGTATTTTACCTTTACCTGTAAAATATATTAGAAGTGATTTTTGTAGTTTTAGAGTATGCGCAAATTTAATGTAGCTTATAATAATGCAATGCACATATGGTTAAGATTGTTAAATAATCCTTCAAAATTGATTAGTTTTTAATTAAACTAATAAATATTGCATTGACCTTTACTCAATGATTACGGAATGTTTCGGTTAAAATAAATATATTAAGGGTTGAAACACTATTGACTATATAACGAATGAATATTAATTTACTCTTATAATGTGTCTTAATCGTACAAATATAGCTCATAATATAAAAGGTGTGAATCCTGATCTTCGGTAAATATTGATTGATATTGATCTTCTGTAAATATCGATTATTGATATTGTTCTTGGGTTAAATATTGATTAGTTTTCATATATCACAGAGCAATTAAATTTAAACTTTATTCAAACCTCTGTTGCTTCTTTCTCCACGAGAGATATTTCATAAAGGTTAATAATTAGTGAATTTAATTTGGAAAGTGAACTATTAGCATAACCCGCACGGTGAAACTTAAGCCCGGGACCACCATAGAAGTTCCTAACGTGACCCCCTGAACACGTTTTGGGGGGTCGTTCAAAATGATATACATATATATATATTTAGACAAATATATATGTATTTGCACTCTAGTGGTCGAATGTTTTGTCCGATTAACTTCAAATTTGGTAGGGACATTCCTTTCTGTAATCAGTTGGACAAGTCCGTTGGGCAAAACAATCGGAAAACTCTAAACCCTTTTTTTGGGGATTATTCTTTCAAATTTCGAGTTTTTGGGCCCAAAAATGGTCAAAAAAGCCCCGTATGTAAAGTTAATGCATATAAAATGATGAGAAATAATGAGGCAAAAGTTTTAAGCCCTCTATCGTCATTCTATCATACATATTTACCGAGTTATTAAAGAAAATGTGTATCGACTAAACACAGTACGTTGTCTTATGGGGGTTTTACACTAGGAGAGCCTGTTATTCCTTTGCTAGAGTACTTTTATCATCCCCAGCAACCTCACGCCTACTTTCAAGCCTGTCTGGACCATCTCCTAACATTATAATGCGCAAAATTGTATTCCCAGCTTTTGCAGGTAAATGAAATCAGGAGCATCAGAACAGCCAAAAAATCACTGTTTTCAGATTTCAATAAAAATTGGAATAAATGTATGCTTTTACACGGAATTTTAGTTGTATAAGTTTTTATGTGGAAATTCACTTCCCTCACGTCAGCTTGCTGCGTGCCAACTTGCTTTCAGTTTGAATAGTTACAAATTTTTTACGTAGCCTATTCTGTATTTCCTACAGCGAAGGACCAACGCAGGCGAGCACATTGGTTACCATGGAAACTGAGGCATATCCGTTCTTATCGCAAGGATTGTCGTCTGAATCAGATATCTTCAATCGGAATTCGTTTAAGAACAAACATACTAACAGTTTAGCGGGATGCAAATTAGGAGAATCTATTTCTGACTAAAACAATAAAAAATACGTTCCATTAATAAAACTAGATTTTGTATTTGTTCTTGTAACATACTTTACAGTAATACATTTTTAATTTCGCTCTGAGACATATTAATTCTGAATAATGCTTTGAATAACCATAATGCAATTACCTTGAATTTATTATTGAAATTGTCGTTTTAACAAATAAGTCGTCAAGAGACACTGAAATCAAATTCATCAAGCTTACCGGGATTTCCCCTTCTTTTGTCGCAAGTTAAATATATTTACGTTATTTTAAAACAATTATATTATTTAAATTTGACCTAAAAAGGTAAAGCGACATTAAAAGAATAATTTGACGAGTTGATATTAAGTAAAGGTTAAATAGTTAAGGTTACATAGTATTTCTTATTACAAAGGTTTTTGTTGTTTATCCAATTAAACTTTTAAAATCATGTTAACTAATTCCAAATGAGATGTTTCCATAACATTGGTTTTCACTAATAAAGACATGGGTTTTACGTTATTCAGTAATTGATTACTCAACACTGCGTTGCCGGTCAGTAGCATGTTAGTAGCTGTTGAAATATTGAATTGTCAATAACGCAATTGACAGTCACCATAATTACTACACCAATGGTTGCATGATTAATTAAACCAGCTTGTTTGTATTCGTATAACGGTAATTGGTATGTTATTACGTTGGGCATATTATTTTTAGTGGATTTAATAATTTAATGTAATCAACGTGATAATTAAATAATATGATATGCATATTGTATTTTCCCTTTAGAGAAAAAAAACAAGTTTCCGGCACGTTTTTTGTACACAAATGTCAAATTCGTAAATATTTGTTTTATTAAAGGTTGCCAGTTTTCAGATTAAAAACGTCGTATTCTGTGAACTAGTGCATATTGGGCAATTAATAATTGGTATGTTCTAAAAAAACCTATTACTGTATACTCTAGTTCAATGTTTTTTTTCTGTTAGTAATATCTGAGGAGTTTGAGAATCTAAGTAGTATTGTCAACAAGGAGTATGCTTGATCTATGGTATTGTTTAGGTTTAGTGAGTGATTGGTGAAGTGGTCAAGGCGAGGACTTCGAAACCTTGGCAATGGCCCTGACGTGGGGTTGAATCCCAGTCCTGGCAAGTTTATTTGATCAGTACGGTTCAACTCGTACTGTAAATACTCACCCCTTGTGTTGCTGGATACGTTCCACGCACAGATCAGACGTCTATGAGGACGGGAAAAGTAAGGCAAAAAGAGGCTGCGAACCTATTTTTTTTTAAATAGTATATTTCATTACTAGGGCCGAAAGTGAATAGCCCCTTTTGGCCCATGTGATGAACTATATTTTTCGTCTTACTGCACAATATATTAAGCTAACTGCTTTGTCAAAACTAATATTTTACAACTTGTTCACCTTTAAAAGCTTGCTCCCAAAATGGCTTCCATCTTGTTCTTGTTATTTAAAACAAACAGCTGTTGCTGTTACTACAGATGTGTTCAACTATTTTCTGTTACGTTTGTGTTAGTGTTAGGTTAGACTAACTATAACGATAGGTATATCGAATGCTGTGGACTATCGATTGCAAGAAGGAATACTTTAGTCAACCGTTTTGAGTTTATCAGGAATCAGACTCGCTGCGAACAACGTTATCACTTAGCTTATCTTCTCCCTGAGGCAAAATTAAATTTGAATATGTATATATTTCCCGTGTCACTCATCTTAGCGGACTGAAACGCAACAAATATACTTAAACCGACAACAATGCAACAATGAATTACAATAGATAAAATAATTGATACAATCTCTCGATACAATCGATTAATTACAATCGACGTACACTAGTATGCAGATTCACTAGATTGATATTTATAAATGACAGAAACGGAACAGCTGATGACCTCGACACCAGCTGACTCTTTTCCGTCCTAGGACTGAAAAGAACTTCTTTCGCCCCGCAACGCATGTATTGAAAACAGCCGTTTTCCAAGCAGTATGACAAAAAGGTTTTTATCTTAAACTTTACCACCAGGGACCAACCAGGGATAGCGAGAGAATAACCGGGTAGGATAGGTTAGGGGCCCACTAGGGATTTGGGACCAACTATATTCAATTGACGCAATTATTTACATTTCACCAATTCATCTATTCATAAGTGTTGTTTTCATTAGTAAAATATTACATGCTATAAGTGGAGAGAGAAAATGTAGACAAATCATCACATTGACTGAATAAAGCAATGCAATGTAAATGTCAAATACAATTCACGGTAGTCGGATCAGCCACAAACTGTTATTGCAAATTATTTTAGTTTAAAAAAAGATTACATAAAATAACAATTCGTAACAAAGGAGTTACTAAAGAAATTCATATAACACACAACTCCAAAGTGGCGAGCCCGAAACTGTTGACAAATGTTTATCCAAACATTTGACGAATGAGTCCCTAGACTCCGATGTACAGATAGGGTTGACATCTACAATAGCTCGTCCCTTATCCATCATACCTCATATCTATGGCAGTAGGGTTCTCACTTTTGTGTTCTGTTTATCTCAAAATAAATATTCATCCTGAAAAAGTATGTTTCAGTGGAAGTTAACAATATATTTCTGAAACAACTTAATTTAGATTGGTATTATTAGACTAACAGATCTAAGAAAAATATTGATGGTGCATATTTTAAATTGAAACAAATTTAAAAAAGCATAGATTTCAATGGCATTGAAATATTAATAATAGGTGATATTTATGGTTGTGCTCAAAAAGAATTGGAGAACAGCATAATATTGTTTTGTAATTTTATATTTGATTAATCGACATATTAAAATTATAGTAGTTTTAAGTAAGAATACTCAAATTAACTTAACATTAACTTAATGACCCAAAAATATATGTTGTAATAGAACCGTAAATGTTAAGATTGTTTTGAATCTTTTATTAAATTAAGAAGTTTTATAGCATAGGACAGTGGAATTCATTAGTTCCTTATAGTTTTAGAATACATTTTTTAGCGTAAAAATGTTTATTTCAATATTTGTATTTAGGATAGTTAATCTAGAAAAAAATTTAATTTATCGTTTATTGAAATATCTGCTTTTTATATCTGGGTTTTGATTTTTGCGAACAATCAGTCAACATGTTTACACTATAAAATAAAATATTATGATTGAAAAGAATGTTCACTCTTTATTAATCAGTGACAGTACGTACTATACCCCCATCGCGGCAAACCTGCGTACTTAGCGAATTTCCAATGTATAATATATGTCTTAATACCACATAAAGCCGCATACCAAGTTTCATAAAAATATATTCACATATAAGCGATTTTAATTATTCTCCATAAGAATAACATTGGTAATGAGTACGTAGGTTTGCTGAAACAAGGAACACAAACAATTGGTTTTTATGCAAATATAAATAGAATTTAACTAGGAGAAGCCACATACCAAGTTCCATCGATATTCAATAATAAATAAGCGCTTTATAACATTCTAGTTATTCTCCATAAGAATAACATGGGGGCTGAGAAAGCAGGTTTGCTGCAACAAGGAACAAAAAAATGTATTTTTATATAATTATCAATATAACTCAACCAAGTGAAGCTACATAACAAGTTTTATTAGTTTATGTTCATAATTAAGGGAGTCATTACATTTTACTTATTCTCCATAAGAATAACATGGGGGCTGAGTACGCAGGTTTGCTGCTCCGGGAATAATCAACAAAAAATCAATTTTTGTGCAAATATCAATATACCAGTGCTACGTGAAGCCACACACCAAATTTCATCAACATACATTCATAAATAATCGAGATATCAAATTTTATTTATTCTCCATAAGGATAACATTGGACAACGTACTGTGTTTAGCACTTTGAATATCTCTGCAACGGTTGGGCGTAGAATCACAATTTAAACACCAAAATGATTGTTTTGTGGAACTGAACAGATTGGTAAAAGCAAATGTGAAGTTTACATTAAAATAAACTTAGGAAAAGCCAAAAACCTTTTTCCCATAAGATTAACATGGGAGATTTTATGAGTATGTTTTTTGGATTTTCTCCGCAACCACTTAACCTAGGTTAATAATTCAAAATACTATATTATTTTTTTTAAGCTCTATAACATGGTCAAAACCAAAATTAAGTTTTTTAAAAATTTTTGGGTGAAAAATGCAAAAAACTGATTTTTGGAACATTTAAAACCCCCATAAACCCCCCATCCCATGGTCCGATTTTTCTGGTTTTCGAACTTAAATTCATGAATGTCATTTTACACGTTTGAGCCAAATTTCATCAAAATCGGACGTTTTTTACTCAAGTTATCGTGTTAACGGACACACACACATATATATACATACACACACATATATATATATAAATATGTATAAATTTCAACGAATAGTGTTTTTGGCATCTGGGGACCTCAAAACAAAAAGTTATCATGGTATCGGGCTTAAGTCTTACCATGAGACCTACGGTAATAGCTTCTTTCCTATATGGGAAATTCGCTAAAAATGTCCTCAGTGGCAGGATTATGAAATATAAATAAATAGTACACAATATTTAACTAATCCAATGGTTAATAATACCCCCGTAGCAGCAAACCTGCGTACTCAGCGAATTTCCAATGCATATATATGTATCTTAATACCAAATAAAGCCACATACCAAGTTTCATCAATATACATTCATAAATAAACGATTTATGTCAATTTAATTATTCTCCATAAGAATAACATGGCAGCTGAGTATGCAGGTTTGCTGAAGTAAGGAACACAAAAAATGGGGTTTTATACAAATATCAATATAACTCATGTAGGTAAAGCCACATACCAAATTTCATTAATTTATTTTCATAATGAAGGCAGATAACACGTTACTTATTCTCCATAAGAATAACATGTGGCTGAGTACGCAGGTTTGCTGCTACGGGAGCCTTGAGTAAAAAATTATTTTTTTGAGCAAATATCAATGGTCCACAACCAGATGAAGCCGTATACCAAGTTTCGTCAGTATACGTTCATAAATAAGCGAGATATAAAATTTTTCTTTTCCTCCATAAGAATAACATTAGACAACGTACTGTGTTTAGCACTTTCGATATCTCGGTAACCAATTGACGTAGAGAAATGATCAAAATACCAATTTGTGTGTTTTTTTAAGCTGAATCCAATGGGAAAAAATAAAATTTGACTTTTTCCAAAATTATATGTAAAAAATTCGAAAAACCCATTTTTGGGGTACAAAACCCCCCCCAAAATACCCCTTCGGATAGAGCGATCTGGCTGGTTTTCGAACTTAAAGTCATAAATGTTGCTTTACATGTTTATACCAAATTTCATCAAAATCGGATAATTTTTACGAGAGTTATCGTGCTCACGGACACATATATATGTATATATATATATATATATATACAGTTTCGAACGAATGGTGTTTTTGGGGTCTGGGGACCTCAAAACGAAAAGTTATCATGGTCCTGGGCCTAGGTCTTACCATGCCGACTACGGTAATAGCTTCTTCCCTATAGGGGAAATTCGCTAAAAATATAATATTTCCTTTAGTGATGACGCTCTTAAATACTGAAAAGTCCTTTTTTTGTAAAAACAACATTCTATATTGTTTTTAATTCCCTGTGTTTGCTAGAAAACCCCAAACCTCTCTCACACGTGGTATTACTAATTAAAAGAAATAAAATTACTAAACTACCGTTGTAAGTTGCACTATTAGTTTGTGTGTGTGGTTCTCTGTTAATACTTCTTAATAAGAACTAAAATCAACCATAGTAGTTATGACTATAACGGAAATACTTTCATATAAAAACTAAATAAAAGAACCCATGAATATTTAATGTATTACCTTTATTTATTTATTCATGATGGGGAAATAACAATGAATATCACCCTCACAGTTGCGGTTAATGGAAATGAAACATTTGCTGGGAAATATTGTGCAGATTAATAATAACATTGGGTTTTACAGCTATTTAGATTTATACTTGTTTTAAAAGTGTTATTGGTTTTCCTCAATTTTAGATAAGTTTAAATACCGTGTGTTTTAACAATAATATAGTCCACAATAAACATTTGTGACAACGAACCGAGCAATGCTCAGTTTAATGTTAACCAAACGTCTAAAGTAATTTTAATAAATTTAAAGAAATAAATTATATAATTTCAATTTCAATAATCTAGTATTTTTGTAAACTATTTTAAGTAGATTTGGACAAAATTTCATCTCAGTGAAGGTTACGTTTGAAATCTACAACTAATTGTGTATTTGATTGGCACCAAAACGAATTTCCCAATAAGAACATAATCAGCGTACCTGTATACCCCCTCCAGAGCCGATCCATCACGAGGGTGGTAGGGGTAGGGCGATGTTTATCTGTGAGGTTAGAGTACAATGTGGACTGTTAGTCAGTATAGGTTTACTTAACTAGTCCGCACTGCTGTATAAATCATGATTATCAACAGGATAAAATAAAATACGTCTCACAACACTACAAAATGTATTTACACTTATTTACTTACAAGACGGTAAATAAAAAAAAGATTACACAAGGATTTCAACCAGTCACACCGGTCATCATCAGGCCCAATCAGAGCCAATTATTATTCTCTGATTGGGCCTGATAATGACCGGTGTGACTGATTGAAATCCTTGTACAATACTTTTTTTATATTTACCGCCTTGTATGTAAGTACAGTATAAGTGTAAATACATTTTGTAGGGTTTTGAGACGTATTTGATTTTATCTTATTAATTTTAACGACACGTATTATGCAACTCTAGAAATTAGTTAACATCTATAACATCTGTACTATAATTCAAACATTTTGTTTGTTTATATCCAATGAAAAATTAGCAGTTTTATCATGGATAAGAAAGAAAAACCATGACACAAAATAATAGGTTTACTTCTAGTGACATTTATATTGGTAAAAATTCAGGTAGGGTTTAACATGGTTATTAAACCTGGAGTTTTTGAAACAACCGTTAGTCTCATACCCAACAACCATACTTAAATGAAAGGTCTTTGTTCGAAAAACTAAGAGAAAATGTTAGTTTACAAAATTAATACCCTCCTAATGACATAAATGATGTAAAAAGGGCCAATTCTTTACACATTTCCAAATATTGCAAGATTATTAGCTGTGCAATTTTATTTAATTTTCAAACATATATCGGGTGAATGAGCGGATTTTTTCGGCTCAGCAGCTAATATGATTTGCTGCCAGGTCAGAGGACATAGAGAGTATATTTAGCGTACTACTAGAAAGCTGGGTCGTAAAAACTATTTCAAACTTCTTATTCTCAAATTTTCAAGGTAATTAATAGGGGTTAGCCTAACGTCTATGACAAAATTTTGTGGTGTTTCTTCTATTGCTTAATGCATGATTGGTTCAGATATATACTGTATACAGTGCGTTTCACGAATGAAAACGCCATCAAAAACACTTCTGTAGTGTTGATTTTAATATAGGGTTTATGGACGGCCTGGTTGTTCATTCATCTGTATGCATTATTCAAAGTGACAACTGAAAGCAAATATAAATACTTCGGCGTTCAATTGATGGTTTTTTACAATCTTTATGATTTTCATGTTTCAATTTGAGCAGGGAAAATCAGAATAGTGTATAGTGATACGAGTTTTGCTAAACAATTTTAAAATACCTTGAAATTCCTAATCTGTAAAATTAAGCAACATGCTTCAACAGGATACTAAATCCATTTTGCTTGCTGGTATTGCAATTGTGGTAGAGATTTGGCAAGAAGTCGTTTATAAAGGCTTTTTTAATTCCTATCAGCAAATGGAAAGTTGAGGGATCAATCTGAAACTGAACCACAAACTACTCTTCAAAAGTTCTAAAGGTTATTTTACTGTTTGCACTTAGGTATTAATTGGTTCAATAAAATAGACACAAATATAATCTTTTTAAATGTATTCTTTTTAAATGTAGTCTAGTCAATCCGTTGTAAAAAACACCCTTAAGGGGAAAAAATGGCGTCCAAGGAATTTTGTCCAAAATTTATGTTTTTTGTGTCGCTGAATCCGAAACAAGCTGAAGTTGTCGCTGAAGTTGTCCAACAAATTTCTCTTGAGCGTTCCGAGATATTCACAAAACTAGTGAAATTTTAGCACTATTTTTAGTTATATAGGGGCATTCTTGTGACTTTTACCCACAGTAAAAAATCAAAGTTGACAAAAGTCCCTTCAAAATGCAGTATTCACATTTGAAATTCGAACCGAAATAACCATCGCTAGAGCGCATTGAAAATTGTTTTTCCAAATTTTCTAAAATTCAAGGTTTTGGACTGGTTTTTGGTTATTTTGATCAATATGCTACACATTGATATTGTGTATTTGATTGGCACCAAAATGATTTCCCAATAACAACATAATCAGCGTACCTGTATACCCCCTCCAGAGCCGATCCATCACGAGGGTGGTAGGGGTAGGGGGAGGGGGTAGTAAACGCCTTTTATGATCAATAAAACAATAATATATAATACCCTCACACAAATCACTAATCAGCAAATCAGCAAACTAACTGAAAAACAAAAATAATATAAAAATCACATAATATATATATATATATATATATATATATATGATCACATATATAATAATATAATATAATAATATAATAGATATACTATAAAATATAATAACTATAATATTATATAACATATATAATATATGATCACATATGCACGTTATTTTGGTTTAACGTCTCAAGTAAACATTCTATTCGCACTTTTATAATTAATTTGATTACTTAGTTAACACGGTCTAACAGCTAGTTTGGAACTGATATTGTGAGTCTAAGTTATTTTTTTCATTCTGGTGAATTTTTTTCATGCGCGTGAGTGCCTCATTTGTACCACTAGGAAACGGATCAGACACAATTGTAAGGATTAAAAACATTAGCATCAGCCAGTGCACAGAGGAAGGATGGGAAGGCTGTTTTATTCAAAATAGATGATACCCTTGAACTGCATGTTAAGTGTAGGAAGATGTATATCAATGAACGTATAATAGCTACAGCTGTAAAGAGGCTACAACAAGAATGCATGGCCCATGTTCTTTCATCTCAGTCATCAACTCCGTATTTCGATTTCAGAACTTTATGTTTAATATGCACTAAAGAAATGCCCAAAGATTATGAGATCAAACAGAGAAAACGCCCATTTGCCCTTCGTGACCCAGTGTTCCTTGTTAAGAATGCTTGTGTAAAGGACTCAGTTTTGGAGTCAGCAAAGACACAAAACGATGTGTTTGGTAGAGGTGTGGCGTGGTGGTCTGGTGTGGTCTTCAGCCCATCACTGACTTGAAGGCTGTGGGAGGGAGATACCATATGAGTTGTAAAAAAGAACTTGAGGGGAAAAGTGTATATTCTAAATTTAAATCTTATTCAACTATCTTAAAAAGGGAATTCTTGCTACTCTTAGTTTTTTAGGTTATGTTCAATGTTTTATGTATACCGTCAAAATAAAATTCATAATTTATTTCAAAATTTCAAAAAAGAGTTATTCTAATCCATCAGTGGTAATTAAGTAATTTCCCCTGCCTTCAATTACCAACCGTGTCAGGTTAATTAAGTTAGATTATAATCAATATGATAACACTGGATGATTGCAGCTGAGCTAATGAAAGATGGCCAGATTAACTAGATGAACACATGTAAAAACATTTTGGTCTACGTGAAGTTAAGCCACAAATTTCCTAGTTGTAATAGGTAATATTATTTATTTATAAATATTAATGTTTATTTTTCTACTCCTTTTGCTTTACTTATTCAAACCATCTCGCACTTACTAATGAACGAGATCAAAATCAATAGAAATATAGCTGATCGTTGAAGGCAGACTTAGGCCTACTGTTAAACAAATGATACTTCAGGGCTTAGCCCCATTGGCCTAATATACTCATGTTAACCATCACACACTAAGTAATGAACTGATGGTATTTTTGTTTGGTAGGAAAATAGATAATACACCAGAATCAAACACATAGGTTCTCTCAGTAAGAAGATCCCTCGGGGTTCGGTCCACTGGCATTTAAGGTTGAGTTTACAACCATATTAAACTTATGTTTACAACAAGTAGCAGACAACTTTTACAGAAGCTATAAAAGTTGCAAACACATTACGACATGACGTTCCACTGCTGAAACGTAAAAATTCCACTGAGCCATAGGCACTTCAAGTTGATTATGAATTGTGGTTGAAATATTTTTCCGTTGTGTCTAGTAAATTTAACTGCAGACTTGCCAATGACAAAGTTAAAAATACTCCCGTCGCAACAAACCTGTATACTCGGCGAATTTCCAATGCATAATATATGTGTTAATACCACATAAAGCCGCATACCAAGTTTCATTGTAATATATTCCCAAATAAGCGATATATACAATTTTAATTATTTTCTATAAGAATAACATTTGGGATGAGTACGCAGGTTTGCTGCAAAAAGGAACACAAAATAATGGGTTTTTATGTAAATATCAATAGAACTCATCAAAGTGAAGTCACATACCAAGTTTCATCCATATACATTCATAAATAAGCAATATATAACATTTTAATTATTCTCCATAAGAATAACATGGGGACCAAGTACCTAGGTTTGCTGCCACAGGAACCATGCACGAAATTTTTTGTGTGCAAACAACAACAAGCCACTACCAGATAAAGCCATATACCAAGTTTCGTCAGTGTATGTTAATAAATAAGCGAGATATAACATTTTGATTTTTCTCCGTAAGAATAGTATTAGACAACGTAATGTGTTTAGCTTTTTCAATATCTCAGTAACCAATTGACGTAGCGTAATGATGAAAATACAAAATTTTTTGTTTTTTTAAGCTAAATTAAATAGTATGAATTAAAATTTGATTTAAATAAAAATACATGTGAAAACCCCAGAAAACCCATTTTTGGGGTACAAAACCCCTCAAAACCACCCTTCAGATTGTGCGATTCGTCTGGTTTTCGAACTCGTTCAAATAAATGGTGCTATACACATTTGTACCAAATTTTACTAAGATCGGACTTTTTTTACGAGAGTTATCGTGCTTACGTACACACACACATATATACATATTTATATACAAATATATAAATATATATACAACAAGATCAGTTATGAAGTGGTTTGAGGAGGGGGGTGTCTCCTCCCTCACAATCAACTTCACCCCCTAATTTCTTATAAATATATATATATATATATGTATATTTATATATGTATATATATATATATATATATATATATATATATATATATATATACATATATAAAAATGTGAACGAATGGTGTTTTTGGCATCTGGGGACTTCAAAACAAAAAGTTATCATGGTCTCGGGCTTAAGTCTTACCATGAGACCTACGGTAATAGCTTCTTCCCTATAGGGGAAATTCGCTAATAAACGTAGATTGCAGGCTGTGGCTGCTATGGTCGTTAAACTAAAGCAAGCTAATGACAAGAGTTATAGATGTAGTTTACAATCGGAAAATTAATTGAAAATTAAATAATAATGTGAGAGTAGTATAACATTAACTTGCGCACTTATCCTTCAAAGATCAACTAGTTCGGGTAAGTAACATATAATCAGGGTGGTAGTTAGGACTTTTATCGTAGAGGCATCTTGCCAAAATAATATAGTTCTTCTTGTTTCTTTTATTAATACCCAAGATGGCCATTCCGATGGTTGAAAGGAAAAATATTCAGGCATTCTTATAATGTGTATGAGACATTTTGCTTGTTAGTTGAAAATGGTAGCTACCATTTAAGTTGTTTTATTTACCAAGATCTACACAAACGACTGCGTCATGTTTAACTTCAATTTTAAGTGTTATTTCTAACAAATTCATTAAAATATAAAACAAATTTGATTTATGCACATATCATGTAAGTTTGAGATAGTATGTTATGAGTAGGTGAGGAAATTCCTCTTAGATATTTGTATCACAAGAATATTTTTAAACATATGCACATTTAGTTATTGACTCACTCAACGTCATCAAATAAACAAATAACATCATGTCGAGTTTTAAATTTCAGGGAAATCCTCGTTGAGTGGTCGGATAGTTACATTTTCTGTACCGCCTCGTTTACGAAAATGGATACAATCATTTTTGCTACTTCGAAGCAAATAAATAAATGGTAATTGTGTAAAGAAGTTATTTGAATTGTGTCATTCCATAATTAAAACAAAAAATAAATTATGCTAGGATTACCGGGGATTACAGTTATGTTTGGTAACTGTTACATAATGTGGTCGATGGTTATGCCAATAAATGCAAATTTTTATTTCCTAGACAAATAATGTTTAGAAAGGTTCTGAGACACACAGCCGCCACTGAATCCCACTGAGTGACAAATCGAGGAGCTCGCTGACAAGTTTATTAGAACTGTCTCCTCCCTCACAATCAACTTCACCCCCTAATTTCTCCACCTGTCATGAAAATACTCTATATTTCCAGAGAAATATTTTGTTTATTTGCTGTGGAGAAGGCAACGACAATGTAGGAGAGCTAAAAAACCTCATGAAAAATAATGTTTTATAAAATTGTTCTTCAATACACATTTAAAACAGGTTTTCATAATTAAATTTCTTAATAGTTCTCACCGTTATAATTTGTAGCTTTGTATACGATGACCATATAATGGAAAACTTGAGTATAATGGAAACTTGAGTAAAAACTTGAGTAGACCTTTCAGCCCTCGAAGTGTCAATTTTAAATAAATTCGATTTTGCAAAATATGGACATGGGTAGTGAGTTCACTATGCTCATTAAGTTTTTTTGTAATTTAAAAACAGTTTTATGAGATTTACCGTTTTTTCAAGCTATAAATCGAAAAGGCAAGTGATCACACGCAACTGTAACTGTTTGATTCAATTAAACGACATGTACAAAAATAGTAGAATTGGAATGATTGACACCATCTGAAGTACAGTAAAAACAAGCCTATTCTATTATATACATCGTAATATCCACATTAATACTTGGTTTAATGAAGGTCTAATCGTCTAAATTATTCAACGAAAGATAGCTCTGCCACGATACAATTTGATTAAACGTAATCTTCACGTTAGAAAAACGTCTGGTAAACTGTCGTTACTAGGTCTACTACACACCTTCTAGGTTATTAAGTATACAGTAAATTGGAATAGCAATTATAATATATAGTAAAATTTTTAGTTTAAAACTAATTTTGGTGAAGGTGAGTTTATGTTAGTTAATAAATGCGGGGACATTTCCAATCACTGATTGAGAAAAACAAGTTCCACGACGTTTCTGGACCTGAAATCTGATGACTTCTTCAGGTAAGGAGATTTCCGACGACCTAACAAAACTAGAGAAACCAATCTAAGCAAAACTGGGGAAAGTAGAAAAGCAAAAACAGAGAACTTAAAAACAGTGAAAACAATAAAACGAAAAGAATCACAAAAGTCAAACACACTAACGAGACACTAATGTAGGCAGCTTACAACGCGGTCAGGCAAAATGTTTGACTGCATTTACAGTTCTCAAATTTAACACGCCTTCTAGCTTTTCCTAGTTTTAGAAATTATGTTTAGGGGAAATTCTGAATCTCGGCTAGAGAATCCTCTCACTTGAAGACCTAGATCCCGAAACGTCGTGAAATTAGTCTTCCTCAATCATTGTTGGAAAATTACCTCATTACATCAAGCAAGTAGTTTATAAATCACTATGTATCACTGTTCAAAAAGATTTTGTAAGTTTGAGTTGTATATGCGCGGCTCAGCGGCGGTGTTGAGGTCTGCTGATCCAGGTGGTTCAACGCGTCTTGTTGCCTCGGCAACGGAGATCCCTCGTGATTGGCCCCAGCTTGAGGTCGGATCCCGGCGGATTTCAAACTCGTTACACTTTGATTCAGACTCGTATGTCTAAACTCGGTCTCCTCTCGTCGAAAACCATGGTTGGAAATGGAAAGTTTTCAATTCTGAAAGACGGTGTTGTTACCTTTCAGTTTAGTAACCTCAATATCCTAGTGCATATAATATTTAATATCAGCTAATAACAAGTTCTACATAATATTTTGACGTGCACTAACTAAAAAATTAATTTAAGAAAATAATTTCTCTGCACTCCAAAATAAAAATTCATTATTCCATAAAATATTCACCAATAAAATACACTAGAATTGACGATGAGTATAGAGTGAGTTGAAATTTAATCGCTGGAAAATGGTGACACCAATACGTTGAAAAACAACGCAGTGAGAATCACCCATTAAAGGTTTTATGGTTTTGAATTGTTTGTTTTGTCTATTTAGCGGTGAAGGTAACCTTAAAATGATGGCTCATTTATTGGCTATAATGAAGGATTAAGGTTTATGTGGCTTACCGACAAAAACACCCTTGAGTAATAATATATAAAGATAAAAATAATAACGATTACAAATAAATTTGGTTATTTTAAATAACTGAATTTAATATCTCTGGCAAGTTATTGCATGAATGTAAATCACTGAGTTTTTAAATAAAATCAATATTTTAGGGTGCGGGGAAATGCTACCCGGGTATTGTTATATTTATAGAACAATATCATAGGCATATAATTATTTTTGGTTTTAAGCTTTTTGATAACAAAATCTTTAAAATAACCAAACAATTATAACATTAGAAAGCTGTTTCCATTGTAGATTCTGTTAGTCAAATTTTGGTCGTGGTGAATTGTCCAATGCACACTGTAGAATATCACTCTCGTGGGTCTAGTTCATCAAGGGATGAACATACGTTTGTGAGGTAAATAGTGCGATGGACGGTTCATCTGGTAGATTTAATTATGCGTTTACATTTTCCGTTGTATTATTCTTTAAAACATGAACTTAGTCCTTTCAAAACGCCGTGGAAATATATTTGCGTGTTATTTTTACCACTATGACAAATAGCCTAAACAAATTAAATTAAATGGCCTATTAAAATTAAATTAAATGGCCATTAAATGGCCTATTTTCATAATTTTACCATTCTTTTTATTAAGTTTCTTTTAAAGGAGGAACTATGAGTAATAAATATACTGTAAATATTTCTGCTAAAAATTAATTTATATTTTGCACACATCCCCTTTTGTTACTTCCATTAATCAGTCCTCCTTGCTCTTTTTTGCAAATCATTCCTAACATGTTGTGCTTTTTTTTAATATTATATAATTTTCTTCACTTAAAAGTATTATATATTTATGAAGAAGACATATAAATATGAAAACCACCATCTGAGTTGTGTCGGATGCCCTTTTAATTCGAGCTACCTTTTGCACTTCCTTTAGGCCTGGTTTTGTGATTAAACATAAGACCTTAAAAAAAGTCCTTTCCAAAGAATAAAAAACAATGGTACATAAAATCTTGAAAAGTGAAATAACTTAGTATTATTTTGGTTAACTGAACTTTATCGAATAATTATCATAAGCTTAAAATATTTTTACGGTATTCTTGATATAAACCCTATAAAAGAATTACAACAGTAAATTATAATATTTAAAAAATTACTTAGGGTTTGTGTCTTTAAAAGTTTGTGATTTTAAAATCAGTAATCCAGTCTTTACAATGGGTGAACTATCTAGAGTAATATTTGACTGATAGTGAAGCAGGCATATGTTCTGAGAACCTATTTTGTAAAACAGCTTTGAGACGATTCGCTTAAGGAGAGAATCGAGCAGGGTTTAGCTTGCCAGATTTTGCAGTCTTCGATAAGCTTCAGCTTAGCGACGTAAGCAAAGTGGCGAATCTGCTTAGACTTATCTCATCATGATGATACGATGAGTTACGCGAAAAAATTAATTACATTTTGGGGGAAAATGTAGAGACATTTAAGTAATAACATACAGCTCTACGAATATTATAAATATTCTATCTGGTGTAACGATAAATTGTATACCTTTACAATTTGTATATTAAAAAATACCAAATGGGAATTTTCTATTTACATAATGTGTATCTATTGCTTTACGAGAATATTTCTTTCAATCTTTGTGGTTGGGAAGATGAGTAGATTCCATTAAATGTAAAAAGAAATATTTAAGTTAATTTTAAACTTGAATGACTTATAAACTATCCTATAGAGTTAAACATTTAAATGCGATCATTAAATCATGACTAAATTTGCCTAAACATCGTCGAAGCTATTGATGAGTGACGATTACAAATACTGACGATTTGATTTATTTAACTCATTTCATCCAATAAAAATGTGGAAGCTGTGAAATATTAAAATTAAATGTTCACAGTATAATATTTTAAGAGAGAGGTACGAAGAAATAGCAACTTTAAAATGTAGTTTGACTTTTCCACTCTTATAACAATGAGAGCCTACGCCTCAAATAATTCTTTATTAGAATTATTTAAGACTTTAAAGTTGTTCATTATACCCAACATATTTACTTTAACTGAATTATCATAGCTTACTCATAAAATCAGCTTGATATATTCCCCTTTTAAAATGTATGGAATACAATCGTTTAACATTATCCCTATCTTCTCCTTATTTCTCTCAAACTCCTTTAACAGTTTACAATTTTAATATTTAGATTTTTATAAAAAAAGAAAGAGCGGAAACGTGTCTAGATGACTATGAAATTTGACTACATGTTATTACGAACAGGTACATAATTTGTTACGGTTATCTTGAGGTTTTCCTATGCGTCTTATAGTATGAAAGGACGTAGGTAAATATTTTATTTATTTATTTACGTATTGGTATTGAAAGGTACTCAAGGTACTTTGTCTAAAAAATTTTAATTTTTCTTATTTCTGCACGCTATAGTTATTTTTGAATATCAAACTTTGTTTGGCTAAATTTAATTCTTATGTTCCTTCAGACATGATTCCTATTGGAATATATGTTCCTATTGGATTTTATTTTCACAAATCTAGATATAGAGTAAACCTGTAGCAGGAATTTTTAAGAGACCGTAAGTTTGTCACTCATAACTTACACTTAATTGGGGATAAAAGATTATTGTTTTATAAATCTCACCTTAGGTTATAATCAAAATAAAAGTGTCAAGTTGAAACTAATTTTTAAATATTAAAATTTTATCAGCTGGGTGATTTGATTTGGCTATGAAAACTGAAATCAGGTGAAAAGGTGATGCTGTTGGGAAAAAATCTAGTGTCTACAACAGTGTCTTCAGGTGGTCAACAACAAATATACAGGAACATGTAGGACCAATTTATCGAATGACTCTTATCAATAAATTACACCAATTACAATTCTTTCTCTTTACAAGGATCACTTATCATTCTAAAATATTCCTCCACTCGTAAATTCGTAAGCTCGCCTTTATAGCGCCCTAACGCCGAGAACGACATTACGTGACAGGATTGGCTGAAGGGAATGCATTACATTTCGTTTTAGCCTCGAGATTTTATCGCCTGTGATAAGCGCCGGCTCAGCGACGTAGGCAACAATGTTGACGCTGCTGCTGAGGCACCCTCGACAGTATGCAGCAGTCGGTCCATTTATTAGGTAAAACTCAGAGTTTGCTGAATTTTCAATTTACAACTTGTATTATTTGAATATAGCGTTTATTGATTTGAAATATCGTTATGGATATCAATGTTCATACCGGATCGAGATCACAGTAAATCGAAGCCAAAATGTCGATATACTCTGCCTATAAATGTCGATAAAATACTTTGCCTATAAAAGTGAAATTAAACAGTAAATATGAGTGAACAATTTCACCCACACCTACGAACACCTATTTGTATTGTGTTTTGAAATCTCGTAATAAATTTTAATTAAAGAGTGTCCATCTTGCTCCAAGTAAATTTCTAACACGACAGATTATTCTTACTTCAGGAAGTTTGTAGAATGCCAAAAATAAATAAATGCAGGCTTAAGAAAACTAGGGTATTTTTTCATTAAAAATTTATATTAATTATAAGTGTGACATTAGAATATATATCGAAAAAAATGTCGATTTTAAAAATACATGGAAGGCATACATGTATTGAAATGAAAATATCGCATATCTACCAGTAAATTCCAATATTGGCGACATATCGAATATTGAGACCAAAATCTAGTTAATTATCTATCACGCAGACATTCTGCCATGCTACATCCTCCGTGCCTTAGTCTAGGATAAGAAACAGAGAAAGTCTTTGGTCTAGACCCCAACATACATTTAATCATAAGTGTAACTTTTGATTAAATGAGTATAAATCACAATATCATATTCATAGTCTGATTTATATTTTATGTATTTGTCAGAAAGGCCTGTGGGCGAAGTTAATTTGACCCATATTCTGTCATTTGTTAATAGTCTTATTTATATATATTCAATGTTTGATGTTAGATTTGGAGGCTTAAGGAGGCCCCAGCATTAGCCGGCTAGGCACTTCTTCCTTTGGGATGTTGTGTGAAAACTGGTATGAAAGAATTAAAAGAGACGGGAAATGTGGTACAGGGATTGCAAGTCATCCCAAAAGAGAGAGAGAAAATTACTCACTGCTCTACCCAGCACCCGGGACCAGAGTGAGACAACTCCAGGCCCATTCCCTCTCTAACTTGGTTGACCTCTTGAGTCCATCAGACGGTAAATTTACCTCAACGTGAGCCCTTCAACCTATCTGGCTTCCAGAATCAATTGAAGAGTTATTCCCCAAGGCAGTTTGCCCTCTGGTTTGAAAGGCTTGAATATTTTGTCAGGTGAGGTCACTTCCTCACCTACAATCAAGGAAAGGCCATCTTTCTTCATCATCTTCTATCATCTTCAGAGCCATCTCCTTCCTTGCAGGGAAGTCTTTTCTTCGGCCATGCGAGGAAGAGCCATTATTCTCTTCAAGGGCTCTGACTAGAAGTGGTGTCCAGACTCAACCGTTAGCTATAGATTTTAAATATGCCCTCGGAGGAGCAAGGAGGTATCAAGGTGAAAGGGAAATTGGTGACACTGGATAGCCAAGAAGACCGATATTTTGACAACTTGTTCTACCCAATTTCCAAATAACAAAACATGTATGGACAGTCGTGTTAAGAAGCAAATTCCCTTAATGTCGCTCTCCTAAATGAGCTTTAATGTTTTAAAGGTACAAGTAACAAATTAGGTTAATGTAATCGGGATTGAGTTTAATATTTTTAATCTGAATTAAAACATTATAATCTTTAAATACATGTAATCCAATGGGAAATCGGTGGTACAGTATTTAGAGGCATCACCATGGCAAAACCCTATCAACCACATTACTATGTTCTTTACGTTTCCTGCAAAACGAAAATAAAAAAAATAATATACTGTTACAAATCACCAAATGATTTATACAACTGGCCTTAAAACCTTCAAAGTTGCCAAACGATTGTGTTTATTCAAATGTATGTTTGTAACATACATAATTAGTAATTAAAAGGGTTGTTTGTTTTCTCTAAACAAATTAACTTTTTTAAGAACAATTTTTAACATTCTCATTTATCAAGTAAAGCAAGATATTTATTTAAAATTATTGCTCTTTTGTGTGTAAAATAAACTATAACCTATAAAAATTCACTCGCACGTATAAAGGAAAATGAACATTTGATGTCGGTAGGCTGATTGGACGAGCTTGTTGCCATGGTAACGGGAACATTCTGATTTTTATCTCTGAGCCTAATGATCAAAACAAGACTTGACTTGCCAGACTAAGCTGTAGTAGACTTTATTAAAAAGGTAAACGTATTACATTTTTATTTCGAATTAGAGATTCTCTAGCCATATAAGCTAAACAATAAATACGTATACTTGGCAATATTAAACGTACGTGAAGACAAGTGATTTCGCTTATAAAAATGTAAGATTAAAATAAGGTAACGTGGCGCGTTATAATGACTTATATCCTAAAATTGTTGTTAGCATAAAAATACAGTAACAATATGTATGTACCCGAAAGTTTTTGAACTGGATGACTGGTAGACTCTGCCTTCCTAGTAATCGACAACTTGTCTTATTCCATCTTATAAGGACATTGAATTAAATGAAAATATATTGGTTATGGTTATACAAATTAATAATGTGTCGTGTTTTGTAATATACTTCCTATATTATAAATGTGTATGTTTGGATGTGTGTATGGATGTATGGATATTTTTAGTTCCATCGCACATAAACTACTGGACCGATTATTCAAAATGTTGCAATAAAATAACTTATATATCACATTATATTAACATATAGACCTGATAATATCCACATCCAATCTCAGGGCTCCACCCCACAGGTTAAACTTCTTAATGTGTTTTAATTTGTCGCGAGCAAAGCCGCGGGTAACAGCTAGTTAATAAATAAAACGTTTTCAAAAAGTGTTATGTGTTATACCTACTAACTAAAATATACAACATTCAAGTATGTATGTCCCAGCTGGATGAGGCTGAATCTCAACATTGACTGATAAATTGACTTGTACAAATATCTAATATTTATATTTTAATTGGTTTGTGTGCACATTTACCCTAATATTAAACATAACACATTCAGTATTTACCATCGGTCCTCGATGTGAATAATTTTTGGATTATCATCCTTCAATACCACTAACAAAATAAACCATTGTCGAAAATAATCTACCAAACTTGACTTTAAAGAGTGGTCAATGTTAATATAGAAGCAAAATATGATACTTTTTATAGGGTAAAGGAATAATTTGGAACACCGAAGAACAAAGCGTTGTTAAACGAAAAGTGTGTTTTACGATTATTGCCCGTACAACTCATAAAAACTGTTTATGAAGATTTTAAAGAGAATATAAAAGACAATCGTCTGCTGCCAGAACAATATTAAGGAGCGGGTGAGACAACGTGATATTAGCTCACGTACAAAGTCCCTTGGCGCTGCGATATAAATTTTGAAAGCAAGTTCTAAGTTGTAAAAATAATAAACGTTGCTGTTAAAGCATAATTGTTTAAATTGATTTTTTTCAACTAAGAGCCTAGATATCATGGTTTTACTTAAGAAAATTATTATTCCACTAATGACAAAGTGTTGTTAACTGGAAAAAGTGTATTACTATGTATCTATATTTTCAAAAAAGGATTTGGTTTGTTTGTTTGTAAATATATTTGAAGTTTATGGACTTGGACACCGTTGGACCGTTTGCCATAAAACTTGGTATATATATATGTAAAATTTCACGGAGAAGGTTTTTAAGCCATCCATTTAGTCCTAACTCAATTGGGTTCCTCCCAAGAGACCCAAAAGGGTTCTCATATAAATGTTATGGAAATATATTGTTGATTACATAAAAGCTAATGACATGTTTACTTGAACAGGTGATCTTGGTGATATTGGTTTTAGTTGGTAATGGTCTAAGGCATGACAACGTCTGCCGGGTAACAGCTAGAATAATTATAAAACTGTATCAGACGATTCAGACTGTGGTGTCTTGAAATAGTAAATTTGCATTTAACACTCAATTTTTTACTATAAATTAAAAATTTTAACTTCGCGGGAGGCTTCTCGAACATAAAACATGATTTTGTGTTTCAATTATTTGATTATTAGTGAATAATACGATTTAGAAAGTAGATTTTTAATTTAACATTTTACTGCTAAATAGTTATAAGTTTAAATAACAATAAATAAACATAAGATTTAAGTAAACATTATATACATTTATGAGCATATTTTAAAATTTAATGTAAAACATTTATGAGCATATTTTAACATTTAATGTTAAAATATGCTCATAAATGTATATAATGTTTACTTAAATCTTATGTTTATTTATTGCTATTTCAACTTATAACTATTTAGCAGTAAGATGTTAATTTAAAAAATCTACCTTTTAAATTCTATTATTCAATAATAATCAAATAATTGAAACACAAAATCATGTTTTATGTTCGAGGGACCTCCCGCGAAGTTTTGCCATGATGATAAACTAAACGGCCAACAGCATAATGAGGCCTGAATTTATAATCTAATTCCCAATATTGCGTCATTAGCCATAATTGAGTTGATGGTAACATCATTAGATACAGTAATGATTTATGCAATGTTAAACCGTTTTGAAATCTTTCCATTTCTAGTAAAAGAACCACCAACAAATAAATTATACTTCAATATTTAGAATACATTAACATTAAAATTAACGTTAAGTATTTGAATTGTGTGTTTTAATTGTTAAATTATAATTTTTAATTTTTAACGTAAATTTTACGCTCTGCCGTGTCTATTAGGCTGTCAAAATATTGTTTATAAAATGAAGAATAATGTGGAAGGGAAAACGCCCTTTAATGTAATATGATTAAATCCAATAACAAGGCTTTGCAATGTACTGATGTTTCACGATTTGAGAAATGTTCATTTGTGAAATGTTTTTACTTAGTAATAACAAATGTAAACATTTTCAAAGAATAATCAAGGTTAATATTTTAATAAAATTAGAATGTTTACTTGCAATAAATAGTGGCGTTAAAATCCATTGAACCGCTCATATTTTCTCCACTACCTATAACTTAGGATCTTAAACTGAGTAAAATTCCTTTTTTGAATTTATTGAATTTTTCGATGGTTATTATTTATATACTAATAATACTTTTTACTTTTATAACATTTATTCAACATTGGATAGTTTTTACCAAAGCATCACGATAACCCACTAAAATGTTAAGACCTTCAATAGAAGGGAAAATTTGAGATGTAAAAAGCCTGCCCATAATATGCGCATAATCCTTTATAGATTGCCATTAAATATTAATCTGCACTTAGTACTTTCGAAGTATAAAAGTCCATAAAGATTAAAAATTCAACCCCGTAAAAGGGTAAGGAATCTTTTGAAGCTATATTGAGAGACGTTTCTCGTTTGAAAAATATTAATGTCCTGCAAATAGTATTAGTGATAAATTAGTGATTTCTTTCACTTTTAGATTTGGTTTATTGAACATCTATACTTTAACTCTTTGTAAAAGTTATTGAAAGAATAATTTAACTTAATATATTATCGGTTAAAGTAAGTATTGATTTTTAGAGGTTGGATCAGTGTCTTCTAACAACGTTTGAGATAAATAGAACAACGGGGGACCGGCGCGGCGTGGACAAGGGAAAATACCGCCGTCACAGCAAACCTTAATACTCAGCGAATTTCCATTGAATATATATGTCTTGATAACACATTAAGCCTTTTACTAGGATTCATAAGAAATTTATACGAAAATGAGCGATATTTAAAATATTATTTATTCTTCATAAGAATAACATTGGGGATGAGTACGCAGGTTTTCTGCATCAAGGAACACAAAATAATGGGTTTTTATGCAAATATCAGTAGAACACAGTAGAAGTGACATACCAAGTTGCATCAGTATAAATCATAAATGAGCGAAATAGAACATTTTAATTTTTTTCCATAAGAATAACATGGGGACCGAGTACCTAGGTTTGCTGCTATGGGAACCATATGCGAAATATTGCTTTTTTTGTGTGCAAACATCAATAAACCACAGTCAAATGAATCCATATACCAAGTTTCGTCAGTTTATGTTCATAAATAAGCGAGATATAAAATTTTTCTTTTCTCCATAAGAATAACATTAGACAATAAACTGTGTTTAGCACTTTCAATATCTCAGTAACCAATTGACGTAGGGCAATGATCAAAATACCAAATTGTTTGTTTTTTAAGCCAAATTCAATGGTATAAATTAAAATTGGATTTACTAAGAACTACATGTGAAAACCCCCCAAAAAACATTTTTGGGGTACAAAACCCCCCCAAAACCCCCCTTCGGATGATGGGATTCTTCTGGTTTTCGAACCCGTTCAAATAAATGGTACTTTACATATTTGTACCAAATTTTATTAAGATCGGACCTTTTTTACGAGAGTTATCGTGCTTACGGACATATACTCTCTTCGCTCAACCCCTGTGGGGGGCTTCCCCCCAGGTAGCTGTTTGGTCTTAGTATAAAGTGGTGTCATATAAAGTGACCGAGAACCGACACATTACAGCTACTCATACTATGAATTCTTCAGACAAATCAGCAGATATTTAAAATTAGAGGGGTTAAATATAGAAATATTAGGTTTTTTAGGCTTCATAATTGGCCTCAGGATAAAGTGTTTAATTGAGGTCCAATTAATTGACCCTCGAAGTAATTCTAGCGTAAACAAGACAAAATTTAAGCAAACGAAAGAATTGTAATTTTGTTAAGGGTTTATAACTTGTAATGCTTAAATGGCTCTTGTTAAATATATGCCATGGTGAGGGGAAAAAGTCTGCCAATCAATAAGGCTACGGGTATAATTTAAGTTATTGAAATAATTAAATATCTTTGACAGATTTTTGAGTCTAGTCTATAGGGAATTTAAAACCACGAAAGAAATCTTTGAAAATTGTCTACCTAAGGGTAAAGGAGACGAGATACGACAAAAAGTCAAAAGACCAAAGGTGCAGATTTTGCAAAATTCGGGTGGCGTGGTGGTGTCCGTTCCTCGATAGGTGCATCCATTCGCCCGCTAGAGCCCAAAAATAATAAATCTAAAGTAAACTTTTTTAGGAATTTTAAATGAGTACCCAAAGATGTATAAGAAAGTATAATATGCATTGCACGAACGTAAAAACATACCAACAACACAATACGTCAAACATGAAATGGCAAATAATTTCGTTAGTTTATTTAAATAATAGGTTTTAGTTGTTAACAATGCAATTATAACCGCTGTTGCATGGATGGATAAAAAAAATACTAGATCCACCAACCTTTATATTTGTACTAACAGATTTTTAAAGATCAGAAAGTACATATCAAACTTATAATATAGAAAAGAGCATGCTGTAGAATTTATTTATTCCAGCATGTCGATGTGTAGTTTTTAAGGAATAGGCCACCCCCTATATTACCAAGTGCTTGTGAATAATGAAAAACGTAAACAAATTTTTAACTATAGTAATTTTTTAAATGCGATTTGTTAATATTCCTAGGGGACAGAACCACCAGTAACAACCTCAAGTTATAACGCGGTTTACGTAACTCGTAGATTTTGTTAGCAATGTTTTTAAGATTAACGATTTAACTTTAAGACAAAAAAAAACTAACATTTTAACAACTTTAATGTTTACGAAATTATGTGATTTGGCAATATTTCCGATTGTTTCTAGTTACAAGCTACATTGCATGGACATTTCAGGTTCTTAGCTCATCTGGAAGTTACTAAGGCATAGCATAGCCAGAGCACTAGAGGAATTCGCCATGCGGCGAGGCCTAGTAGCTCAACAACGGTTCAAGTTACAAGCTACATTGCATGGAAATTTCACGTTCTTAGCTCATCTGGAAGTTACTAAGGCATAGCATAGCCAGAGCACTAGAGGAATTCGCCATGCGCGTAGGCCTAGTAGCTCAACAACGGTTCAAGTTACAAGCTACATTGCATGGACATTTCACGTTCTTAGCTCATCTGGAAGTTACTAAGGCATAGCATAGCCAGAGCACTAGAGGAATTCGCCATGCGCGTAGGCCTAGTAGCTCAACAACGATTCAAGTTACAAGCTACATTGCATGAACATTTCACGTTCTTAGCTCATCTGGAAGTCACTAAGGCATAGCATAGCCAGAGCACTAGAGGAATTCGCCATGCGCGTAGGCCTAGTAGCTCAACAACGGTTCAAGTTACAAGCTACATTGCATGGACATTTCACGTTCTTAGCTCATCTGGAAGTTACTAAGGCATAGCATAGCCAGAGCACTAGAGGAATTCGCCAAGCGCGTAGGCCTAGTAGATCAACAACGGTTCAAGTTACAAGCTACATTGCATGGACATTTCACGTCCTTAGCTCATCTGGAAGTTACTAAGGCATAGCATAGCCAGAGCACTAGAGGAATTCACCATGCGCGTAGGCCTAGTAGCTCAACAACGGTTCAAGTTACAAGCTACATTGCATGAACATTTCACGTTCTTAGCTCATCTGGAAGTTACTAAGGCATAGCATAGCCAGAGCACTAGAGGAATTCGCCATGCGCGTAGGCCTAGTAGCTCAACAACGGTTCAAGTTACAAGCTACATTGCATGGACATTTCACGTTCTTAGCTCATCTGGAAGTTACTAAGGCATAGCATAGCCAGAGCACTAGAGGAATTCGCCAAGCGCGTAGGCCTAGTAGCTCAACAACGGTTCAAGTTACAAGCTACATTGCATGGACATTTCACGTTCTTAGCTCATCTGGAAGATACTAAGGCATAGCATAGCCAGAGCACTAGAGGAATTCGCCAAGCGCGTAGGCCTAGTAGCTCAACAACGGTTCAAGTTACAAGCTACATTGCATGGACATTTCACGTTCTTAGCTCATCTGGAAGTTACTAAGGCATAGCATAGCCAGAGCACTAGAGGAATTCGCCATGCGCGTAGGCCTAGTAGCTCAACAACGGTTCAAGTTACAAGCTACATTGCATGGACATTTCACGTTCTTAGCTCATCTGGAAGTTACTAAGGCATAGCATAGCCAGAGCACTAGAGGAATTCGCCATGCGCGTAGGCCTAGTAGCTCAACAACGGTTCAAGAAAGTTGTAATAATTAACAACGCTACCGTCAAAGGGTGTGGTTATAACAGCAACATTTATTACCAGCGAGAACCTAAAATTATGGTTTTCGATGTTTGATAGGTATTGCAAAAAATGAATAACAGGTTTATTAGTAAATGAACATGAGAATATGGAAAAAATATTTAATTAAGTATAAAAATAAGAAAAAAATTGTTTGTGACTGTGGATAGCCACAAAAAGTATACATGCGAGAGCTTATTTAAATATTTGCATACTGAATTACCGATATTACAGAAAATATTTTAAAATTAGAAAAATGCATGTCGATAACGTAGTATACGTAGCTAATCGATTTTTAAATATTTATTTAAAGGTCTATTAATTAATCATTGTGAGTTTTGTGGATTTTCCCGACGGTTTCTAGGTACAAGGTACCTGCATCCCAAATTTCACGTTCTTACCTTATCTAGAAGTGGGTTAGAATTCGTATACCTCAGTGAGTCAGTTACACATGCGGCTGAATATAAATTATATATATATATATATATATATATACATAAAGGTTTGACCGAATGGTGTTTTTGGCATCTGGGGACCTCAAAACGAAAAGTTATCATGGTCTCGGGCTGAAGTATTACAATGAGACCTACAGTAATAGCTTCTTCCCTATAGGGGAAAATCGCCAAAGGAGTACCTCGACAAAAATATCAATTGCCATGTACTTAAATTGTTAAACACGGTTGAATCCGATGCTCATAAATGTTAAACTCTGCAGCCAGAGGCATGTTGGAGTTGCCTTGGCTCTGACAAGTTTCAAAAACGCACGCTTCCCCAACCCAGACCACGCACTGTAAACTTTGGTGATTTTATATAAAAGTTATTCCCCCTTTAACTTTCCTTTACTGTGATCAATATGAGCTTCTGCCTACTTTAATATCAGAACTACCATGCTAACACTTTACGCTCTTGAGTTTATAGCTCTTTGAGGTAAAGAGTTCATTTTATTTATCACTCTCTATATTAATCTATAGATAAGTTAAAGCTAGATTTGGCGGTGCATGAATATGTTGATATTTTTCAAATTTATTTTATAACAATCTTATTTATTTAGAAGGAAGAGGGAAAGTTATGATTTCTCTGCTTGGGAAAAATTATTTGTTTGACTCTTTGTTTTTAGCTGGTTATAACAAGTGATACACATCAAATGTATAAAATAAGTTGTGATTTTTTGTAATCAATTATTCATACTGTCTACTGAAAAAGTTGTATGATTTATCATCCCTCAAATCAAAAACAAAATTGATAAACCCATAACCTTTATATTACTGATATATAACAAAATTGGATATATTAAGCCAATTTAAATTATAAATTTTTGGTTATTAATTATTACTACATATAACCTTTTATCACAGTTCGTTGAAGCGTCTTAACTTATCAATACTAGCTGGTGCGGTAGTGAAGTACTTTTTTCATTCTAGGAATACAACTAGGTGAGCCACATTCCGGGTTAACCTTTTAAACAATTTCGAATAATGACAATCTAATTTAATAAAAGAGACTCTCAATAAGAATGTTATTGGAAGTCTGAAGACTTGTTGGGCTGAGGCCTAAAGTAAACTCCCTTTACCTTTCCTAATTAAGACGTAGGATCAATGTACCGATATACTCCTCTCCAGCAAATCTAGAAGCTGGTGAGTTACCGATGAGTCAGTGAGCTCTTTGGTTTTCATATATCAAGACCTACAGTAGCCTATATAAATGTTTGATCACTGTAAAACGTTTACGGTATTTGTTCAACATAAATACGTTATAAATACGTTCAATATTTGGTAATTTCCTAATGAATTTGGAGGTATCCAAAAGTATATAATGAAAATTAAAACACGTTTAAAAATAAGAGCAACTCATATAAAATAAGACCTCTTTTACAATATTTTAGGGTGTTTTTCATTGAATTTAATTATTTCTTAAACCTATTCATTGTACACCCATTTAAAGACCATTTGAACCTTTTTAAGGATTTATATTTAAGATTTCACTGTTTTTTCCCTATTCAATTGAATAGTAAATGAATGTTAAAAGTAAATAGCACATATCTTCTGTCTTTATTTCTAAAAGACCGGACATTGCTGTGACCCTTTTAGCTTTCTCAGCTGGCGTGGGATAGAGAGGGGGAGTGGGCCCAATGTCTCCCATATTTCCTCCGCCGTCACGTGCCTGGAGACTTTAAGGCTTTATGTCCTGCCTTCTTCTTCTGCCTTCTTCTTCTGCTTCTTCTTCCCCAACACTAAGTGCCTCTCGTAAAGGTCAGATTACTCCGCACCCCTTTGCTTAGAGAATGTCGCGTTGCGTCGCTAAAACCATTTTATCGTAGATTCACTGTTCGATTAAATTACTAAATTCTGATAACAATTAGTAACGTTACAATCATGATTTGATTTATCTGGTTGCTTTAAATTTTGGTATGATTAATAACAACTAGCACTTACAAAGTCCAATGACCGAAATTTAAAACAGAGTATATATAATTGAGCAAAACGATATTGCTAGAATATCAAGCCAACTATAGTGGATGAGATAATTTCACTGATATTGCTTTACAAATTACCCCTCTGATATCATCTAGGTATAAGTATCATCTATTAGACTAATTACTTTTGGTAAAATAAATAATATATACTAAATGTCCAGGGTTACATCTTACTATCATGAGAGAATCATTATTATGAAAAGGGTTTAACAAGTATTCAAAGGTAAGTTGAAAATGTAAGACAAAAGATTCTTTGTTCTCAAGGTTAAACAGAAATTAAAATTTAAACATTTGTATGCAATACACTTTTTAGTCTATTATCACATATTTTCCTTGAACTTACATACACAATCTTTCATCTAGTTTTAAAAAAATATATATAGGGCCTATGTTATATAATTACATTATTTATCATTATACATTTTAAACTTTTGACGTTGATTCAATGGTTTGAAATTCATGGTTAGTCTTTTTGAATTAATAAATCTCCTTCACTTTTTGGCCGTAAAAGTACGACCCGTGTGTGGCGTCATTCATGTGGCCACGCCCAGGTAATATAATCCGTGACAGGTTTATTTCACTCGATGTGGCTAATGGAATACTGGAAAGGATAAGAAGATCTAAATTTATAATCCTTTAAACACTTTTTAAATCTTTATAAACATTGTGACTTCTAAGGTTTAAGTTTAATTCTTAATATTGCCTCAAGTAACGTAGTAAGTTTAGTTATGTTATAAGTTTTCGTTTTTAACCCTTTAAGTTGTTTTGAGGTCTCAAATAATGTGTGACTATTTAATTCTATTAAAAATTCGTTATACAATGGTAGCCTGAATTATGGATAATATTTGACCTCAATTGACAATATTCCTCAGTTATATTGTGTATAAAATTGGTAGATATTAGATTATAATTGAAATTTAGCGAATTCATCATATCATTAGGGGTGTAATTTATTAAAAAATATGAAACCCGAAAAAAACACAAGAGAAAACCTTGATATTACCTCGTAGATTTACTATGTTGGAGGAGGGCGTCAAACATGCAACGATGACGAGCCGATGCTTATCTCATGCGATAAAATCTTGAGAACGAAATGCAATGCTTTTCCATCAGCCGTTCTTACCAGCTAACGTGTTCTTGTCATTGGAATCGATTTCCGTTTTGCGTATCCATAGGACGGGAATGTTTTGCATGGAATGAATATTGGAAAATTTGAATTTACATATGTCAATGTAAAATATCTACGGTAAGACTTTTAAAAATAAACTATGCAGTTTCAGTATAAAGTTGTTCAAATATTCTTTTAGGTTAAAAGTATTATTTAAGAATATATATAAGTAATGGCTTAGTTCAAAATAATTCCCAGTACATATTACAGATTGTAGTTCTAAAAAGGAATTATTTGGCCAAATAGCTTACGAACCTCAAATATGGACTTGTTAATCAACCAAAATAAGTCAATACGAATGTTTACGCTTATGTCAATTTAGCCCAACAACATCCTATACAATATCCTTGATTCACATCAAACCTCATCTACAAAATATCTATAAGCTAGGTGTACGCTCATTCTTCCCGTAAGAGGATGAACGAAGAATGAATTTTTAAAGATATATTTGAATAGACATGTTACGTGTTTAGCGTTGTTAACTTATACTTTTTTAGCCAAACACTTTTACAATAGGTCAACAAATATTTGGACCATATGCAACATATCTAAATAATCATAATTTGTTTATATTGTAATTTGTCACAGAAAGATCACAAATGTGTGAATGTACGAGTACAAATACTAATGACTTCAACAGTTTACTTGTATTTAAAAATACTTAGAGAAAATTTGAATTGATATATTATAAAATTAAGGATCTTTGCAAAGGTCCGCAAGCATACGTTAACGTGTCTACTAAAACATGTTACTGCTTTAAGATATATTTAAAAGACACCCGACAAAATTTTAAGTACCAGCTATCATACTAATCATTCTAATATTATAAAACTAATAGTTTATGAGTTTGTTTGTTTGTTTATTAGTTTGTGGCTCAATCACGCTCGAACTACTGAACCGATTGAGCTGAAATTAGGTATGAAGATATAAAATATCTATAAATTAATATCTTTCATGAGTAAATAGATTTTTATGTATGAACAAACTACCATTATCATACTAAGATTAAAAACATAAGGAATTATAGAATCATGAAGTTTTTTAAGTCTTGCAGTTTGTATGAAAAACTACGATAAATAAATATTTTCAAGTAACCTTTGAATAAAATCTACTATAACAGCCATATGTTTTCCACATTAGACTCCTAAGTGTACGTTATGAGTGTTACATCTAAACAGAGGGAATATAAAGAGTTATATGTGAGAGAACAGCGCTGGAATACAGTGAGTCATCATATCGTAGATCTACGATGACGGAAACCAGAGCACGCAGCTGGTTAATGTACATATGATAACTTTGCCACTGCTTCACGTTTCGTAAAGTACACGCTTGTTTATTTCGCAAGTTTAGTATACTTCAGTTTAATATAAAAAAGTTGGTTGTAATAAATATATAATTTATTTCAAACATACAGTTATGTTTGATATATTATATATTTAAGCATACTCCTGATTGTATAATCAAGTCAAGCATATAATTATGGTTGAAATCTTGTCCGTATTGTTAAATAAAATAGCACGACATGAGAGTTTGCTGTTATTTTAAAAGACTGCTGTTTAAAATTGAACACTTTTTGGATAAAGCGAATATTCGGGTTCCTATAATACCAATGTCTGCTCTCAGAACGGGTTTTGGAATCCCTAGATTGCTTAAACTTTGAGAATAAGAGTTTTTGGGTATTGGAAATCAATTTTGTTTAAATCCATAACCACAGGAAAGATTTGGAGGAACTTAGTTTTAAAATGGCAAACTTTAACATTGAGCTAATGGAGTTTGGAATCAAAACAAAATAATCATATTCAGCTGATAAAACACAAGTTAGCTATCAAAGTGCCACTCATGTGGTAAAGTATCGATACGTAATTTTCTTTAAGCAAAGCTCAGTCCCCAGGTACTTTAAGTTTGTATTTATACTTAGTTCAATATTAGCTAGAACATTTCAACTTCTAAGTCAAAACTAGAACTGCGTAGATCAACTCTATATGTTAATCGATAGATCCCTCCCCAATAGACAGACTCCCCAATAGATAAACCTCTCCCCAATAGACAAACTTCTCCCCAATAGACAGACTCCCCAATAGACAAATCTCTCCCCAATAGACAAACCTCTCCCCAATAGACAGACTCCCCAATAGACAAATCTCTCCCCAATAGACAAACCTCTCCTGAATAGACAGACTCCCCAATAGACAAACCTCTCCCCAATAGACAAATCTCTCCCCAATAGACAAACCTCTCCCCAATAGACAGACTCCCCAATAGACAAATCTCTTCCCAATAGACAAACCTCTTCCCAATAGACAAACCTCTCCCCAATAGACAGACTCCCCAATAGACAAATCTCTTACCAGTAGACAAACCTCTCCCCAATAGACAAACCTCTCCCCAATAGACAGACTCCCTAATAGACAAATCTCTTCCCAATAGACAAACCTCTTCCCAATAGACAAACCTCTCCCCAATAGACAAATCTCTCCCCGATAGACAAATCTCTCCCCAATAGACAGGTTCCCTCCCCCATTGTTAAATGGCAAACGGCCACTGTTTGATATCACTCACAAGACCACGCCCTGATAATGTTATCTGTGACAGCTTTATTGTGTCTTTGTGACAGGTAAATGTGGATTCCGTATGATATAGGTTTTAAATAGTTACAATCTGTAATTCACCTGAGAACGGGGATTTTTAATTTACCACTATAACTCCCACTTATGTTAATTATTTAATTAGTGTATAAGCATTATGTATAAAACCTATAAAACGATTTTTAATTTATATCTTCTTCAATCCAAATTTCTACAACATAAATATCATTAATTTTAATTTTTACAATAAAACACATTAAAAAATAATATATTCAAATATATATACAAAACATCTTTATTACTAATATTATCAAAACCTTAAATTAAATTGGTAATATTGTATCAAATAATAAATACAACTCTAATACAGTGCGAACTGTACCAGTGACACAGCAAACTGCAATAACCAAGCGCCGCCAATAAATTAGTCGCACAAGGGTGTAATACAACTCTAATACAGTGTGAACTGTACCAGTAACAAAGCCAACTGCAATAACCAAGCGCCGCCAATAAATTAGTCGCACAAGGGTGTAATACAACTCTAATACAGTGCGAACTGTACCAGTAACACAGCCAACTGCAATAACCAAGCGCCGCCAATAAATTAGTCGCACAAGGGTGTAATACAACTCTAATACAGTGCAAACTGTACCAGTAACACAGCCAACTGCAATAACCAAGCGCCGCCAATAAATTAGTCGCACAAGGGTGTAATACAACTCTAATACAGTGCAAACTGTACCAGTAACACAGCCAACTGCAATAACCAAGCGCCGCCAATAAATTAGTCGCACAAGGGTGTAATACAACTCTAATACAGTGCGAACTGTACCAGTGACACAGCCAACTGCAATAACCAAGCGCCGCCAATAAATTAGTCGCACAAGGGTGTAATACAACTCTAATACAGTGCGAACTGTACTAGTAACACAGCCAACTGCATTAACCAAGCGCCACCAATAAATTAGTCGCACAAGGGTGTAATACAACTCTAATACAGTGCGAACTGTACCAGTGACACAGCCAACTGCAATAATCAAGCACCGCCAATAAATTAGTCACACAAGGGTGTAATACAACTCTAATACAGTGCAAACTGTACCAGTAACACAACCAACTGCAATAACCAAGCGCCGCCAATAAATTAGTCGCACAAGGGTGTAATACAACTCTAATACAGTGCGAACTGTACCAGTGACACAGCCAACTGCAATAACCAAGCGCCGCCAATAAATTAGTCGCACAAGGGTGTAATACAACTCTAATACAGTGCGAACTGTACCAGTGACACAGCCAACTGCAATAACCAAGCGCCGCCAATAAATTAGTCGCACAAGGGTGTAATACAACTCTAATACAGTGCGAACTGTACCAGTAACACAGCCAACTGCAATAACCAAGCGCCGCCAAAAAATTAGTCGCACAAGGGTGTAATACAACTCTAATACAGTGCAAACTGTACCAGTAACACAGCCAACTGCAATAACCAAGCGCCGCCAATAAATTAGTCGCACAAGGGTGTAATACAACTCTAATACAATGCGAACTGTACCAGTAACACAACCGACTGCAATAACCAAGCGCCGCCAATAAATTAGTCGCACAAGGGTGTAATACAACTCTAATACAGTGCGAACTGTCCCAGTAACACAGCCAACTGCAATAACCAAGCGCCGCCAATAAATTAGTCGCACAAGGGTGTAATACAACTCTAATACAGTGCAAACTGTACCAGTAACACAGCCAACTGCAATAACCAAGCGCCGCCAATAAATTAGTCGCACAAGGGTGTAATACAACTCTAATACAGTGCAAACTGTACCAGTAACACAGCCAACTGCAATAACCAAGCGCCGCCAATAAATTAGTCGCACAAGGGTGTAATACAACTCTAATACAGTGCGAACTGTACCAGTAACACAGCCAACTGCAATAACCAAGCGCCGCCAATAAATTAGTCGCACAAGGGTGTAATACAACTCTAATACAGTGCAAACTGTACCAGTAACACAGCCAACTGCAATAACCAAGCGCCGCCAATAAATTAGTCGCACAAGGGTGTAATACAACTCTAATACAGTGCAAACTGTACCAGTAACACAGCCAACTGCAATAACCAAGTGCCGCCAATAAATTAGTCGCACAAGGGTGTAATACAACTCTAATACAGTGCAAACTGTACCAGTAACACAGCCAACTGCAATAACCAAGCGCCGCCAATAAATTAGTCGCACAAGGGTGTAATACAACTCTAATACAGTGCAAACTGTACCAGTAACACAGCCAACTGCAATAACCAAGCGCCGCCAATAAATTAGTCGCACAAGGGTGTAATACAACTTAATTACATTTTCTACTTAGCAATATTGCATCATTCGATGTAAAAAGATTTATGATGAATTTTTGGAGTTATTTCGTGGTAATTAGAAGCGGCTTTAAAATATTGTCAATTCTTAGGAATGGTCAGAATCGGAATTGATTAAATTAGTGTTATTTATGATATTAAAATAGGAAAACTAATCATACGGCAACTGATAATAACAATTATTTATTGACAAATATCACACGCTGCTAATCGAATTTTAGGCATATTATAATTTAGAAAAGTGAAAAATAATAGTTTAAATGCCACGTGAATTCTTCCGACTCTAAATTCGTATATTTATAAATAATAGTGAAAATGTAAATAACAAAAACGATATGTTTTGAACGACTAAATTAAAAAACCAGTTGAACTTTACTCATTCAAAAATCTTTGTAACCTGCATTATTCATTCAATCTCTTTATCTTCTTTATACAATTTTCAAACTTCTTTGTTTACAAATTTAAAACATATTGAAACTGTTATGTATGTTCATTAACGGCAAACTTCACAACTATCCACTATTCAACTGTAAGTTTAATTTCTAGTGAAGTTCGCTTGTCCACTCAGACCATATATATACACTCACATGAAACTGGAATTGCTTTCAAATTAAAATAATAATTTCTAAACCTTCAAACTTCAACGGCCATTACTAGCTGTAAAACTGTATATTATTCACCAAACTCCAGAATATAACATTCTTACTAAATTACAATTTATACCTCTAAACTATTGTCACATAATTTCCAATTGTAGGTACTACTAAGCTAGCTCAAAATATCAACCCACTACTATTAATCAATTTTTGGGGCTACAACATTTTCAATTTCACACTTAAATTTTAGTATTTTATCCAGTGATCCGATCCGTAATGATATTTCTTAACAGTTTTGTTCTTAAGAAATTATATTTTTAAAGAAAGATAAAGATAAATATTTGTGTTCCATAAGACATAACAACTGTTAATAAAAAAATAAAACTGACGTATTGCTTGTTTTTTATTACTTTTGTTTTAGTTTACTGACAACACAACTGGTCAAAGCGATCATTTTATTTCCAACTTGTTAATTTTAATTCTTTTACGTTGCTTTTTGAGGAAGTAAATCATTTATCTATTTATTCGCAATTTAAATGTATAAGCACTTTGGAATCCTGCTGTTAGTGTCCTCAGTAAAGGAAAGGGTAGGCTTTTCAGCTACAGAGAGCCTCCCATATTTCGCCTGAGGTCACGTGTGCAGAGGCTTTATGTTTTTATGCCTTGCCTTACTCTTCCACAACACTAAGTGGGTGCTACTACTTGTCTTATTCAAAAGTCTCGCATAAATTAAATAAATTTTAAAAAGTCTTGGTTTTGAGTAATACAATCGCTAATAATACCTTAGATTGTGACTTTACCGTTTTTAATTTAATTCTGCAAAAATTAAAAAAGATTAAGTTTATTACATAGCGAATTTGTGTTGTTTGTTTCTAGTTATTAATAATTTATTTAAGACAAAACATGTTTATTATAACTTTAAACGCCCCCCTTTATGGACCATAACCCCCTCTGCATAGATACTGCTGTATAGTGTGGATGTAATACTATAGCAAATTTTGACAAGACGTGAAAAAATATAAATTGATTGAATAGCGATTATGCACTATCCGGGGTTTCGTCATTCCTATTTTCTTTAAAAAGTTTTATTATAACAATAAACGTCTCACATTATGAACCATGAAATTCTTACTTATATATATATATATATATATATATATATATATATAACACATTGTAACATTATAACATTTATTAGAACATTTTACAAACGTTTGAAAAAGTTAACTTTCTTTGACAGAGCAGCAAGTCCTGAATCCTGAAGAGATACCAATATACATGTTCATACATGTAAAACAGTAGCGGAAATTATGTTTTATTCAATGATCAGCTGTAGATTACTGATGAGGCCGAGATGTTTAAACAAGCAGGACCGAGACTGTTGCTCACATTAACATATTGATAATTGGACACTTATCAGGGGTGATGAAATACAGTGAACGAAACGCAATAACTCCTCTTCAGCTGGTTCGGTCACGATGTTGTTCTTGGCGTCATATAACAAACTTATGAATTTGCAATGGAAGGAATACATTTTAACTTCATAAATAATGCAGTAACCTAAAATTATTTGTCTGATACGTAATATGAATAAACTGTCAATACGCAATCATGTAGGAAATGAACAAGGAAACATTACCAAACAAAATATTTGCTATTGATGGGAGAAAATGTGCAAAATGTGAAAATAACACAGTCATTGTATTTCATAAATAGTAGAAATAAAATTCTGTTTTTAAAATTGTTATGACATCAGTTGTAGATATAATAGTAGTTGCAGTAGTCTTGTAACCTTTGAAACAATAGTACTTTAATCGTAAAATATGTTATTTTGAGAGTCTTAACAATAAATTATCGAGAAAGAAATCATTGACAGTCAAATGGATTCAAGATTGATTAAATTTCCGTTCAATCCAATCAATTTGAAATAAAATATCAGAAAACTTTAACTGTCAAATTGTCTAACCACTTCAGATTTGGCGAAATAAGATGAACAAATTTATCTGGACAATATAGATGAGGAGGCCAGAAAAAAGTAATGTTTTTGGGAAGGGAAGTTTTGTTAAGACTATTTAATGAAACTGATTATCAGGTATTTGAGTTATGAGAAGCAATGTAATAGTAATGGTCATATATTTTCTTATTTTTCAGATGGTCAGGACCCACTGAAAGTAAGTAGTCCACAATAACTACATTGCCTGCAATATTAACTTAAAAGAATATATTGCAGACGTAATTTGATTTCGCTTTTGCATGGTAGTTTTTTTAGCTGAGATAACTGTATTTTTCGATTGTAAGCTTTTTGGTCTGTAGTAGCAGAATAAATCGATTAAAGGTGTGTTGTTTGAAATTCTTATTTAGTTTCATTGATGTACTAATAGTAATATTACCGATACAAAAACATATACACATAATATATTGCAATCAGTCGTGAATATAGAATAACCCCTTAACATTTCGAATAACGAATAGATATTCACCTATTCGTATTTTCCGAGGTTAATCTGTTGCTTTATGTTATAGCGGCGTAAATCTTACATAAAATGTACTAAAAAATGATTAGGACGTTATTTGTTACATTAATAAGAATGTAAACACAATAATCAAGTAAAGTATATTTTTCCGTTAGGTGTCTTAAATATTTTACTAACAACAACATAAGACTTTTAGAAACTGGATTAATAATCATTAAAACCCGGATCGTAAATATATTTCGTAAATAAATTAAATTTGTAAATAAATAAACATATTTTGTAAATAGATTTACGAAATCATAGTTTAATGAGGATAATCATTGTCATTAAAATAAACTGTAATAAGTGTGCTCATTAGGTATTACACAATCTTTAATAAAACAATATTTTAACACAGAAACCTTCATACTTATATAAAGTCAGACAACGTTTTTTAAAACCAATCCTCAGTTTCAACATCAGGCTTACAGATAAGAATCGAAATGCGCAGGTTACCATGGCAGCAAGCACGTGCAATCAACCTACGACAGTAAAAGTTTCTCTTCTTTTTGAATAGAAAGTAAAGCGTTTACTACTTTTTTCTAATCAGTAATTTAGCTTTGTGAGCAAACCCGAAAATTTGAGTTTAATGTCATCTGAACTTTGGCAAAGCTCCGTAGTACCTAATTGCAGGCGTTTTATTTTCTGTGCTGTTCTTACCCATAGCTATATTACGTTTTTCAATTGCTTAAAATACGTCAAGCAATTTAAGCCGTAAAAATTCTCTATGTTACAAACGAAATCTAAGTATAGGTGTCAGGAGGCAAACTTACAAGTTATTACAATTTATTACAATCGCCCATACTTTTAGATGGCATATAGAGGAAAAAAGACAACATAGTTTGTTATTGACAAAACTAATTGTTTGATTAAGGTAGTCTTCTAGGCAACCATCCATTTTTTAAATTGAGTCTCTATATCTTTAAAGTTATATCTTTTCGAGTTATGAACCGTTATCTTTAATACAAAATATGAAATATGTGAATAGCGAATGAAAACTTACAGTGAGAGAGCTAGGCAATAAGCCTGGCAAGGTCCCGTCAGGCTCTGTGGAAGGGGGGAGGGAGGGGGCCTTGACACGTGGTGGCCATATTTTGACTGGTGTAATATTTTTGGGGACTTTAAGACTTTCTCTGACCCCCATCCTCTTCCAGCATTAATTTTCCTCGTAAAAAATGACTTCAATGTCTCTTACCTCTCTCTTGAAGTGCCGTTTATTTCCACGTCTGTTTGACTTCTTTGTTAGTTAAATACTGTTAAGATGCTCGTAGCTGATTAATGTTTTGTAATAAAAACACAATTAAATTACTCTCCTATTTACACTTAATATTCATTTATGTCATATTCTTTTGAGATAGCGATTTAAAAAAATTATGCTTACAATTTTCTTAGGACGTCAAACTGTGATTTGCTTCATGATGAATGAGAAAGTTAAACTTTTACTAGACAATATAACTATTATTTTATAAATGTAATTTAGAGACTCATGGGGATGATATGAGAGAACCACAGTTTTATCACATACATGTTTGCACCAGATTAGTGATAGAAACTTAATCGATAAAAATAACAATACGACAAAAAATTACAATAGCGTATAAACTTCATCACAATTGCTTGTAAAATACATGCCAATTATTCTCACCTGGGAAACTTATACAATTTCCTATAAATCGTCCTACAGTTTTAGTTATGTGGTCTCATAGAATCTGGAAATACGTAGATCAAATTTATTTGTACTCGGGCTGTGAGCCAAATCATGTACCGCTGTACGCGGTATATTGTACAATAATCCGAATGCAATTTAATACAAATACAATGTGAAAACAAACACATTATAAATACAAGTTGGAAGATACAATGTTCGAAAAGTAATAATTATTTGAAGCTATGTGAGAAGAAACAAAACGGTCATCGGAACATTGATTTTAATATATAATATGTTGGTGACAAATATCATAATTGTCACGTGATGAATTTGAAATGTTTTCTCTAACTGTAAACAGTCATTGTGCAATTTTCAATTTTAAAGCCTGTTACAACGTTGCAAAATATTCTTACTGACTAATGATGAGCAGAAATAACTCAAAAAATGAATAATGAATTATATAGCTTATAATTATATAACAAAAAGCAAGTGTCATATATTCCAGTAAAGAACATTACATCAGCAGGGTAACACTAGCCAGAGAACCAAGTCCTCTGATCGTATGTTACATAACGTGTGTTCGTAGCTCAACAATATTGCCTCACAGTTGCCAGTGGGAACATTACATCCGCAGGGTAACACTAGCCAGAGAACCAAGTCCTATGATCGTATGTTACCTAGCGTGTGTTCGTAGCTCAACAATATTGCCTCTGAGTTGCCAGTGGGGACATTACATCCGCAGGGTAACACTAGCCAGAGAACCAAGTCCTCTGATCGTATGTTACCTAGCGTGTGTTCGTAGCTCAACAATATTGCCTCTGAGTTGCCAGTGGGGACATTACATCCGCAGGGTAACACTAGCCAGAGAACCAAGTCCTCTGATCGTATGTTACCTAGCGTGTGTTCGTAGCTCAACAATATTGCCTCTGAGTTGCCAGTGGGAACATTACATCCGCAGGGTAACACTAGTCAGAGAACCAAGTCCTCTGATCGTATGTTACCTAGCATGTGTTCGTAGCTCAACAATATTGCCTCTGAGTTGCCAGTGGGGACATTACATCCGCAGGGTAACACTAGCCAGAGAACCAAGTCCTCTGATCGTATGTTGCCTAGCATGTGTTCGTAGCTCAACAATATTGCCTCTGAGTTGCCAGTGGGGACATTACATCCGCAGGGTAACACTAGCCAGAGAACCAAGTCCTCTGATCGTATGTTACCTAGCGTGTGTTCGTAGCTCAACAATATTGCCTCTGAGTTGCCAGTGGGGACATTACATCCGCAGGGTAACACTAGCCAGAGAACCAAGTCCTCTGATCGTATGTTACCTAGCGTGTGTTCGTAGCTCAACAATATTGCCTCTGAGTTGCCAGTGGGGACATTACATCCGCAGGGTAACACTAGTCAGAGAACCAAGTCCTCTGATCGTATGTTACCTAGCATGTGTTCGTAGCTCAACAATATTGCCTCTGAGTTGCCAGTGGGAACATTACATCCGCAGGGTAATACTAGTCAGAGAACTAAGTCCTCTGATCATATGTTACCTAGCGTGTATTCGTAGCTCAACAATATTGCCTCTGAGTTGCCAGTGGGGACATTACATCCACAGGGTAACACTAGCCAGAGAACCAAGTCCTCTGATCGTATGTTACCTAGCATGTGTTCGTAGCTCAACAATATTGCCTCTGAGTTGCCAGTGGGAACATTACATCCGCAGGGTAATACGTCAGAGAACTAAGTCCTCTGATCATATGTTACCTAGCGTGTATTCGTAGCTCAACAATATTGCCTCTGAGTTGCCAGTGGGGACATTACATCCACAGGGTAACACTAGCCAGAGAACCAAGTCCTATGATCGTATGTTACCTAGCGTGTGTTCGTAGCTCAACAATATTGCCTCTGAGTTGCCAGTGGGAACATTACATCCGCAGGGTAACACTAGCCAGAGAACCAAGTCCTCTGATCGTATGTTACCTAGCTTGTGTTCGTAGCTCAACAATATTGCCTCTGAGTTGCCAGTGGGGACATTACATCCGCAGGGTAACACTAGTCAGAGAACCAAGTCCTCTGATCGTATGTTACCTAGCGTGTGTTCGTAGCTCAACAATATTGCCTCTGAGTTGCCAGTGGGGAGTTCTCGGCTATATTGCTGGGCGTTACTCTCGTTATCGTTCATTTGATTTTTTAGATGATTAATTGTGCACGTATATTATAACAGAATCTTTTTAAATATTTAGGAAATAGTTTTAAGTGAACCTTATATTTGTATACACTAATCCTAATATAATAAAGTGAAATACGTTTGTTTCTTCCTCCATCACTAATCAAGCTTCTGTCCACTGACCTGAAATTCATAAAATTACACTTAGGGCTGCCCTTTAGTCCTTAAGTGATCCATCCCATTAGCCTAAAGTTCCAGTGTTAATCCTACGGAAATTTTCCTTTTAATTAGATGATTACCTAAACAGATTATTTTAACAAAACTTTGGAGTAACTATATTTCAGTTTTCATGGTAACAGTGTTTTTACCAGGGATAAGAAAACCACGCGAACGAAGACGCGGGCACCAGCTAATACATTATAGAGCACTGGTTGTTACCCGGCAGACGTTGTCATGCCTTTGACTACTACCAACTAAAACCAATATCACCAAGATCACCTGCTCAAGTAAACATGTCATTAGCTTTTATATAAACAACAATGTCTTTCCATAAGGTTTAAATGGGAACCCTTTTGGGCCTCTTTGGAGGAACCCAATTGAGTTAGGACGTAATGGATGGCTTATAAATTTCTCTGTGAAATTTTGTATATATATATATATACAAAAATATATATATATAAAGTTTCATGGAAAACGGTCCAACGGTGTCCGAGTCCATAAACTTTAAATATATATACAAACAAACAAACCAACATCCTTCTTTATAATTATGGAGCATTAAGGTCTTAAAATTGTGGACGATGTATATCCCAAAGACAATGCTGCTCATTATGACCTAGTTGCAATATCCATATTATTTATTTAATCTTTTAAGAAATGGAATCAGTGTCGGCTTGCTGCGGTCTATTTAAATTTTTTTTTAATATGTTAACAATTTAATATTACTTAGGAATAGCATATAAATCGAAAAAAAAAATAAGTCACACATTTTGAATTTAAATAAGGCAAGTTTCCGAACCAAATGTATTCTAAGTATACGAACATGCGATAAAACCATCGCTACGAAACAATGGGCGTTGTAGGCTCAGCCTGCCTTGCCTTCCTTTCAATACTTTCCCAACCCTCTTTTCTGTATCATTTCCACTCTTTGTTCTTTCCCCGTCATACAATGGTGTATCGGAATTCATTTTATCTAAGCCGTGTCTCACGCTTCAACATCATTTTAGTGTCTTAATATAAAATATTATGGAAAATGGTCCAGCAAAAATATATTTATAAAAATAAACAAAACATGATATTACTTGGTATTTTTTTGATTGAACATTCAAAAACCGCGTGGAACAGTACCTATGAGAAAATATTTGTTAAACATTAAAATTTCTTTTTCTCGAATTTTGAGAAGGTACAGGATTTAAGAAATATTGTTTTAAAACGAGTAGCACTACAATATGTAAATGTAAAATAACATTTTCAATGGAATTTTCATCATATTTTGTTTTTAAGGTGTGGTTTTAAAAAATAGTTTATTTTGGTCATTAGAGTTCCTGTTTAATGAGTTAAATAAGGCTACTGATATAAAAAAGTATTTTGCACCCATTAAAATAAGTTATGATTTTCTTCTGTAACGTACTTAGCACTTTCACACATGTGAAAATAATTTAAGTTATACATATATAATTTAATGTTGGTAAAATATTATTCAAGACATTATTGAAGTCGTTTTCCATCACCGGAAAGAAAAACAATTTTCACGACGTTTCGGGTAATTCTTTTATGTTCTAGATATTCTTTCTCACCTGAAGACGGGATCAGATCACAGATACCGAAACGTCGTGAAACTTGTTTTTAGCGAATTTTCCCTATAGGGGAGAAGCTATTACCGTAGTCGGCATGGTAAGACCTAGGCCCGGGACCATGATAACTTTTCGTTTTGAGGTCCCCAGACCCCAAAAACACCATTCGTTCGAAACTATATATATGTGTGTCCGTGAGCACGATAACTCTCGTAAAAATTATCCGATTTTGATGAAATTTGATATAAACGTGAAAAGCAGCATTTATGACTTTAAGTAAGTTCAAAAACCAGCCAGATCGCTCTATCCGAAGGGGTATTTTGGGGGGTTTTGTACCCCAAAAATGGGTTTTATGAATTTTGTACATATAATTTTGGTATTAGTGAAATTTTGTTTTCACCATTGGATTCAGCTTATAAAAACACACAATTTGGTATTTTGATCATTCCGCTACGTCAATTCGTTACCGAGATATTGAAAGTGCTAAACACAGTACGTTGTCTAATGTTATTCTTATGGAGTAAAATAAAAAAATTATATCTCGCTTATAAATGAAGGTATACTGACGAAACTTGGTATACGGCTTCATCTGGTTGTGGTCCATTGATATTTGGTAAAAAAAACAATTTTGTGCTAAAGGCTCCCGTAGAAGCAAACCTGCGTACTCAGCCCCATGTTATTGTTATGGATAAAAATTAAATGTTATGTCTCCCTTAATTATGAACATAAATGAATAAAAACTAGTATGTGACTTCACCTAGATGAGTTATATTGATATTATAAAAACCTTTTTTTGTGTTCCTTGATGCAACAAACCTGCGTACTCAGCCCCAATGTTATTCTTATGGAGAATAATTCAAATTGTATATATTGCTTATTTGTGAATATATTTTTATGAAACTTGGTAAGTGGCTTTATGTAGTATTGAGACAGTTATATCTCCATTGGAAATTCGCTGAGTATGCAGGTTTGCTGCGACGGGGGTATTTCTAATCAGTGATGGAAAACGTTCACAATAATCTCTTAAAAAACATGAACTCATCACCAACAATGACTTTTAAACAAACAGTGAGTGTAATGTTTGTATAAAAAGTTATTCTACCTTTTGTTTAGTTGGTACTCTAAACACTAATGTAGTTGTACACTGTAGACTACTTTGTATAGTACGAAACATCCAGAGCAGAGGGTTGAACAATAAGCAGCCTGGTGGTCCGTTCCACCCTCATAGCTCAACAATATTGTGTTCTGTGTTATATGAGGAAAGTTTTCTCCGTTATTGGTGTTTATTTTGTTCTGTTCAGTTTGGCTTTGAATCAATAAAAAAGTCTTATCGCAGTCGTATTATTATGTAATGAAATTAACACTGTAGAATGGTAGAAGTTAAATAATAAGTTAAACTAACTGTACCGATTTGTATTTATAAAAAATATATATATATATATATATATGATAAACTACCTTAGGTTAAGTCCAGAGAGATTTCATTTTGTTCGGTTGGTATACCTGTAAATTAGCTAATAGAAATTCGAAACGACAGTTATTAGTATAGAAGGGGCGGCACTAACGTAAATTACTACTCGTGAAAAAGTAAGTTAAATTAATAATATAATCATTCTAAAAATCATATTTTCATGCCATTTAAATACTCATGTAAAAGTCCAGAGATTTGTAAATGTTTGTTAGTATAAATCAATTTGTATTTCAATGTATAACTTCATTTAAATGAACTATTTCCATATTATGAGCATGAAGGAAATTTTAGTCTTTTTGCAAGTTGAGACAATGTATCCATTTTTCTATATTTGTAATTTATGTTTGAATTTATTTACCTTTTATTATTCAAGTCTGTATTATTTACAGACGAGTTCCAGTAATTCGATGCCAGTGCCCGTACGCCCTCAGAAAGTCAGTAAGGTAGCATACTCTGATTATAACATAATTAATTGAGTTGATAAAACCTCTTGTAATATATGTTCCTAGCCCAAAGGATTTTATTATTTTGAAATTTGTTAAATATATATTTGTGATTTGAAATGTTGGATTTCATATATTATTTGACTTCCTAACCACGTTGCCAAGCTAACTGTAAAGCTATATAAAAATTAAAATTCATATACCTAATTGGCCAACAACACAGGTGTATATAACAGAAAATTGTACAACTATTCGTTGTCAAATTCAGACCACTTTATATGAATATTCGTTCATAATAATACTACAATAACACTACAATGTACTGTTTATACTTATGTACTATAACATGATAACATAATGCATTACAAACGATAAACCATTTATAATAATTATAATTTCAGCTGGTGTATGGTCATTCCTGGACTAATCAGTACGTAACCAAACCATGATACAAACAAATTTAAACTTAATTTTTAAAACTAAAATTTGATATTGACCTAACGTAAACTATTGAATTTTAAGGTGTATTTTTATTTACTTTAAATATTGGTTATAAATTAATTTGCAAATAGTGAAGGCACACTCATTTGAAACATATAATTTTAAATACCATACTGTCAAATATTATTTTTAAATTGTTTATTCGTGTTATGATGTTCCGAATGAATAACTTAACTTGTAGAGACAAAACTGAAAGAACCATTCAGTGACACACACTTGGTATTATAATTAACACTTACGTCAGTGTTTCTGTGTATTACTGAGAAATAAAATTAATGGTTTAACATAAATGTTTTTAGAAGTGGATGTAACCTTTGATATGTATTAATTATGAAGGTTTTATTATTATCAATATTTTTGTAATAAGCAAACTAAATTTTAATACAATATACTTGTACTTTCCATGTTGTATATAGAAATAAGTACTTGTACTTGCATTGTTATAAAAGTGAATTACAAAATTTAATACTAGTGAATACTAGTAAAACTTATTTGCTTCAAACCCGTCACTCAATGACCTATAAAAGATGACTTCAATAAAGAATTGAAACATGATGTAACAATAAGTGAGAAATCACATAGATGTGTGAACATGGCATAAACGTTTATATATTACAGACTGAACACTAAGCTCTAATTATCCTTTGGTATTGTTCATTATTAGGCCATTTGCAAACTATTCGTGCAATATTGGTAATTGGTTACCTAATTGGACATTATTATGCCACTGGCTAGTGTTCATTCAACAGCCTATATAATAAACACTGTTCAGCTGTTAATTAATAGACTGCAAATTGAAATCCGTTACACTGATTTTAATTTTGGAATCGTATTAGAATAAAATTTATTTTGACATTTCTGTATAAAAATGTGAAACCGTAGTTGTATATATTCCTTTACTTGACAATTTTGAGTTTATGGGGGTTTAAAGTGCGTAATAGATTATATTTTAAAATTTAAATTGTTAAAATTATTTAAAAAAGTAATATTTTGCCCTTTGTACATTTGCAAACTGAAGAATGACCTCGAAAAAATAAAACCGATTTGAAATATTTGTAAACTGAATATGAAAATGCTCATAAAAACGATATTACAACTTTTCATTCAAGGTTGAACAATTTATTACAAATAAAACATATTATATATCTTAAAAACAATAACAGCAACAGTACTCCTTGACAAATTCAACTTGGGAAATTGAACATGTATTTTACAATCAGAAACCATTTACTGATTGTAACTTTAGTAAGATCGTTTATGGACTCCAAGACTTATACGGGTACCAAGATAAACATCATACCCTTCGGGGACCATTGCCCGTGATCTAATATCTATCTGTGCTCTCTCAAAGGTCTGCCATATATTGTGTACTTACAGACGACTGTCTCTCAACAATTTGTTGGAATGGGATTGACTTTCATTGTACTTGTTGTGTTACGAGCGTGTGAGAGTGAAATGTTCTACGATAGAGTCTTAATTATATTTTATACTTAATATAAGGTTTTATATGATTTAAAAATCACAGCTTGAAAATACTATGAAGACTAGAAGTTTGTACACGTGCCAATACCACTGAAAGTCACTTCAGTCATACATACAAAATCACTGTGCTTCACAATCTCTTCCACCATTAACGTTTTAGTTTCTCGTTGCTTTATACCACACAGTTAAGAATGATAGTAAGTAGAACAGTATTTAAGCACTTGTCAAGGAATTGTGAAAGAAAATTGTCCTAAAAGTATCGTTATCCCAAAAGCAATTTGGCCTTCCTAATAAATGTTTTACTATGTTTACGTTTTATAATTAATTTGATTAAAAAAGGAACAAGGTACTTTCTTTGACTCCGGGTAACACTTCTTAATATGCTGTCTATTTAAAATAGCTTTGCCCTCTAAGTCATTCGATGTGTTTGCTTTCACCTTATTTACGTTGACGATAATTGGTATGTCCGATGAAAATTGTTTCTAAGTATACTACCTGTAGTTTACAGCGGTACTCGGGGAACACAACAGATCTCTGTGCTGCATTCTGTGGTTCACCTTTTGAACTTTTTAGAATAATGATCATCTGTTTCAGTAATCATGTAAAATATAAGACACGGTATATGTTTAAATGAACATTTTTTTAAATTGCAAGACCCATGGAATAGAGCCCTAAAGGTTTTTTGAAGTACAATTATATCTACCACAGCCTACACACATTAACTTCCTTCGTACAAAATTTCAAATTCAGAAGTTTTTGTTTTAAAAAGGAACATAAAAGACGGTAGTCAGTCGCCAAATTCACTGTAGGTATAATAGAATGGTTGGATTTACTGTGCATATCTGAGTATAGGGTAAGTTTGTACATTTTTTTAGTGCTGTAGGATATATATTATTACATCCAAAATTATGCAAATTAGTGTCATGATAATCCAAATGTTCCTATAATCATACTACTAGGTTTTCAGTTAATGTAAATAAACAACTTAAAAACTCTGACGGATTCATTAAACTTGTGAACAAGTTTTTTAAAATGTTTGAATATATTAATTTCGTATTGAATGTTAAATTGATAAAAAGTGTCTTAGCTATAAAACAGGCGAGGTAAAATACTAAAGGGTCTGAGACAAAATTAAAAGAAATCTAAATTGTGCTATACAACTTTAAACACACTAATTTAAAATGTGGGAATCATTAGAAATATAAAATGGCCTTTGTAGTGTTTCTTAGTCATATTAGTGTATCTTAAATCAAATTATCAATAACTACGTTTAATGGGTTTTAAAGAATATTTCTCTTAAGAAGTACATAGTATAAACATTCTCAGAGTATATTTTGAGTGTATCTGAATTAATTAAAACTATTTATTATTATATTTACTATGGTAATGTATCATTATATTAAAGTGTAAGATCAGTATAAGATGAATAATAATAAAATATATTGTGGGTTTAGAAATATTGAGATACCCAGAGCCCCACGTGTGGCCAGTATTTCAAGTTTACTGCTCCGTCCATATGGCTTTATACCTCCGCGTCCCCTGCCATAAGTCGCATGAGCTTTTTTTATCCTGCCTCTTCCAACGTTAAGCCCTTAAAAATGTTATACTTCATAATTTGTTTTTTACGTTTTAAACAGACTATAATCTTTTATGCACATTTTGAGTATTGATATTTAAAAATTTGGCAAGGTAAAAAATAAGAAACTATTAAAAGTGATGGAAAAACAGTAGTTAATGAAGCAGGAGACTATTACGGAAATAGGTGTACATATATTTTGTAGGAGGAGCAACCCTTGTTCTAAGAAAACTAGAGGGTGTGGCGAAATTTATTTTAATGCCTACTTTTATAATTATGAAAATAGCCGAGAGTGGCTAAAGTAACACTAAAGCATAATATGTTACACAGAGAGAACGTGCACGTGAGTTGTGAAAACAATTGTACCTTAATAGAGAAAATAGTAATAAGGGCTCAGGGAATAAAGGGAATGAGTCAAATTTTAATAAATTATCAGAATATCATTTTAAATTTTAAACTTTACCATGTTTTTATAGCATAGCGTTCTTTTATTAACAGTTTTAGACTGAACATGGCTTATTTATCAAATTATAGTTCTTTATTTATTATTGACTGTAACTGTCTGTATTTGCATCAATCTGTATCTCAAAGTTTGTCAATATGCATTGTCCACAATTATTACAAGTTTTAGATAATACAGCATGATTTATATTTTTAGATAATATATTAGCGTTTTGATGTATTTTATTTTACATAATTTTCCTTAGATTACGATAGTTTGATTCGCATTTAAAAGGATTTTAAATTCATAAATTATTTATTAGTTGTTTTTACCATGTAAATAATAAACGGTATCAGGAAACTGACACATACTTTCTCCCTTTTACTTTATAGCCTAACTTTAATGAAAATGATTACTTTTTATTTACTAAATATAGAATATAAAGTACGGTTGATTGTACAGAAAATCTTCTAAATAAGTTGTTTAAAAAAATATCCACCCAAATCCCTTTTATGGTGGCCCTACAGTAACCTTTGCTACATACAGCGGTTAAAAGAGGCGAAATGCCCCCCTCACCCCCCCCACGGTTAAGTGGCAACATATTTCGAACATCCTCTGTTTGTCAATGCTAACTTGATCTGCATATCAAGTTGTGACCTGCTTATATTGATCAGTAAATAAGAGAGAAATAGTAATTTTTTAATTCCTCATTAGAATAACATTGGACAACGTACTGCGTTTACTGAAAAATGAAAATTTTAATTTTCTCCGCAACCAGAAATCGTAAAATAGTAATTCAAAGTACTAGTTTATTTAGTTTTGGAACTATTTTTAATGGTGAATAGTAATATTTTTTTAAATTTATGTTTTTTTATGAAAAATAAAAAACTGAATTTTGGATGTTTTAAGTCCTGTAATTTCCGAACCCGAATTTTTACAGAAATGCGGGTGGTGTCATTTTATTGGAAATCTTAAGTTATACGAAACCATAAAGTTTAATGAAAATCGTTGGAGCCGATTTTGAGAAATTTGGATTTGTCATGATTTTTGGCGATTTTGGGGGGATAATTACCATTAAAAATCAAAACTTAAAAATAATGAAAAAAGCGCCTGGAGATAATTTGGATTAGTACCTATATACCAAATTTCATAAAAATCGGCCCATTGGTTAGGGCTCTAGCTCTGTACACATCCATGCAGACAGACATACAGACAGACAGACAGACAGAGAGGCAGACAGACAGACAGACAGACAGACAGACAAACAGGTAGGCAGATAGACAGATAGACAGACAGACAGACAGATAGACACACAGACACACAGACATCACGTAAAAATCACTTTTTGGGTTCAGGGAGCACCAAAACGAATATTTCCACTAACAACTCAAATTAGAAAATGTTGGCGAAACAATACTTTCTCCATATACTATGTATAAGGGGGAGAAAGTAAAAAGCTATCGTTTAGGTATCTTGAACAATATTTGTAAAATCGTTTATAAACGTTTTTGGATAATTAACATCCACTTGCAAACGTAGTAATACTGTAATTAGGGATAAATAGTTTATAATAGAAGAAGATACGATACAAACATCATTATTTTGTGTTGAACAATATTGATCAATGTTGTTCAGTACTTTTTTAAGAACTGGCGAGTTTCAAAAATACTCTTAAAAAGTTAAAGATAAATGATAAGAGATATCTGAAAGCAAGTTGTTGCCCCGACAACGCAAAGCTCTGATGCTTATCGCATGCAATAAAACTTTTCACCCAAAACGAAATGTAACCTTATTTCCATTCAGACAATTCTATAACAGAATACTGTTTTGGAGCTGAAAATTTTAGCGTTTTATCTTATGACGGTTTACAATTTTTGCAGATTATTATTTTGGCATCAAATACCACGGAAACTACTTGGAAATTTAGATCTATGATGTAATTTAATGAGCTGTATCAAGTTACAAGAATAAAATCAATACAACTCTGTATAGTATAACGTTGATAACTAATCAGTTAATGAATTTAATATTGATCTATGATCAATTATACTTTGATCATTTCAAAATCTAAATAACAAATTTGCAAATTCTATTTTGGCATTATCCATTCATAAAGTAGTCCTCCCATAAAATCTAGACTAGGTAGGTTTAAGTTAATGTATGGTATTGCTAACTAGTTGAAGGGAGAAGTTTATATACTTCCTGTAACGGGGAAATGGGGGAAACGAGTAAGACTAGGGAGGGTTTGTTTATTGTAGTATTTAAGTCCAAATCCATTTCAAGAAAATAAAATAAATTTTCCAGGAGTTTTAAAATACACGTATTATTACGCTGAGACACTGTTAACGGGTTCTAACAGAATTCATCAACAAACGCCTTTTTGGCTTCACACGTAAGATTTAAAAACCTTAGAAGTTTCACAGTCTCTGAAAGTCCGGAGTGAATATTATTCAAATCACCGCAAAATTTACTTCACTTTACAATATTATATGAGAAACATCCATCTTCCATTATAATAGTTTAATTTTGCCGATAATCATTCAATTTTTGTTTAACTAATTTGGCCTATTTTGATATTTGTGTCTTGCCGTGGCTTGTATGGCCTGACTTTTGTTTCAACTTTTGTTCAAGTATTAATCTCAAACGCTGCTGTTGTATGATGTAGTACAATTAGATTTGTCAACTTTTAATTTTAATGTAGCCTATAAATGTGTGAAAAATGTTGTATTTTGGTTTTAGACAGTTGGAAATGAGTTTTATTGATTAAATTTATTAGAAACTCGGTCCCTATCCACAATCATTGCAAAGGGATTGCTGCAATTTATTTCACTTTTTGTTAAATTAAAGTACCTATATTGTTTTCACTTGTTTTGTGAATAAATTAATTAAAATTTAATTTTAAATGTACTTGGAATTTTTCAGCGGCGTTGAATAGAAGATGAGCCAATGCCACTCTCATGGCCACCGACGCCGAAGGGGGGAGGAGGAGGGCGCCGGGGCACCGCAGGGCTTCTGTGGGGCGCTGGTGAGGACGCCGCCCCCCGTGCCGCCCGCGCTGCTCAGGAGGATAGGCGGCAAGGATGTCACTGGAGTCGGCAAGGTAGATGTCAAGTATCTCCAGCACTATAACCTAACAAAATAGACCGTTTCATTGTATTTTCAATATAAATTATAGTGGACCTCAATAACTCGAACCTCAGTAAATCGAATACCTTGATAAGTCTAGGTTTTTCATTCTCCTTGAACTTGCCTGGTTAAGATTATGCTATTTCACATCTATAAGTCGAAAGATTGACAGAAAATATCGATAACTCGAAGTTGTGTGGTCTTCTTGCCATAACACCATACCTCTGTAACTCAAAGTTTTATCTGGGAACCCTTTATAACCCGAAACTATAAAGTCAAAATTGTTAATTATTGGTTCGTATTCTAAACATCCAGTTACTGTGTTTAAGCATCTATCATGTTGCAACCCAAAATTCCGTATTTTGGACATTTACAATTGTTAAAGTTATTAAATAATTTGAATTATAATTACTACGCTAATAATGATGATAATGAATAATAATGATGATATGCTGCGTGCAAACACGAAATTATGTCCGGAGACTACTCTTTCATAAGTCATCGATTGCGTTTCCGTAACCCTCTGTAACTCGAAGTCTGTGGAAGATTACCTTGATAAGTCGAACATCAATATTCCGAAATATTCTATAGCTTTTTTCTGTTCCACCTGAAGTAAGAACTATTGAGTTCCCACTGTATATCAACTAAGTAGTTGCCAAAAAAACAACTATTTTTGAAACTGAGCAAGGTCGTTCCAGTTTGTCTTGCAATTTCAGCTCGTATGTGTTCTCAGCTCTTATCAACCTGATATTATAAAACTATGTCTGTTTTTTTGGTAATCAGTTATTTTAGAGTGCAATTGAATCAAAATTTACCGGGGTAAAATTTATGGGGTCATCGAAAATTTAAAACCACTTTGCACAACTACGAATAAAACCCATCTATTACATACCAACATTTTTCAAAATCGGTTCAGGAACAATGGAGCAGTTCTGTTTTAAAAAGAACCTTAGTGAATTATAGATATAGATGGAGTTGGTATTTAGATCGATAATGATTTGGTCATTACATATGGATTGTAGCGGTTAAACCTACACCAGGATTTGGGAGTTCTGGAGGAAAATACTGCGATATCAAGAGGGCCGTTCTTATGACTAACTAATCTTCATTTATTTAAAACAAATCTTACCTTAAATCTGAATTACCTTCTGACGCTTGAACCCTAAAAGTATATAATAGTGATGTCCGAACTAATATTGATCTAAAATAATTGAGAAAACATTCACCTGTACTTTTTTTACTGCTTGATCTCAACAGTACATTATTACGGCTTGTTTGAATTATTTATTGTGTGGACATTTGTAGAACGTTTTCTCATCTACAAATGTTATAATTGCATTCTGATTTACAGAGTAAACCCACATACCTATCGCTTGGAGAAGTAAACTAAAATGACATTGGTATCAGTTAATGTTTCTTTTCTAATCAGGTGGGTTCTTCCTTCTAGCCTTCTTTCAAACTTGCATTTTTGTTTATACCGTTATATGGTAATTACAACACAAGTTTTAAATTAAATCCACCCAATAAATTAATATTTAGCTAATAAATAATTCAAACCTATTGTCAGTGGGTGAGAGGAAGGCGCTTGACCTTTTAGGGTAAACTTGCTCAAGACCGCGCTGTCACTTTAGGTGTTAATTAAATGTCAAGTGCTTCAAGAAGGTCTGGCGGGACGTCTCGTGGAGGGGACCTCGCGTCTTCGTGGGGCGGAAAGGTCACACAAAGATCACTCTGGGGGAGGTTGTAAGCGGTTCCGGCGTAATGAAAGACGTAAAGCCAAATGTACGAGCTTCACTAACCACACAATGACAATCTACACTTTTGCGTTATCAAGAGATTCGTTTCATTACAGCAAGTTATTCTGCGGTTTTAAATACGTATATAAGCGAGAAAAATGATTCGTTATGTTTACTATATTTATTTTAAGTCAATTCAGAAATAGCTTTGACACCTGAGATAAATCAGTATTTTTCAAAATGTATTCACTTACGTCAATAACCTTTGGATGTTAAACTGTATAATAGTCTTCACGCTGAACATATTTCAATGGTCGAACATGTTGACTTTGTCGTCTGTATGTGTGTGATTCGACATCCATTGAAAAATAGATATTTTTCTGGTTCTTTGACCGCTGCTGAAGATAGATTATAATTCGTCAAAAACGTGTTCACCTTGAAGACCATTCCACGATTTGATATTTAAAGGATATTTATACGGAAGTAAATAAGTTTAAATAAACTACCGATGTATTATAAATACGCCAGAAGTACTACAAACAAACAAGAAAGCAAAAGATATTACCATGCATTTTTAGCGTTGCATTTACAGATTATATACGGATTTAAATCAATAGCAAAACATTTATCTCTGAGTTTCGTTGTAGCTGAAAACAGCAGAATAAACTATACTAATTATTCTAATAGTTGATCGGTTGCTCGGTTAACGATTATGAATATACCAGTAACATATATTGACTATACAAATATAAGGTAGGAATTACTTTGATGGGTTCAAACTCATTAAGTAAAGCAAGTTCAAAATGTATTGTAAGACTGTGGTGTTTTTTTAGTGAATAATTTTGCAAAAAAATAAACAGATGGTACTATTAATCAAGCACATAGATGCACCCAAATTTGTACAAATTATTTGAATTTATACTATCGTTTACCATCGCTTAATGCACAATTGTGTTTCTTAAACTTCAGAATAAATCCTTTTTTAAACAAATATTCCTCATTGCCAATCAGCACACGCATTCAAACCCAGCTATATTCACGAGGAAGGTTTGTGTTTTTTCAAGCCTCCCCGAGCCGAAACGACCCCCTTGTGTCCTATGATAAAGTGCATGTTGTGGGGGCTTGTTTATAAAATGCCCTCTAATTCTGCGCTTTTTCAGATCCCTTGATGAAGGTAACCCTTGAATTACGTTTATTACTTTTTACAGTCAAATAATTTCCATCTACTGGCTTTCTATGGTTGCCTTTTATTTTCATATTTACGCGTAAATGTGTTATTAATTGCGTTTGCAAATATTTTACTAATTTTTAATACGCTCATTACGACTTTTCGTAATAGTTTTTTTAATGCTTTAAAACTAGTTTTAAGTTACCTAAAACCGAGATTTAAAGTTTGCTTTTGCTAGCTCGATTCTGAGCAATATCAAGTGAATTGTGCAAAGGTTGAAATTTTACCCAATTTAATTTTCTATAGAAAAACTGATTATTTCTTCTTTACAAGAACAGATAAACCAAAATAGTAAAAATCCCAGTTTTACATCTCGGAACAAATAGCATGCAATACAATTTGCTTGGCATTAACAGAGGAGAAACTCGTTATAGGAATTAACTTAAGAAATTTGTTATTATATTCTTGGATTTGTGTTGAAATAAAACATTTTTACACATTTGGTGCATCACATTCATAATATTCCAGCGTCAGAATTTGTAAGCCTTTATATTAAAAATACAATGAAATATACGTTGTAGTAACTGCTCAACAAGCAAACACAAAACAAATGTTATCTAACAGTTTAACCATTGAACAGTGAAGCTCATAACAACGCCGTTTCAAACACGACACGGCTTCTGATTGGTCGACGTACACTCAGCCCGGGGCGAGTAACAGCCGCGCTATCACTTACAAGGATTACGTTGCCAATTAACGTCTGATGGCCGCTGGCGGGGAGGGGGAGGGGGTTTACTGTCCCGATAAACTGCGTAACAATTCAGGGGATGAGGGGGAGGCATTAAACTTCCCTTTGTGACGGCCTGACGATCTGTCCATGAGGGAAATCAAGGATTTATGCCGTATTTCGCTCCTCCGTCTGTGGTTCAGCAAAGAGAAGGACATGTTTTCAAGACCATAATATATGTTTAAAGCCAAAACCTTTCATAATCACTATTACACAACTACAACACTAGAAATAGAAATGGATTCGATATTTCTCATAGATAATCACTCACCGAAACGAAACCTGAATATATAGGTCAAAACCTATCTAAGGACTAGAAGAGCATTAAGTACGAATAAATTCAAACTCAAGCTGAACAAATATTTAGTGGACAAATTATATTACAGCCTGCCAAAATAGTTTTAATAAATTCTCGGCGTACTCCAGGGGAGGTATACCACATTGCTCTCACCTGGAATGAACGTGGTTCAAAAAGATAAGGAAGGAAAGAAAATGATACAAACTGTTAAAATAACAGGATAACTTTTAGAGGTTTAGAACTTTGTCATCTAATAATATTTGTAATAAAACCCCACTGACTTAGATAAGCATTATTTTCAGAAATATTCGGCAAAATTATAACTAATGTCTATTAAACGACGGTTATCTGAATTATCTTAATACAAATGTGTTAACCATCACTAGAGATAAACAATAAACTAATACTCACATCGCCCTTAAACTTTGAGACATGATCAATCCTCAGATGAAGGAAGGTTCCCTCAGGTGAGGGAAGGTTGCTAGTGGTTGTAAAACTTATGTCTAAGGTAAACGAGTTTAGGAATTCCGTAGTAGGAAACTTTATCCTTTTAATTCCAGTTAATTTGGTTTTACTGTAAAAATTGCATTGTTATGCATATTTTAAGCATATTGGTTTTTCAATTTTCCTTGTAATGTAGGTACACTACAAGGAAAATCAAAACAAAACCACTGTATATGTGTATATGCGTATATTATATGTGTGGATTTATTGTTTTGCGTTTTCGCAGTGTCCATTGTGTGACTTTATAACTTTAACATAATATCTTCAATTTACCATTTTATGTATTGCGTTTCCTAGTGTTATCCGCACGTCATTTGGCTCGTTTAACTTAAATATACACCCCAAAGTTTAACACGTTCATTGGGCTTTTAATTTGAGGGAATATTAAATATGTTTTCAAATTTATTTCTACTTTATTTAAAATTAAACTCATACTTAAAAACTTGTTTCACTACCTAACTTTAGATATATTTATACAGATAGCGCCGACTATTGTGAGCAGTAACAGTGTCGAGATTTATCATGGACTCAGGCAAGAACAGACAGAAGGAACACTATAAGACCAAAAGACCATACGTGATCTTATATAGACACTTGTAATAAGATCCGATTGTACTTAGCTAGATAAGTGCAGAGAAAACAAAGTGGAAGACGAAATGTTAGACTTGCCCCTGTTTCTCTCCGCGCTTCATATTTGGTTCCATCTATATTATGTTTAGGAAGTACCCTATAATTATTCGGCTCAAAACTGTGTGAAATAGTGAAGGTCGAGATTTATTTGTTCGCATTCAACTTGAAACAATATATGTCACAAAAATTTGACTCCCCTCGCCAGGTCAAGGTGATGCTGAAGGTGGCGGGCAGTTCGGAAGACTCGCCGAGCTTCAAGGTGGACGGCCGCCACAAACAGGTGACCCTGACGGACCCCACCACCGCCGTCCCCGCCCCCACCCCCGAGGCACAGGACAGGAGAGTGTCCGTCGCCGCCCCCAAGATGTTCGCCTTTGACGCCATATTCACCGAGGAGGATAATCAGGTAAAAAAAACTGATAATTCAAACCCCGTATTTGAACATTTGCGCGAAACTAACAAGGATTGGTATGATCCGATGGATCAGAAACAATTATATTTCATGAAACACATAGATAAGTCAATGAAATAAACAATCTTTATCGTGAATACATTTCTATATTTATTAAAACCATCGACTAAATGGTAAAACATTATACAGTTACTAGTAGAATGTACCCGTTCTTCGCACGGGTTAGAAAGGTAAGACAGCTTGAAACAGCTGTTCTTGCTTCTGCTCTTTAAGCTGCCAAATAGAAGTGTCCTCAGCTGTTCGTATTACAGTTTCTAAATGTTTAATTTCTTCTGAAATGTAAACATTGAAACTTAGGACGTTCACGGGGCGTAGCCAGAGGGGATTTTAAGGAGGTGAATATGCCTATGTGTTGCATGGGTTCAAGATCTACGTTTGTGTAAAGTTTCAGCCCAGTCGGTTCAGTAGTTTTTGCGTTCACCCGGAACATCAGACAGACAGACCACCTCTTCTTTATAATATTATATAGATACAGTTATTATAATCATCATTTGTATCAGATACTATGGTATATTTTAGACCAATTCTTGTTGCGAAAAGAATTATTCATACAAACTTTTAAAACAACTCTGAATGGTTTCTCCTCGAATACTCGGATTTATTCAAAACCTTATGACGAACTTGGCCATCATAATTTAGATTACATATTTAAGATGCCTAGTCTTATAAACGTGGATGATGTTCCTCGCATCAAAATAAGTTATTATGATACACAGAACAAATGTAAAATCGGTAAACAATTTGAATCAAAACTTACAAATAATATAATTCAAGAAAACTAAGTTTCATTGTATTAATTATACAATAATGCAATAAAATTTAATTTCAAAATATCCTAAATTATTTCAATTTATTTTAGCTTTTAAGAAGACCAGTTAATCTTTGCCAGAGTGCTTTTAACAATATTTAGTTAATGACATTGACTTTGTAGCATGTACAGTCAGAAAATAGGTTTTAAAATAATTTACATCTGATAGAATTTTGGATAGTAAGTGGTCCTATTCGTGAAACTCATCTATAATCTACACTTATTCAAATCTATTTGAAGGATTCATCCGTGAGTGGGCGTGATAGAAACGTTCAATAGGTCCACGATTAGACGATACATCTGTAACTGGTTACGATCTGAAACAAAACCACTATTAAAATAATCGTTGCAGATGGACATCAACTCCACAGCCCTCGTGGACATTCTGCACGCCGTCATCAACGGCAGTGACGGCTGCCTCCTGTGTTTTGGCCACCCAAAGCTCGGTAAGGTTGCCTTATCATGGAGTTATATATTTGAAAAACAATAAAACGAGGTAAATAAATAACCACATGACGTTTTAACTATAAGTGCGTTGCAAGATACCAATAAATAGTCACGCTCATGCTCTAGAGCTTATGTGGCACTAATTTTTGAAAACCATCCAAAATGTTGGTGTAAAAAGAGTTTTGTTTCTGTATATATATATGTCGTTTGTATGTATTAATTTGTAAATATTAGTACAGAAATGGATTTGATTTGATTAACATAAATTACTAACTTTAACGTACCATCAAATGTAGTACAGTTAAAAGATATATTTGTGTTTCAATGTCGTATGAGTATATAGTTTTTTATAATGGTGGTGAAAAAATCCAGTATTTTAAAACCCATAATCAAATTCAGACTGATTAAACCTAAACACTCAACAAATATCAGAGTAAATAGGATTTTTTTACATCTGAACTCCAGTCCTCTAATATGTATTGACTAAACCCAATTCCTACAAAAAGATTACTCCTAGCCAAGTACGCTTTAACCAAATCGTGCCTTTCAAGTTGCGGGTGGACCGATGATTCTAGTTCTCAAAAAAGGCAACCCGACCAAGGATTTCCTACCGTAAATCTTCGTAAATGCATTAATGGAAAACATTTTTATCGAAAGATAATTGAAAATACTTAAAACTTAGCAGTCTTGTTTACATTACAGGTAAGACCCAGACGATGATAGGGGCTCCGGAACGTGACGGCTCCCTGGGAGTGATCCCCTGCGCCATCGCGTGGCTGTTCCGTGGCATCAACGAGCAGAAGCTGAAGACGGGGGCTCGGTTCTCTGTCAGGGTGTCGGCCGTGGAGGTGTCTTCTGGGATGAAGGACTTGCTCATAGGGCATGCCGATGGTGAGGATCCTAGTTGTTAAAGTTTGTTTATTACATATTATATCCTACACTCTAATATGAGCAAGGATTGCTTGCTTGTACGCTTGACACTCTGGTCTCAAAAATGGCTCCAAGGAGCTCCTTAAAATGTTAGAAATAACTAATTTCTGGGATAAAATAAATTCTACGCAGGCTCATCCCCAGGAAAATCAAATAATGTAAATAAAAGGAATATGGAAACTGAAATAAATTAAATTTGGGCTTATGGAGTTTAAAACCAAAACAAAAGAATCATAACAGCTGCTTATAATCTATCAGTGAACTGTCAAATTAATACTAATATATTTTAAGTATTAACTATATTATTTCATGAGAGCAGTGATTAAAAATATTTTCTGAACATTATATATTGAGTGGTCATGTCATATCCAAAATTAATCAAACGGACATTGAGCTATAATATAAACTGGAGTGACTTTAAACATGCAGAAAAGAGACAAATGAGCTAAGCAAATTTGCTCGTCAGTAGCGGGACTTGGTGAAAAATTACTCCAAGACATGTAAACAAATTGACTGACCTTCCTCGAGCAGCCCTCGGCTTTTAGGTACTGTCTTTGTAAAGCACTGTAAAATAAATTAGTTAGAATTATTAATTATGGTACTTAGTAGTCAGAGTGGCTGATTTGACCATCGTTTAAACTTAAGTTGTGTACGGGATGGATGCATGACTAATTCGAAGAAAGATTTCATTGTTAGTTTTCTGTGGAAAAGTTAAGTTTTCAAGTTAAGTTTAACAAAAAATATTCACACCATTAAATGATTGGCAGAGCATATGCTTCTTGCTTTGACAGACTGCAGGACCCTAACCACTAGTCTAATAAGAATGTTAGTCCTACTAGATAGTCTACGACACTTTAACATATTACCGAAGGGTTGGATTAATTCCTCTCACAAACAAAGATAATGATAACTTGTTGAGTGTGATCCAGTATCTTCACTTTTTATAACTGAATATTATTTTCTCTCGGTCGTTATTTGTATAATATTTGATAAGTCAAGTTGAAAGTCATTTTCTGTGATGATAACTTGGGCCCTGAGTATGATGTATAACTTGTCATAAGAATAGCTTTAATTTTTACATTTGGTTACCACATAACTTACTATACATACACAAGACAAGGTGGATGGGTTAGAGCACGTGAAATAGGTCCATGGTGTCGATTCCCTCCACTCACAAGTGTATTTTCTCTGTGTGTTTATGCCACTGTATCCCACTGATAAGTGGTTCGGAATCCATTAATATAAAAAAATAAAATGAATAGGTGGAAGCTCTGAAGTGAGGAGTACCGTCTCTGTATCAAAGATCTTTCGACTAAAAGCAATGAATATTCTATTTATTTTCTTTGTATTCTTCTTTCTTTGTCAGACTGCGAACAGTCACCCGGAGTGTATCTGCGCGAGGAGGCTCACAACTACAGTGAACTGCGCGTGCCCTCTGCCGACAAAGCTGCGTACTACCTTGACTCCGCCCTCAGCGGCCGGTCTGCGCATGCGCACTTCCTCTTCACGCTGCACATCTACCAGTACAACGTCGCCTCCAAGGGTGCAGGTAGCTAACTCATCCCTACAAATTTTTATTGGATTCCTAAAGAAACTTTATGAAATGTTAATTAACCTGGATTGGGATCTTAAATGTTTTAAATAATAATAAATTATGCCCATGTCTAAATAATGTAAATGTCTATTAAATATTAGTCATATTTGTGCAAAAGCTAATACCCAAGTAATTGCCATTGTTAATCAAAGTCAAAGGCAACACAGCTTAAGTGAAATCTTTAATAAAGGTTTTATGCTTAATTAACTTATATATTAAGATACTAAATTAACCAATTTTATTTGACAAGGTACAGAAAAGGAAAAAAAACATGCTAAGTAAAAGTTAAGAAAACATTAATTGATTTTTAAAACATTTTTAGTTGGTTTGCTTATATCAAGTTTCTCTAATAATATTTTAACTGACTAATAAAGGGGTAATTGCATTTGAGTTTAACACTAAAATATGAACATTTAAAATAGTTTAAAATTTGCAGTTAAATAATATTTGAGGCCGAAAATATAGCAAGTATTTTTCAATACAATATTGCATATCTTTTAAAATAGTTTAGATCCAAACATAGGCAGTTCTAATGGTAAATAAAGTATTTTGTAAAATATCATACTAATGTGCAGTACTAGTGACACGATCTCTTTTAGTTTTTTTATGTTAATACAAAATAGTGATTTTAGCTAACTTAAACTATTTAAACCAGCTAAGAACAAAATATTACAAACACGGTTAAAGCTTGCAAGATGGATGGCGTCAATAAGTTATTTAAGTCTTATTGAGTGAAGCTGCAGAGGCGAAGATTGATGAGTCCGAAGAATAATGACGCCTTCCTCCACGCCATGAATACAGAGCAGTCTGATAGAGACTGAACAACAGCCTGCGGAGGAAAATGGGCTGGATATCTATTGGTGCGATGTTACAAAAAACGACATGGTTTCTTACATATTCAAAAACCGTTTTTGATACAGTGCGAATGGAAAGTACCTTAAAGTAGTAGTGATGACAGAAATATGCATTTAAAGTTGTTTTTGTATTAGTAGAATTTATTTTAAGTTCTCATTAATTATAATATATGATCTTTGAATAAATCACAGAATATCACGTAATACGACTATGACGATTATGCTAAAAATAGATGCATCCTTGTCCCTGAGACATTTCAAATTTATGGCTCTGGCAATTTAATTTTTTTGATTTTGATAATATTACTCGTTAAAGGATAAATATTCCAGTAACAAATAAATATTGCATGAGGTATATAAGTAAAATATGGGTTGTAGGGTAAATTCGCGAATTAGGTGCTAATTTATTAAGAATCAGAATCACAACAAATTTATTATTTTAACATGTAAGTTCTAAACTCTATACTAAATTCTAAATTGAAAATATTTAAATCCTCTCGACCAAAAACAACAAACACTGCACATTTACTTCACATATTAGTGAAGTCTGACAGGAATTTATCCATCGAGTATGGACACCTTTCAAGCAGAATGCGGTTTACCCTTGTAAAACAGATTTTTGATCTGGTTATTGTTTTTCAGGTGCCGGGTTAGTACGTTATATAGTCGAAGAGTAGTAGATTCCCTTTTAAAGTGTCAATATATGGATCGGATATACCATGTTACGCTCGTGACTTGTGTTCTGTGGATGCCTAGTAATTTTATCTTCAAAGAGATGTACGTCGTACTTTAAAATCATGGTAAAACTTAAGTGAAGCATATATTTCTTCGCTTTTATCACAGGTTGAACATCTAATTAATGTGGTCATGTCGTCATGTCACGATTTACAACCCCATCAGGCTAAACCTAACTTTTCCAATTTAAAAAAGTATTAAGTACATATCCAAGAAAAAGTCCAATTTATGGCACGTGTAATAACAAGTTACATGTTACAATGTTCCCAGTGGCTGGAGGTCGCAGCCGTCTCCACCTGCTGGACCTGGGTGCGTGTGACCGCTCCAAGCCGACCTCTGGTCTCAGTCTATCAGCCATCGGCAACGTCCTCCTGGTAATCTTTATACATGTTACAATGTTCCCAGTGGCTGGAGGTCGCAGCCGTCTCCACCTGCTGGACCTGGGTGCGTGTGACCGCTCCAAGCCGACCTCTGGTCTCAGTCTATCAGCCATCGGCAACGTCCTCCTGGCAATCTTTAACGGCAACCGCCACCCTCCTCACAGGTTAGATGGATTTTGTGTTTTGATCAACAAAATCAGTAGAGAATTAAAGAAAACAAAAACATTAATTTTTAATCCATCCATGAACCACACGAATACAACTATATTTTGAAGACTACCAATCCCACCCATATAAACACCAGCACCAATGAAGAAGGTAGGACACTAAAGGAAGAAAATTATGTTGGTATTTTATCCATGGTTGGAAGTAATACCACGAATATTTTAGTTCACTACATAACAAATAATAATGGATATAGTATAAATTTTAATATAACTAAAAATACCCCCGTAGCAGCAAACCTGCATACTCATCGAATTTCCAATACATATAAATTTATCTTAATACCAGATAAAACCACATACCATGTTTCATCAATATACATTCATAAATAAACGATTTATGACATTTTAATTATTCTCCATAAGAATAACATGGCGGCTGAGTATGCAGGTTTGCTGAAATAAGGAACACTAAAAATGGGTTTTTATACAAATATAAATATAACTAAACTAGGTAAAGCCACATACCAAGTTCTATTAATTTGTGTTCTTAATTAAAGGAGATGACACTTTACTTATTCTCCATAAGAATAACATGGGGCTGAGTATTCAGGTTTGCTGCTACGGGAACTATTGGCCAAAAAATGGGTTTTTGTGCAAATATCAATAGTCCACAATGAAATGAAGCAATATACCAAGTTTCGTCTTGATAAGTTGATAAATAAGCGAGATTTACAATTTTTCTTATCCTCCATAAGAGTAGCATTGGTCAACGTACTGTGTTTAGCACTTTCAATACCTCAGTAGCCAATTGACGTAGAGCAATGATTATAACACCAAATTGTGCGTCTTTTTAAGCTGATTCAATGGAAAAAAATAAAAGTTTACTTTTTCAAAAATTATATGTAAAAAACTAAAAAAAAAACCATTTTTTTGGGGTACAAAAGCCCCCCAAAATACCCCTTCGGATAAGCCGATCCATCTGGTTTTCGAATTTAAAGTCATAAATGCTGCTTTACACGTTTAAACCAAATTTCATCAAAATCGGACCTTTTCTACGAGAGTTAACGCACCCACGGACACACATATATATACAGTTTTGAACGAATGGTGTTTTTGGGGTCTAGGGACCTCAAAACGAACAGTTATCATGGTCCCGGGCCTAGGTCTTACCATGCCGACTACGGAAATAGCTTCTTCCCTATAGGGGAAATTCGCTAAAACGGCAAAACTGTCAATGCTCAAAATATAGGCACTATTATCCTAGATCCATTCAATTTAATATATGGGTTTCTTTTTATTATAATTTATTAACTATTTTGTATATGAGATTAGTCCTTCGTAAAAGGTTACTTTTCTCTTTTGTATTTAGAATACTTCACTTAAAAAATACTTAAATCCCACAGTAAAGAACAAAAAAAATTAAAAATCAATTTACGGAACGAATCCTTAATTCATCCTATTTCCAATTTGCTTTTACAATTATTTCTGTATTTATTTGTCTAAATCTTTTGAATGATGCTTCTAGTTTCAATGATTAGTCTATATACAATATACAATTATTTCTATTAGTTTTACCTCGTAAACTTGTTTTAATTGCTACGGTCAAATATTTTAAATATTGTTATCTAAGGATATTTTGAATCTTTAATTAGAAAATATGTATTTATTTATTTTTAATTCTGGTAATGTGTCCTTCTACATGCAATCAGAGAACACAAGCTGACGCAAGTTCTAAGGGACTGTCTGTCGTCACTGACTTGTCACGTGACTTTGCTGACGCACGTCTCCCCCTCCTCCAAGAACTACCCGGAGACTCTGGGAACTGTTCAGCTGGCGGCCAGGATACATAGGATACGCCGTCGTAGAGTCAAGGTAAGTTTACATATTTATGTTAAACTATCAAATAAAATCTTAACTCCTTTCGGTTTACTTCAAAGTCATAACTACAAAGATATGATGGAGGTTTCGTTGTTGCAGTTCGGGAATTCCACAGCCACCCAAGTTGCTGGGGAAGATCTCGGAAGAACAACAGGCTCAAGTGACGTAGACCCTTCAAGCAGCGAGCAGTCGGCAGACACTGTCATCTACGTCGGCAGATCTGAGGAAACGGATGGGGAACACCCTCCGGTGTACCTGCCTAGTCTTACATCCGGGGACAATCGGTGCGCCATGGGGAAGGCCTTGCGGGGGAGTGGGGCGGAGCACCGAGAATACAGGGAAAGCCCCAATCAGAGTCCGAGAGACAACCGGTCGGTGCTTAGCGTCAAACAGTCTGCCTCCAAGTCCTCCAGTCTTCCTTGTTCTCCTCAAAAAGTACCTGCGGAATCTTCATCTGGCGTAGAGAAGTCAAAGTCCTCGTTATACGGTAAAGTTGGGACTGTGAGTGCAAAATCCTCTCCGATAAAAACGAGTTCTCATAAAGACTCTAAATACAATGAACCAAAACAACTAGAAGAACGATGGGTGGACGGACCTAAAATTCCTAAATCCAAAGTGGTGGAGGCAAGGCAGTTAAATCTTCTTCATAAAAGCCGACAGCACTTATTGTCGAAAAAGGAAACGTGGATTGACGGACCTTTGAAAAGTAATCAAGATATGGGCTATGGATTTATGGATTACCATAAAAAATCAATGATTAAGAAGTGGTTGGAGAGTCAGTCTCTACTACACCATAGGCATAAGTCGTCCTGTGGAAAAGAAAAGGGCTCTCGAAGTTATCTATCAAGATTCAAGACATGTGGATCTGAAAGAAGAACTGAGGCGGAAGGAAAGAGCAAGTCGTCGTCCAGTGGGTCACGGGAGGAGCCCTACAGACCGACCAAGGGAGGACCGCTGACAGACGAGGCGTACGAGAGGTTCATAGCTTCTAGAGGACAAGCCAGCGGACAAGAGGACGGCGACGAGGAAGTCAAGGTGGTTCCGCCCCTCACCCAGACCACGGTGGTCCAACAAAACGGTGATCTAAGTAGAGGTATGTAGTTGGCATACTGTACACAATTTTAAATGGATATACGATAAGCTAAATGGATATATAGATATACATAAATCCAACGTCATAAAAACGTTTACAAATATTTGCCTATTTTATAACCAAATAAAAATGGAAAACGGTGCATACCATTTGAAACATATCTTTAATATTAGGCATCTAGTTTTGGGCCACAGTTTCTTAATTCAATTTGTAAACAAAGTTAAAGACCTTTCACATTGTTTCTGATAAAATACATATTCTGTATTTTTAAACTAATACAAATTAATAAATTGGTATGCTGATTTACACAAAAATATAGTTATTAAATAACTTATCCCTTTACATCAAATTAAAACCTAAAAGTAAAGTACGTTTTACAAAATATCGATCTTTTACATTAAAGTTGAGACTGTATAAAAAAGTAAATACATATATTTCAGTTGTACCAGTCCAAAGAATACAAGAGACTCAGAGTATAGAAGAAGATGAAGATGAAGACATCGAAGTAGAAATAGTAGAAGTTGAAGAGTCTGAGGAATCTGTTCTAATGCAGGATTCTTGCTTACAGGTAACCTTGCATTAGTTAAGCTCTGTTTCTTGTACATCACCATTGTTTAACTATGTACTTCTTGGTTTTAATAATCAGTGATGGAAAATGTCCGCAATAATCTTTTAAATAACATATGTACTCCTAATGGAAAATGCAGGTTGCGTTTTAATGAGTTTACTATTTTTCAGGTGACTGAGGAAGACATAGCGCTGTGTATGGGGGAACTGGAGAATCCACTTCCAGAGGTGGACCAAAGCAAAGATCCAATGAGACTACAGAATCATGCCCCAGTCAATATCTCTCTGCTGTCTACATTTGCAGGTCTGGGAATAGCTTTTTACGTTTTAAAAGTTAATTTTATATTGTTTATAGCAAATATAATGCATTAGTAGCCAGCATGTTCCTGTAGCTGAGGCTGTGACGTTTTGCACTGTTGGTTGACTTCTGAATAATCATTCGAATACTGTAACATTGTCATACTAAACTAAAATTGTAGTGACCCTTGTCAAATAATTCCTAGATATCTAATGGTTTTCTATAAAAATATTTATATGTCTTATCTTATACTGTACCCTAATGCAATCAATGACTGTCTGTTTGTTCGTTTTCAAAGTTTATCTCAGAATTTAGCGAAAGGATTTTGCTTAAACTTTGGGATTAGGGATTTACTGTCCGCAATATATATAGGGATTTATTGGACCTCAACGCCGATTTCTAAAAACCTCAACAGTAAGAAAATTCATATTACGTTAAAAATCTCATTTGAAAGTTAGATATTTTAACATTGTGCTTATTGGCTTTCAAATAAAAACAAAATAATAATAACAGCTGTGAATAAATAACATGTGAACTGTCAAAGTAGCACTTGCACATGGTAAAGTAACAACAAGTTATTTCTTAAAAACAGCGACTGGAACCATTGAATAACGATTGCATATAGAGATATAGACGTATTTTTTACTATTCAAATACCACCGAACATGGCTCAGTATCCCAGGTACTTTAAAATTATCCGACAAAAACTTGACTAATTCGTTTGAAAAATATATTATTCAGTAATTCCTTATCCTTGTATACGTCAAATCTAACAGGCGGTATGTAGACTTAAACAACGTAAGAATGTAACAATATATATGTTTAATTTTTGAGCCTGAATTAGTTTTATAAACACTTGTTACAGATTCGTTATCAGCATCGTACGACTTCGAGAGACTCTTAAACCATCGAATGCACAACTTCTCGGAAGGTTCCCCCAGGTTTGTCAACAGGAACAAAGCACCACTCCTCCAGAACAACCGAGGTAAGGAGGAGCTACAGCTAGTTCACTGTGTCATCTAAATCATCTTGTTCACACTTACCTTTAGTCTTATAGCGACGCAGGAAATTATAGCTAATATATATTGAAATCACAATTACTATTCAGTTGATCAAAATGTTGTACATTTATTAACTAAATTTATTGACAAAATTATTAATACATTTGTTAATACATTAATTAGTCAATATTGTCATTTAAGTATATCAAAATGTATCAGTCATAAATTTGGAACTAACTTTATTGACGATTAGTATATTATATCTACTTTGACATTATTAACATCAAAGTCAAGTTTTCCCTGTTAAGCTTTCAAAAAATTGTTAACCGAATTGATCAAACTCACATACAGGTCATTTGCAAAAAATTGCAGGAAATACTGATTACTTTTAAGGATACTCATTACATTAAGTCTTTAACCAAATAAAAAATCGAATAAACGACTTCAAATTTATCATTAGTTGAGTCAGGAGCCGAGAGTTTGGTTTTTAAGCCAACTTCAAAATTTATCATTTTGCATTTATATTTTAACAAGTAATTTACAGTTAGATTTTATGAGATTTATTTAACAATAATTATGGCATACTTTTAGTTTACACAAATATTTATCATAGGTACGTTTTGACGTGTTACATGTATAGACCAGGAAATCTACGGAAGTGTTAAAATTGAGTTATATCTCCCAAACAGAGTGGAGATATCTTTAACAGAACATCTTTAAAAGATGTTTCACAATATTCTTTTTAATTACATATTAAATAATGAATTTTTAGTTTTTTTTAAACATTTAAATATCAAGTAAATAAAATGACATTAATTACTTTATTTATTTTACACTCAAATTACAAAAATAGACCACAGTCCTACTAAACATTCAAAAAGCCTAGTTTTATTCTAAAAATTAGGTAATTAGTCGAGTTTGTGTAAACCAACTCTTTAATATAATAACCTAATAACAAATTCAATAATATTACTTTCTTAGTCGTTTCTTTAGTTTATAGATACAATATGATTGCTTTACAAGCGTTTTATATGACTATTATCAGTTTAATATTCAAACTTTGGCATATCTTCCGTATTTGATCATGCTGATTACAATGTTCTAATGTTTGCCTCCACTCTGACTCCGACCTGTGTTCCAGGAGTGGTCGACTACTCTCAGCTCTCTCGCCTCTCCATGACCGGAGCCCTGGACGCGACCTGTCGGGAGCTGGAGAATCGCCCCTTGGCTCGCTGCCAGTCGCTCTCGCTCACCAACGTGCTGGACGGGTGTCCCGGCACGGAGCAGCTCAGCGACTACGACAACAACAGCATCGTCAGCGAGCCCGCCTATATCATGGTCAGTGCAGAGGGCAACACAATGCACGTTATGGTTAATGTCTGCATCAGTAGAAATTAAATGAAAAAATGACTTTAATCACGAGGTGAATTTCTCTTTACCACTTAAGCTCTATACCTCTGACCTCTATACTTAAGCTCTCAGTGGCTGTGTTGGTGCCACCAAATATCTTTGGCTAAGTTATCGTAGATTTTATCCGGACAATCTGCACTACTACAAGACCGTAGTTATGAACTACGGTCTTCTGAAAGCGCATCAGCTTGGGCTAAACCATTGGTTCACAGTGTTTAAAAATATAGAATCTGCTCTGAGTAGATACGAATGGTCATGTAATTAGGGATCCATCTTCACTAAAAACCATTTGATCCTAACAAAGGACAGGTTATCAGGCAATGTTTTTTCAGAGATACTACCCGCCCCCTCCCACACTGACCTTAGGGCTCCGCCTTCCTGGAAAATTTGTCATGTTATTCTTTCCGTTTATTTGTTGCGGAATTTGAGCCAGTTGTCATTGATCCATAACATTTGAGTAGGTTTGTTACGACCCCGACCTTAGGGCTCTTCCCCAGTGGGTAAAACATTGCTATGTTATTCTTATGGAAAATAGACTGCTCCAGGTTATTGCGAAAAAGGCTCCTTGAGTCTGCCACCGTACCATACTAGGTTGTGTTGGGGGACTAAAATACTACGGATCCTTTGTTACCGTCCTAGAGCTCCACTCCACTGGCTTCTTATATCACTCCCCAACCTCCAATTTTGACGTGTGATAGTTATTTGGAATTTTTTTACAAAGGTTCATGTGTTGAATGAATGTTGGATATGTCCCCCACCAACCTTAGAGCTCCACCCATTGGCAAAAATGCCATGTTATTCATTCTGACGTTATGCGTGATTTTAGTCAATTGTCATTGATCCATAACATGTTGATAAAATTGTATAACCCAAATCTTAGGGCTCCGCGATTGGCTAAATGATGCCATGTTATTCTTATAAAAACAGAGTATTCAAATTAGGCTACAGTTATTGCGAAAAAGGCTCCTAAAATCTGTCCTAAGACCATACCAGGTTGTTGGGAGTATAACAAAATTTAGATACTTTTTCCTCGAACTCAGAGCTCCGTCCCACAGGCTTTTTCTATTACTTCCAGACCTCCGATTTTGAAATGTGATGGTTATTAGGATGTGTTTTTAAAAACAGCATCTCTTTAATAAATTCCCAACGTTGGATACGTCCCTCCACGCAGCAACCTTAGGGGTCCGCCCTCTGGCAAAGTTGGTATATTATTCTTTCTATTTTGGTGCTGATTTTAGCCAGTTGTGTTTGATCTATATCATTTGGATACCTTTTTCATGACACCAAACGTAAGTCTCCACCCCACTGGCTACAACGTTGCCATGTTATTTTTATGGAGAAAATATCTAAACTAATAATGTAGTTTATTTTTTGATTTATTTGGACTTTACCTATCGCTTCTAGTGTTTAAAACTACACTACGTTTCGGGAGGTAAGGAAACTCCTCCCGTTATCAAGTGAACCCTACTTACATCTAAATATCAAACTCTTACACCTAACTAACCTACATTTTTTTGGATTTTTTTTGATTTTTCTTTTACATTCTAATTTACACTAACACAAAGATAACAAAAAATCAAATACAATACACTAACACAAAATTTATATCACACCTAACTAACCTACATTTTTTTAAATATTTTTCTTTACAATTTAATTTGACTAACAGAAAGATAACAAATATATATACAAAAAATCGAATACAATACACTAACACAACATTTATATATACGAACAAATGAAAAACTGACAATACATTACCTGTTCTGCATCGTGGCCTCCAAGCTGACGGGCAAACACGGGAAACGGGCTCACGTCCATCCACAACCAAATCGCACACTAGACTAGTGGCTAGCGGCAGTGGAGGGGGGAGAGCCGTTACCCCCACCTACCGACAGGGGCACGTGACGACACAGCTGTGGCTACCCACCGTCTTTGTCGACGGGAACATGACACGGAAACCAAAAACTGCACGATTCCTCCCAGAATGCTACACGGGCACCAGTACGATATTCTCATAGAGATTACCGCATGCCTCCAAGGTGAGCATTGGGAACTGTTCATGCAATCAGGTGGCCGTGTTTCCTCCAAGGGCGATCACGGACGCATGTGTCGTAGCCGCATTGGATGGACTCTAGACGCAGGAGCAACTGTAACACAAGGAACTGGCGTGTGTTTGCGGGGTGATTTTTGACTGAAATGGTTTTTAATTAAGGGAATCCATAGTGGCCTGACATCAATACTACTCTGACTTATTGGATTTTCATGTAATTTAATTAATGCCCCTTCAACAAACTTTCTTTTATAATAGTGAGACTCATGATGTATAATTTTTGCCTCTTCCCAACTAAATTTATGATCATTTTCCCAGGCGTGTTTTGCCAATTTAGATTTTACTGTTTCGCCATTTTTTGTGTTCCTTTTATGTTCGTTTATACGAACTTTTAGCGGCCTTTTAGTTTCCCCTATATATTCACCCTCACATTCACATTTGATGCTGTAGATACAGTTTTTTGAGGCTTGTTCTTCATTTTTCGGTTTTACTTTAGTTAGTTGCTGTCTCAGAGTGTTTGACGATTTAAAAGCTGTTAAGATCTTATATTTTCTGGCAACTCGCCTTATTTTTTCCGACAGTTTTGGGACATATGGGATGCTTATGAAAGCTGTTGGTTTATCCACATTTGGAACAGTGTTTGGCTTTGTCCCCCTTTCCTTTTTGCATCTGCTAATTATTTTTTGAGGATAACCATTATTTTGTAACTCTTGTGAAATTTTATTGTGCTCCGCGTCTAAAGTTTTCTTTTCACAACAAACTGATTTGGCCCTGTCGAAAAGAGAATAAGCTACTGATTCTTTGACTGATTCACAGTGGTTTGATTTGTAATTGAGGTATCGACCTGTGTGTGTTTTCTTTCTAAAAATTTCTGTTTTAAGGGCGTTTCCATCTTTAACTACATTTACATCCAAAAATGCTAGTTTTTTGTCTTGTTCTTTTTCTGTTGTGAGTTTAATTGTTGGTGAAACTTTATTTAAATGCTTAGTAAACTCGTCTAACTTTTTATCGCCATGATTCCAGACTGCAAAGACATCGTCAACGTACCTCAGCCACACTTTCGGTTGAAAACAAGCAGACGCAATAGCTTTCTGTTCGAATTCTTCCATAAATATGTTGGCAAATATTGGTGACAAAGGCGATCCCATTGCCATTCCCTCATCCTGGCGGAATATTTGGCCCTCCAATTCAAAATAATTTGACTCAGTACATAATTTAAGCAAATCCATAATTACATTTACTGGGATTTTGGTTCTTGTGTTTAAGTTTTGGTCATTGAGTAACCGTTTTTCAATGATTTCTAGTGTTTGGTTTACGGGGATATTAGTGAAAAGACTTTCAACATCAAAACTAACTAACATGTCCTCGTCTGAAATTTGCATGTCTTTTACGATTTCTACAAAATGCTTTGTGTTTGTTACATGTGAATCAGTATTTCCTGATAAAGGTTTGAGTATGGGCAGGAGAAATCTACATAGTTCTCTACTTGGGGAGTCTCTTGAACTAACAATGGGTCTCAGAGGAACACCTTCTTTGTGTATTTTTGGTAGCCCATACATGTGAGGAGTTTTTGAGTGGTGTGGTGTAAGTCATTTGCGCTGTGCGTCTGTAAAAAATTCTTTGTGTTTTCTGAGAGTCTTTTCGATTTTATTTTCATAACTTTTAGTTGGGTCCTTCTTTAGTAGTGTGTATTTTCCAGCTTTAAGAACATCCTGAATTTTATGCGAATAATCAACTTTATTTATTAGCACAGCTGCATTTCCTTTGTCGGCTGGTAAAATCTTTAGGGTTTCTTCCTTTTTTAAAGCATTTAAGGCCTCTTTTTCATTTCTTGTTATGTTTGGTTTCACTGGTTTTATATTTTTAAGTGCCGCACTGGCCTCACTTCTGAATTGATCAGCTACATCCTCAGGGAGCTGGGGTGTCGCCGATTCAATACCAGTAATGAAATCAAGTACGTTTACGGCTTTAGGAGCTACAGCAAAATTTAGACCTTTAGAAAGTAGTTCTATTTCGTCGTGAGTCAGTGTTTTGTCCGAGAGGTTGACGACCGCTTGGGGCGTTGCGGAATTCGTGGAATTTTCCACTTGCGCCACTAAACCCGGCGTGTTCAAACCTTCTCTCGCCCTACTGTCCATTGCTTTCAAGTGATTTAGCTTCTTTATTTGTGATTGTTTGATGGATTCACTGTGCCTATCAGCAGATTTGTTTAAGTTTTTTAAGATGTTTTCAAACTCTGGACCTATTAACTCAAACAATTTTTCTGTTTCTACGTTTACTTGAGTTTTGAGTTTTTCTTTGTTGCTCAAATGAAAATTAAGCCTATCTTTCATTAGTTTTTGGCTGGCTGTTGATAAAATCTTTTTCGCTCTGTGGCTGTAGTAAGGAGATTTTAATATGAGACCTTTGGGAACGAGTCCTTCTTTTTTACATTTGGTCAAATACGTGACATGATTATTTTCTTTAGTAAGTTTAATCTTAAGTTTTTCTAATTTTCTGATTTTTTGTCTGGTTCCGGGTCCAAACCGTGAATCAACTGTATTTTTGAAACTCATAATAGCGATGGATTTGAATTTATTTTTTGATTTATTTGGACTTTACCTATCGCTTCTAGTGTTTAAAACTACACTACGTTTCGGGAGGTAAGGAAACTCCTCCCGTTATCAAGTGAACCCTACTTACATCTAAATATCAAACTCTTACACCTAACTAACCTACATTTTTTTGGATTTTTTTTGATTTTTCTTTTACATTCTAATTTACACTAACACAAAGATAACAAAAAATCAAATACAATACACTAACACAAAATTTATATCACACCTAACTAACCTACATTTTTTTAAATATTTTTCTTTACAATTTAATTTGACTAACAGAAAGATAACAAATATATATACAAAAAATCGAATACAATACACTAACACAACATTTATATATACGAACAAATGAAAAACTGACAATACATTACCTGTTCTGCATCGTGGCCTCCAAGCTGACGGGCAAACACGGGAAACGGGCTCACGTCCATCCACAACCAAATCGCACACTAGACTAGTGGCTAGCGGCAGTGGAGGGGGGAGAGCCGTTACCCCCACCTACCGACAGGGGCACGTGACGACACAGCTGTGGCTACCCACCGTCTTTGTCGACGGGAACATGACACGGAAACCAAAAACTGCACGATTCCTCCCAGAATGCTACACGGGCACCAGTACGATATTCTCATAGAGATTACCGCATGCCTCCAAGGTGAGCATTGGGAACTGTTCATGCAATCAGGTGGCCGTGTTTCCTCCAAGGGCGATCACGGACGCATGTGTCGTAGCCGCATTGGATGGACTCTAGACGCAGGAGCAACTGTAACACAAGGAACTGGCGTGTGTTTGCGGGGTGATTTTTGACTGAAATGGTTTTTAATTAAGGGAATCCATAGTGGCCTGACATCAATACTACTCTGACTTATTGGATTTTCATGTAATTTAATTAATGCCCCTTCAACAAACTTTCTTTTATAATAGTGAGACTCATGATGTATAATTTTTGCCTCTTCCCAACTAAATTTATGATCATTTTCCCAGGCGTGTTTTGCCAATTTAGATTTTACTGTTTCGCCATTTTTTGTGTTCCTTTTATGTTCGTTTATACGAACTTTTAGCGGCCTTTTAGTTTCCCCTATATATTCACCCTCACATTCACATTTGATGCTGTAGATACAGTTTTTTGAGGCTTGTTCTTCATTTTTCGGTTTTACTTTAGTTAGTTGCTGTCTCAGAGTGTTTGACGATTTAAAAGCTGTTAAGATCTTATATTTTCTGGCAACTCGCCTTATTTTTTCCGACAGTTTTGGGACATATGGGATGCTTATGAAAGCTGTTGGTTTATCCACATTTGGAACAGTGTTTGGCTTTGTCCCCCTTTCCTTTTTGCATCTGCTAATTATTTTTTGAGGATAACCATTATTTTGTAACTCTTGTGAAATTTTATTGTGCTCCGCGTCTAAAGTTTTCTTTTCACAACAAACTGATTTGGCCCTGTCGAAAAGAGAATAAGCTACTGATTCTTTGACTGATTCACAGTGGTTTGATTTGTAATTGAGGTATCGACCTGTGTGTGTTTTCTTTCTAAAAATTTCTGTTTTAAGGGCGTTTCCATCTTTAACTACATTTACATCCAAAAATGCTAGTTTTTTGTCTTGTTCTTTTTCTGTTGTGAGTTTAATTGTTGGTGAAACTTTATTTAAATGCTTAGTAAACTCGTCTAACTTTTTATCGCCATGATTCCAGACTGCAAAGACATCGTCAACGTACCTCAGCCACACTTTCGGTTGAAAACAAGCAGACGCAATAGCTTTCTGTTCGAATTCTTCCATAAATATGTTGGCAAATATTGGTGACAAAGGCGATCCCATTGCCATTCCCTCATCCTGGCGGAATATTTGGCCCTCCAATTCAAAATAATTTGACTCAGTACATAATTTAAGCAAATCCATAATTACATTTACTGGGATTTTGGTTCTTGTGTTTAAGTTTTGGTCATTGAGTAACCGTTTTTCAATGATTTCTAGTGTTTGGTTTACGGGGATATTAGTGAAAAGACTTTCAACATCAAAACTAACTAACATGTCCTCGTCTGAAATTTGCATGTCTTTTACGATTTCTACAAAATGCTTTGTGTTTGTTACATGTGAATCAGTATTTCCTGATAAAGGTTTGAGTATGGGCAGGAGAAATCTACATAGTTCTCTACTTGGGGAGTCTCTTGAACTAACAATGGGTCTCAGAGGAACACCTTCTTTGTGTATTTTTGGTAGCCCATACATGTGAGGGGTTTTTGAGTGGTGTGGTGTAAGTCATTTGCGCTGTGCGTCTGTAAAAAATTCTTTGTGTTTTCTGAGAGTCTTTTCGATTTTATTTTCATAACTTTTAGTTGGGTCCTTCTTTAGTAGTGTGTATTTTCCAGCTTTAAGAACATCCTGAATTTTATGCGAATAATCAACTTTATTTATTAGCACAGTTGCATTTCCTTTGTCGGCTGGTAAAATCTTTAGGGTTTCTTCCTTTTTTAAAGCATTTAAGGCCTCTTTTTCATTTCTTGTTATGTTTGGTTTCACTGGTTTTATATTTTTAAGTGCCGCACTGGCCTCACTTCTGAATTGATCAGCTACATCCTCAGGGAGCTGGGGTGTCGCCGATTCAATACCAGTAATGAAATCAAGTACGTTTACGGCTTTAGGAGCTACAGCAAAATTTAGACCTTTAGAAAGTAGTTCTATTTCGTCGTGAGTCAGTGTTTTGTCCGAGAGGTTGACGACCGCTTGGGGCGTTGCGGAATTCGTGGAATTTTCCACTTGCGCCACTAAACCCGGCGTGTTCAAACCTTCTCTCGCCCTACTGTCCATTGCTTTCAAGTGATTTAGCTTCTTTATTTGTGATTGTTTGATGGATTCACTGTGCCTATCAGCAGATTTGTTTAAGTTTTTTAAGATGTTTTCAAACTCTGGACCTATTAACTCAAACAATTTTTCTGTTTCTACGTTTACTTGAGTTTTGAGTTTTTCTTTGTTGCTCAAATGAAAATTAAGCCTATCTTTCATTAGTTTTTGGCTGGCTGTTGATAAAATCTTTTTCGCTCTGTGGCTGTAGTAAGGAGATTTTAATATGAGACCTTTGGGAACGAGTCCTTCTTTTTTACATTTGGTCAAATACGTGACATGATTATTTTCTTTAGTAAGTTTAATCTTAAGTTTTTCTAATTTTCTGATTTTTTGTCTGGTTCCGGGTCCAAACCGTGAATCAACTGTATTTTTGAAACTCATAATAGCGATGGATTTGAATTTATTTTTTGATTTATTTGGACTTTACCTATCGCTTCTAGTGTTTAAAACTACACTACGTTTCGGGAGGTAAGGAAACTCCTCCCGTTATCAAGTGAACCCTACTTACATCTAAATATCAAACTCTTACACCTAACTAACCTACATTTTTTTGGATTTTTTTTGATTTTTCTTTTACATTCTAATTTACACTAACACAAAGATAACAAAAAATCAAATACAATACACTAACACAAAATTTATATCACACCTAACTAACCTACATTTTTTTAAATATTTTTCTTTACAATTTAATTTGACTAACAGAAAGATAACAAATATATATACAAAAAATCGAATACAATACACTAACACAACATTTATATATACGAACAAATGAAAAACTGACAATACATTACCTGTTCTGCATCGTGGCCTCCAAGCTGACGGGCAAACACGGGAAACGGGCTCACGTCCATCCACAACCAAATCGCACACTAGACTAGTGGCTAGCGGCAGTGGAGGGGGGAGAGCCGTTACCCCCACCTACCGACAGGGGCACGTGACGACACAGCTGTGGCTACCCACCGTCTTTGTCGACGGGAACATGACACGGAAACCAAAAACTGCACGATTCCTCCCAGAATGCTACACGGGCACCAGTACGATATTCTCATAGAGATTACCGCATGCCTCCAAGGTGAGCATTGGGAACTGTTCATGCAATCAGGTGGCCGTGTTTCCTCCAAGGGCGATCACGGACGCATGTGTCGTAGCCGCATTGGATGGACTCTAGACGCAGGAGCAACTGTAACACAAGGAACTGGCGTGTGTTTGCGGGGTGATTTTTGACTGAAATGGTTTTTAATTAAGGGAATCCATAGTGGCCTGACATCAATACTACTCTGACTTATTGGATTTTCATGTAATTTAATTAATGCCCCTTCAACAAACTTTCTTTTATAATAGTGAGACTCATGATGTATAATTTTTGCCTCTTCCCAACTAAATTTATGATCATTTTCCCAGGCGTGTTTTGCCAATTTAGATTTTACTGTTTCGCCATTTTTTGTGTTCCTTTTATGTTCGTTTATACGAACTTTTAGCGGCCTTTTAGTTTCCCCTATATATTCACCCTCACATTCACATTTGATGCTGTAGATACAGTTTTTTGAGGCTTGTTCTTCATTTTTCGGTTTTACTTTAGTTAGTTGCTGTCTCAGAGTGTTTGACGATTTAAAAGCTGTTAAGATCTTATATTTTCTGGCAACTCGCCTTATTTTTTCCGACAGTTTTGGGACATATGGGATGCTTATGAAAGCTGTTGGTTTATCCACATTTGGAACAGTGTTTGGCTTTGTCCCCCTTTCCTTTTTGCATCTGCTAATTATTTTTTGAGGATAACCATTATTTTGTAACTCTTGTGAAATTTTATTGTGCTCCGCGTCTAAAGTTTTCTTTTCACAACAAACTGATTTGGCCCTGTCGAAAAGAGAATAAGCTACTGATTCTTTGACTGATTCACAGTGGTTTGATTTGTAATTGAGGTATCGACCTGTGTGTGTTTTCTTTCTAAAAATTTCTGTTTTAAGGGCGTTTCCATCTTTAACTACATTTACATCCAAAAATGCTAGTTTTTTGTCTTGTTCTTTTTCTGTTGTGAGTTTAATTGTTGGTGAAACTTTATTTAAATGCTTAGTAAACTCGTCTAACTTTTTATCGCCATGATTCCAGACTGCAAAGACATCGTCAACGTACCTCAGCCACACTTTCGGTTGAAAACAAGCAGACGCAATAGCTTTCTGTTCGAATTCTTCCATAAATATGTTGGCAAATATTGGTGACAAAGGCGATCCCATTGCCATTCCCTCATCCTGGCGGAATATTTGGCCCTCCAATTCAAAATAATTTGACTCAGTACATAATTTAAGCAAATCCATAATTACATTTACTGGGATTTTGGTTCTTGTGTTTAAGTTTTGGTCATTGAGTAACCGTTTTTCAATGATTTCTAGTGTTTGGTTTACGGGGATATTAGTGAAAAGACTTTCAACATCAAAACTAACTAACATGTCCTCGTCTGAAATTTGCATGTCTTTTACGATTTCTACAAAATGCTTTGTGTTTGTTACATGTGAATCAGTATTTCCTGATAAAGGTTTGAGTATGGGCAGGAGAAATCTACATAGTTCTCTACTTGGGGAGTCTCTTGAACTAACAATGGGTCTCAGAGGAACACCTTCTTTGTGTATTTTTGGTAGCCCATACATGTGAGGAGTTTTTGAGTGGTGTGGTGTAAGTCATTTGCGCTGTGCGTCTGTAAAAAAATCTTTGTGTTTTCTGAGAGTCTTTTCGATTTTATTTTCATAACTTTTAGTTGGGTCCTTCTTTAGTAGTGTGTATTTTCCAGCTTTAAGAACATCCTGAATTTTATGCGAATAATCAACTTTATTTATTAGCACAGTTGCATTTCCTTTGTCGGCTGGTAAAATCTTTAGGGTTTCTTCCTTTTTTAAAGCATTTAAGGCCTCTTTTTCATTTCTTGTTATGTTTGGTTTCACTGGTTTTATATTTTTAAGTGCCGCACTGGCCTCACTTCTGAATTGATCAGCTACATCCTCAGGGAGCTGGGGTGTCGCCGATTCAATACCAGTAATGAAATCAAGTACGTTTACGGCTTTAGGAGCTACAGCAAAATTTAGACCTTTAGAAAGTAGTTCTATTTCGTCGTGAGTCAGTGTTTTGTCCGAGAGGTTGACGACCGCTTGGGGCGTTGCGGAATTCGTGGAATTTTCCACTTGCGCCACTAAATGTATTGTCAGTTTTTCATTTGTTCGTATATATAAATGTTGTGTTAGTGTATTGTATTCGATTTTTTGTATATATATTTGTTATCTTTCTGTTAGTCAAATTAAATTGTAAAGAAAAATATTTTAAAAAATGTAGGTTAGTTAGGTGTGATATAAATTTTGTGTTAGTGTATTGTATTTGATTTTTTGTTATCTTTGTGTTAGTGTAAATTAGAATGTAAAAGAAAAATCAAAAAAAATCCAAAAAAATGTAGGTTAGTTAGGTGTAAGAGTTTGATATTTAGATGTAAGTAGGGTTCACTTGATAACGGGAGGAGTTTCCTTACCTCCCGAAACGTAGTGTAGTTTTAAACACTAGAAGCGATAGGTAAAGTCCAAATAAATCAAAAAATAAATTCAAATCCATCGCTATTATGAGTTTCAAAAATACAGTTGATTCACGGTTTGGACCCGGAACCATACAAAAAATCAGAAAATTAGAAAAACTTAAGATTAAACTTACTAAAGAAAATAATCATGTCACGTATTTGACCAAATGTAAAAAAGAAGGACTCGTTCCCAAAGGTCTCATATTAAAATCTCCTTACTACAGCCACAGAGCGAAAAAGATTTTATCAACAGCCAGCCAAAAACTAATGAAAGATAGGCTTAATTTTCATTTGAGCAACAAAGAAAAACTCAAAACTCAAGTAAACGTAGAAACAGAAAAATTGTTTGAGTTAATAGGTCCAGAGTTTGAAAACATCTTAAAAAACTTAAACAAATCTGCTGATAGGCACAGTGAATCCATCAAACAATCACAAATAAAGAAGCTAAATCACTTGAAAGCAATGGACAGTAGGGCGAGAGAAGGTTTGAACACGCCGGGTTTAGTGGCGCAAGTGGAAAATTCCACGAATTCCGCAACGCCCCAAGCGGTCGTCAACCTCTCGGACAAAACACTGACTCACGACGAAATAGAACTACTTTCTAAAGGTCTAAATTTTGCTGTAGCTCCTAAAGCCGTAAACGTACTTGATTTCATTACTGGTATTGAATCGGCGACACCCCAGCTCCCTGAGGATGTAGCTGATCAATTCAGAAGTGAGGCCAGTGCGGCACTTAAAAATATAAAACCAGTGAAACCAAACATAACAAGAAATGAAAAAGAGGCCTTAAATGCTTTAAAAAAGGAAGAAACCCTAAAGATTTTACCAGCCGACAAAGGAAATGCAACTGTGCTAATAAATAAAGTTGATTATTCGCATAAAATTCAGGATGTTCTTAAAGCTGGAAAATACACACTACTAAAGAAGGACCCAACTAAAAGTTATGAAAATAAAATCGAAAAGACTCTCAGAAAACACAAAGAATTTTTTACAGACGCACAGCGCAAATGACTTACACCACACCACTCAAAAACCCCTCACATGTATGGGCTACCAAAAATACACAAAGAAGGTGTTCCTCTGAGACCCATTGTTAGTTCAAGAGACTCCCCAAGTAGAGAACTATGTAGATTTCTCCTGCCCATACTCAAACCTTTATCAGGAAATACTGATTCACATGTAACAAACACAAAGCATTTTGTAGAAATCGTAAAAGACATGCAAATTTCAGACGAGGACATGTTAGTTAGTTTTGATGTTGAAAGTCTTTTCACTAATATCCCCGTAAACCAAACACTAGAAATCATTGAAAAACGGTTACTCAATGACCAAAACTTAAACACAAGAACCAAAATCCCAGTAAATGTAATTATGGATTTGCTTAAATTATGTACTGAGTCAAATTATTTTGAATTGGAGGGCCAAATATTCCGCCAGGATGAGGGAATGGCAATGGGATCGCCTTTGTCACCAATATTTGCCAACATATTTATGGAAGAATTCGAACAGAAAGCTATTGCGTCTGCTTGTTTTCAACCGAAAGTGTGGCTGAGGTACGTTGACGATGTCTTTGCAGTCTGGAATCATGGCGATAAAAAGTTAGACGAGTTTACTAAGCATTTAAATAAAGTTTCACCAACAATTAAACTCACAACAGAAAAAGAACAAGACAAAAAACTAGCATTTTTGGATGTAAATGTAGTTAAAGATGGAAACGCCCTTAAAACAGAAATTTTTAGAAAGAAAACACACACAGGTCGATACCTCAATTACAAATCAAACCACTGTGAATCAGTCAAAGAATCAGTAGCTTATTCTCTTTTCGACAGGGCCAAATCAGTTTGTTGTGAAAAGAAAACTTTAGACGCGGAGCACAATAAAATTTCACAAGAGTTACAAAATAATGGTTATCCTCAAAAAATAATTAGCAGATGCAAAAAGGAAAGGGGGACAAAGCCAAACACTGTTCCAAATGTGGATAAACCAACAGCTTTCATAAGCATCCCATATGTCCCAAAACTGTCGGAAAAAATAAGGCGAGTTGCCAGAAAATATAAGATCTTAACAGCTTTTAAATCGTCAAACACTCTGAGACAGCAACTAACTAAAGTAAAACCGAAAAATGAAGAACAAGCCTCAAAAAACTGTATCTACAGCATCAAATGTGAATGTGAGGGTGAATATATAGGGGAAACTAAAAGGCCGCTAAAAGTTCGTATAAACGAACATAAAAGGAACACAAAAAATGGCGAAACAGTAAAATCTAAATTGGCAAAACACGCCTGGGAAAATGATCATAAATTTAGTTGGGAAGAGGCAAAAATTATACATCATGAGTCTCACTATTATAAAAGAAAGTTTGTTGAAGGGGCATTAATTAAATTACATGAAAATCCAATAAGTCAGAGTAGTATTGATGTCAGGCCACTATGGATTCCCTTAATTAAAAACCATTTCAGTCAAAAATCACCCCGCAAACACACGCCAGTTCCTTGTGTTACAGTTGCTCCTGCGTCTAGAGTCCATCCAATGCGGCTACGACACATGCGTCCGTGATCGCCCTTGGAGGAAACACGGCCACCTGATTGCATGAACAGTTCCCAATGCTCACCTTGGAGGCATGCGGTAATCTCTATGAGAATATCGTACTGGTGCCCGTGTAGCATTCTGGGAGGAATCGTGCAGTTTTTGGTTTCCGTGTCATGTTCCCGTCGACAAAGACGGTGGGTAGCCACAGCTGTGTCGTCACGTGCCCCTGTCGGTAGGTGGGGGTAACGGCTCTCCCCCCTCCACTGCCGCTAGCCACTAGTCTAGTGTGCGATTTGGTTGTGGATGGACGTGAGCCCGTTTCCCGTGTTTGCCCGTCAGCTTGGAGGCCACGATGCAGAACAGGTAATGTATTGTCAGTTTTTCATTTGTTCGTATATATAAATGTTGTGTTAGTGTATTGTATTCGATTTTTTGTATATATATTTGTTATCTTTCTGTTAGTCAAATTAAATTGTAAAGAAAAATATTTAAAAAAATGTAGGTTAGTTAGGTGTGATATAAATTTTGTGTTAGTGTATTGTATTTGATTTTTTGTTATCTTTGTGTTAGTGTAAATTAGAATGTAAAAGAAAAATCAAAAAAAAATCCAAAAAAATGTAGGTTAGTTAGGTGTAAGAGTTTGATATTTAGATGTAAGTAGGGTTCACTTGATAACGGGAGGAGTTTCCTTACCTCCCGAAACGTAGTGTAGTTTTAAACACTAGAAGCGATAGGTAAAGTCCAAATAAATCAAAAAATAAATTCAAATCCATCGCTATTATGAGTTTCAAAAATACAGTTAATAATGTAGTGCTTCAGCTGATTGCGGAAAAGGTGCCTCAACACACCATACTACGTTGTAGGGGTCAAACAATGTTTTGAATACGTTTCTCCCTCCCCAAGTGTCAGGGCTCCGTTCCACTGATGGCCTCAAAAGTGGCCATTTTATGCTGATGATGATGAGACAATGTCTAAAAGGCTCAAAAACTGCTCTTCAAATTTGATCATGGGCCATACGACGTTGTTAGTACGTGAATACGTTTTTCCAACCTCAGGAATTCGCTCCAGTTTAATTAAAAGGTTGCTGTGTCATGGTGAAAATATTGTTATTGGAGTGACGAAAGGCGCTCGGTCTTAATTGACCTTATACCCAATCAAAATTACAAGTTAAATTGACCCTTGTTAATTTTAAATTAATAAGACCTGTTTTCAAATGTAAAGATGCAATAAGCGTATTGTGATTTTAAAATAAAACTGGTTGTTTAATCCAAGGACAATATTGAGGCGAACAAACGTTCATACAATTCTAACATAATGCAATGACAATTTTGTTGTTCTTTAGGTTTATAAGTGAAAACTGTTTATTCCAGGGTGGTGACCAGTTATCCGACAAACTATGTGACAAGTGTAGACTCAGGTTCAACAGCGGAGATCTCTACGAGACGCCGATGTACGCAAACCTGTGAGTCAGTACATCGAGTTGAACTGCATATTGTAGATGTTAGATGTTAGACTTAAGGGCATCAGGAAGTTCCAGCATTACCTGGCAAGGCATGTCTTTCTTTAGGATATTTTTCAGCAATCGGAAGGTATTAGGAAAGGTACGTCCAGAGTAGCGAGTGACCCTAAAAGGGGGAGAACCACTTCTTGACCTATCCAAATCTCGGGTTCAAAGGTGGGTAACGCCAGGTGCCTAGGCCTAACCGTATGACATCTTGGGCTCACCAAGAAAGAGCCTTCCCACCTAGGGAGACCTACAACTCATCTGGCTTCCAGAATCCATTCGAGTTTCCTTCCCTAAGTTCACCCACTAGCCTTATTAGGCTTCAAGAATTTTTTTGGGGGGAGCACTTCTTCCTAAAAACCCTTAGATGACTAAAGGACTGGCAAGGAAGATCCATTACTCCTTCAAAGGTCCAGACTTGTCTGGGAATTCAAGGTCAGTGAGACTCAGACTTTAAGAAGCCTGGAGAAAACAAGGAAATATCAAGGTGAAAGGGAAGCTGGTCAAACTTGACAGACAAGATGTCTTCTCAATCGTATAAAAACTTAATTTTGTTGTATCCAATGTCTACCTAAAATCCAGTATCGTCTGGTGACAGCAACTGTTGTTAACTAACTATAGTCGGTGAACACACACACAGAACTGATTTAATGAACTGCAACTCCTGTAAGTGTTCATGTATGTTTGATTATGCCAATGTAAGGAATCATGAATGACAGCACCGTCATTGTCTTTTCTCTGGATGTTCCTGCCTAGAAGTAGGCTAAAGTGTGTAGGAGGAGGAGAGGTGTTTTGTGTAAAATTTATTTTAACGGTCATCACTATTCATGGATCTCTTTACTGCTTTTACACATTTTGTTCATGCTTTAGTACTACTCACGTAACTTCGTATCTTTAAAACTTATAATTATATTAATTTTTTAGCTATTTTAAATCATATTGGTTGATTAAAGAAAAAACAGCTACTCTTAGTTTATAACGACATCATTTGGTTACAACTTAGTTTTAATTATCATCAGATTTAAAGTAGTTGTCTTCTATTGCTTCAGTGCGCTTTAATTTACCACCATAAAGTTTTAAATATGTACAAATGAAAGAGGGAAAGATAATTAATAAAAGAGCATAATCTTACTAAATAGTTATTTCTAATGGCTAGTTTGTTTTGACAATCAGAGCGAAATATTAACCTGTTTACTAAAACAGATATCACGTCACTACTGTTTAAAGGCAGAACCCATTTCATCTACCCTGATGCTTAATTTACACCAATTTTATTCAATTTTTGTTTTGCCTGTAAGTAAAAAACTGTACAATAACCGTTTAAGGGTTGAGTTACAACAGAGTAATATCCATCCTCGGAATCCATAAGGACTAGTAATGAAATTATCCAAGTGCAGAGAACAATGATGAAAGTTTTGTCGGAGAGCACCTGGAAGTGGAAGCGCGTGGTGTGCCCCAGGGAACCACTCCATTACTGTTTATGTTCCATGACGTTGTACATTCTCTTTGTAACGGCCGAGCATTTGAATACTCTCTCTCTGACATTTGAGCGAGCCGGCCGTGTTCTTTTATAATTTTATGCAAAAGGTAGATTCGGATTTTTACCGCTGTGCGTAAGGGCTACCTAGGGATTTATTTTTGATACTTTGTCGCATTACGGATGCAAATTGTACGAGGTACGGGACAATGGTATTGTATTCTGTAAAATAATATTGTTTGGAAACTTAATTGTGGGTAGGTAAGATAAACGGTGTTTTAGCAGTTTCAGCAAGTAAAAAATAACCAGAATACGACTAAATTTAAATTGAATATTATTCTCTGTGTATGATTGAACTTAGATAACCAAGTTATAGTTTTAAATCAAGATATTTATTTGCCATTAAATACAATACAGCGTAAAACAACATTTAAGTACAATAGGTTTTGCCATGGGATATATACATTAAAATAGATGCATTAAATATTACAAATCTAAGCTAAGTCTGTAATAAATTCTACAAATTTCTAAATCGAATGGAAACTTAACAATTTAAGTTGAATTTCATGTCTATACAGGAATTTGATTGCCATAAACATACTATCGTAACACTAAGACTCTGGCATATATATCAGCTCTTTAAGCAACACAACAACTGAAAAGCTATTATACTTCACCTCTCTAATTCTCACTCTAAATCTCTCGTTTCCCCGTAGGAGGACTCTCTCAGCGCTCCGACACCCTGACGGCGCATCCAACCCTAACCTCAAGGGGGTGGGGGAGAGAGAGAAGGAGGGGGAGGGGGAGAAGGAGAACCTGACGCCCAGGAGCAAGGAGGAGGACAGTGACGAGGATCCGGCCGTGCCTCCGCCCCTACACTCCACGCTGCTGACCCTAACCAGAGATACGTTAGTAGATAAAGAACCTATTGAAATACATATTTAAGAAAATAAAACTGAAGGTTGTAGGATGTAAAATAATTTATTGATTTTTTCAGACATTTCAACACTCTAAAAACAAACTTTTGTATACATGTTTGATCTGCCTTTTAGATTTTCCTTTTGAGGATTTAAAAAACATCCATTTTCAGGGCTCCGCCCCTAAGGCTTTCAAAGTTTCAACGCTAATATTGTAATGCTATTTTATTTATTTAGTTAGTCAGCTTGATCAGCATGTATAACTTTCTAAACCTCTGGCCATATGCTTGGGAGATTACCGTGTGAAGAACGGGATACCAGCTAGTTTGAACTCTATTTGTAGAAATTAAATTGGAGTTTATTGTCTGTACTAGTTCCCTACATCTACATCTACGAACAGGAGAAGACACCGTGTTTACTTATAGCAATTCGGTTATATTTCAATAAAAGTTAATCAAAATATTGTACTTCAAATTTAGGTACAAAATTGCTAAACATTTCCAAAAACATAATGGGGTTTGTTTACCGTTAGAAATATATCTTTTTGTATGTGTCCAGTGAAATGAAAAAACCATTAACATTTTTAGAGAAAGACACTAAAGCTGTAATTTATCCCAAAGTTGATTACGGTGCACTTTCTGGTTGCAATAGTTTCAAATTCATGAAGAAGAGATTTTTTAAATTGTAAGCACTGACAGTCTAATACTGTGATTACATTTCTCACTGACATGTCTGGTTTTCAGTTTCAGGAGCTCCAAGTGCGGAGTTCTGGGGGTGGGGGGGATGAGTGGAGGGGGAGGGGGCTGCCAGACTCAGTTCTCTGTTCACGACCCCGGAGGCACAGGTGAGGAAAACCTACCCTCAGAGGGGAATATCTAAAAAATGAGGCGGAAATTGAATTTTATTGTGTTTCCTATATTTTAAATTGTTTTAAACACTGTAAAGCTCCATTGAAGCAACAGAACGTTTATAAGATGCAAGACAAACTCTTTTCAAACGCAATATTTAAAAATAATTTCTTTAAATAATATTCATACTTGAAGTTCACCGTTTTTGTAGTTTTAAGTAACTTAAAGTCAATTTTAATAATGTATTGACTAATTACTTATCTACACTATGATATGCCCAAAGACAGAATGAAATAAAATAAAGCATATATTGGTTTTCCCAAAGCCCATACTATACTTTGAAAACAATAACAATAAATTGTTTATATATGCGAAATACCGTAAAACTGGTTGGATTTTGTAACACACTATTATAGTTATACTGTGATATTTTTTATATTTTAAAATTGGGCCATTTTGATTGATATTTAAATCAGATTACTGTACTAAAAATGGTTAGCTTAGTCAAATCTCAGTTTGACTAAATGTATTGTAACTTGGTGTCTAAAGGTATAGTTCTGAAAATTAAATATATTCACGTATTTCGATTTCGTCTACATAGAAAGATCAAACCTTTGTCGATTCAGTCTTAGTTATAATGTTAAGTTGGAAATCCAGATATAAGCAGATCAAACTGTTTGCACACTTGGGAACAAGGATAGAATATATTGCTTAGAGGGTTCTCCTTTATTTACAAGAATACATTCTTTGATTCTATGGACACAGATTTGCTTACAGAACGCACTTTTTTAAAGGGATAAAATGTACTGAAATGCACCTTTATTTACAGGGAAACACATTTTCAGGGTTTTACTCTAGTTTATAAAGGATACTTAGTTACTTTGTATATAGAGATGCACATTTTTACACTGAAATACTTCTTTGTTTACAGCGATACATCTTTTTATACAGAGACATATATTTGTTTAGACATATTCACTTTTACCACGGTCTAATATAAATTGTAGTCTTGAATCTTATACATGAGTAAGTGTGTCACGCGGAGCTCACTTGCTATCCATCCGGACGGCAGCCTAACTAATACAAATACTCTAGCGATCCTGGCCTGATTTCCAGCCACCACTTTGGGTAGAGGAGTTTCTCGACTGAGTTTACTAGGCTGTGCTGTGTGCGAGTAGATATGAGTAGTCGCGCCACCAACCGCTAAAAGCGCTTGTGTAAAACGTATTCAACCTTGCTAACCTTGTAAACCTTTGCTCACAGGGTCGTACTTTAGCTTGCTAAGTTTACACTTTTGCTTTCTGAGATGCTTACTTGTTTACATGGATGCACCTTTTTACAATGCCACACCATTATACAGCCACTAATAGAGATAACCCTTTGCTTTAGGGACTCACCTTTACCAACAGAGACATACCTTTAACAAAATAATCCACACCGTTGTTTTCCTGGACTCACCTTTTCCAATAGAGACACAACTTCGTTTTCACGGATTCACCTTTACCAACAGACACACACCTTTGTTGACAGGCATGCAGTACTGCAAGGCTGATGTGGAGCGGCTGGAGAGAGGATGGTCGGAGTCCCAGCGACTCAGGGACCAGCGGACACCCCTGCTGGCGCCCAACACCCGGTGGCTCTCAGAACGTGAGTACGTGTGATTCAACAGTCACTACCCACTTAAATGCTTTTTTATATTATGTTTATAATTTACCTTTTTGTAAATTCATTTTTGGTAGAAAGTGTTTTTGTTAAAAACAAGTGATAAGCAAACAATTTTAGTTGTGGCGCTCTGTCTTTAAGCCTTTCAACTCATAGTATTTGGTTTGGTGTTCCAATTACAAAACTTTGCTATCATAGGTTATTGTCTTGTGGTCTAGATATTAACAAAAAAAAACAAAATACTGAGCTTCTATTTGACAAAGATTATGAATGATACTCTTTTTATTCAAACCATAAATAGCAACACAACTATATTGTCGAACACAGAAAACATCTAATACTTAAGAAACATTAATCAGTGTCTTTAAAACCGCAATATTTAAATATAGTATTAAAATGGTCTATTAACCCTAAAATCAAATGATAGCCACAATTTAATAACTGATTCCCGACAAGAATAAACCTTTCTCATGTGTAGCTTTTTAATTTCCTGGAATATTTTGGATTAATAATAATTTCGTGGAAAGAATGCGGAACATGAAAATATACTCATGAAATGTAATTAAATGCAAACAAATTCATATTGTATTCGTACTTTGTTATATCCAAAATACCAACTGTATTTTATGTAGAATGTTTTAAGAACAAAATATAAATTTAAATATACTAATTCCAACTTAGTAAATAATCTGTTTGCAGGTAAATAACTGACCTACAAGTTATTTGTACAATATTTTCTATTTTTTACAGATCCAGAGCTACTCCAACACTGGTCAGGCTAAAGGAAGCACCAAACACACACCCCGATTCGCAGAACGATAAATAATGTTTAAATTAAGACTCCATAAATAAATAAGTTGCATCCTTACTTTTACAGAATAACGTCCAGCTGTCAAAAGATAATTAACTTTACAAGGATAGTTAATGCTAAACCTGCCTCAAAAACAAGTGAAAGATTTATAATATAATATTTGTACGAACATATAAACAAAATTACAATATTGTACTAGGTGATAGTTGAATTTTTAGCGGAAACAAGCATATTATTATTATATTGTAAAATAAAAGATTTTGAAGTGCAACTTATCAATGTAAAACTACGTTTTGTATCGATGAAAACCTTTATTACAAGCTGTATGACTTGAAAAATGTCATTTAACATGAAACATGTAATAAATTAGGGTCTTATTTGTAGAGAAAATTAGTACTCATATGCCTAAAGAATGTTAAGCTAATACGGCTCACTAGTTGTCTGTGTGTTTCAAAATTACTCCTTTTTGCAATTTTAATCGTATAAAACTAGTTTTATTACTATCGAGATGTCACCTTTTAAATGTTTAACAACGAAAACTTTTGTATTCAACGACTAAATATTTAGTACACATATTTTCTTACGATAACCTGAGAACTACTTATTTTCTTAACCTTGAAACGTAGTACAACTACCTGTCTAATTAGGATGAAATAGATGTAATAGAAAAGTTTTGTACAAAATAAACTAAGCCTTAGAATGTAGCCATAGAACCCCAAACTCAACTGCTGCGACTGTTGCCTTCACTATATCTGCGACTGCATGTATGTTTCGCCAAGTATATCCAGTGTAACTGTGTTCACATACATATCACCGGGCTTGGACCAACGCTTGCTGACTATCATGCTTCTTGCCTAACATATTCCTGTCTATTTTGTATAATATTTGTTTGATATTCTGTAATAAAATTGTTTACGTTGTAGACTCGAGTTTCATTAAATTCAACCCTTTTTCAATTAATATTATAAATAATTATGCGAGTCTAATGAGTTGAGTAAATGCGATGTATAAGGTAATTGTGGTTAAGAATGTGGTAATCTACTTATGTTATATAGGACGCAAGTTGGAAAGATTAGATCTCCTCCATTGATTAAATTCAGCTTAAAAGCAATTAAAACATTATTTGTCTATTTTCCCAATAAATTATTAGTTAAAATATTAAAAAAATTCCAGGTTTCTTTAAGTTGGCTGACGTTTAGTTTAGAGATCCAAGTTTAAATCTTATTAAGGAAGAAAAAGCATTCATTTTTACTCAGTTACGTAATATTTACAACAAACGAACGAACATCCTTCTTCAATATTCATACAGATCAAGAAGTGAGACTCTAGAAGTGCTGAGACAGAACAGCTTACTGAAATTTTTAGAGTAGTTTTTTTTCCAATGCCAATGGTATTTTTTTAATAGTTCAGAAAAATGGCTTTTAAGGAAAGCGGTCCAAACCCCTCAGATTGTTGCCCTTATATGAGGGTTTCCATCGAGGAGGTAAAGGATCGGGAAGTCTGATGATGCTAAACAATGAAGTATGCGAGACTGTCCAAAAAGTAATGAGTACCTCAAAAAGTAAACACGAAAATATAGAATTAAACCTGGGACCGCATGATCGTGAACTCATTGCCATATCCATTAGACTGCCATAGCGTACCGAACTAAGTAAAAGTTACAATTCATCAAGCAGCAGACGGCTCTGTGATTTTAAAATTTGCCACGGGTAGCGCTCGGTGTGATTTAATACGTTTTACACTAGCAGCGCTCACCTCCAGTGGCGCAGCTTTTTTTAGCTGCTAGTCGTAGTGGTCAAGGCGTCGGACTCCGGAACCATGGCAGCGGCCCTGTCGTGGGTTCGAATCCCAGTCCTGGCATGCAGAATGTATCAGTATGGTACAACTCGTACTGCGTAAATCATGTCAAGATTACTCCTTGCTTTTCTGGATACGTTCCACGCACAGATGCATAGTCTATGTGGTCGGGCAAATTAAGACAAAAAGGGCTGCCACCCACTTAAAAAAAACTACAACAATATACTAATTTTAATTCAAAATAAATTAAGGGTTGGTTTGTTAATTATTTTACAATCCTCATAACCTCGGTAAATTTAAATATTTCTTAATTATTACTTAATTTAAAATAATATTTTTCTTTTATGGATGTCTTAATACATAACGAAACTTTGGGATACATTCATTTCAAAATTTCAATTAATCAAATTTAAACACTAAAAGTTCTGCAATATTACATCATAGAACCCTTTATGGATATTGTGTCTTAGGCCCTTGGGTGTCAGCCTGGTATTATTTGTATTTTTACTTTCTACCCCTTATACATAGTACCATTATAGTACTATATAAGTATTGTTTTCGTAACAATTTTAGAATTTGAGTTGTTAGTGGAAATATTCGTTTTGGTGCTCCCTGAATCCAAAAAAAGTGATTTTTACGTAATGTCTGTGTGTCTATCTATCTGTATGGATGTGTACAGAGCTAGAGCTCTAACCAATGGTCCGATTTATATGAAAATTGGTATGCTACTGATCTACGTTATCTCCAGGTATTTTTTCATTTTTATTTTTTGGAATTTTTGATTTTTAGGGTAATTATCCCCCAAAAACCGCCAAAAAATATGAAAAATCCAAATTTCTCAAAAACGGCTCTAACGATTTTAATTAAACTTTAGTCGTTTATAGCTTTAGTTTTCCAACAAAATGACATCACCCGCGTATCTGTAAAAATTCGGGTTCAGAAAGCACAGGACTTATAACATAAAAAATTCTGTTTTTTGATTTTCATAAAAAACATAAATATAAAAAATATTACTATTTTCCAATAAAAAGAGCTCAACAAGCTATATAATTTAGAATTTTGAATTACTATTCAACAATTTCTGGTTGTGGGGAAAATTTTAATTTTAATTTTTTGGTAAACGCAGTACGTTGTGCAATGTTATTCTTATGGGGAATACAAAAATTACTATTTCTCTCTTATTTATTTATCAATTTCGTTCAAACTTGATATGCTTGTCAAGTTAGCATTGACCAACAGAGGAAATTCAAAATATGTTGCCCCTTAATAACCCTGAGGGGGGGGGAAATAGGGGGCATTTCCCCTCCTAAAACCACGTGTGTAGCAAAGGATTCTGTTGTGCCTCCTAAACAGGGATTTGGGTGGATATTTTTTAAAACAACTTGTTTACAATATGTTATGTACATTCGACCGTGCTTTGTATTCTATATTTAGTAAATAAAAAGTAATTTACTCATTAAAGTTGGGATAAAAGGGAGAAAGTATGTGTCAGTTTCCTGATACCGTTTATTCATAAAAGATTATTGCTTTTTAAATGTTGTAATATTTTTGTGTAGAAAAAATAAAACTTATTTATTTATTTAGAAGCATATTCCCGTTAAAATAACCTTTTTTATATTACAACAGCTTAGTGGTAAGGATCTTACTTGTAATGGTAGAATATTGTCTTATTTAAGACTCATCTTACAATAACGCGTGAATGGAGGATCGGCCGTATAATTTAAACCCCGTTTATTCATGGAGTACGTGTCTTAACCGATTAATATCTCAAATCCGCAGTTTTACTCTCCCTTCGTCTAACCCGCGGTGCAAATGTTAGAGGGTTAACTTCGGCAATGTCGCCCTGGAGGTGTTTAATCAAAATTAATGGCCCCGGAGCCCCTGAGCTGCTACAACCCAGCAATGGGGCTGACACTACCCCGTACTCCACCCGTACACTCGTTCAATCAAATAAGAAATTATTAATTCATAATTTTCATAAACGACGTAGATAGAGAAAATGGGAGCATTGTTATGTTTAAATGAGGTAATTGCAAATCTGGGTTCAGGAAAATACCAACCAGGCATATTCACCACACCTACCATCACCTCAAATACACCAGAGGTTAGTTCCTATGAGGTTAGTTAAGATTTGGTTATTAGTGGTTAGTTCAGGCTCACATTTACCATCTAACACCTAGGCCAGTCAGTATAGAAGAGAGAGAACTGTGATCATCACCCACACAACAATATACTTACAGATGATCTTCTTTCTTCAGACTTCCAGCACACTTGACATTTTTACTTTTAATTTTCACAGATGGTTACGGTGGTGAAATGTGGGGGTCACTGTAATATAGTGTGCGAATTATATATACAATCATTTTGGTGTTTTAAGGGCGTTTATACAAATTAAAGCACTTGGGGTTTCTTTTTCTTTGTCTCATTAAATAACAAAATTGCAATCAATTTTAAATGCAAGCAAACTTTATAAAATATTATCTATTTTAATTAAATACCACACAGTGCATAAATAATTATTTTATTCAATCTATTACACACACAATTGAAAAGATTGAAATTGATCACAAATGTCTTAATATTCTTAAATTTCCTGCAAAAGCTTCCTAAACAAGTTTCAGTGTTGTAAAAAAGTAGTTTTTATTTGTATAAAATACATTTTTGTAAACATCCTCCTACTAAATATTGTACATCTGGAAATATATATTTTTTGTTTTGGCGATTTCAGCGTTTAAGGTGACTATATTATTTAACAGCATAGTTTTTGCAAAGACAATTTATACACATTTCAATGGTTTGATTATTAAATTATTTCAATTGTACAATATTATTTTACGTCAATTTCAAAAAATTGTACTCTTAAATATTTTTAAAAGGAGGCAACAACAGCACAATAAAAAACTATAAATAAAACAATTTATACTTCTACAAAGAGATAGAGTGAAGATTATTAAAGTCTCGAGTTTCGATTTTTAACCACTGTGGTTACTCTAACGGACCTATTTCCAACGTTTGCAGTCCCATAACAACATCATTGAAGACACAATTATCTCGGTTCGTTACTCACGGTTGCTGCAGTAACAATGTTTTGTTGTAACCAACTTTCTGGGACAAAAAGTTGTTTTCCTAACTTCACTGAAAACTCCAGGTTTTTCTAATCGCATGTTGTTAAAGAAATTATACGGCAAATAAGAATCTATGAATTAATTTTTATTCGTTTTCAGATTACAGTTAAAAAATATAAACTTTGATATTTTGTTATTATATTTGTCTAGATACCATTTAATTAGTAGCATCATTGATTTATTTTCTTGATATAAACAAATTCAAAACAGTTGAAAACCATTGTGTGAACTAGTTATAATCTATAATATTATAAAATACCCCCGTAGCAGCAAACCTGCGTACTTAGCGAATTTCCAATGCATATATATTTATCTTAATACCACATAAAGCTACATACCAATTTTCATCAATATACATTCATAAATAAACAATTAATGACATTTTAATTATTCTCAATAAGAATAACATGGGGCTGAGTGCGCAGGTTTGCTGCTACGGGAGCCTTTGGCAAAAAATTGTTTTTTTTAGCACATATCAATGGTTCATAACCAGATGAAGCCGTATACCAATTTTCGTCAGTATATGTTCATAAATAAGCGAGATATAAAATTTGTATTTTCCTCCATAAGAATAACATTAGACAACGTACTGTGTTTAGCACTTTCAATATCTCGGTAACCAATTGACGTAGAGAAATTATCAAAATACTAAATTGTGTGTTTTTTTAAGCTGAATCCAATGGGAAAAACTAAAATTGGACTATTTCCAAATTTATATGTAAACAATTCAAAAAACCCATTTTTGGGGTACAAAACCCCCCCAAAATACCCCTTTGGGTAGAGCGATCTGGCTGGTTTTCGAACTTAAAGTCATAAATGTTGCTTTACACGTTTATACCAAATTTCATCAAAATCGGATAATTTTTACGAGAGTTATCGTGCTCACGGACACACACATATATATATATATATATATATATATATATATATATATATATATATATACCCCCCGTCGCAGCAAACCTGCGTACTCAGCGAATTTCCAATGCATTGATATGTTTCTCACTAGTACATAAAGCCACTCGCCAAGTTTGACAAAAATACATTCATAAATAAGTGATTTATTACATTTTATTTATTCCCCATAAGAATAACATTAGGACTGAGTACGCAGGTTTGCTGCAACGAGGAAGATAAGAAATGAGTTTTTATGCAATTATCAATGTAACTGAACCAGGTGAAGCTACTTACCATGTTTTATTAATTTATGTTCATAATTAAGGGAGATATAAAACTTTACTTATTCTCCATAAGAATAACATTAGGGCTGAGTATGCAGGTTAGCTGCATGGGGACAATCAACAAAACATTTATTTTTTGTGCAATTATCAATATACCAGTACAACATGAAGCCACATACCAAATTTCATCAATATACATTCATAAATAATCAAGATATCAAATTTTATTTATTCTCCATAAGGATAACATTGGACAACGTACTGTGTTTAGCACTTTGAATATCTCTGCAACGGTTTGACGTAGAATCACAATTTAAACACCAAAATGATTGTTTTGTGGAGCTGAAGTGATTGGTAAAAGAAAATGTGAAGTTTAAAGTAAAATTAACTGAGGAAAAGCCAAAAACCTTTTTCCCATAAGATTAACATGGGAGATTTTATGAGCATGTTTTTTGGATTTTTTCCGCAACCACTTAACCTAGGTTAATAATTCAAAATACCATTTTATTTGTTTTTTTAAGCTCTATAACATGGTCTAAACCTAAATTAAGTGTTTTAAAAATTTTAGGGTAAAAAATGCAAAAAACTGATTTTTGGAAAATTTAAAACCCCCATAAACCCCCCTTCCCATAGTCCGATTTTTCTGGTTTTCGAACTTAAAGTCATAAATGTCAGTTTACACATTTGAGCCAAATTTCATCGAAATCGGACGTTTTTTACTCAAGTTATCGCATTCACGGACACATATATAGATATATATATAGATATATATATATATAGATATATATATACATATATATAAATTTGAACGAATAGTGTTTTGGACATCTGGGGACCTCAAAACAAAAAGTTATCATGGTCTCGGGCTTAAGTCTTACCATGAGACCTACGGTAATAGCTTCTTCCCTATAGGGGAAATTCGCTAAAAGAGGTGGTTTCCGACTTTCTGTCTGTCTGATGTTCCGGGTAAACGCAAAAACTACTGAACTGTCTGAGTTGAAACTTTACACAAAGGTAGATCTTGAACCCATGAAACACATAGGCCTATTCACTTCCTTAAAATCCCCTCGGCCTACGCCTCGTGAACGCCCTAAGTTTCAATGTTTACATTTCAGAAGAAAGTAAACATTCAGAAACTGTAATGCGAACAGCTGAGGACACTTCCATTTGACTGCTTAAAGGCAGAAGCAAGAACAGCTGTTTCAAGCTAACTTACCTTTCTAACCCGTGCTAAGAACGGGTACATTCTACTAGTAATCAATATAAGGTAACATTCAAAACGTAATACTTTTTCTCGAAGGAGCGACTTTTAAATCAAACCTTGGTTAAAAATTAAAACAAAATAACTACAAATTTATGCAATATATAATTATGGCAAAATAAAACAATAATTCTCGTTTACCAGCAAATCGTTCAAAGCAATTTTCTTTCTTTTATGAAAAATGTGTGAAAATGTTATAATTTTCTCATTAATATCATTAACCGTTGACTATCTATCATTAACAAATCTATGTATATAAAAAAGGATGTTGGTTTGTTTGTTTGTATATACATTTGAAGTTTATGGACTCGGACACCGTTGGACCGTTTGCCATGAAACTTGGTATACAAATGTAAGATTTCACGGAGAAGGTTTTTAAGCCATCCATTTCGTCCTAACTTAATTGGGCTCCTCTCAAGAGGCCCAAAGGTTTCCCATATAAACCTTATGGAAAGATATTGTTGTTTACATACAAGCTAATGATATGTTTACTTTAACAGTTGATCTTGGTAATAGTCAAAGGCATGAAAACGTCTGCCGGGTAACAGCTAGTCAATTTATAAGGTGAAACAGTCATACACCACCCCTTTTTCTATTTTGTTTTCTATTTATTTGTTACCTACACTTATAATATACTGTTCTTTATTAATAAGTATATAAAGGCCTACTTATTTCTACCTGAAAGTGTTATTCATCTTTTAAGTTTGAGTTTCGTCTTTATGTATTGCTAATCTGTTTAAGTACTCTGTGGCGTTGGACGCTTCCTAGTCTCTAAAATACCATAAAACAAGATGGCTTCTTCTGCCACAAATGAATACTACGCTGATACAATAAACAAATATACGTATTTATTTCACCAAATTTACTTCTACAATTTTAGAAGTTTTTCATAAAACTTCTCAGGGGACTAACAAATGGGATGATACAAAGGTGGGGGTAATAGAATAACTTGAATTTACGAGACAATTTATATTTACAATAGTATAAAGTGTCCTCGGCTCAGCTTCAGCAGTAAGAATAAAGTATTTCCAATCTCAGGGCGTTAAAAGGAAGGGTTTGTGGTGGCGACTCTCTCTCTTTGTAGGTTGTTCCTAATATAAAACTGATTCTCTATAATTACAATTTTGAGCTGATCCGTCTATGTTCTCTTGATTGTAATATAATTTAATATGATGCTCAACAACTGAATTTAGCTAAGCGTCCCCGAACATATAGGCGGCCATGATTTTAAACAATTTGGACATAAGTTCTGTTCTGAATTCACTGATGTTAAAAATTTACTAAATGAGTTATTTCTTTTAATTTGGACTATATGATTGTCTATTTAACAAATATCTTGGACTGGATCAGTAATTAGAGCTGCTCAATCCACCCTAACTCTGATATATTATAGTCTGTAAACTCAATGTAGGTTTAGATTTGGTTTACCAAGCTGAATACTTCTCTTCGCTGAAAACCTTGCTTCTTGGCCTAATTGAAAAAAGGGATGATCTTAATGGTTTCAGCTCTTCTCCTAATTTAAAAAGATTGAAAATTGAATGTCCAATACACTATTTAAGTGGGAATTTACTCAATTTGAGACACTGCTCACATTTACCATCTAACACCAAGGCCAGTCAGTATAGAAGAGAGAGAACTGTGGTCATCACCCACACAACAATACACTTACAGATGATCTTCTATCTTCAGACTTCCAGCACACTTGACATTTTTACTTCTAATTTTAACTGAGATTACTATATACAATTTTGGCTTGGTAATATTATATTTGATATAAGATTTCGTGAATATTTGTGTTTGAAGTAGTTTACACTATTATTGGACAAGGTTACGAAATATTTTATATGAGATAATTGGTACATATATATTAAATGAATAGGCTTATAAAAAGAAAGTTTTATACACACATGAAAATCATGCATGGGCCTAATTAAGTTCTTATGAAGGCACATTAATTGTTTATATAGGCTTATGTAGGGGTTATACCTAGTTACATATTATTTATATAGGCCTACTTAACTATTGTTTTTAAATGTTTGTCAACATAATTTGTGAACTGTTGCAAAGGAAACAAATTAGATGTGAATATCAAGTAAGCCTTTTTGTTTTACGTGAAATTTATATTCTTACTTTTACTTCTTAAACGTTTGTCATACTTTCAAAATATGAGTTAATACGTTGTTTATAGGAGCATATCTAAAATCTATAAATGAATACTTACTTATAGTTTGTTTGTTTAAGACTGAAAAAAGGCTGTTAAAAACAGACTGTTGAAAACAGACTGTTAAAACACTGTTGACAAAAAGACTGTTAAAAAAAACCGTTGAAAAAAGACTGTTAAAAAAAGGAATGCCAATTCAAACTTTTTATTAATTCTACTTACTTTTTATGTTATTCAAAACGTTCTTTAATGGTTTCTTGTGTTACGCAATAGTTCCAAATGCTAAACACGGGTTTGAATTTTTTCAGCTCATAGCAACTAATGGCGTTATTTTAAACTATATTTACATAACAGTATATATTTTTGAGGAAAAGTAAAATATGGGTGGAGGTAGATAGACGATGGCTAGGGGATGGGAGATTGGGGATGAAAGGTGTGTCGTACTGATCCTGAGGTAAAAGGGGTTCTGTGTTCCTCTCCAATCCATCATTTGGTTGAATTATTCAAAACGTAAATCTGAGTGTTTGTATCAGCATTCCGCTGGTTATCTTGGGGGTAGCCATTGATTCAAGACACCTCTATACTTTACTCGTCTCAGTAAGTAGTGTAATTTGTCAAATGTCGGTATAGAAGTGTACCTTAAAATTGATACACACTGTACGGAACATATGTATTTAGTGACTGATCGATTAATATATTATACTGATGTGATATGGGGTGGTGAAATTTAAAAATGTCTTTAGAATTTATATTTTTAGGGACCAAAACAAATTACAGATGAAATACATTTGGGTTTCTTTAAACTAAAAAAAATCAAGGTGGTAGGTTAAATGGATTGACTGTTACTACTGAAGTACGTACAGAGGAAAACAATTGAATAACAATAGAAACTAGCTGTTCCCGCAGGCTTCACCCCGCAAATAATAATTTATAAAACTATGACAGTTGTGTGTACTACATTCTGTAGTTATCCCGTGGAACTACTACGAATCAGCTGTTTGTATTAAACTAGAAGTAAATGTCCATACGAATAACACATGATTGGAACTTGGGACTCCCCGTGGGGCGGAGCCCTATGGGACTTTCCTAAAACCCTTTCTTAGTGAGCACCTAAGACCCAAGAGGAAGGTATGTTCCAAATTTAATTACAATCCGTTCTGTGATTTTTGAGATTTTGTGATGAGTGAGTGAGTGAGTCAGTGGTATTTGGGTTTTATATACTAAGATTAGGATGCAAATTAAATAATTATTGATATTGATTGGAATTATTTTTAAATAGATCTGTTAGAAATAAAAACAAAAGAAATCTTATGTTGTGCATTTGTGTGAATTCCAATCTCCTTCTTTTTTTAAATAATTAAGTATTGTCAGAGGAAACGGGGAAGACTGTGAGCGGAAAAAGTAAAGTTTCCACTAAAATCGCTTACAACAGGAAACATTCCGTAGATAATTCTTTTTCATAGTAATATCTTTACTGTATTTGATTTCTTTTTTAACTGTCAGCATACCCTTAGGTCGTATGACAAATCATCATGTTTTAATAAATCATGAAATAATGGTTTAATTTCATAGAAATACATTTTATAATTTTATGATCTGAATTGGAGTCTGGCAAAAGTATGCGGTCCACGTTTCTCTCATCTCTAATTCTTAATAACGTAACTTTTGTCTGTGCGAGATAAGCTAAAACGTCATTATGAAAGAGAAAAAATGTATTCAAAACATGTAAACAAAATATGTTTAGAAAAACTAATCAAAGTTGCTAGACACCTAGAACCAGATTGCAAAGTCAGTTTTCAACAATAAAGAGCGGAGAATTTAGACATTTATACTTCACCATAGAAAATTATTGGGCGTTTATTTTTACTGAGGCTTCCATTCCGTAAAATGTGTTTACGGTAAGATGTTTACAGAAACATTTGTTTACGGTAAGATGTTCACAGAAACATTTGTTTACGGTAAGATGTTCACAGAAACATTTGTTAACGATAAGATGTTCACAGAAACGTTTGTTTACGGTAAGATGTTCACAGAAACATTTGTTTACGGTAAGATGTTCACCTAAACTTTTGTTTACGGTAAGATATTCACAGAAACATTTGTTTACGGTAAGATGTTCACAGAAACATTTGTTTACGGTAAGATGTTCACAGAACATTTGTTTACGGTAAGGTGTTCACATACACATATGTTTACGGTAAGATGTTCACAGAAACATTTGTTTACGGTAAGATGTTCACATACACATTTGTTTACGGTAGATCTTCACAGAAACATTTGTTTACGGTAAGATGTTCGCAGAAACATTTGTTTACGGTAAGGTGTTCACATACACATTTGTTTACGGTAAGATGTTCACAGAAACATTTGTTTACGGTAAGATGTTCACATAAACATTTGTTTACGGTAAGATGTTCACAGAAACATTTGTTTACGGTAAGATGTTCACATAAACATTTGTTTACGGTAAGATCTTCACAGAAACATTTGTTTACGGTAAGATGTTCACATACACATTTGTTTACAGTAAGATTTGCACATACACATTTGTTTACGGTAAGATCTTCACAGAAACATTTTTTTACGGTAAGATGTTCGCAGAAACATTTGTTTACGGTAAGGTGTTCATATACACATTTGTTTACGGTAAGATGTGCACAGAAACATTTGTTTACGTAAGATGTTCACAGAAACATTGGTTTACGGTAAGATGTTCACATAAACATTTGTTTACGGTAAGGTGTTCACATAAACATTTACGGTAAGATGTTCACAGAACATTTGTTTACGGTAAGATGTTCACAGAAACACTTGTTTACGGTAAGATGTTCACATAAACATTTGTTTACGGTAAGATGTTTACATAAACATTTGTTTACGGTAAGATGTTCACAGAACATTTGTTTACGGTAAGATGATCACAGAAACACTTGTTTACGGTAAGATGTTCACATAAACATTTGTTTACGGTAAGATGTTCACATAAACATTTGTTTACGGTAAGATGTTCACAGAAACATTTGTTACGGTAAGATGTTCATATAAACATTTGTTTACGGTAAGATGTTCACATAAACATTTGTTTACGGTAAAATGTTCACATAAACATTTGTTTACGGTAAGATGTTCACAGAACATTTGTTTACGGTAAGATGTTCACAGAAACATTTGTTTACGGTAAGATGTTCACATAAACATTTGTTGACGGTAAGATGTTCACATACACTTTTGTTTACGGTAAGATGTTCACAGAACGTTTGTTTACGGTAAGATGTTCACACAAACATTTGTTTACGGTAAGATGTTCACAGAAACATTTGTTTACGTTAAGCCATTTGCATGCAAACAGGTAATACATATTCTCTTCTTTTCGTGCCAAACCTTATTTAATGTTTTTTTCAGGAAAGTTTAACAAGTAAATATAATACCTTTCATAAACAAATGCTACTTCATGAAATAAGTTAAAAATAATAATGTTTTCAATTTGAATTTTTCAGAATGAAATATATTATGAACATTATTATCTCCATCTTCTTAGTTCACAACTGCAGAATTAAACCTATTTGCTAACTTGATTCTTAATTCTACAAACTAAACGAGTTCCACGCAGCATGCTGACATGAGGGAAGTGTATTTCCACATAACAACTTTTACAACTCAAAATCAGTGTAAAAACATACATTGATTCCAATTTTTATTAAAATCTGAAAACAGTGATTTTATGGCTGTTTTGATTCTCCTGGTTTAATTTTCTTGCATTATAATGTTAGGAGAAGGTCCAGACAGGCTTGAAAGTAGGCGCGAGGTAGCTGGGGATAAAATGAATTTAAAAGGGTACTCAGGTATTTTAAATCTATTTATAATTATAGTATCCCTATTAAATAAACTGAAAATTTCAATCAAAATACATATATATATATATATACAATTTTGAACAACCCCCAAAACGTGTTCAGGGGTCACGTTAGGAACTTCTATGGTGGTCCCGGGCTTAAGTTTGACCGTGCGGGTCATGTTAATAGTTCACTTTCCAAAGGAAATTCACAAACAGGATACGTATTGTTACGTTTATCAACCCGGTTCCAGATACTTTGAAATGATGGACTTATTTTGGAATAAAGAACATAAGTTAAAAATGTCTTAGAGTAATATGTAATATAATTTTTATAATATTTAAATATATAACCTAGACTCTTGGAGATAAGGTTTGGTATAAACTATTTTAACCAAATAAATAATTAGTAACACATTTTATCTGGCCAAATTCAGTGGTTAATCATAGAAATCTTGGTTGTTAAAGTTAGAATAAACATTATTTTTTGTTATTTATTCACCAAACTATCAAAACATATTTAACAAAGTGGCAACAAACGAAGAATACTTTGTGCGCTAGCCCTCGTTCAAAGCATTTTAATTAACTACGACGTAATTCTCAACTAAAATAATACTAAAATTAAACTGTGGGCGTTAAGAACTTCTGGTCAATTAAATTTCCCGTGTGGTATTATTTAATTGAGTAAACTCCATTAATAGCAGTGCAGAAGACAAAGCTCCCACCCTATTGTATTGTTTAGCTAATTAGCATTTAGACAAGATCCAGGCAGACTCACTTCCACACCTGAACTCAAATTACTCCAGAAGTTCTTGATAGTTATTATAAATCAACTACATCTTTGTTAATTTGAAATAAATTCATGCACCTAATTTTGAGATCTTTCCCCACCATTTATGTTGGCTTGTCGTATGTCCAAGTAACTTTTTGATGACTATCGTCCGAGATTATGCGATTTAATTAAAACAACTTTACAACACTGCAAAATACATTTACACTCACACTGTTATTAAAAAGAGCGTATTTATAATTACATGGTATAAACATCTAACAATCTAAAATCAGCTTCTAAAAAACCAATGAAAGAATCACTGAGAGCTATCAATTCTCAGTGTATTTTTCTGATATGTAGTTGATCCCGTAATTCTTCAAGCAACAATTATATCAATGCGAATTGTTGATTTCACGGTTGAATTAATGTATTTTAATAAACGGTACACTTTGTAAAAGTTCCTACTCAGAAACAATAATAAAAACTCGAATTGTACCAGGACATTGGTCACATCCGCATCCCCACTCACAATATATCTACTTCTGTATTCATAGAGGATGTTTATTGCTGGCCCTCCAACTTGAAACATTCATTGTTCTTATGAAACTTACTTCGGCCGAAACAGAGATAATATTATGTTTGACCAGTGGTCTTATAGTTAGGGTTACAGCTTGTTTATCTAGTTAATACTATTTATATAAAACTCATATTTCCCACCTGTCTTTCACTCTCCACAGCAATTTCTTTATTCCCCATGGTGACAGCTTATAGACTGTTTCTCAGCTGACGGACCACGTCATTTGTTCACCACAATGTCTCTGAGCTATTCGGTGCGGCAAGGCCTCCAGATTGGATGACTAATTTGCAAAGATTTTTCTCTTATATTGATTTGGTAAATGGCGTGGTTTAAACATGTGTGGATTGTTTTTAGGGCTGAGTTCTCTAATTCTGCCTCTTCATTATAGATTAAGCAGCCGTTAATAGTTCTCCATATTTTGTTGAGATTACTAATTTTTCCAGTTCATCGAGTATCAATATGAGAAAGGGCGGATGAATATGTTATGCAAACAGGTGGCCAGTTTGTAGTATGTGACTCCTAAAAAACCTAGCCTACCCAATCTAAAACACCTTATACAATGTGTTACTCTAGCTTTGGAACTGTATATCACATTACAATCGGCTCGACTTGCTTTAACCTTACGCCCTCAGAGCTTACATTTCATTTCGGCCGACAACAGACTTGGAAATATCTATTCCGCGTCCCGTTATAAGACTAGGTACTAGGTACTAGGTGCTGAGAGTGTCCCGGAGCTGTTACACGCAGTTCCAGTTGCAGTTACCCTTCACATACTGGGTCCGAGACATCACCCCAATAGCCTCCACGTGAGGACTTTCTTAACGTGAGCAGCGAAGAAATTATGCTCCGTGTCGACGGAAACGCATGAAAAGTAAAAATGTAGTCCAGTGAACCTGTTTCACCCATCATAACCAACTGAAAAAAGCCAAGAACCGGCTATTGAATAAATATTGTGAGATAGTAGTTCACCTTGCCGTTCCGCTGTTTCACTGGTGATTGGTCATACAAGATTTGTCTAGAGTCCAACGTCCTGTTTTCAGCCTGCCGGGATTGTTGGTTGGTGTGGAAACGCTCTTTGGACTTTGAAGCATACTTGTCACTCTCACCTTGCCTCTGGCAGTTCGTCTTCCTTTCAGCTACTAGGAGCTTAACAGGGGCGATCCAACGATAACTGGGACGTTAGGGTAAAACTCTGGTAAGAAACTCTGAAGTGTTGTTCGTTGAAACGTGTTGAATTAAACACAGATCCTTGACTTTTATATAAGTTTTAATCAAATTTACTATATCATACTTGTTTTTAATTAAAATCATTATTTATATAAGTAATGCTGTTAAAATAATAAAAAAATTGATATAAAAAAATTAATTTTTTACAATAATTTACTCTTTATGAAATAGTATACGTTAACCTACATAAATTATAACTATGGTTACTTACACAATGTAAACGTTCTTGCAGAATATTATAATTAATTCATCATAACTACGGTTAATCCAAAATATAAGTTACCAGAAAAGCCATTATAAAGTTTTAATGGTGATGGAAGAACAAATACAGTTCATTAATAGTGAATAGTGCAATAAACGGCAATAAAGGGTCGAAATGAACCCGACTGAGATATTAGTCAGTAACTGGTATTGCGTGGTTGTGCTGTGGATGAGCTTGTGATTACTGTCCCAATACACTGTATACGATTTCGCTTATTTATTCAGTTTATTTCTGTAGTAACTAAATAAAGTAATGCTAAAGGAAACGTTTTAATTTGGTAACAATTTGCACTGTTATACCAATTTACTATAGTGAAGCAAAGCTTATTTTATGTAAGAGTCAAATAGGATAAAAACCATTAAAACTCGTTGCCTAGCGATGATTTTTACATTATTAGAATGTATCGAATAATGAGCAAGTAATGTTAACACTTCAGGTCTTACAGAAAATAAAAAAAAGAATTTTAACTTTTATCAGGGAATTTAAAAAAATAAACTTGTATTTGTTATTACCCTTAAAATCAGCTTAAAAACTAAGGAACTTTCACTTGGAAATTTTTGCTCTACCATCAAAATGATGTGGAGGAATTCATGCTGTAAATAAAGTACGGTACTATGATTTCTTTTTAAAATTAAATCAAATTGAATATCTCGCTCATTTATGGTTTGATATTGATAATACTGAAATTAAAACAGTCACAGACTATAAAAAGAAATGGATATTGGGGCATTTGATTCGACTGTCCTAAGCGGTCCTTTAATTGAGATTTTACCAAATTCGATTTTATTTGACTTTAAAAATATAATGTGTGAATTAATGTGTTTTATTTTACGTATTTTTTCGCAAATTGAAAAATATAAAAAATGGAGTCTGACGCATAAAGATAAATCAGGCATTTGTGATGTCATGGTGTTTAACTAATTTCCCAAAAACAGGAGCAGAGCTAGAAGATCTGTCGCACGCTACGCCTTCTGCTAGAACATCTGTCGCACCAGCTACGCCTTCTCCTTTGTATTCATAGGGAAAGTTAAATTGCTAGTAATCCTCCCAGGTGGGCGGATCAGTTATTCTTTTGTTTTACAGCATTTGTACTTGAAATATAATACAGAAGGGGATTTTATTCGTCCCAAAAGTCTCCACACTGTTTGCTCAGTTTTCAGAACACAGCCTATGACGTGTTTCATTCTAGAAAAAATCGTTATTCCAAACCGCCGTGCCAGAGGAATTAAAAACTCCAGCTTACTCAAGTACCATGAAAGCGAAACTGTATGATTAAACCTTAGATCAAGTCTTACATTTAAAGTGTTCAAGTTTTACCTAACCACGCACATACCAAAGTAGTATGGTAACCAATATGACTTGAGTAGTTTTTTGTTTATTGAAATTATCCAAACATGTATGTTTCTGGTAATCGAGGGTAAATATTTGGAATTCATAATATTAATACATATATTTTCTGTGTGTATTTGGCTGACACTTTGAAAATGCTCGACTTCATAATTTACAACTCATATGATTGTCAATTTTGATTATAAAAACTAAATAATAAATACTTATAATATTCATCAAGTATACATGTGAAAGCATGCGAGGTAACTAACTCAGATATACTTGTAATAACATTAGCTCCAAACAAATTTAATGCTAATAAATGTTTTTCTTGGAATCGTTCTAAACGGCTGGTTCCAACTTGAACCTGCCAGTAAAGCAAATGTCGGAGGGTTGACTTCAGCTTGACGCCGAGGAGTGGTTAATCAAAAGCAATGGCCCTCGGGGGGTCGGTGTACTCTCTCTTTAACCACTTATAACTTATCTACGAATATCTCAATTTAATGTTTACCTATAAACCCTCCGTTCATTTCTGAGATAAACTTGTTACTCTAATCCCATACTTTACAAAGTATCATGCAGTTTTACTACATCTTTGTCTTACAAGAGTACAGGTTGTAGGTTACCAATTTAAAGGAGCTGCTATGATTAAATAGGCTCTAACCTACTGTACTACATCCAAACAAAAATATGATTAAAATTATGACTTCATTTTTACGAATGAACTAGTAACCAACCCACTCCGAATATCAGTTGGAAGGAATTATTTAACTGTTAGATAGACTGTGGGAAATAATTGGATAATACATAAATTTTTGAATAATTCTTTAAGTTGCAAGATCCATGATGATAAACGAAATAGGATGAATAAACTTCGTATTACAACACTACATATACACATATATACACATATACACAACATATTTATACATATACCGTACTTACATACAACACGGTAAATATACACTAAAAATGGTACAAGGCCATTAAATTAGTGTATATTTACCATGTTATATGTAAGTACAGTATAAGTGTAAATATACTTTGTAGCGTTGTGATAGATAGTTTATTCATCATATTTAGTATAGCAACACATATCATACTGCTGAAGAAATTATTCAAAAATGAATGTAATAGCCAATTATTTCCCACAGTCTATCTGACATTTAAAAAATTCCTTCCAAATAATAATCGGTGTGGGTTAGTTACTAGTTCATTCGTAAAAACGAAGTTCTAATTTTAATAATATTTTTGTTTGGATGTAGTACTATACAGTAGGTTAGAGCCTATTGAATCAGAGCAGCTCCTTTCAATTGGTAACCTACAACCTGTACTCTTGTAAGACAAAGATGTAGTAAACTTGCATGATACTTTTGTAAAGACTGATTAGAGTAACAAGTTTATCTCAGAAATGAACGGAGGTTTATAGGTAAACATTAAATTGAGATATTCGTAGATAAGTTATAAGTGGTTAAAGAGAGAGTACACCGACCCCCCGAGGGCCATTGCTTTTGATTAACCACTCCTGGGCGTCAAGCTGAAGTCAACCCTCCGACATTTGCTTTACTGGCAGGTTCAAGTTGGAACCAGCCGTTTAGAACGATTCCAAGAAAAAACAACTATAAGTATGTGTTTGTAGTGATTGGTATTACATATATATTAGAGTTCATTGGTATTACTAAGCCAATTTGCCGGCAAGTTTTCAATGAATAGTTTTTGTTGGTATTAGTATTAAGTTGTATTATTTTTAAGCAAATCCGTTACAGAATATTCCTAAATTATTATTGTACCATCGGTATTAGCAGTACTAACAAGACAGTTATCAAGTAGTAATAGTGTAATAGTTATTTCTAGGAAAAATATTAAACTTCTTAAATTAAAGCTAATGACATCTGAATAAACTTTGTTGGCTATTCACAGTAAATAAAGGGAGAATGCAATAAATAGCAATAACGGGTCAAAATGAACCAGACATCTAGTTATTAGTCCGATATCAATGTTGGGGCAATATTTGTCTGCGCTATACAGCTGGAATGTCATACAACGTAACTGATGCATTTTAAACACAGTAATTTCAATATAGTTGTAAAGTGTTTTAAAACAATTAGAAAATCCAATCGAACACTAAGAAAAATCTTTAGCTAGGTAGGAGCAAATACATCTGTTTTAGAGGTTGATGGATTATTAATGAATATTTATTCCTCAATATCTGCACACCTTTTTAGGTTACTGTGGAGAATATCTTAAATACCATTATACTTGACCACGACCGCTTATGTCAGAGAGCTATATTATTTGGTTGTAATTAAATCTTAATGTTATAAAATTCAATAGTTTAAAAATACTAGAATTGTTCACCAATAATACAACATTTCTTTTATGAATACAGTAACTACATATCTACGAGTCAATTTGTGTGCTCTAATGCTTTAATCGGACCTTTCAATAAAATCAAACCCTAGTATCATAAGTGGGAAATTCTCAGTTTGACAACGGTAAATCAAATTGGTCCGAGAGCAAAGAACTTAGAGAAGGAAAGTTAAACCAGTTGGACACTGTAGACTGTTCTGAACTGACGTAAGTGCTTAAGGGCTCAGTGTTACGTCAACACATAAGTCCTCGTGGGTTGGCGTCATAAAACATTTGTTTTGCATCTGGTTACTTCCCTGTTTAGTGTAATACCACTTTTAATTGTGTTTAAATAAGATTGAAATACATGGTCAAATATATTTTGAAGTTGTAATTTTGTATAGTGTCAACAAAAACACATCACTCTAAATAAATTATTAAAACATTATTTAAATATTTTATTTAAAACACTACATTTATCAAACAATGCTGAATAGGCAGGTCGGCTAGCTTCATTACACGTTTGTTACACCACTTGATCGGGGCCGATATACTTTATGGGATAATGCATGGGGACAGACAATGATCAAAGCAACCCCATGAAACTATCTCGTCTCATTGAGTTCTGTCCCAGGTTGTTTGTTAGACACAGCTAATGGGGCACTAGTTTGCTTTATGCACGGTTGGGATCCAAATTTCACCCTTAAAGGGAATGTTTATATTTGTTTACAATTTACCTCAAATTAAATAATTCTCATCATATTATTACCAAATGTGTATAAAGGTGCAGCCTAAACATAGTCAAATATTATGATTAAATAATAGTGCTTGATTCTCATAACAACTAGCTAATAACTTAAATATCTAATAGTTTATAACTAATAGAATATTGACATATCGAAAAATGTAATACTGAGAGTGTAATTTAAGGTTGCAAAAAATGCCTGAACAACTGTAAATGTTATATTAACATAAAATGTTGCATATTTCTTATACATAATCTTTAGTTAAAACATAATCTGTAGTACATATTATGTACTTGGCATTTAACGAAATACTTAAGTGTTATTCAAAATCATTTTGGTTCTAACTAAATGAGTGAAGTTCATGCTTTTCCACTTGGTACCAAGGTGACATAGGTAATGTATAGAATGTCTGAATATCATACTTTGCCGATTAAATTTCGAGGAGCAAATATCCCTCCACTGTCAGATATACTACGTGGAAAATCTCCAATGATTTTGTAAATTGCCACGTAGGATTTAGAAATAATGAATGAGAAAATAGCATTGAAAAGTATTACCGTGCGCTCTTCTGTTCTAAATGGTCTTAGAGTGTAACCTTTAGTGGTTACAAATTAACTATTCTGTTAGTTCTGAAGAGGTTTGTGATGAGGCCATACTAAAGACAAATTTCACATAGTAAAACTAAATTCATAACATATTACATAATACACATCTATGTGGTAAACCGACGTAAACAATTATTATAGAAACCTAACTAACTAGAGACAGTATCGCAATCAAATCCAAACGATTTATGTAAACCATAAACATAATGTAGGTAACTGATAAGCAGCCATAAAGGTAATAGATAACAACACAAAACAAATTGGCCTTCTTCCGGTATAAGTAATTCAGCAATACAAAATACTTTTGTTCATAATATGTAATTTTATTTTTGTAGTTACACTATTTTAATAACCATGTATAAAGTGTTGTGCAGTTTAATAAAACTAATATTCCTCTTAAATGTGAAGTATACGATATGCAGTATTGAACCCTACTTTCCAAAGTCTGAAAGCTTTTAAACTTCCTGCAACGCAAAGGTTTCTGAAACATGTTCAGAGCTGACGGAGATTGATGGGTTTCTGACATGTGAGGCACTTACTCGGTCATAAGCTGGAGTTTTGTGGTATAAAACTTTAAGTGGATTCGGTTCCACTGCTGAGATGTTCTCGGGAGGATAAAACAGACTTGCCACTTTCGTAAGACACTTTCTACACATAACCTGTTAACATGCGCGCTCCTCGTTCGGTCTATACAATTTAGTTTAGTGATAACCGAAACAAGCAAATTAAATTTAGTTGTTCGGGAACCTGAAGATGGAACCTGAAGATTACATTGTAATCGGATGGCCTCGTTCAAATTAAAATTGAATATATTGATTGCCGTATTTTTTATTTTTAAGTTTTAAACCAATAAGAAGAGCTATGAAAAATGAATGGAAGAAAATTAGAGTTAGATGAGCCTTGTCGGTAAATTATATAATAATAATTTACTCAGCCTTGTCGGAGTAGTGGACAAGGCGACGGAATTCGGAACCATGGCAGCGGCCCTGCTTTCAAATCCTAGTCATATTGATCACCCCCATCAAACCCTAGACATCGATTCAAAAGCAATGGCCCAAAAAGGTAATAGATAACAACACAAAACAAATTAACCTTCTTCCGGTATAAGTAATTCATCAATAAAAAATACTTTTGTTCATAATATGTAATTTTATTTTTGTAGTTACACTATTTTAGTAACCATGTATAAAGTGTTGTGCAGTTTAATAAAACTAATATTCCTCTTAAATGTGTAGTATACGATATGCAGAATACTACACATCATTTATGGCCTTATATTGATGAATATATATGCATCGGAAATTCGTTGAGTACGCAGGTTTTCTGCTACGGGGGTATTTAAAGTATATTGTACATTAGAACTTAAATTGTTAAATTACTTAATTTAAAAAAATCTTTAATAATCTTTTTCTTCAGTCTTTAATTTTTCAAGGTGACAATCAAATAGATCTAAACTTGTAGAAATTTCATTTCTAATCCTATGTTCAAACTAGTATAATAAGAGTAGTATAATATTAAAAATTTGTTCCATAAAAATGTTTTGTAAAGGATATAAATTTCTGGAATTTCTTGATTTGATATTTTTTCTAGGAAGTTTTCTAACCAATATTCAGTTGTGGAACATGTTACGCGGTGTATCACAACGGTATCAAACACGTTCATGTCGGGGTTAGTGTGTTGTGACCAGACATTGCTGATGTTGCTACGCGGGTCAGTCTCTTTAGTTCAAACAAGCGCTTGAGTTTGGAATATCTATATATTTGTAAGCCGGAGTAAAATAATAACCTAACACTAATGTTATGTCATTACTCTCTGACTTTATATTGATTTCAATATGAACGAGTGTGGCAGCGCCTTCACAACTCTCTGTGGAAACTTCTCAAATTGATTTCATTGCCTATACCTACAGGAAATGTTAAGTCGTTGTATTATTGCGTGAAGGCTTGACCTCAGTATTCCATATCCAAATCTTCAATTAGGTGGAATTTAACGATCTTCTGTAAACTTTGAAGCTGTCGTTGTGACCAGATCGGTCACATCAACCTCGATGATGATATTGCCATTATTAGCTGGTTATCATTATTATTATCATTGTTAACAGCTCCTCTACTCGGCTTGTGTCACAGTCGGTGGTAGACGTCACCTGATCATCTGATCCGATGTAAATGTCCACATAAGATTAATAATTGGACTTTGAAGGCCTATTGAGCAGAGAGCTAAAGAAGTTCCGAAACTGTAGTCTATTAGTTTTTTCTCCGAAATTTCCGCTCAATTGATCTGATCCAGTGTGTCGGGCTGATGCAATCTAATCAGCATATATACTCAGCTCAGTTAATTTTTTACTATAAAGTACGTTTTAAAGCCTTGCCCCCACTGAGAAAACATGTTTATTGAGAATAAAACGGAAACAGATTGTTAAAAGTTTGTACAGTTTTGTTTTACCAACAAAATAATCGGGTTCTGAGAAACAATCCCGTTCTTGAATAAATCATCGAAAAATTATTTCCACACATCACAATGTCTGTTAAATACTAAAAAAACTGTTTGAGCAAACATTGTTGTCAAACATTTGCTTAGAGTGGGCAAGGCTTAATGTCTATCATTTATTTTCTAAAACCACGCAAAATGATTATTGAAGATTGACGTTTTGCAAGACAATTTTGTAACATTTGTTCTCCTCTGTAGCGGGCAGAATGATTTGGATGTTGGTCGAACCAAACTGTTCGATATAACGCTGATTTGTAAGTGTTCACTATATATTATAGTTGCCGGTCTTTCGTTTACTTGTTATGTGTAAAGAACGGCGGAGCGGCGTGCGGCACTGGGAGCCGTAAGCAGTATACAGACTGCGCCGGCGCGTGGCGGACTGCAAACCGCAGCACTGCTGGTGGAGGGGGAGGGGGAGCGCGGTGACCTTGCGGCCGACCTTCCCCCCCTACCACCCTGGCGCTAGGACCAGCGCGGCGCTACCGCTATCTTATCGCCTCATTCATTCTATTTCCTGGAACACCTTCCCCCTGCCACCCTGGCGCCTTAGCTGGTATTATCTCTATTTTATCGCTCCATTCATTCTAATTTCCCGGAATTTACAGACTTAACAATTCTCTGTACTTTAATTCTTTCAGTTTGGGTTAAATTAAATGTTTCCCTGTATTCTATCTATAATAATTAGTGATTTTTTTTGGAAAGTGAACTACTAGCATGGCCCGCACAGTGAAACTTAAGCCCGGGACTACCATAGAAGTTCCTAACGTGACCCCCTGAACACGTTTTGGGGGGGTCGTTCAAAATTTTATATGTATGTGTGAATCAAATTTTATACTTATATATGTATATATGTATATATATATATATATATGTGCTTGCACTCAAGCGGTAGCATTTTTTGTCCGATTTACTTCAAATTTGGTAGGGACGTTCCTTTCTGTAATCAGTTGGACAAGTTCGTTGGGCAAAACAATCGGAAAACTCTAAACCCCTTTTTTGGGGATCAATCTTTCAAATTTTGAGTATTTGGGCCCAAAAAGGGTCAGAAAAGCCCCGTATGTAAAATTAATGCATATAAAAAGATGGGAATTAGTGAGATGAAAGTTTTAAGCTCTTTCTCGTCATTCTAGCATACATATTTACCGAGTTATTAAAGAAAATGTGGTTCGACTAAACACAGTACGTTGTCTTATGGGGGTTTTACACTAGAAAAGCCTGTTATTCCTTTGTTAGAGTACTTTTATTATCCCCAGCAACCTCACGCCTACTTTCAAGCCTGTCTGGATCTTCTCCTAAAATTATAATGCGCAAAATTGTATTCCCAGCTTTGCAGGTAAATGAAACCAGGAGCATCAGAACAGCCAAAAAATCACTGTTTTCAGATTGTAATAAAAATTGGAATAAATGTATGTTTTTCCACTTATTTTGAGTTTTAATAGTTGTTATGTGGAAATTCACTTCCCTCACGTCCGTCAGCGTGCTGCGTGCAAACTCGTTTTTAAATCATACGCTCTATTCTTCGTTACATTAATTGTTGGTGATGGTGAGTTTATGTTATTTAAGTAAGTGCGGCCTTTTCCATCACACTGATTAATAAAAACAAGTGTCTCAACATCTCGCGGACTGCTATCTGATCCAGTCTTCAGGTGAGAAAAATATCTAATACATTACACAACAAAATAGTATCACAACCCAGGCAAAGCTGGTAAACCAAAGTCTTTTAGCGAATTTCCCCTATAGGGAAGAAGCTATTACCGTAGTCGGCATGGTAAGACCTAGGCCCGGGACCATGATAACTTTTCGTTTGGAGGTCCCCAGACCCTAAAAACACCATTCGTATTCGAAACTGTATATGTGTGTGTGTGTGTGTGTGTGTGTGTGTGTGTGTGTGTGTCCGTGGGTGCGATAACTCTCGTAAAAAAGGTCCGATTTTGATGAAATTTGGTACAAACGTGTAAAGCAACATTTATGGCTTTAAGTTCGAAAATCAGACATATCGACTCATCCAAAGTAGTATTTTGGAGGGGTTTTGCACCACTAAAATGAGTTTTTACATGCAGTATTTTAAAAAGTAACATTTTAGTTTCCAGCATTTGATTCAGCTTTAAAAAACACACAATTTGGTTTTTTGATCATTTCTCTACGTCAATTGGTTACAGAGATATTGAAAGTGCTAAACTCAGTACGTTGTCCAATGTTATTCTTATGGAGAATAAGACTAATTTTATATCTCGCTTATTTATTAATGTATACTAACGAAACTTAATATTAGGCTTCATCTAGTTGTGGTCTATTGTTATTTGCACAACAAACTCAATTTTTACCCGATGATTCCGGTAGCAGCAAACCTGCATACTCAGCCCCCATGTTATTGTTATGGAGAATAAGTAAAATGTAATGTCTCCCTTAACTATGAACATAAATTAATAAAACTTAGTAAGTGGCTTCACCTTGTTGAGTTATGTTAAAAATTGCATAAAAACCCATTTTTGTATTCCTTGTTGCAACAAACCTGCGTACTCATCCCCCATGATATTCTTATGGAGAATAAATAAAATGTTATATATCGCTTATTTGTTAATATTTTTTATGGAACTTGGTATACGGCTTTATGTGGTATTAAAACATATATTATGTATTGGAAATTCGCTGAGTACGCATGTTTGCTGCGACGGGGGTATTTCTTTAAATATAAACAATTCTTCCCATCCATTCATTTCATTTCCTTTTTTACAATTCTTGAGGATGCTGAGGTTTTCTTGTATTTTCCCTATGGTGTGGCCATTCTAAAAAATGTTTCGCTACGTTTGATCTTTCCGGTTTCCTGTTCTTCCAAGCTGATATATGGTTCTTAAATCTTTTAATACAATTAACAGTTTGACCAATATAAAAGTGATCACAGTTGTTACAATTAATTTTGTAAACGCCGGGCATGTCGAATTTGTTACAATCTTCTATCTTGGGATTTAGTATTTTGTTCATGTTGTTTTGCGTTCTGTAGGCTATATCAACTCCATATTTCTTGAATCGATTTGCGACCTTTTGTATCTTAGTTCCTGTGTAAGTTTCATCAATATACATACATAAATAATCGAGGGATCAAATCTCATTTATTTTCCATAAGGATAACATTGGACAACGTACTGGGTTTAGCACTTTGAATATCTCTGAAACGGTTGGACGTATAATCACAATTTAAACACCAAAATGATTGTTTTGTAGAGCTGAATTGATTTGTAAAAGCAAATGTGAAGTTTACAGTAAAATTAACTGAGAAAAAGCTAAAGATTTTTCCCCATAAGATTAACATGGGAGATTTTATGAACGCGTTTTTTGGATTTTTTCCGGAAGTACTTAACCTAGGTTAATGATTCAAAATACTATATAAATTTTTTTTTAAGCTCTATAAAATGGTGAAAACAAAAATTTAGCGTTATAAACATTTTAGGGTGAGAAATGCAAGAAACTGATTTATGGAAAATGTTGAAACCCCATAAAGCCCCTTTCCCGCGGTCCGATTATTCTGGTTTTCGAACTTAAGTCATGAAAGTCATTACACATTTGAGCCAATTTTAATTGAAATCGGACGTTTTTTACCCAAGTTATTGCATTCACGGACACACACACACACACACACACACACACACACACACACACACACACACACACACACACACACACACACACACACACACACACACACACACACACACACACATATATATATATATACATATAAATTTGAACGAATAGTGTTTTTGGCATCTGGGAACCTCAAAATAAATAGTTATCATGGTCTCGGGCTTAAGTCTCACCAAGAGACCTACGGTAATAGTTTCATTGGACCTAACCTGTATTATAAATCTTTTTTACAAATTTTAATAGCACTTATATTAGAGTTAATTATATTGTGGTATAAACGAGTTAAAACGGTGATTTTGAAGTCAATGACTGCAATCGATCCTGTATGTTTGAGCCTATTGCCATCGAAACAGCGCGGCGCGGCGCGGCGGCCAAACTTCTTCCCTACCGTATTGTTCAAGTCATTAGCATTTAGACAAGAACCAGGCTCTTCTATTGTTGCGAGAAATTTAATTAAACAATTATCCACAAGATATTCTTAGACAATGTGGTAGTCAAAGTCAATTTATAATTATTTCAAAAATGTAAAAATCTCAGACCAATTTAATTAGAATAAGATCAGATATTGATTAAAACGAAGCATTAAAAGCTATTAACTAGTAAAATATTAGAATGAAATCAGTAGTACTGACCTGTTGGTTGAATAAAGGATCAGGAACCTAAGTTTCAACTTTTATAACAAGTTTAGACTTTTGTTTCACGAGTACATTAATCATACCTCCTCCTGAGCTTACAAAGGTGTTACACGATACCAGAATTACTAGTACCAAAAGTCACTGATGCGATCAAAAATGGTTTAAAAGTTGTATTTATACTTTCTTTACTTCATCCTCAATCACCGGGTGTACATTTTTATATTGTTTATTTAATTTGCTGTTATTTAGAAGTCACAATACGGTGAAATAAGTTTTCTATAAGGTGCAAACTGCAAATATAAATATTTTGTACTTGCTGAAAAGAGCGGGCTGTTTTATAACCGCTTACAGTGGTTGCTTGAGCACCAAGTAAAAATAAATTAAATCACGAATTTATGGAAACTAATTGTAATACATGCCAAAACCAATACAACATATTTCAGTTATGCATTTCAGTTAATATTTGCAGCAAACATTTTTTAAACTTTGGTTGTAAAAAAATACCCTCTATTCAAAATGTGTTATCGTTGGATTTACGGTTTTACTGATGAAATCCCTTGGCTCAGCGTGTCCAGCTAGTGAAACTCTTGAAACACAAACTAGTTAGAGCTGAGCACTGATGGGACTTTCGGACTTGTGGGTCATTGCAGACAAATATTTGAAAATGTATTATCTCTTATTGTAATATTTGCTATTGTCATAAATACTAGAATCTGCCAGCTGTACATCTTGGAAAGACTTTGTAGAGATTTTATATTTAGTTATTTGTTCCATCTAAGACAAACAGTTATCATCATTACATATAGGATACCGAATCAGAAAAACTCTTGATAAAAACGTTCTTCGAACGTGTTTTCAACTTATATCATTTTCAAGTAGTTTGATTTTAGATAAATTGTTATAAAATTATGTTATTAAAACACCTCGTTCTGGGTCAGATTAATGATATAGGTTTGGTGATGTAAAAAATAAAAAATAAATAAACTGATAAATTCGTGCTCTGGAGGAACGTTTGATATATTTTAATGCAATTAAATACTAAACAAATGCACTTTCAGCATAATTGCTGTAGTAAATTTTATTTTTGTCAATTATCAACAACTTTTTAACTTACATCTTACAATGCTCATTCCTTAAATAAGAGTCGTAAGACGTAGTAAGAGTTGTTACTACTAATTGTATGCTTTACTAAATATTATGTTTAAAGAATATGCATAATAACCACGTATAATAGACGCATATAGGTATCTATCGAATAGCATATTTAACACAACTTACCACCTTGACTCTGCTTTTCACGCCAAGTCATTAACTCGACATGGCTTTATTTTGTTAGGGATGCTATTTGACAATCTGATTGTCCAGGTCAAAATTTGTAAATCAAAATTCAGCAGGATGGTTAAAAAAAATCATATTGCCTATCAAGTTAAAAACTAATGACGGAACTTATCATATGCACTAAAATTAACAAATATTAACTGCAACTCATTATGAACCACTTTTACCATCACTTTACAACCACTTTTTTACTGTAGACTGATTTTTATTGCACTTTTTTAGGTGGAGGACTATCAAAATTAGAACTGAATTCGGTGTGAAATCAGGTGTGAGTTAAAATACCCCCCGTCGCAGCAAACCTGCGTACTCAGCGAATTTCCAATGCATTGATATGTTTCTCACTAGTACATAAAGCCACTCACCAAGTTTGACAAAAATACATTCATAAATAAGTGATTTATTACATTTTATTTATTCCCCATAAGAATAACATTAGGACTGAGTACGCAGGTTTGTGGCAACGAGGAAGATAAGAAATGAGTTTTTATGCAATTATCAATGTAACTGAACCAGGTGAAGCTACTTACCATGTTTTATTAATTTATGTTCATAATTAAGGGATATAGAAAACTTTACTTATTCTCCATAAGAATAACATTAGGGCTGAGTAGGCAGGTTAGCTGCTACGGGGACAATCAACAAAACATTTATTTTTTGTGCAATTATCAATATACCAGTACAACATGAAGCCACATACCAAATTTCATCAATATACATTCATAAATAATCAAGATATCAAATTTTATTTATTCTCCATAAGGATAACATTGGACAACGTACTGTGTTTAGCACTTTGAATATCTCTGCAACGGTTTGACGTAGAATCACAATTTAAACACCAAAATGATTGTTTTGTGGAGCTGAAGTGATTGGTAAAAGAAAATGTGAAGTTTAAAGTAAAATTAACTGAGGAAAAGCCAAAAACCTTTTTCCCATAAGATTAACATGGGAGATTTTATGAGCATGTTTTTTAGATTTTTTCCGCAACCACTTAACCTAGGTTAATAATTCAAAATACCATATTATTTGTTTTTTTAAGCTCTATAACATGGTCTAAACCTAAATTAAGTGTTTTAAAAATTTTAGGGTAAAAAATGCAAAAGACTGATTTTTGGAAAATTTAAAACCCCTATTCCCATAGTCCGATTTTTCTGGTTTTCGAACTTAAAGTCATAAATGTCAGTTTACACATTTGAGCCAAATTTCATCGAAATCGGACGTTTTTTACTCAAGTTATCGCATTCACGGACACATATATATATATATATATATATATATATATATATATATATATATACATATATATAAATTTGAACGAATAGTGTTTTGGACATCTGGGGACCTCAAAACAAAAAGTTATCATGGTCTCGGGCTTAAGTCTTACCATGAGACCTACGGTAATAGCTTCTTCCCTATAGGGGAAATTCGCTAAAACTCATCAAACAGAAAAATGTCAAGATAAAGGATGTATGCTAGAAGGTATTGTACATAACTAAAAACAGTTCATTAAATAAAGCCCTAATAATAACACCAATTATTTCCTGTTTTAACTAATAAGGTTTAATGACATTTATTTTTGAAAGGACATTCCTAATATCATAAAAAATAGAATTGAAAATTCATAGCAAATGAAGCAAGAATGCGATAAAAGGCAATAAAGGGTCGAAATTAAACCAACCCCGGGTAGTTAGTCTGCCATTGGCTGTTGTTGGGCCGTTGTTGCAAATATCTGTTGGCATTGGAATTGTGCATTCAAGTTTCCATATAGTACAAGTACAATCATAGCTTAAAAGCTAATGTTTATAGCTTTGGAAACAAATTTATTCGTCGAACAAAAAAGTAAGTGTTTTAATTTGTTTTCTTTCACATCTGCTACCTTTGTTTCTTAATGTTATTATTATTAATTAAACTTTGAGTACGTAATAAACTTTATCCGATAATTAAAAACATATATAAAATTATTTAAAAGGGTTTATACAAAGAACTAGGGGAACAATTAAATATTCACGCATAGAACTAACTTATAATTGACAGTTGGATGTAGCTGCTACCAATGTATCTCCTAATCGAAAATTATTTCGTAATATAAAATGGCCTTGGACTAGAGGTCCTGTGAATATTGCTCTTTACATTTTGTTTATCAACTTTCTATAAAGTAATAAGGTTGAATCTCTTTTGTAACAGAAATAATTTATATTAAACCTACTTAATGTACATAAACAAATATGTTACGATACAACTAAGACGCGACGCGACGCGGATATTGAATCAGATAAATTAATACTTCCTGTGAGACTCGTAAATACCTAATTTGACAAACAAGTTTGAAATTCGCCGAGGGAAAGCAGGAGGTTTTAATTAAATAAACGCAGCTGTAAACAAGTTAAAGTCTAATAAATTACTGATGAGAACGAGACGAAGATTGGCGAGGCTAAAACTTTGGTGGCACCTGTTGTAGAGACTGTTTAACTTTTATTGCCGGAAGAGATAGCAATACCTGTTCTCAAACATTGTAAACATATCAACTGAAATTGTTTTATTTTTTTTATTCAGTAACTATTTTGAATTTGCTCACGAATACACTATCATTAGTTTCGTTAAAAACGAAACTTAATACAGATTGAAATAACTTTCGTCACCGTTTGCTAATGTGAATAATCAGTTTGTGAATAATAAGTGTATGATAAAATACCCCCCGTCGCAGCAAACCTGCATACTCAGCGAATTTCCAATGAATGAATAACACATTAAGCCTCTTACCAGAATTCATAAGAAATATATTCATAAATAAGCGATATTTAAAATTACTCATTATTCAAATAAGAATAACATTAGGGATGAGTATGCAGGTTTGCTGCAACAAGGAACACAAAATAAAGGGGTTTTCATGCAAATATCAGTATAAATCAACTAAGTGAAGTCACATACCAAGTTTCATCCATGTACATTAATAAATAAGCGATATATAACATTTTTATTACTCTCCTTAAGAATAACATGGGGACCGAGTACCTAGGTTTGCTGCTACGGGAACCATAGGCGAAAAATTGATTTTTTGTACAAACAACAACAAACCACAACCAGATGAAGACCAGATGATACCAAGTTTCGTCAGTTTATGTTCATAAATAACCAAGATATAAAATTTTCTTTTTCTCCATAAGAATAACATTGGACAACGTACTGTGTTTAGCATATTCAATATCTCAGTAACCAATTGACGTAGAGCAATGATTAAAATACCAAATTGTTTTTTTTAAGCTGAATTCAATGGTATAAATTAAAATTGGATTTAAATAAAAATTACACGTGGAAAACCCAAAAAAACCCCCTTCCTTATGATAGTACGATTTGTCTGGTTTTCGAACTCGTTCAAATAAAAAGTACTTTAAATATTTGTACCAAATTTCATTAAGATCGGACCTTTTTTACGAGAGTTATCGTGCTTACGGACACACACACACACACACACACACACACACATATATATATATATATACATATATACAAATTTGAACGAATGGTGTTTTTGGCATCTGGGGACCTCAAAACGAAAAGTTATCATGGTCTCGGGCTTAAGTCTTACCATGAGACCTACGGTAATAGCTTCTTCCCTATATAGGTTATCATCAAACTCATATCGTTACAAAATGGAACAATGAAATGTAATGTACAACACGCCTACACAGTTTCAGGAGTGCACACTTATATATTTAATTGAGATAAGTGCATTATTTAATAGGCTAGCAAACGGTCCGTCTAATGTTATGCAACCTTGTGCAGACAATGTTAATTGGGTAGTCCAGTAGAGTAGTCATTTAATTGTGGTTTGTAGATCTTGTTTATCAATTCAAAAGTATACTGCCTTTTTATAAATAATACACTTTACTTCATTAATACTATTTCAGTACTATTCTAATCTCACTGTTTGTCGATTGTTGGTCTGATTCCAATCTGGTGATACATGAGCTCGGGTACCACATGAACTCGTCTGGAACAAATCAAAACTAAGTAATAATTGGTAATATAATTATTTTATATATTGAAACATCTTTAGTTACATTTAAAATAATTTAAACCTGAAAGTTGAATTTTTTAAAATCTGGCGACAATGTGTCTTTTTGTGCAAAATTATACATGAAATTATTATGAACATTCACAATGTTATTACATATATACATAATTATTTATCTGAAATTATCAAAAATTGATTATACAAAACAACAATAACATATCTGACAGTGAAATTATTTACATATAAATACATGACAATTCATTTAAATATCATAAAACAGATTTGAAACTTATTATGTCAACGAAAATTATTTCATGTTGGGAATCAGCCATCTAATAAGCTAATTTAGTCTAATTGAACATAATGACATTGACAACAGCTGTTTCTTCAGTTCTGCCAACAGGTAAAATGAAATACTTATAACTTATTAATTAAGAATGAAGCAGTTATATGAGCTTAATTATAGATTCGAATTTGATTTGAATTTATCTTACCTTAAAATAAATTCTACTTCTAAAATAATGAAATTTATCATCAAAAATAAGTACAGTAATTAACGCACAAATGCATTTGAGCACAATGCATTTGAGATACTTCATTATTGTTTGAACAGAAAGACAATAGTATATAGGAGGTTGGCAAGACTGCTTGTCAAAGGAAGTCAGCAGAACTTACATCTTCTGAATTTTAATTTTAATTAAATTATTTGACTAATGTATGTCATATTTTAGTATAACGAATTAGTAGTGCAGTGCTTGTTCAGTTGTGTGTTGAGTTGGAATGATGGATAACTGTGAGTACAAACTGATAACTGTGACCTAACCAAACTCTTCTTGTATTGACAACTCTGATAACAGTCGTGAATACACAGTCTAACCGCGTGGGGAACTATTTCCGCAAACGTCACGACCGGAAAGAGTGCAGGCGCTACTGCAGTACGAATTTACCCTGCAGCCACACGCACCACGCGCCGCAGCCGCCAGCCGTCTTTGAATTTTGTTGGCGCCTGCATTCGCCAAGATACCACCCAACTTGCAGAACTTTTAACCGGCTGCATCTTTCGATATTTCAGGCGCGTGGAAATCATCAAAAACATGACTGTTTATGAGTGTTTCTATTGGGTTATTATTTCCTTAATTATTGAACTTATACATTTATATGTTTAGTAAAATACATATTCCTGACTCTGAACTTCATCTGTGTCAGTTGTTCTTTGTTTCTGGTTACTTGTAATTTTATTGTATTTCTTATGTGGTAATAAGGACTTGTGTTTTGCTTGCAATTTCTTGCTATTTATTGAACATGGATACATACATAATTGAATCACCATATAAAAATGAAATTGAGGATCTGATCATTGACTTATCATCGGAGATTAATAACTTGTCATCATTGAACCCTGATGTTAATTTTGATAGTCTTATAAGTAACATCTCTGATTTAATTCAAATGGTGGATGTAATTAAGAAGGAACATGGAATAACCCATGCGTTAGCTAATGATTCGTTTACTGAGATTGCATCTCTCAAATCTAAACTTGAGATTGAAAAAGATCTGAGAACACAAGAAACAAATCGTTCTTTTATTATACAAGATGAAGCGGTTGGTGAGAAACATGCACTATGTAAAAAGATTCAGGGTCTAGAAAATAAGTTAAAAGCAAACGCTACAGTGTACAATAGTTTGTTGACTGAACATAGAAACCTTGAAAATGAACTGAGAAAACTACGGGATGTAAACAAATCTTTTAGTGCTAAGATTAACTCCTTAAATGATGTTAATTGTAGTCTTAAGCATAACATGTATATTTTAAGTAATGACCTTTTAAAGTCTCAAAGTAATATGTCTTGGGGTAGTGATAAATGGGCAGATGATACTGTCCTGAATGGTTATTTTGATTCAATGTCAAAAGATACACCTGGTAGTGATGTTATAATACTGGGTCCGTCTGCTACACAACTGGTTAAGTTTAGTAACCCAATTTCAGTCGTAAATAATCTTAACATAGATCACTTCGAAAAAAGCAAGTTTATACTATGCTGTGTTAGTAATAGTACAGAGCCTGGAAGGGATGATAGTGGCAGTCACTGGAGCTTTCTGTTTTGTGACAGGCAATCAAACATGGCCTATCATTTTGATTCACTTTTGGGTACTAATCTGAAGTCAGCTATTCAAATTGCAGCAAACCTGGGGTTTCCTAGGAGTAATATTTGTGAACCTTCTTGCCATCAGCAGTCAAATTCCTATGAATGTGGTACTGTATTAACGTCCTTGTAAACGCTAAGCATGTGCTTTACTACTACTGTTTAGTTAATAAGGGTATGACTCCTTTATCGCAGTGGTTAAATGAAAACTGTGTTGCTAGTTCTCCTCCAAAAGCTGCATGTCCTCCTCAAAAATGAATTACTACTCCTGATAAACTAAAACGAGTTTGCACGCAGCACGCTGACGTGAGGGAAGTGAATTTCCACATAAAAACATTTAAAACTCAAAATCAGTGTAAAAACCTACATTTATCCAATTTTTATTGAAATCTGAAAACATTGATTTTTTGGCTGTTCTGATACTCCTGGTTTCATTTACTTGCAAAGCTGGGAATACAATTTTGCGCATTATAAGGTTAGGAGAAGGTCCAGACAGGCTTGAAAGTAGGCGTGAGGTTGCTGGGGATAATAAAAGTACTCTAACAAAGGAATAACAGGCTTGTGTAAAACCCCCATAAGACAACGTACTGTGTTTAGTCGAAACACATTTTCTTTAATAACTCGGTAAATATTTATGCTAGAATGACGAGAGAGGGCTTAAAAGTTTTGCCTCACTAATTCCTATCTTTTTACATGCATTAATTTTACATCTGGGGCTTTTCTGACCCTTTTTGGGCCCAACAACTCTAAATTTGAAAGTTTAGTCCCCCAAAAATGGGTTTAGAGTTTTCCGATTGTTTTGCCCAACGAACTTGTCCAATAGATTATAGAAAGAAACGTTCCTACCGAATTTGAAGTAAATCGGACAAAAAATGCGACCGCTAGAGTGCATACACACACACACACATATATATATATATATATATATATATATATATATATATAAAATTTTGAACGACCCCCCAAAACGTGTTCAGGGGGTCACGTTAGGAACTTCTATGGTGGTCCCGGGCTTAAGTTTCACCGTGCGGGTCATGCTAATAGTTCACTTTCCAAAGGAAATTCACTAAAAATGTAGTGGTGATAGCTGGACTGTAGTAAAAAATAAATCACGAGATGTAAGTCTGATTGCACCAGCTCCTGTTGCAACTAGTAATAAATTTCAAGTTCTTGAGCCAAACCATGATTCAGTTAATGTTGTTGAAAGACCTGAAAACGTTAGTAAGGTTGCTTTTGATTCTACTGATTATAGTGATGAGACTACGGTAGTTTAGCTGATCATGACAATTTGATTGAGAATAGGAGGCGCAGTAATAGTTCTCAATGTAAAAAACCTGAAAGGATCGACACAAGCAGTGTCACTAGAGAAAGCAATTTAAAGAAAGAAGCTGTAATTAGTTTTACGGTCAGTGACAAATCTTCTGTAAAAATGAATAGCGACAAGAATGTGATTGTAAGGAAACATAAAGTGAGACTCCTGTCTTGACAGTCATGGTCGGCATTTGTCCGAATTGATGATCCGAAAGTGTCCAGACAGATTTGATGTATTGAGTGTGGTCAAACCTAATGCCAAACTAAACCAGGTTGTTAGCAATATAGATTCTATTGTTCAGGACATGGGCTCTGATGATGTATTAATTGTGTTTGGGGGCACAAATGATGTAAACTCTGAACAATGTAATATTCATTTACTTTCACAGGTAAATGATTTGCTTAAAAACGTAACCAAGACAAGACTCATACTGGTTGGCCTTCCCTTCAGGCGAGACCAACCCGAACTCAACAGTAAGATAGCGCTTATAAATGGAGAAATATCACGAGCTGTTTCTCTTGCAGGCCATGCTAGCTTCCTATCACTTGAAACAGTTGGCCATCCTCGTTTTTATACACGGCATGGTTTGCATTTCAGCAATGCTGGGAAGAGGCGGATCGTTGATCTTTTTCTGAGTTTTTTAGTTCCTGCATCTGATTCTGTTACGGAACAACATATTCCTGTTCATATATCTACACCTTGTTATAACACACCTCTGTTTAATGTCAATAATGACTCATTGTACAATAGAACGCATGCAAATAAACATTTTTTAGGAGTAAATCTATGGACAAAGCACATGTATCTCAGAATGAAACCACCGAGAGGGAGAATAAAACAAGAAGGTCCAATCCCAATTCGCTAATAATTGTACATCAAAATGTCCAAGGGGTTATAGCTAAGCTCAGTTTACTTGAAGTTCTTATTGAGCAGGTTTCACCTGGTATCCTTTGCTTGACTGAACATTTCCTAAATGAGTCTGAATTTAATGTGTTTTGTATCCCTGGTTTTACAACAGCCTCTGGTTATTGTCGTGCCGTTATGTCGAAGGTAGGTGCCTGCATTTTGGTTGTGGATGGTTTGGAGTTCCAAAGCGTTGATGTTGGGAAATTTTGTTCTGAGGGTATTTGTGAACGGGCAGCAATAACCTATGTTTTAGAGAGTGTTTCATATTTTTTGCTTGTTGTTTATAGGCCTTCAAGTAGAAATGTTGAGAGCATTGATTTTTTATCGATTCTCTTCAGGAATGTATGGAATTGCATGCGAAACCAAACCAAAGATTTATTATAGTGGGCGACTTCAATATTGATATGTCTGTTTGTGATTCTTCTTCGGAAAAATTGTCTAATTTAATGTTGTCTTTTGGCTTTTATGACACAGTATTATCTTATACCAGGGAGTTCAATGGTTCAAGGTCACTTATTGACAACATGTTTTGCAACATTCCTTCAGATATGTCAAACACAGAGGTCATTGTATCGGGGGTTTCTGACCATCATGCTCAGGCTATGCATGTTAGGTTATCAGCTACTCTTCCCACTTTTTTTCCGAAATTTGTGGTTAAAAGATCCTTCAATGATAGTAACATCCACACTTTCAAGTCGCTCATTCAGAATGAAAAATGGGATATTGTGTATGCAGCGCATGGTTTAGATACATTTTTGTCCACAATCAGCTATTTATTTGATTTGGCTTTTCCTTTTAAAAAAACAAATATTCAGAAAAAGAAATCCTTCACCAAACTAAAGTTTGATTCAGAACTGTTAGATCTAAGGGAACAATTGCTTCATCTTCATTTTTTCACCAAGGATCTGCATTCAGACAATCCATTGAGGAAGACCTATCTCGACTTAAAAAAAAAGTTTAGGGCAGCAGTAAAGTCAGCTAAAGCTAAAAGTGAACTTTTCCACTTGAATGAATCCGATAATAGATCTAAAGCAGCATGGAATATTATTAATGAAATGATTCCAAATAAGACACCTGAAATTCACAAAGATATTCAGATAATGCAAGATGGCCATCTGACAAGCAATCCTATCATCATAGCTGATCTGTTCAATGTATTTTTTACCAGTATAGGGAACATAAACGTTGCAAGTGATCCCATTGCACTTAGTCATTGCAGTAAGATACCAGGTAGTTGTTCCTCTCTGTATTTACACCCTACTACTTGTGAAGAGGTCATCAGTGTCATTAACTCACTTAGAATGAGTAATTCGGCTGGAAGAGATGGTATCTCTTCCAAAATTTTAAAGGAGATATCTGAGTCTGTTGCTTATCCACTGACATATCTTTCAAATCTAACCTTTGAGGAAGGTTTATTTCCTTCATGTCTTAAATCATCAGTTGTCAAACCTTTGCTTAAAAAACGAAATCCTAGTATTCTAAATAACTATATACCAATTTCTCTTACCTCAACATTTTCAAAGATTCTTGAAAAACTTTATTTGAACCGCCTTTATCCATTTTTACTTTCTCCCCCTATACATAGTATATGGAGAAAGTATTGTTTTCGTAAAAATTTTCGAATTTGAGTTGTTAGTGGAAATATTCGTTTTGGTGCTCCCTGAACCCAAAAAAGTGGTTTTTACGTGATGTCTGTCTGTGTGTGTGTGTGTGTGTCCGTGTGTGTGTGTGTGTGTGTGTCTGTGTGGATGTTTACAGAGCTAGAGCCCTAACCTATGGGCCGAATTTTATGAAATTTGGTATGTAGGTACTAATCCACGATATCTCCAGGTGTTTTTTTCATTTTTTTGAATTTTTGATTTTTAAGGGTAATTATCCCCCAAAAACCACCAAAAAACATGAAAAATCCAAATTTCTCAAAAACGGCTCTAACGATTTTGATTAAACTTTCGTGGTTTGTAGAACTTTAGGTTTCCAACAAAATGACACCACCCGCATTTCTGGAAAAATTAGGGTTCAGAAATTACAGGACTTAAAACATCAAAAATTCAGTTTTTTGGATTTTTCATAAAAAATCATAAATGTTAAAAAAGATTACTATTCACCATTAAAAAGAGCTCAAAAAACTAAATAAATTAGTATTTTAAATTACTATTCTACGATTGATAGTTGCGGAGAAAATTAAAATTTTCATTTAGCGGTAAACACAGTACGTTGTCCATGTTATTCTTATGGGGAATAAAAAAATAACTATTTCTCTCTTATTTACTGATCAACTTCATTAAAATTTGATATGCAGGTCAAGTTAGCATTGACCAACAGATGATGATCGAAATGTGTTGCTATTTAACCCTGGGGGGGCAAGGGGGCATTTCCCCTCTCAAAACTACTGTGTGTAGCAACGGACTCTATAGTGCCTCCAAAAAAGCAATTTGGGTGGATATTTCTGAAAACAACTATTTTAGACAATTTTCTGTACATTTATCTATACTTCATATTCTATATTTAGTAAATAACAAATATTTTTGTCATTAATGTTTGGCTAAAAGGGAGAAAGTATGTGTCAGTTTCCTGATACCGTTTATTAATTTCCAACAATGTTCTTTTTGATAAACAATTTGGGTTCAGGAAACATTTATCAACAGTTCTATGTTTTATATTAGTTTTGTATTTAATGTTTCCAAGGCTCTGGATAGCAGGGAAAGTGTTTTTGGTATATTTCTCGATCTTAGTAAAGCGTTTGATATGGTGAACCATAAACTGCTCATAGAGAAACTTAACCATCTTGGCATTAGAGGAAGAGCAACTGATTGGGTGTCTTCGTTTCTCATTGGAAGATCACAGACTGTGGAGATCTCTTACATTGATAAGGGTGGTTGTCTTAGTAAACATCAGTCAGAGGAAATTATTGTCAGCTCCGGGGTTCCGCAAGGATCGGTCCTTGGACCAATCCTTTTTTTATGTTTCATTAATGATATTGCCAGCAGTGTTCCTGGCGTTGATTTATGTTTGTTCGCTGACGACACTTCCCTTAGTATTTCTAACAAATGTAGAAGCTTTCTTGAGGTCGATTCTTTCATTAAGTGTAGTCAACTGTTACAGTGGTTCAGCGAAAATAACCTTCTTGTAAATACTGATAAAACGCAGTTTATTGATTTTAAATTGAAAGACCTTCATGGAATATTTACTAAATCCACTGTGACGTTTGTTGATATTGAAATTGAGTCAAGTCAGCAAACAAACTTTTTGGGGCTTGTCATTGACTCCCGTCTTAATTTTTCTCTTCACATTGCTAAGGTTTGTAGTAAGCTGAGCAGTTGTTTGTTTATCCTCCGTCGTTTGGCCTTTTTTTCAAATAGAGAAGTTCTGTTGTCACTTTATTATGGTTGTTTTCTCCCCCATATGGCCTACGGGGTGGCTATTTGGGGATTCGAAACGGTGAAGCATAAGCAAGTGTTTCGTTGTCAAAAGAAGGCGCTTCGGTTGATTTTTGAAATGAAAATGTCTGAATCATGCAGGGGAGTTTTTTCTTATAACAATGCTGACTTTCCCTTGCTTGTATATGTTGGAATGTGTAACATTTTTGGTAAAAAACAAGGAGTTATTTCAGTCTTGTAATCAAAATACACGTTATAGCTTCAGAAACAATCTTTCCATTTCCATTCCACGCCATAACACAGCTAATTTTGAAAAACAAACATACTTCTCATCTATAAAACTGTTCAACTCTTTGCCCATATACCTAAAACAGGAATCAGATGTTACTAAATTTAGAGGTCAGACAAAGATTTTTCTCATAAATAAGGAATATTGCAGTGTCCATGATTTTTTTCAATGACAATTCTGTAATTTAATTTAAAATGTTTTATTTATTATTTCTGTTTGCTTATTGATTTTATTTTAAGCTGTTACACAATGTAACAAATTGTGACTTGTTGTCTATGCTATGTATATAGTCTAATGGCGATAAAATGATTTTGATTTGATTTGATATAATTTAATACCTGATCAGTTTTCCGAACCAATTTGTAGATTAACACAAGAGCACAGATTGTTGCTTTACTGTACATGGAAATTGATTATCAGACTAGCTATGAATAAATCATACAGTAATGTAAGTAATGACTAAAATGAACACGATGAACAAAGATTTTCTGAAATTACAGTTAAAATGTGCACATATTATGGAGAACAATAAGTATTTATTTTCAAACTAAAGCTATCTTAATACCTGGACTTCTTATACCTATTTTGAAATACATCAGAGAAGCTCATAGAGAAATTGCTACTGACATATATTATAATAAATGGAACACCATTATGGTTTGTATACCCCTTTTTCCCATTCATATGTATGTTGACGGGTTTCCAAATCGTTAGAACAGATACTAAACTTAAGACGTCAGCTCTAAAGCCGAGTTAATTTAGTTTTGTTCAATTTTACATTTAACTATTTTATTATTTTAAACGCTTAACATTTCCAGAGAGTGTGTTGTCAGTATAAGTGCCCTATTCACCTTCAAATCCATTTGTATTAGCCCCTGGACTGTGTTCAAGACTAAATAGGTTTCTTACCTCCGTCAATAGTCCACAATTTTTGACATGTATAGGTTATGCCAACATGTTTCGTTGCAAGTGCAACATTTTCAAGGCTTGCAAGTCGTCAAGATATTAAAATTTAAACACAACACAACACATAAACGAACGAATTACGGTAGAACGATATTCCAAATTGTTGGTATAATTAATTTAGGATTATAACCACTTCTAATAAGTTCACCTCTTGTTCATAATGTATACTCTAGACGTTTCTGACGGGCCTAGTTTAGGTTAAGTTAGTTCTTTGGTTTGGATAGCTTATGTTAGGTTAATTTATGTTAGATTGGATTAGGTTATGTTAGGATAAGTAAGGATGAATTTTTATACTTAAGGACACATTTTAAAATAACGGACTTACTCTGAGACGGTAAAACCTTGTAATAAATAAACCGAATGACCAGTTCAACATTCAAAATAATCTCGACATATTGTTACCTACTCATTTCTAAACCACATATAGCTTAGGATTATTCATGATAGTCAGCTTCAGCAGCGAATATATCATTAATAAAACTTAGGGACATTGTTCCTGTATCACACTTGTAATACAACTGTTACCAGTTAAATAGCAGTATACATAGCATGTAGAATATACTTGCTTGTATGTGAATAGGCTTTGTGACCTACATCACTGTTTAAGACACTGACGCACACTGCTGTAATCAAAAGCAAATACGAGTTGATGACGAGTGTAAGTTTGTGTAGCTTTTCTACTGACTAAAATCGAATATTTCTTTGGTCATGAAATTTATTGTTATGTAGTCAAATTACCAGTTTTAATTAAGAGCTACTGTTCAACGAAAGATTTTAAACATCTATTCCGAATTGTTGGTATAATTAATTTAGGATTATAACCACTTCTAATAAGTTCACCTCTTGTGCATAATGTAGATTCTAGACGTTTCTGACGGGCCTAGTTTAGGTTAGGTTAGTTAACTTTGGTTTGAATAGATTATGTTAGGTTAGTTTATGTAAGGTTGGATTAGGTTATGATAGAATAAGTAAGGATGAATAGAAGACGATCATTAAATGTGTGCAGACAGGATTTTTTGAGCACAATCCTGTTGTTGACCTCGTCTCCAGTCATCGGTTAAATATAACCTCCAAGCAGTAACGGGACCACACTACCAGTCCCCATCTTTAAGTCTTGATTCGGTCATCTTGCTATCGTGATCCGTCACTTTACCCTGACTGTTTTACTATAGACCGTGTGACACATTCGTAGGATATGCAACTTGCATTTGAGGATTCGAATTTTTAATTAAATCGTATTAGTTATTTAAACATTATTACAACAAATTTATTTGTTATCCCTGGTAAAAAAACGATCACTATGTTTCAGAATCTGAATTTTGGATTTGGATGGTTTCTTAATATTGTAACGGTAATTTTTCTTCTTTTCTAGGCTTTCTCCTCACTGGAAACAGGATTAGATTTCAGATCCCGAAACGTCGTGAAACTTGTTTGTTCTCAATCAATGATGGCTAATATCAACAATAATTTCTTAATCAACATAAACTCACCATCACCAACAATGAGCTCAAAGATTGAAATATTGGTTTGTTAAAAATTAAACTAGAGCAAAAAAGAACAATAAATGAGCAGCGACGGAGTTCGGTGACAAGATTCACGGCACGTCGGCGAACGTGGTCGGAATGGCGGTGTGAGACACTGATGAGCTCAGACTCGGCGAACTGCTACTGGATATATCGCTGTGATGGATATTACATCGGTGTTTTACCTTGTCTGCTTGTCGTCCAACTATCTATAACATAAGCTACAAACCGTTTTGCATTTATTATTTCCCTATTTATTTATGTTAACAAATAATAGAATAAATTACACGTTGACAAAATTTGAATTTAATAACACTGGTGTTTCAGTATCTTATTGGTGACATTTGTAAGAAAAATGGAAGAGTAAAATAAGGTTACTATACCTCTTTCTTCATCTTTAAAACAATCCAATCAGGCTACCGTGGTTTCGGGAGTGAAAACATCTTCCATCTTCAGGCAGAATTTAAAAACACAAATTAACTTTGAGTCTGTCATTAAAGGTAAAAATAATACCAAAGAACACAAAGAGTGTTTTTTGGTTTCTAGCTTTCGTCGTAAATGCCTTAATATAAGTGTTTTGACTTCTAAAATCATGTACGCCCATTTGGATTGTTTTAAAGCTGAAGACAGAAGACAGAGACACCTTATTTTATAACGTTTATCAGGTTAGGAGGCTAACCAGCCATGAATAAATGGGAGCGCTATTTGATACAGATTTTCTTGTAGTTCATCAATTTTCTTATCTTGGTTGACTTACAGTTTCGGCTAGTTAGTTTATCTTTGTATGAGAACTTTAAAAGTATTAGTGTTTTGTAAATATATAATGCCGTATTTTTACAATGATCAAGACAAACACGTAGCTAGAGAAATGGTGTGGCTTGCTTTTGCTTGGAAATGGAAATAACGTCCCTAAAAATAAATTAAATGCAAAAATAACCTCACCTACAGGCACGTCGGCGACCATAAACCACATATAAATCCTTCACCAACTATAAATATAACCACTTAGTTTTGTGTTTTGTTTATTTTTTAATGAGTTATAACTCATTTGTAAAAAAGTAACAATTAAAAAGGAGAAATACAGACATTTCGACGTTATCTAAGTCTCTTTATAGAACTATTTATGAGTTGTCACATAGTAGAGGCTATGAAAAATATAAATCTAATTATATTTGTAAAAAATACACTGATATATTCTGCCTTGTTGTGATGTAAAACAAACCAGGAACTCGACAGCAACATTGTGGACAGTAAACAAACAACAAACGAATAAAAGCTGAATAAAACACACAGAACAACCGCCCGGTTACAGAAGTTGGCAGCATTCTATCCAGTTATATTACACCACTGAGTGCTACTTGAATTTTAATTCTATTTTGAGAACAATAGAAACTTTCGATGCTCTTGAGGCACAACGTGACAGTATAAAGTCATACAGACAACACAACATTCTGTAACATACCGTTACAAACATAAATCTTCTATTAAAACTTAGTTAGGAATGGTCAAATGTGGTGATTTTTTACGATTAATAAAATCATCGGGTTACTTTACAAAATGTGTAACTACCAACTTTCAACAAAAATGAATAAATCATAATTTTATAAATATTGTTAAAAACACATGGCATCTCTAAATTGCTGTGTAATACTACATTATTACATTTGTTAATGTTACTTGGCCACTCCAAAGCACTTTCCAAACATGTATAGTAACAAATTATATTGAAATGTTAGGGTCTTATTTTGGATAAATATGTTCTTTCTTTATTTAGTATAACCAAATTTGAGCGATGTTTTTATAAAAATCTTTTACTGTGTATGATTTAAAACTGCACCAACGTGACCTGTCATAAACGGATTCAATGAGCTGTGGTGTTATCGAACAATATGTGTAAAACAAATGATAAAAGAATGAGTGAAATATGATTCTATAATAAATAATTTATAGCTACTGAGCACAACAAAGATGATTGAAAGAACGTTTCTTATTAATCCCTTATTATATATTTTGTATGCGGAGTTGGATGTCAATATAAATGTTACGAGGCTGTAAATTTATGTTATTGCTTTATTCATGTTTTATATTCTGCAATGTCTCTTAGTTGTTCTCTTCCCTAATGTAATGTATTTACTTCCTAAGTATTTCTTACTAAACAAAGTAAAAATACTTGAGAATTAGATTATTCATAAACTAACTTCGGAATAATATGAACAAATAATATATGATATAGTGTCAACTCTTGATTCTAAAATAATCGATGATCTAAATAACTATTTTACACCGATTAAAGTATTTTCTTAATCAAGACTTTGACATTTGTTGAGATTATATTATTAATAATTATTTTGCATACAATATTAATAACTGCAATTGCATTGGTTAATAATTGTATTACTGTGTAGTTAAACAAATTTTTAACCTTTGTTTTTAGCATTGATAAACAACATTAGTTGTTCATGTCAATTGTTGTGTGTTGTTATTGGTATGGTAATAGAATACCTATATTTGATTGATCCTTAAACAAACCAAGGTGAAAAAAATTGACGTGTTATTTGTGAATTTCTTAAGTTAAAATTCTGTTTGATTTTTTGATTTCTAATTTTGAAGTATATGTGAAGTATGTATTCTGTTGCAACATCACAAGGGTAAGTGTACCAGATAGGTTATTGTAATCTACGATTTTCTAAACAGATCAAAAATAATATTGGTACCCTCCCCATTTTTTACTTTCTCCCCTTATACATAGAATATGGAGAAAGTATTTTTTTCGTCAAAATTTTCGAATTTCAGTTGATAGCGGAAATATTTGTTTTGGTGCTCCCTGAATCCAAAAAAGTGATTTTTACGTGATGTCTGTGTGTTTGTCTGTCTGTCTGTGTGGATGTGTACAGAGCTAGAGACGACACCAGTGGACCGATTTTGATGAAATTTGGTATTTATGTACTAATCCACGATATCTCCAGGCGTTTTTTAAATGTTTGTTAAGGGTAATTATCCCCCCAAAACCGCCAAAAAACATGAAAAGTCAAAATTTATCAAAAACGGAATAAACGATTTTAATTAAACTTTAGTTGTTTGTAGACCTTTCGTTTTCCATCAAAATGACACCTCCCGCATTTCCGTAAAAATACGGGTTCAGAAATTGCAGGAATTAAAACATCAAAATTCAATTTTTTGATTTTTCATAAAAAAATAAATATAAAAAATATTACTACTAACCATTAAAATGAGCTAAAAAAACTAAATAATTTGGTATTTTTAATTGCTGGTTGCGGAGAAAATTTAAATTTTCATTTTAAACACAGTACGTTGTCCAATGTTATTCTTATGGGGAATACAAAAATTACTATTTCTCTCTTATGTACTGATCAATTTCGTTCAAACTTGATATACTTATTGACCAACAGAGGAAATTCCAAATATGTTGCCCCTTAATAGCCCTGGGGGGGAATAGGGGGCATTTCTCCTCTTAAAACCACGTGTGTAACAATGGATTCTGTAGTGCCTCCAAAACAGGGATTTGGGTGGATGTTTTTGTAAACAACTTGTTTAAAAGATATTCTGTACATTCGACCGTGCTTTGTATTCTATATTTAGTAATTAAAAAGTAATTTATTGATTTAGATTGGGCTAAAAGGGAGAAAGTATGTGTCAGATTCCTGATACCGTTTATTGGAGGACGATATCGTGTTTTATGAGAAATCTCCACATATTTAGCAGGCAATAGCAATATAAAACCAGGGAAAATGATCAAACTCACAATTCACTCAATGCATATAACTGTAATCGTGTTTATTTTGTAAGTTAATATTCATTGATGTTTTAATAGTGGTCAACGCAGAATGTAATTATAAAATGAGCTAAATAACCATTGAAGAACCTTTTGAAACGTCGACACAGTAGATATACAAGCAAATTGTTTACAATTAAACTCGTACATGTGCCCTAACTCTATTGCTGGATCCATAAATAACTGGAAATAGTCACGTGCAATCTTGCTCAAGCTGACAGCTTCATTAAACTCTCCCCATCCACAATATTAATCACTGCATGAATTAACGTCCAAACTCATTAAATCCTCGTTCTGGTGGTTGGGTCATGGTGTTCAAAATGTATTTATATATTAATTGACTAAACATCATGAACAAAAACATTTTAATTAAAAAGTTTAAAATTAAGAAAATATGCATATTTGTGAAAATGTCTTTAGATACAGATAGTTACATTTCTGTACAAGTATAATTCATACGCTTCAAAAACCCATGACATTTATAAAGTTAATAAATCCGGTGCTTTGTAAGTAATATAACGTAGTTAATAACACTATTTCTATAACACTGATTCCGAGGTTTATCATAATTCCTGTGTCCAGTCTTTAAAAAGGAATCTATGACTTGTGTAAGAAAACAATTTATTCATCACGTAATTATGTTCAATCATGCTTGTTCATTTTGCCCAATTCTTGTGGTAATGCATCGTAATAATATTAAAGGAAATATTTTCTAATGTATGATTGTAAAAATGCTAATAGTTTTTAATGATATCTTCATATTTTTTTAACTGTGTTCTCAACACAAATATAACTGTACGTAGTCCGTATAAAATGATACTGGATACATAAAGACAAGTCTTTTCCACTTTCAATTTCCTAAGAATAAAATCTACTTTTGACATATTAGTTACCCTTTTGTTAGTTACAAACCGTTTTTATATTGAGATTTTAAAATTTATTTATCAATTTTTACATTATAGAAAACACATACATTCCAAAAATGTATTACAAAGTTAATTGAACAGTAAATGGAGTGTTTGTGTTTTCAAGTAAATAAATAAACAGATGGCTGACGGTCAGTCTGATGGTGCGGCTGAATTGGGTTCAAATTAATTATCAATACTATTGCCGACTGATTGATTTTGGATACATTGCTGATACTGATTTATATATCAGTTGAAACAGTGACATTTATAGTTATATTTCCAAAAAATGTTTTTCTACAAACTAGAGGTTACAAATTTTTTATTCAAAATAACTTCACTTATTATTTTAAAATATTTTGTCCAGACATTACTGATGCGTTATGATACAACCATAAAATAAAATATTCTTTTGGTAGTAAGGTAAGAAGTATTTTAGAATGAAAATTATAGATAAAAACTGTTTATTTAGATGTTTTCTTCAGATTTTCCCCTCCTTTTTCCAGCCGGAGGAGGATCTTAAGATATTAATGGCTCTAAATAAAAGAGTAAATAAAGGAGGATCTAAAACCTTTTTGATGAAATTTCTATCACAAAACGGGGAGGAAGAAAAAAATATCGTGATAAACAAAACATTCTTTTTAGTCTCTACATTCGCAATAATGTAAGTAATGTAATGTAATGTTTTTGTACCTATATTTTTTATAAGTATAGCCTTCTTTTCACACCATTATAGTTTGAATGCGTTAAATTCTGTACAAATTGTTCATTAATTTGTTCATAAAAGTTTGAATTAGTACAAGAAATAAATGTGTTAATTATTAAACATATTATTTTATGAAATGTGAAGTCTTATGAATGCCAGGTTGAGTTTACTATATACTACAGTCTTATGAGTTTGTTCCGTCTTAATTGATGTACTTAACTCGCATATAACATATCTTAATCCGTGTTGGTTTCAAGGGCAATGCATTTTTATTTTCACAGTCATATTAAAGTAAACCCCAAACTCTTCGTCTGTCGAATAACATATTTTTTTAATATGTTTGATAATTCATTGTAACAATTTAAAAGAACATACATTATTATAGGTCAAAAATTTAAAAACAGGAAACTCGCGAGCAGAGTATTATGGTCAGAGGTCTGCAGCCCGCTGGAGGTAAAAGGGGTTCTCTGTTCTACAACCACCGGTGATGGTAACGCTATTAGCTTAGTGAATCTTGAACCCAATGTTGCTGTTCATTTACGGTTGAAAGCTTGAAACTCGCTTAGTTCATGTTTTAAAATAAAAATAAAAAACTAAATTATGTATTAAAACAAAAAGACCAGAAAACTAAGAATACTTAAGCATTTAATGATTTAACGAAAAAACTACTATAACAAACTTTATACTTTAACCATCTTAATGCTTTATTTAGCTTTAAGCAAATTTGCTGTGTGGTTAAATTATAAGTATGAGTAAGTGTAATCATATTATTTTATAGCATGATTTTTTTGTTATCTTTTCTTTAGTATGTATTAGTTGTACATTGTTATTGCTTGACAATTTTGACTGCTGATTGTAAATATTGCATTTTGCTGATTTGAGTTGCTTTGTATTGTGGTTGTGTTTAGTTTAATGACGGGACCAATGTATAGTGTTGAAACGGTCAATAAGGTTCTTGATTGTTATACTTGCACTGTTAACTATAACTTTTGTTATTAAAACCTCAACTGGACGGGCGACGTGTCTAATTTGCGTGTCAACATGGTCTAATAAGCGTGTGTAGTGATATATATATATATATATATATATACTGCGACGTGCCGTAACGGTATTAGTTATTTGCGAAAGTGCGGGACGGTGGTGATCACTGTGAAAATGTAACAGAGCAGTCTACCGAGGTCACTTATCACTGAATGAGACAACAATGCAACTAGGGCATTTTTCAAGACTTGTTTTCTAAATATGAATGATGGTTTGTAGAATATGTTATGGTCAAGTTAAAATTATTTCTTATTTCTTTATTAATTAGTTAGTGTAAGGCAGAAGAAAATTTTATTTTCAACCCAACATTCAGGATATGTGTCTTACATTACCAGAGCTATAAAATCAAAGAAAAGTACAATGGGCTATAGGGCCTAGATAACTTGTGGACTGTCCACCCTAGAGTCCATGGAAGGAATAACTTCGAGCCCAGTCCCAGTCACGGTATAGGTTTGTGCAGGGTGATGCGGGGTTTGTGCAACACCTTAAACATATGTTTACTCTAGGTATAACAGGTCACACCTTTGCCACGTTTTTATGCAAAGCCAGAGATCTCCTGAGATTCTTTTCCCAGTATATTCTTCCCATGAGTTTTGATTTCATCTGTTATTGCAGGCTCAGTATGCTACCCGAGTTAATTCGGTTTCACGCCTGAGAAGGAGCCAGACTGTTTATGCTTGGAGTATGATTTATATATCCACTTGCTAAAGTATGTGGTTTACATATATATGTATATATATATATATATATATGTATATATATTTTTTTAATATGTGTCTTCAAAAGATTCTATCCATCATATTAACAAGTAAACGATTACAGACCAAAATACCGGTACGGTAAATATTATTAACGATATTTCTAATCATATGTAGTTTATATTAAACCATTACTATACATATATTGATTTTAACAGAATCTAGAGAGGCCACCGTTGTGGAACATTACCCTCGAAGAGGGGTGGTAGGCTTACCCACGGCTATAGGCACTTTTTAACAGCCTTTCCCTGTCCGAGGGTTCTTATAGGGGGTCTCAGTTTCACAAATGATTGATTCTTTGAAGTCATCGCACACTATCTAACTTTCCATGTAGAACTTACAGAAGTCCAAGTTTTAAACGAAATGTTAATAATTTAATACCCCTTTAAAGTAACAATCAGCATCACATTTTCCCCTCAATCGAGTTGCTGTTCTGTTATTTATTTGCTAAAAATCCAAATAATCTAAATTTATTCATTACAATAATATTGATTAGAATAATAGTACTACCTACTATTAACATGATGTGCAACAATGAACTACATATTGCATTACTAGGAGCAATTTTCAAAGACACATTGATCATCGTAAGTATGGATGAACTTAGCTTGCATAAATGAACTACATATTGCATTACTTGGAGCAATTCTCAAAGGTACATTGATCAACGTAAGTATGGATGAACTTAGTTTGCTTCAATGAATTACATATTGCATTACTAGGAGCAATTTTCAAAGACACATTGATCAACGTAAGTATGGGTGAACCTAGTTTGCATCAATGAATTACATATTGCATTACTTGGAGCAATTCTCAAGGACACATTGATCAACGTAATTATGGATGAATTTAGTTTGATGTATTTAACTATACCTGAATGTTAATAAAAAAGTATTGATATATAATCTAATAAGTTTTGTGTAAAAGGTTATTTACTTTTTTAATGTTCACTCCAAATAAAAATGGCGTTAAAAATGGTTTCATATCCATAGCTAACATGATTACCCAGTCTGTAAATGCAAAATAACAACACAATGAAGTGAAACAAATATATGATTAAACTCTAAAAGAATGTGTGAGAAGTGTTGTCTGTGGAGATTGATGGTTAGCAATTTATTAACTAAGAACCACCTTTCGTAATTGTTTGCCGCATTTAATATTGTTAGCAAGTTTTTACTTAATTAAGTCCTTACTCCTCAAACTATGTAGGGAATAGAATCGCGTTTTTGTGGTTTTAGTACAGATCCCTGGTTTACTATCCCTATTTAGAGTACATATATTAACATTAAAGTATTGAGAGACGTATATTGAATAATTAATTTCGAACCGAATTAAATTTGTTTAAATGTCAAAATAAGTTGTTTTTTTAAATACCTACAACCATTTATTGTGTTTTAATTCGAATTTGTATTAAATTTATTGAGAATTTATTCAAGGGATATTAAAAAAATGAATAATAATACAATATTACTTAGTTGAAAACTTGTAATCACGAAAAACGTGAATTATAAAACGACCATTAAAGATGTTGCATTATGGTTTTACTACCGCACTCGCGTTAACAACTATTTTCTTCTTATAGCTTCGCAGCTCTATGGAACAATAATACAGAGATTTTGCAAAAGACCAAGTCCTATTTATGTAACAGTAATTTCACTACACTCGAGTCAACACTATTAACTTTTAAAAAGGTATAACACTGTCACAGGGAAAATACATGGAACCAACAATAAAAATATGAAGTTGAGAAAAACTGTGTGGAAAAATTGGTGTTCATAGTTATTCTCCGAGCTTTATATAATTATTTTAAAATTTGTAATTTTATTGTAGTTTTTGTACTAGGAAAAACTAGTTGAGACTTATCGTTTCATTCATTACAGCCTTTTTTCAAAAGTGTGGACTATTAGCTAATTTTGTTTCAGTACTAGATTTCATTCAATTTAAATAATGGTAGTTTTAACTCATATTTTAATATTTAAAACTGTTGCAACTATATTAAAAAATACATTGTCCAACATTTTTAATACAAAATAAGCACATTTATTACTAAAAAGAGCAACTGATTTATGAGTTATAAAATGCCATTCATACATTAGTTAAAAGGACCGACAGGGAAAAATAAAATAATTTGGGCGACTGGAGTGTACCTCTCCTTGTTTTATTCCCAGTGTATTTTGTATTGTTTGCTTGAAGCAGTTGGTTACAATTTTAAACCGGTTGGCAAAAGTCAGTTTCATATAATGCTATTGACTAACTTTTATCTAAAAATACCATTTTACTATACAACTTCTGGCATATAAGATTAATTGTAGGTATTCAATTTTGTAAGACTTAATATTTAAAAAAGTACTGAGAGTTTATCCGTGAAATTAGTGTTAACAGTAATCCAAATTACATTACAATATGTCAAACGTGTAAAGATTGCCACTTTATGATTTTAAATTAGGGTTAAAACAAAATAAAAAATTCAATAATTCTTATGAAAGGAACGAGTCTACTATTTACTGGAATAAGATAGCTGGTGACCGTGGGACAACTTCTCGACTTTCAAATATTAATTGCAGTTAGCTAAAAGGAAGTAAAATATGAAACCATCTCGTTTTGGAGGTGTTGACTCAAAATAAGGTTATTTTATAAATAATAAGTATCCTTGTCTTTTTGACTATGTCATCAAAATGTTTGAAACCTGACGGATCAAACTATCAAAGTAGTAATTGGATATTTAAGTTTAAATATTTCTGAATATTCCTGAGTGTATACTGTTCAGATCAGGCACTTAGAGAAAGAAGACTATACAGAGCAAAAGAAAGAGTTCATATTTAATATTAAATTTATACAACAGAATAGACCTAACGAGCACCATCAAGGAAAGTTCGGCCCCCTTATGAAGAAGGGGGAAATTATGCTAATGAATACAAATGGAAGCTTATCCATGTTTAATAATCTCCATTGGTTTAAAGTAAACCTGGCGTTGGTCTGCATTTACTTTAACTTACAACTGGAGACTAATATTAAGCTTGGTCTTCTAATAGTGCGGTAGATAAGGACATGACTTGACATCTTGGGATCAATTATACATTTCTTTGATCTTTATTTAAAGAAAAAGATGTGTTTAAAATTCACCGTAAAAAATTAAAATTACTGGGTACAACCTTTCATCAAAAAGTAAATTCAAAAGAAGGCTTCGATGCTCCAAAACATTTATGATTTAAGAATACATATACCTTCCCACCTCACTTTATATATCTTTTACAGATGTTATACTGTATCAAAACTATTTTCGTCAGTAGTGTGGGTTTGCGGGTTTTGCGCCGGAAGTGACGTCACATCCGGTCAGTGACCAGATGCGCTGAGTGAATAAATACGTCATCTGAGGCTGAGCCAGTGACGTAGGTGGTTTCGTGACGTAATGAGGGAAAGTTCAAAGTTCAAGGTCACGGGGAGGGTGTTTTAAAAAAGTACTACCTCGCACGCGTAAAATTCGATTGTGATTCGATAATTAATCGATAAGAAATATCGAATGAAACCCATCGAATGAAACAATCGAATGATACGAGTGCGAGGTAGTACTATTACAAATATTATTTTATTTTATTTACAATAATTCATGTTTACAATAGATCCCCGTTGTTCGTTGTCATCGATGTTGTTGATCCGGACGAGTTGCGACCATCACTTCGCTTTCTGATGAAAGACGGTAGATACTTCGATTCCTGCGCAGAGTCCATGTTGTGTTTTCAACACCTATCTGTTCTGATAGGTGTTTGCATTTCATTGCTGCCAGGTGGAAATAATACCTGACGGCAATGAAATAGAAACATCTATCAGATGTTGAGTGAAATGATATTGTTATTTTGTGAAGATCGTCTCGGAGAGCTCGATGTTCACCGGTTGAGAGCCGGAGGTGTACTAACTATTCGCTAGCTAGCGTTCTGGTATCAAACAAAATGGTGGGGGGTAAAAGTGTGGTGGGGCGGAGCAGATGGCGGACGACAGATGGCAGGCGGCAGGTGGCAGGCGGCAGGTAGCAAGTGCGCGGCAGATGGCAGTCTCCCCACTACACCAGTCCCCCCACTACACCAGTCTCCCCACCAAGTTTTACATCGCACAATAACTAGTTTACATGTGTTAGTTAGGGCTTAGCTCTTAGACTGTCAAGACCTTAGCTCCGTAACTGAAAACTTCAATAATGTTTGCTCAACGCTGTATAAGTATTACAGCTACTATGATCTAAACCGGTGCATGTATTCATATGGTGCTTTTTGCGTAGCAAACAACTGGCTAAAAGTGTTTCAACCTCGATTATTCTTCGACGAAACCGCTCATTGTCCACTAAAAGCGTAGACCTTCTGTCTTCATTGTCAGGGAAGTAGAAAGTAGTGTCAAGGGGACTACTGAAGGTCACCTTCCTCATGTTCCTGTAAAACTGCGACATTTTTCAGACCCTCTAGGTAGATGTTCATCCGTCAAGAGCTGGATGAATAATGATGTAGCGTTATTGTGTATGATACGCCCCCCCCAACCACCACCACAACGTTACCTTGTCCTTCAAACCATTGTTTTTACGCTATGGATGCTATACTGTTGGTTAGATTTAAATTTAGATTGCACCTTCTTGTTCGTCTTGTCAAGCCGCGTAATTGAAGTACCCACATGTTATACTTTGAACCAAAAACAAAAAAGTTATTTAGGTTTGTCCTTGAAAATAGTTGTTATTTCGCTGTAGCTGCTATACCCTTGGTCGGATTTAAATTTTGATTGCACTTTCTTGTTGGGCTTGCTGAGCTGCGTCAGTAGAGTACCCACATGTTATACCTTAAACCAAAAATAAAGACGTTATATATTTTTGGGTCATGTTCAAGGTCAAGGTCAAGGTCAAGGACCTTGGGACTTAGACATTTTTACAAAGTGGGCTGCACACAAACATAAGACTAACAGTCTCCTGCCTATGTACAGGCCAAGTCCCTAACTTGAAATGCTTAAGGTGGTCCTGAAAAGGACCGTTTGTGTGTGATAGGACAGTGGTCAGGGAACGGTGGAACGGCGGTCAGTTTGGAGGTCAGTGGTTTATTCTTTTACCACCCACTTTACAAGCCCCTTCTGCTTAATTAGAAGCATTTCCTTCTCTGTCTTAGGAGGCGGTGGAATACACCGCGGCATATCCACCTCGATGTATCTTTCACTGAAGTGGTGTTGAAGAAGACAGGTATTCTCGTTTTTACATACAAATATGTAACCCGTCTCCAACTTCAGTTTTCTGAACTTCGTCTTCACGACCTCGAATGGCGTCACTACACTGTTGATCTTCATCCGCTTCAGCACCTCATCGGCAGTTAGAGGCGGAGTCAATGGTCGAGTCGTTGCAGAAGTTGATGGTTGAGGCGTAGTTGAAGGTCGAGGCAATGGTCGAGTCGTGGCAGAAGTTGATGGTTGAGGCGTAGTTGAAGGTCGAGGCTCAGGCTGTTGTTTAAAATATAGTGGGTGGTTCCGGAAATTCTTTTTGATACAAGACTTAAAAGAAGTTGGTCTTTTAAACCCGCTTCGTTTCTCTGAAGTCTTCTTCAAACAGTCCTTCACACGTTGCAGTTTCTTGATTGTCAGAGGAGAAGTCATAGCGATGTAGGTGGTTACAGTTCGCAAGGCAAAGCTGGAATGAGCTGACAGCCGGAGTAAAGCGGGTCATAAGTGAAACCATGTCCTATCCATATATGGGTAGAAAGCTGGGGACTGGTTTGACCTAGACCGGTTAACATCCGGGACCCCCTCCGCCAAGGTCAAGCCAAGGTCAAGCCAAGGTCACGCCAAGGTCAAGTCAAGGTCAACTCAAGGTCAACTCAAGGTCAACTCAAGGTCAAGCCAAGGTCACGCCAAGGTCAAGTCAAGGTCAAGCCAAGGTCACGCCAAGGTCAAGTCAAGGTCAAGCCAAGGTCAATCCAAGGTCACGCAAAGGTCAAGCCAAGGTCACGCCAAGGTCAAGTCAAGGTCAACTCAAGGTCAAGCCAAGGTCACGCCAAGGTCAAGTCAAGGTCAAGCCAAGGTCAACTCAAGGTCAAGTCAAGGTCAAGCCAAGGTCAAGTCCAGGTCAAGTCAAGGTCAACTCAAGGTCAACTCAAGGTCAAGTCAAGGTCAAGTCAAGGTCAAGTCAAGGTCAAGTCAAGGTTGACCCCCTTGTGACGACACAGGCGTGGTTGCCCCCACCACTGTCTGCCACCTTTATAAGTGGGAGCAGCCCGCAGTCTCTTCGCAGTAGCTTGCCGCCCGTTGTTTGGATATACGTCCCAGTGGGTTGCACTTTGCTGCAGCGTAGGTCTGTTAAGTGTGCGTTGGGCCCGACGCGCAATTAAGAGATCCGCGCCCTTGCATGTTTAGTTAGTTTGTTAAGCATGTTAGATAACGCTTGTAGTTTGCTGCTAGGTAATGTAGTTAGTCTAATATATGTTAGTGCTTGGTATCTGTTTGAAGTGTCTTATTTACTAATGAAATATGTACTCCCGGCCCTACAGGTCCCTCAACAACCTTGGTCAAAACTTGGGTTCGCAGCAGCCTGACACCAGGTGTTTGGATCTAAGTCCCACCGGGTTTCAGTGATACTGTTGACCTTTGCAAAACCAACCTCGGCTGTTCTTGTAAAAGTAAAGTTAACTGATTAATTTTGTTTACATAGTTGCTGGTAAAGTCTTTATTTTCAAAGTAATGTATCTTGCTTCTCATCCTTTTCCTAACCCCCCTAAGGTATGGCGCGGAAACCGACCTTGTGTCAATACGGCGCGTAAACCGGTTGGCATTACCCAACTTAACCCGAGAAACCTTTGTAAAATATAAAGTCAGTCTCTTGTTTAAAATCAGTCTCTTGTTTGTTGTCTTTTGTCCCCTTCCCAAATACAGAGCGGGGAATAGAGCAGTATGTTATGCTCTATTCCCCGCTTTGGCTTCACGTTCAGATGACCTTGACTTACTAAAGGGACTTAGAAAATTTTCGTTTGGTAAAATATTGGAAAATATATTTATTCTTTACAACAATATCCCTTCCTTAACACCTATACTCCCACCACTTTCCCCACCACTTACATTGGGTATAAAAGAAACTCCCCATCACTGGTAAAATCATTCTGCTGCTTGTTCTTACTCGCCTCAGAACCATGGTGCACATCAGGAAACAAACCAGACCGGTGAAGTTGATCCCCTCTACTGCACCATCTCTACCCCTTCAGGCTTCATCTTCGCTGGCTTCTGCTGCTTCTGAGCCATTTCTACCCCGCCAGGCTTCATCTTCGCTGGCTTCTGCTGCTTCTGAGCCATCTCCACCCCGCCAGGCTTTATCTTCGCTGGCTTCTGCTGCTTCTGATCCATCTCCACCCCGTCAGGCTTCTTCTTCCAGTCTTCCATCTATACTCCACCAGGCATTATTGTTATCCTGCATTCTTCCGGAAACAAAGTCTGATTCGCCACACGCTTCTCCATCTTCTCCATCACCAAGGCCAAGGTCGAGATCCTCTTCTTCATCATCGAGCTCAGAATCCTCTTCTTCATCATCGAGCTCGGGATCCTCAAGTTCTTCTTGCACCAGACCTTCTACACCTTCTCCAACCAGACCTTCTACACCTTCTACAACCAGACCTTCTACACCTTCTCCAACCAGACCTTCTACACCATCTGCAAGTGTTCATCCTTCGTCTCCCACCAGACCATCTACATCCTCTGCAAGTATCCATCCCTGTCCTTCGACAATCTGCATAAATAACGAACCTCCTTCAGAGAAATTTAAACAACTAAAAGCCTTGAGAAGGCAGTCTATACTTCCTGCACAGCAATGCAGCTACAGTTTCAAAAAAGGTGCAAGGAAAGGGGGACGTTGTACTAAGTCTTGAGTTTTAAATGAAGAAGTATGCAGGTCTCATTTAAAACAAAATCAAAAGGGTACCGTTTCTCTTTCTACATCAAATCCAACAGTAAAACCACGCAAAAATCGAATTAATAGGCTTTATAAAAACAAACGATACTTTTTTGTTAAATCAAAGGCCTTTGCAAAAGTGGTGGTTCAGTGTGAAGGTAAACTGTACTATGTAGAGTTACCTAGAGCCATGGACCTCCACGTCAAAGAACTTACCAAAAAGGACTATTTAATTCGAAATGATTCAGGGTTTACTGTGTGGAAAACATTAAAATAAAAAAGATCAAAAAATGTATTCCAAATTAAAATAGTTTTTTCCAAATTAAAAAAAAGTGTGGACAACCTATTTACAATTTGTAGCATATGCTGCAGAGTGTAAATAGGTTGTCTACACTTTTTTTTACAATGTTACAACGACCTTGACCTAGATAACGGACTTGGATATTTTACACTAAGTCAAAGATAAACGTAAAAGGAAAAAGGAGAAATATTATACGAAAGACATTATTCAACAGTAAAGAGGGGAGGGGGTAAGCGGGTATTTAAGCAAGCGATTCGGAATATAATTATTAGTTGTATCATCATGAGCGTCAACAGCAACACATGGGGAAAGGAAATTAGCGAAGAGGAGTTGTACGCGATTGCTGAGGCTGCTGAAATGACTGAGGTTTCTAAGATTGATCAGGTTGCGGAGAATGATGCTCAGCCACAACCGCAACAAACTACATCACCGATGCAGTCTACAACGCAGCAACCAAGACCCTATCATGTTATCCTGGAGGAGTATAATGAGGCGATGAGGTACGCCTTTACAAAGTGGTGTGGACAACCGCGTTCTCCTGAACAATGGGAGGAGCACGATGCAGACGTTCGCCTGGTTGCAGACTTAGAACTTGAGCTTCAAAGAGCAAAGGCTGCTCAATAGTGAGAAGATTTATTGTTTACTTTAAAAAATACAGAGCGGGGAATAGATCAGTTTGCGGTCCAAGTGAGAACCACTTACTGCTCTATTCCCCGTTTTGGCAATTTGTTCAGATGACCTTGGGACTTAGAAAATTTTTGTTTGGTAAAAAAAAAAACATTGAAATATATATATATATATATTTCTTACAAAAATATCCCCTCCCTAAAACTTGCACTCCCACCACTTACATTGGGTATAAAAGAGACGCCTCATCGATGGTAAAATCAGTCTGCTGCTTGTGTTTGCTCACCTCAGACACCATGGAGCACATCAGAAAACCAACTTCTGCCGCCTCTTCTTGTACTGTTTCAACTTCTGCTGCCCCATCGATACTTGTCCAGGCTATGATTCTATCCCACATTCTTCCAGAGACTGGTAATACTTCGCCAAACTTAAAATCGAGATCTCTCAAAACCAAGAGAAACAATGCTAGTTCTCGGAAAATGAGAACAAGGATCGCTGACCATTATAAAGTATTAAGAAGCATATTACCATCCTCCAATCCGTATGATTCTAAATTAACCACTATACAAAAGACAATAAAATACATTGCAAACCTTCAATCGCAGCTTCAAGAACAGTCCTCAATTCACAAAGAAGTCTTACACAACCCTCCACCTTTTGAAGCCGTTTTTCTTAAAGAGGATGAGTTAGCGGATCAACATTTTTTCGCTGAAGAACCTTCAGCTTACAAACAAATCTTCCTCATGGATGAAGATCAGGACGAGTAACTATCTTAAAAAAAAACTAAAGTCCTTTGAAATACAAAGCGGGGAATAGATCAGTTTGAGGTCAAAGTGAGAACCTCTTACTGCTCTATTCCCCGTTTTGGCAATATGTTCAGGCGACCTTGACCCACTCACAGACTTAGAAAATCTGCGGATAGGATAGATATGTTAAATAAAACATTCCTTCTCTACTACCTACCCCCACTCTACTACCTACCCCCACTCTACTACCTACCCCCACTCTAATGGTATAGGTAAGCGGGGTATTTAAGCGACCGCTCCAGAACTTAGTAATTAGTCAGCTATGGACAGTCAAGCTGGATCATCCAACTTACATAGAGAGCCTAGAAATGCCTGAGAGCAGAAAAGGGTGCTAAAATTAAATAAAGCATATAAGTTACTACATTCAAAACTACCATTTGTTAATCCCAAAATGTCAAGATTATCAATTATACAACACGCGACAAAATATATTAAAACCCTACAAATGGAGTTGGAAAAACCATTGACTTCGCCTCAACTGCCTGATCAACCAATCTCCAACTCAACTCTTCAAGAAGTTTTTCTTGATGATGGTGATGCGATAGAAAAAATTCTTAATGAAATTTTAACATTCGAAATTGATAAATTTGTTTCAACTGACTAAAGATGGTTTGGAAATACTGAACGGAAGAATACAGAACAGGGAATAGATCAGTTTGCGGGCAAAGTAAGAACCACTTACTGCTCTATTCCCCGTTCTGGCAACAGGTGTAAATGACCTTGAGACTTAGAAAATATTCGTTTGATAAAAATAATGAAAGATCTTCTTATTTCTTACCACAACAATATCCCTTCCTAACCCCCACCACCACCACCTAAACTAAGTATAAAGGAGGTTCTCCATCGTTGGTAAAAATTAGTACTCTGCTGAAAATGAGTGCATCCACTCCTTCTATCTCTGCAGCAACTATAATAGTTGGCAGACGGGTCGAAAACATTGATCAGCTTGCTGTAAGAAGATTACTGCTACGGTATCTTGATATAGAGGTTAGTTGTCAATTGTACATGTGGAGACCAACAGGTGAAGTTTATAGTAGTGAAAATGAAGCATTTAAAATAGACTATAGTAGAAAGTTATATAAAATCTTTGGCAATATGGTAAGGTTAGTCGATAAGGGATGGAACATTAACATAACATTTTATATTGTTCCAAACCTGTAACTAAAGAAAAAAAAACAAAAAAAAAGATGGGTATATAAGCGCGATGTTGCAGAGACAATTATCACTTTGGTTCTGAATTGCATCAAGAGAGCATCTACCATGGTATACCTCCACTATATTGACTCTACTGCTAAAGCGGATACTTTTATCCAGCATGTTTACCAACTGTTAACGGATTACCAACATGTTCAGGTCAAAGGATTGGGTATTCGTGGAACAGAAGAAGTAAAAATAGATGTAAAACCAATCCCTTTGAAGAAAAAAATTGACCAATTATTACGAGAAGGCTACATCCTGTGCCTTTATTACACAACCTCATAAGCTACATAAAAGGCCGAAGGGGGGGGGGAATACAGAACGGGGAATAGATCAGTTTGAGGTTTGAATAAGAATCACTTACTGCTCTATTCCCCGTTCTGGTAATAGGATAAGGTGACCTTGACCCACTTACAGGACTTAATCATTTGTGTTACAATAATACCTCTTCCCTATCACCTTTCCCTACCACTTGCACTTTCAACACTTACCCCCACCACCACCGAAATCAGGTATAAAAGGTGGTTTCGTATTAGTGGTAAAATCAGTCTGCTACTTGGAATCATGTCACCCAGAGATAACATTTTCCCTTCTAAGAAGACTATACTGGAATTGATTCAAAATATTCCAGTAAATATAAACGAAGATGAAGACAAAGACGATTCAGAGATGGAAGGTGAACTATTTAGTGATCTTGAACTATTGAGTGAGTTTGCTAGCAGTGAACCATATCTTGGAGAGATGGAGCTGTTGGAACTGTTGACTGACGACGATGACGACGATGATAATGAACCAGAATGTCATCATCAGTTGCTTTGTTTGGAGGAAATGGACCTTGTTGATAGTGAAACCCCTCCAAGCAGTATTAATATCGATGATGTAGTTCTAGATCCAGTCACAGGGAACTTTTGTGTTCGTCGTCGCTTATTTAGTGATATGAGCTCATCATCATCATTATCATCGGAAGAATCTGAATAAGTTTTTGTTGTCTTCAAATAGTTTACTTTAAATACAAAGCGGGGAATAGATCAGTTTGTGGTTATAGTGAGAATCACTTACTGCTCTATTCCCCGTTTCGGTAATATCGTTGTATGACCTTGACCCATTTACATTACTGAAAAAGTGGGGTAACTTATACATTTAATGGTGGGGGAACGTCTATTTAAAGACGATGCAACAGTGTATATTTATCATATCGGCATGATGAACCCACCAGGAAACTCCGTTTGCTACAGCTTTCCCCTCCTCGATATCGATGATGTGATAAAACTTACATCAATAACAAAACGGTTTGAACTCGAAAGGTGACTCATAAAAGTCGACGTAATTCCACAGGATCTTCGTTCGGCAATGTTGACTATCGAATATGTTAAAGATGAATCTACAAATGAAGATCCCTATTGTTTTATGAAATTTTTAGTTGATCGAGATGCACTGTGTACAATTCGATTTCACATCCGAGTTTAAAATCTATTAAATGTTCCTGTTGGAGAAAATTGTCCTTCATAAATACAGAGCGGGGAATAGATCAGTTTATGGTTTAAAATGAAATCATTTACTGCTCTATTCCCCGTTTTGGCAAATATGCTCAATGACCTTGACCTAAATACAGAACTTTGTAGCCTCCAGCTACAATAGTAAATGTAAAAAATAGTAAACTTAACTTAATATTTACACCCACTACTCTTGCTAGGGTATAAATAGAGGGGTATTAGCAGTGTTTTTCATTATTGCGTTGACCCTTGCGGAGATAGCACCTACATTATGCATCACTGCGACATTTGTAAGTCTTCATTTAAAGATGAATTTCTTTTAATGATTCATAAAGTACTAAAACATAACAACAACCAAGATGGAAAATATGAAGATGAAGAATTAAAAGAAATAGATCAAATGTTAGCTCAACACCAACATTCCAGACCAAGTGTTATTCAATATGCACCATCAACATCGACTTCTACCTCTGCTTTGTCTACACTTCACCGTCCTCCAACATCATCAGATGCATCGACTTCTACGCCTGCTCTGTTTATATTTCATCGTCCTTCAACATCATCAGCTGCATCGACTTCTATGCATGCTCTGTCTACACTTCACCGTTCTTCAGCATCAACAGCAGTAAATGTAGAACTACATGCCCGAGCACTTCCGGGTAATGTAGTAACCCACTTCAAAATTGACAATGCAAAATTGAAACTCGAAGAATTTTTAAATAACGGAAAAGGATTGGTTAGCAAAACTCTGAAAAATGAATTAAAAAGATTAAATTTTATTAAATTTGGACTATTACTGGATGCTTTATTTACAAACATTCAAAATGAAACCTCACCGAGAGGTTTCTTAACAAAAAACCGAATTATTATGTTTTCGTCAGATATTGATTCAATCGTATCTGAATGTTTTGAAGAGCTAATGATAAAACTACAAGAACATGAAGGAAGAGGCTCTGGATGGAGTTTGTTAAGCATCACAGGGCTAGACTTAAGAGTACACAAACACGGCTATGGAATTCGAGGAAGTAGCTACATCCCTCTACCAACAAAGATTAGAAATACCTTATCCTGCATTAACGTACAAAATCAAGATACTGAGTGTTTTAAATATGCTATGTTGGCCAAATATGTAACAATTCATCCGGAAAGACCAAGTCACTATTATGAAGAAGTACAACATAGATATAATTTTCAAGGGATGACTTACCTTGTTGCTGTAACAGACGTTTCAAAATTTGAAAAACAAAATCCTTCAGCTTCTGTCAACCTATTCGGATTGGATTCGTCAAACAATGTGTACCCCTTGCGTATAACACCAAATGAGCGCAGAGATCATACCGATTTGTTATTGATTACTAAAGGTGATATTTCACACTTTGTGTATATCAAAAAATTTGAAAGTCTTTTTTCTAATCAATTATCTAAGCATAAAAGAAAGATGACAATTGGCAGAAGATGTTTTTGTCACGTGAACAAAGAACTAAGAAGGGGAGGGTCAGATTGGCTAGTAGAACACCAGCGGTTATGTAATGGAAACTATGAAGTAAGAATTAAATTGCCGCATCCTAGCAGAGCGCAGATAAAATTTGACAAAGTAATACAACAATACCGTGTACCTGTTGCTGTTTACGCTGATTTCGAGTCTTCTTTACATCCGCTTAAACAACAAGAAGAGGACGTTACAAGAAGAAGCAAATACCAACTTCATTCACCAAACAGTTATTGCATACTAATTAAATCCACGTTGACTGAAGACCATCTTCAAAAATATGGACTATCATCTTCTCCAAAGATTTATCGCGGTGAAGAAGCAGCCAAATACTTTGTCGATGATCTGTATGACATAGCTGCAAAGGTAGAAGAACTGTATGGAACAAAGGTACCCATGTCACCTATGGAAGAAGAAGAGCTTCAACATTATGATTCAACAACAACGTGTTATCTGTGTAATAACACCTTTACACTGGATAACGTTAAAGTTCGTGACCACGATCATCTTACGGGAGCGTACAGAGGTGCAACCTGTAACGCTTGCAACTTGAACTACAAACTACCATATTTCATCCCCGTAGTTCTGCACAATCTGAGTGGTTATGATTCGCACTTCATAATCCCCGAACTAGGAAGAGATAATGGAGCAATAGACGTTTTGGCTACTACAATGGAAAAATTTATAAGCTTTTCAAAAAAGGTGGGTAAAATTAAATTAAGGTTTGTTGATTCATTTAGATTTATGCCTTCAAGCCTCATGAAATTATCTGAAAATCTAAGAAGAACAGATTTGATAGAAACAAGTAAAATTGTACCCAATAGTAAAATGGATTTGGTTCTTCGAAAAGGAGTCTTCCCCTATGATTACATCGATGGACTGCATAGATTTGATGAAACATCACTACCTTCACCAGAACACTTCAAAAACAAACTTAATGATTCGGAAATATCACTTGAGGACTATCAACACCCACGTCGAGTATGGAACGAGTTAGATATGAAGACCTTAGGAGATTACTCGGACTTTTATGTCAAACTAGATGTAACTCTTCTTTGTGATGTAATGGAAGAATTCCGAAACACCTGTTTTGCTGCATACGGTTTGGACCCTCTACATTCGTATACTTCACCAGGATTAGCTTGGAAAGCCATGTTAAAAGAAACAAAATGCAAACTCCAACTTTTAACAGACATTGACATGGTTTTAATGGTTGAAGCTGGAGTAAGAGGCGGATTGACCCAAAGTGTTACCAGACATGTCAAAGCCAACAACAAATACCTACCCGATTACGATGAAACCAAACTGTCAACCTATTTAGGATATTTCGATGCAAATAACCTGTACGGATGGGCAATGTCAAACCCACTTCCTTTTGATAACTTTAAATGGATTAATCCCGACTCTATTGGCGATATTTTACAAATTCCGAAACATGGTGACACTGGATATATTTTGGATTGTGATTTTGAATACCCAGAAAATTTACATGATCTTCACTATGACCTTCCACTTCTTGCTAAAACAGAAATTTCACCAATTGGAAAACACCCCAAATTAATGATGACATTAAATAATAAACAACGCTACGTGGCTCACTTTTGGGTGGTTCAACAAGCTATCGAATTAGGACTACGTCTAACAAAAATTAATAGAGTTTTGGAATTTTCTCAATCATGCTGGTTGAAACCCTACATTGATTAAAATACCATCAGAAGAGTAGCAGCTACATCAGACTTTCAAAAAGATTTCTTTAAATTAATGAATAATGTGATATTTAGAAAAACATTGGAAAAAAAAGGAGACATAAAAATGTTAAACTTGTTACCGACGCAAAAAAATTACAGAAACTAGTACAGCAGCCAAATTCTGGAACATCTATAATTATTAATGAAAAACTTGTAGCAGTGTCCATGAAGAAGACGATTGTGAAGATGGATCGTCCTTTGTATATAGGCATGTCAATTTTGGACATCTTAAAAAGACACATGTACGATTTTCACTACAACAAAATGGTGGCGTTCTACGGAAGAGAAAATATATCTATTACATATATGGACACTGACGCTTTCATATATCGCATAGTAACATCGGACATGTATAAAGATTTACGTACATTTATTTACAAGAACGACTTTGATTTCTCCGATTATCCAAAAGATCATCCAAACTACGACAATCGCAGACACAAAAAAGTACTAGGCAAATTCAAGGATGAGGCTAATGGTATTCTACTTGATTGTTGCACTGATGTCTAAACTATATTCTTTGAAACTCTATAATGAAAAAGAAGAAGAAGAAGAAAAGAAGAATAGCTATATTAAGAAAGCTAAAGGTATAAAGAGTTTATATTTAAAGAAGAAAGTGCATTTTGAACACTACAAGCAATGCTTATTTGAGGATAACATCATTACAGCTAAATTCAACACCATCAGAAGTTTTAACCATCAGCTGTACAGCGTCATTGAAGTTAAAAAGGTGCTATCCTGTAATGACGACAAAAGACAAACCCTTCCAGACAAAATAAGCACATTGCCATTCGGTCACTACTCCCTCAACCCTATTGACGAGTAACCTTTTCATCGTCCTAGATCCTTTATCCTTTTCCTTTCCGTAAAAAAAGGGGAAACACAGCAATGTTAAGCTGTGTTTCCCCTTTTTTTACACAAGTTTTGAATGACCTTGAACTATATGTGTATATATATATATAAGCAGATTTATACCAAAGAATATTTAATACCATATCAGCTGCCTTCGTGAAACCATCATGTCAGACCTGAAGGAGAAGATTATTAATGAACTACACAAACCTGCAAGAATAAAGTTTCCAAGAAGAAATACTGTTATAAAAGGGATAAATGGTCTATATCAAGCGGATTTAATTGAAATGCGACCGCATAGCAGAATAAACAAAGGATTTAAATATATACTCACAATTATTAATTGTTTTACAAAAGTTGCAGACGCTTTGCCTCTAAAGGACAAGACTGGTAAAAGCGTAACAGAAGCCATGAAAATAGCCATAAAAAGAGATAAAAACAAAATTAAACATTTACAAACTGATGATGGAACAGAATACTTTAATACAAACTTTGCACAGTTAATAAATAAATATAAAATAAATCATTATTCTACAAATTCAGAGAAAAAAGCAGCTATTGTAGAAAGATTTAATAGAACCTTAAAAGGAGCACTGTATAAACAATTTTCAAAAAGAGGTTCTTACGTATGGTATGATGTTTTACCACAATTAATAAATGATTATAACAACAGGTTTCATAGAACTATTGGTATGAAACCTAACAAAGTAAATAGAAGAAATGCAAAAGATGTATTAAAACGCATAAAGAAAAATACAAAGCCTAAAGTAGAAAAAATGCAGCCAAGAAAATTTAATGTAAGTGATAAAGTACGGATTAGTAAATATAAGGGAGTGTTTACCAAGAAATACCTTCCCAATTGGACGAATGAAGTTTTTACAGTGTATAAAGTGCAACCGACTGTACCTGAAACGTATATCCTAAAAGATAACAAAGGAGATTTGTTGCAAGGTGCATTTTATGAACATGAAATGTTAAAGTCAACAGTAGGTGATGTATATCTTGTTGAAAAAGTGTTACAAAGAAAAAAGGACGCAGTTAAAGTGCGGTGGTTAGGGTTTAACAAAACTGAGGATTCATGGATACCTATAAAGGACTTGGTTTAATGCAAGCAACTCATTTCATCGTTAACCTTTGAGCAGGATGGGGATTATTCACCATAAAGATCGATTCAATATTAATAACATAGATGATTTAACTGTGGATAACGTTAAAATCAACAATGGTAAACACGGTAGTTTACTTCCAAACACTGTTCGATGTATAGTAAGTGGCCCCTCAAACTGCGGAAAGACCAATGTTGTTTTTAATTTGATCACTAATCCGCAGGGATTAAGGTTTAATAACCTATATATTTTTTCAAAGTCTCTACATCAACCAAAGTATCAATTGCTGGATAAAATCCTATCTGATGTGTCTGATGTTAATTTTTAAAAATTTAACGCTAGTGATAGCATTATGCAACCAAACGAAGCGAAACCGTATTCTGTATTTATATTTGACGATGTATCTTGTGAAAATCAGGATACTATTAGAAACTACTTTGCCATGGGAAGACATAATAACATCGACAGCATATATATATAGGACAAACTTATAGCAAAATCCCAAAACACCTTATCAGAGATAATGCAAATATTCTAATTGTATTCAAACAAGATGATACTAACCTAAAACATATATATAACGATCATGTGAATGCGGATATGCCATTTGAAAAGTTTAAAGAGCTTTGCAGAAAAGTATGGATTTTTGGTTATTATGAAAGATCAAGCTATAAAAGATGTTCGTTATAGAATAGGTTTTGATAAAATTGTTTTAATACACTGATTAGCGGTATTACTGTACAAGTCGTCAAGGTGTGAAGATGGTTAACCAGGAAAAGCTATTGAAGGAAATAAAATCACTTAGTGATTTTATTAGACAAAAAAAAACGAGCTTTAAAATCAGGTATAAATGAAAGAGAGCAATTTTTAGAAACAACATTCAAACCTGTTACTGAACCTTTAAAGCGATTAGCACAAAATATGGAAAAACCTTCAATTCGCTTCGAAGGAGACAAAATGCTACCAATTTCCAAATATGAAGAAGAATTTCAGAATGATGAAAGTTTTGAACAGTTACAAACATCTGAAGAAAGCGACGAGTATGAAGAAAGCGGAGATATAGAGGATTTAAAGGAAAAGGACATTGCAGAAGATACAAGTACAGAATATACAAGTGTAGAAGATACAAGAGCAGAAGAAGAGGATATTAACCCATCCAACTTAAGCAAATTAGGCACGGATATTATGTTTAAAGGAACTCTTGGAAGAACATATACGTTAAAAATGTTACACGCCGCACATGCTAATCGAAATTTTAATACCTATGGAGCTAGAATAGAGGGTAAAGGATTAATGATTGGAGATAGCAAGTTAGATATAAACGAAAATGATGATATAGTTATTGGAGATAAGAAATATTAAGGTACAAAAGGTTTGTTTGAACTTATCTTTAAAAATAATCCTGGTAAATATACTAAAAGGGATTTACAATTGTTTAAAAATATATTAGAGTTTACAAATGCACATAGAAAGAAGTATTCCAAAGACCTACCTATTCATAGAAATCGGTCAATAAAATATACAAGTATTATATCTAGTCTTTTCCCCTCGATATCAAAAAAAGCTCAAATTAAAAGATGAGCTTTATCTTCTGCTGAATTAAATGTTTTGCATAAAAAGAGAAAAACAACTGATCCTACCACATCTGGAAGGGGATTATTGAAAAATTTGTATAAAACTAATATAATATATTACAACGATATAAATAAGTTAGTTGATCGAATGAGGTTATTACATGAAGCTATGGAAGCCGGGCACACTGGTTTAGAAAACGAATGGGTAGCTTTGGTTGATGAACTGCGAAAACAAGGAATAATTGTTCAGTAGACGTACATATATAATAAGAACCTAAACGATAGCGATTCAGTTACATCATGAGTGTGGACAAGTTTGGACGGTATTCCGAGTTTGGAGTAAAATCTGGATATAGTGAAAAAAGAGCTGGATTTCCGTTAACACCTGACGGCAACTATAATTTTGAAGGAAAAGTAATTCAAAATGTTGGTGATCCGCTTATGTCGTCTGATGCGGTTACGGTACAGTACATGAAAAAAAGAACCCCAACTGTACACGAAGATCATTGGGGGTTTTCCGGTAAAAGGTTAAGCGATATACAATATCCCGTTTATGATGGTGAAGCAGTAAATTTAGCTTCTCTAAAATTGTTAACGATTTACAAAAGGAATGAAACTGACACAAGCTATGATGTAAAAAAATTAAAATTATCAAATGTAGGTGATTGTGAGCAGGATGGAGACGCTGTAAATAAGAAAATGTTTGATATTGTACACAAGAAATGGACTACGGAATATGAAAAACATTTGGAAAGGTTTGGTGCAGGTCTATTCCATTATATCCATCGGGCTTCAGGAAGAGATGCAGCTTCAGATGTTGACAGTCACAATTATTTAGATTGGAAAAATATACACAATCCAGAGAAACCTAATCAACGAGATAAACCGTCTGAGCCTTCTAAAGTCAAGACATTAGGAAAGGGGGATAAAGTGAATGTGATTAATGAACCAACAGAAAACAAAGAAGATTACATAAGAGAAAAAATAATTTAAAATACCCCCATGATAAGGGATAAAGCATCAGTCATATTCGAGAGACGATACAGAGAGGATGATGGAATCCAATATTACTGCGTGGAGTTTAATATCTCAAGAGCCGAGATTTCCCCAAGGAGTGTTGACAGATGGTTTTGTTCAACGGTTTGATAGATATATGGATTGGGAACAACTTTCCATACATTACCTCTTCACAATGACTATGTTAAGAATTTATTTTCACAGAGTTAACTGGATCCATATTTTACAAAGACAACAGTTTTCAGAAGACTTCCTCGTAGAGATGACATCAAATTTTAATAACTGTTGGGAAGTAATAAGTAAATATCAAAATCTCTCTGAGAATTACATTGACAATTTTAAAGATAAACTAGACTGGGATGTGTTATTCAATTACCAACGATTAAGTGGCAAGTTTCTAAGGAAACATGAAAACTATTTAAAGTTTATTCATTTTACCGAAGACAACGATACCATCACCAGCGGGGAAACATCTGGAACATCTTCAATTACACCTTATTTCAATTTTTACTACTTCTATTAAATATGTCTACATTTAATTAATAAATCCATTTCTATATAATAAATGGATTTGAAACAGTATATAATACAAGAAACCAAAACTGATATTACATTCATTGTAAAACATTTATAGAGTGCACCTACTGATTGTAGGTTTTGCTATAAATAGTCATGTCGAGGGTTAAACGCATCAGTCATAATCGAGAGAGATTACAGAGAGGAAGGGGAATAGCATCAACAGCATTTTCTCTATTGAGTAAACCGGTTGGAGCTATAGTTAACAAGGCAATTGATTTATTACCTGTGGAATTACATTTACCTGGATGATATCAATATTGTGGTCCTGGAACCAAATTAGAGAAACGTCTTGCTAGAGGAGATCCTGGAATAAATAAGCTCGATCAGGCTTGTAAACAGCACGATATAGCTTATTCCAAATTTGGTGATACTAAAAATAGATCAATAGCAGATAGAGCACTTGCTGAGAAAGCTTGGCAAAGAGTAAAATCTAGTGACGCGAGTATTGGTGAAAAAGCAGCGTCTTTAGCAGTAACAGCAGCAATGAAAGCAAAAACTACGTTTGGAGGAGGAAAGAGAAGAAGGCGTGGGAAAAAACCCGCTAAGAAACAAGGAGGTAATATCAGAAGAAAACGTCGATCTACCAGTGGTAAAGCTAAAAAGAAACCAACAATATGGTCAATGATAAAAAAGGGAGGAGGATTATACCTAAGGCCGTATCGTGTGTATTAAATAAGAAAGAGCAATTAATAATTAAAAACAAAGAATTAATCAATGAAGAACTGATTACATATGCTTCTTGTTTGAAAATCCCATTTTTTAGAGGAGTATTTATGTAAGATGAATTACCGGTTAAAATGTGGAAAAATTAGACTGGTATTGTAAATTTGGATAATAGGGAAGGATTAGGCACTCATTGGGTGTGTTACAAGAAACTTGGTAAAACCATTTATTATTTCGACAGTTTTGGAGACCTTCCACCACCGAAATAACTTCAACGATACTTTCGTGCGGCAGAAAATGTTTTTTACAATCATACAAGAAAACAACCTGATGATACATCCATTTGCGGTCATTTATGTTTAGACATTTTAACTAAAAGTGTTAGTCAACTTTAAGATGTCCTCGTATACAGTGTCATTAACCGGTAACTCATGTACTTTGCGCAGTATTCTGTTTCCAGCGCTACGTTTGCAAAAAGGAAGAATATGGGAAGCCGCATTATTGGATTTAACAACATATAACTCTATTCCAAACGTTAGTGAAGGAATTAATAACAAAATACATTATTACAAGACAAAAGATGATAAAGGAAAGTATTCAGCTTTGGAAGAATTCAGTTTACCAACAGGAGCTTATGAAATTGATAATATAAATGAAGTTATACAAAAACATATGGGAAAAGAAAATATAACGATAAAAGGCAATAACAATACAATGAAAGCCGAAATTACTTCTAAGTATTATATTGATTTTAGTCAAGAACATTCAATTGGTAGTTTATTGGGGTTTTCTAAGGAAACAAAAGTATTAGAACCTAATAAAACTCATTCTGGGAATAAAACTGTGACGATCATCAAAGTTAATAGAATAGACATTACATGTAACATTATACAAGGATCCTACAGAGATGGAGAGAATCGTCATATATTACACACATACTACCCATCAGTTGCACCGGGTTTCAAGATAGTAGAAAAGCCTCAAAACCTTGTGTACCTACCGTTAAACACCAGTTTCATTTCAGACATCGTGCTGAACATAGTGGATCAAGACGGAAAGCTTATTGACTTTAGAGGAGAAGCTATTACTGTAAGAATACATATAAAATCATCCGCTTAGACAATGGGGTTATCATTTAAAAAGAGAGAGCCAACCAGCAAAGAGGTCAGTAGCTCATCAGCTGTAGAAGGATTAACAAGTGACAACATTCGTTTTCTAGAAGAAATTGGATTAAAGGTCATTAACAATGGATATACTGGATATAGCGCAGGGTCCAACATTCGACGAGACCTTATGGGAAAAGGAATATCATACGCATAACCCTTACGCTTCGTCCAAATTAAACAATAACGATGAAATTAGGATTCCTATACAACAACAAGATATTTATACTCTTCCATGCGAAAGTTATTTATATATTGAAGGAAAAGTAACAAAAACTGATGGTACTGCTGGAACCACTGTTCCGTTCATAAATAATCCTATGGCATTTTTGTTTGACGAGATTAGATATGAAATTTCAGGAGTTACAGTCGATTCAACAAAAAAGGTTGGAATTTCCAGTACATTGAAAGGATTAGCGTCTTTAACACCAAATGAGAAGAATCTGTTAGCTGTTGCAGGATGGGTTGCACCAGACAAATGTACAATCACTCCTGACTCTTCAGGAAACTTTGATTTCTACGTACCTTTAAGATAACTCCTAGGATTTGCTGAAGACTACAGAAGAATAATAATAAATGTAATACAAGAACTAGTTTTATTAAGATCATCAAACGATAATGATATTATTAAAGCAGCTGCTGGAACAACTGATGCCAATTTAGACTGGAAATTAACATTAGACAAGATTGTTTGGAGAGTACCACATGTGCGACTAAATGATGAACACAGGATTACATTATTAAGAAAGTTAAAATCAGATCGAGACATTGTAATGCCATTCAGAAGCTGGCAGTTTCATGAATACCCCGTTTTACCTACAACACAACGGCATACATGGACTGTAAAAACTTCTACTCATTTGGAAAAAGCGAGATATGTAATATTTGGATTACAAACGAAGAAGAAAAGTATAATAACTGAAAATGCTGGTGAATTTGACCATTGTAAATTAACAAACTGTAAAGTGTTCCTGAATTCACAATTCTTTCCCTACGACAACTTTAATATTTCTTTTGATAAAAAAAGGTACAGTGTTTTATACGATATGTACGCTAGGTTCCAAAATTCATATTACGGCAAAAAGAATACACCTCTACTATCTCCCGTACAGTTTGAATCGAAAGCTCCGATTGTTGTAATTGATTGTTCCAAACAAAATGAATTTGTAAAATCGTCTAGTGTTGATATAAAAATAGAAATGGAATTTCAAGAAAACGTATCTGCAAATACATCTGCGTATTGTTTAATTTTGCACGATAAAATTGTTACATACACACCGTTGACCGGTATTGTAAAGACAGTATTGTAAAACGTTGTACCACCACCGGCACCGCCACTGTCGCTAACCTATAAATAGTGGAGCAACAATGCAGGTCTTCAGTTGATCGTCTATCGTCGCATGGGTAACATCTTCTACAAAATGAGTTCTCCATCTGTTGTACAAGGTGATGCAGAGGTAGCACCGTTATTGGAACGTGATAATACTAGTGAAGCAGAAATCATCAAGGAAATAACTGCATTTTTAAAGTTTGGTAAAAGAGATAGAGAGGAGGAAAGTAATGCAGACCCATCAAAGGTAGTACCAAAGAGGAAGAAGAAAGTTGAAGAAAATATTCCTCCTCACATTTTAACTGACGTTTTTTTGCGAATCTTTTACCCCATCTCAGCATGCATCAGTAAAAGTGTATCAGTTGGATTGATGAAGTCATTGGATTATTCCCCTACAGTAATACTACACCATGGAAGAAAAAAGGTTTTATTTTCGCAAAATGCTTGGGAGTCATTTTTGAAACATGTACATTTAATAGAATGTTATTTAACTAACAGTTTGTGTGGAATGAAAACACATATTCGACTTTTGGATTGTGACAATGAAATCGATATTGTTAAACATCGCGGACAACTACAAGTGCGAATTAGAGACTTGACTCAACATGAAAATAAGATTCTACTGTCACGTGAAGAATTCTACGTTTTAAACTACGCAACAGAACCTATTACAAGGTACATGAGACAGTTGGTATTTGCAAGCGCTATTATTAAAGAATATTTGGTCGATACTTTGGAAAAAAAACCTGATAGCACCATCGTGTACGGACCTGTGGATACATCTATTTTTAATAGAATACCTCATGAAGTTTGCATGTGGAGAAAGTTAAAGGATTTTGAACCACTTGTAGAAATCGCTACAGAAGCTACAGAAGAAACAACACAGGAAGAAGAAACGGAGAAACAAGAAGAAAAAGAAAACGAAACAAAAGAAGAAGAAGTTAAAAAAGACTAAAGTTTGACTTAGTAAAGAAGAACACACGTGGGGTAGGCCTATTGGGGACGGTGCCCACGTTAAATATACACCAACGCGCCTGCAACTGTACGGCCTGGTATTTAACCTACCGTGGTGTGGAAAACAGTTTAGTTGATCGCTAGATGCCATGATGAGCGGAGGGGATGAAGAAGTGAGTGTAAAGCCGTGTGTAATAGAATTTCAAGCATTTCGAAATAATGATGATAGGTTTATTATCAAGGAATTAGTAATTTTAGACTTGCTTACATTTGTAGCCTACCCATTCACGTTTGAAGCTCATTTTTCTTTTAACAAACTTAACACCAAAGCAAAAAGTACAAACAAATGGATAACAAACTACTTTCATCACATACATTGGTATGAAGGATTTATAAGCTACAGTAATCTGCACAGTATTATGTTTAACTTTTGCAAACAATATTCACATATATACACAAGAGGATTAGAAAAAAAGAACTGGATACAAAAGTACACGCACGGTGATGTTTTCGATATAACCATCAGTAAGGACTTTAACATTAATCTCGGTAATATTTGTGTCGCTGCAAAAGATCTTAAACACGGCCAAACAAACTGTGCATTGTACAACGCATATCGTTTGGCTGCTTACTTGAAACAAACGCAGGAATGTGGTGGGGGTAGCGGAGAACAGAAATGTGGTGGGGGTAGCGGGGCCTATAAATACGAGGAGACAGCACCGCTCCAGCACGAGTATTATTCGAGACTCCGAAGAGGCAACATCACAGAAGACACCACAACCACCACTGACGAAGATGGCATCACAACAGTTTCTACAAACACTGGTTGATCAATTCAACACTCATTCAAAATCCGACCTTCTGCTAACTAAAAAGTGTTCAGAACTAAAAGAACAAAAACACTACATTATTCATAACATCAAGAAAGTGGAAACCACACATGGAGAAGCAATTCTAGTTTCATTGAGCGAAGGACCTTTCACTCCAGGAGATGAGCCGAAGTTTCAAGTATTTCTTCCAAAACGATTTGTTCAACTGCTACAAAATGAAGATTTGCGAGATATTCAACCGGAGACGTTGTATTTGGTATCACACGGTGTAAGCGGCAACAACTCGACGGAACTCACTCTGCACATCACGCATCCTTGTACATAATGTCTTTGTTTGTATTTCTCTGTTTGTATTTCTAGTCATCAATGTTAGACTTAAGCTTATTGTATTGTAAGATGTTTGTTTAATAAAGAAAATAAAAAAATAAAAAAAATAATAAAAAGAAAAAAGAAAAACAGCAACACAGCAGTATATTATTTTATATACTGCTGTGTTGCTTTTTTAAAAATTCAAACGGTTGACCTTGAACTTTCATTCAGGGTTAACTTATGAAGAGGTATAAAAGAGAGGGAGCAGTGAAGTTAGTCTCAGTCTTGTCTAACACACGCTGCAGCTAACATGTCGGTGCCACCGATGAACAATTTATCATTCGATAACAATTTGAATACATATTGTTGCGAGTTACAATGTTTTAAAATACCAGGCGATCAAGTTGACGGGAAAGCTTGTCGTAAGTGCAGGTGTTTCAGCTATTGCATATGTAGATGTAAAACGTATCAAATGAACCGACAAGATAAAATACAAGAATTACGCCGACGGATTGCATTACTGTGGTGGCGAATGTAGTAGCAACCATCTGCCTCGAACCAGCTGCCAACTGCCATCTGCCGTCCGCCATCTGCTCCGCCCCACCACACTTTTACCCCCACCATTTTGTTCGATACCAAAACGCTAGCTAGCGAATAGTCAGTACACCTCCAGCTCTTGACCAGTGTACATCGTGCTCTCTGTTGAAATGTCCATCAAAATTAGGTGTATTCATTATGACTCTATTCATCTGGCGACTTTCCAAGACCTCGAGGTTTTTAATGAAGAGTTAAGACTTCTCATTGCGTCCGGTTACGATTTATCTTTGGAACTTTACGCATCAAAAAACAACATGGACTCTGCGCAGGGATCGAACTATCTACCGTCTTTCATCAGAAAGCGAAGTGATGGCCGCAACTCGTCCGGATCAACAACATCGATGACAACGAACAACGGGGAACTATTGTAAACATGAATTATTGTAAATAAAATAAAGTAATATTTGTAATAGTACTACCTCGCACTCGTATCATTCGATTGTTTCATTCGATGGTTTTCATTCGATGTTTCTTATCGATTAACTATCGAATCACAATCGAATTTTACGCGTGCGAGGTAGTACTTTTTTAAAACACCCTCCCCGTGACCTTGAACTTTGAACTTTCCCTCATTACGTCACGAAACCGCCTACGTCACTGGCTCAGCCTCAGATGACGTATTTATTCACTCAGCGCATCCGGTCACTGACCGGATGTGACGTCACTTCCGGCGCAAAACCCGCAAACCCACACTACTTTCGTCTTTATACAAATGCAGCTACAATATTTGTATGTATTTATTAGTGGTTTAAGGGCTGTGGCCTTTAGAATTTTTGTGTATATGGATATTCCATTTGCTCTTTATATTCTGATAATAATAAGTCAAATTGTTCACATGGTAATACGTAAACAAAGTAGAAGCTTAAACCACATTAAACATAAATAATTACAGCTGATCATTGATTTATTTTAAATTGTTGACTTTTGCAATTTAAGGGTCATTTAAGAAACAATAAGAGGAAAACAAAACGGGCTCCATGGGGTACTTGTCTATATAACTGTCTATGAATATTCAAAGTATCAAACTTATAGGTCTGACGACAGCTTCAGAAACCTGCGCAAAGACACCAATGTACCACTTAATTTATTTTAGAAATATAATGTTTGGATCATCACCTAAATCAATTTAACTATCTATTTTTGTTTAGTTAGAATAGTGAACGATCTGCAACTACAAACTTGGATTATTTTGAACACTAAAGACAATCTACATACCTATTTACAACTTACAAAAACTTATATTATATAGCTTATATTATAGCTTATTATAGCTTATTATATAGCTTATTATAATAATATAGCTTATATTATAAGCTAAGGCGTTTCAGCAAGCGTGCCATCTATTTCATTTGTATTTGTAATTGTACTTGTAATTGTAATTGCACTTGTAATTGTACTTGTAATTTGTTGATACCGAATTTTACGACGATGAAGTTTTTGATACACATTATTAATTCAAAACGAATTGTTAAGTTAAAATATTTAAGTTTGAGCTTCATTTTCGCTTAACCTAAATAACGAAGGGCCACTCAAGCGCCTGTTCCCGTCTCGAGTCGTCTCAGCCGTTGCATTAATGATCAGCTTTTCCATCTGTTCCTTCCCTCTGCATTATTTAACCGTTCATTCTGCAATACTAATTTGCAAGTTAGTAGAATATTCTTCTTATAAACATTCATCAAATCTAAAAATTGAAATACATTACTTTAGCTTGATGCATCATATTTTATTCCAGAAGTAAAATGTTTCAGTTTTTCTCCCACACTTTTTTGTTGTTGTTTAGTTTTGCAACAAGAAAGTTGAAACCTATTGATACCTATCATTCCAAGAATGGAGTAAAAATTCGATTTGAAACTTTTTCTATCGTTATTTACCTTCATATCATTGAACTTCTTTGTTAAAACAGTTATTGTTGGTGGTGTTGAGTTTATATTATTCCGGAAACTATTGTGGGCATTTACCATAAATTAATGAGAAAAACAAGTTTCTCGATATTTCGGTATCTGAAATTTGATTCCGTCTTAAGGGGACAAAAATACCTAGGATGTAAAGATCTCCTTTAACCATCCGAATGTGGGGTCGGATCCCAGATCAACGTAGATAAACTTGATTTTCTCATTCAGTGCTAGCAAATGACCACAATAATTCTTGAATAACAAGTTTAACTAATTTGGAACGTCTCTTTTGTTATCAATTAGTGGATTACTATTATCCAGAGTTGAGCTTTCTTAACAAATTTACAATTAACGTTGTTATTGTATAACTTAAAACTTGTATTTACCGTACCCAGTCATCAATGCTGGTTGACGGTGTTCAACTGAATCCGTCTAACAATGCACCGGGCCAGGCTGTCTAAATGCTAATGCCTCGTGCACGGATTTGGGGCGACCCTCTTCCAACTTGACTATTTGTTCTGCTGAGGAATCCGGTAAATAATTTTGTTAGTGAAAAATTTCCTAATTTAAAATACCTTGGCAGATTTATGTTTCGGTATTACACTTAATTTGCAGAAAATGTGTGTATTGTCACTAGGAAAAGGAAAACCTCTTAATCCATTTGATTATTACTAATTTATGTATGTAATTAAATATAATACGTTGAATAGTATCCATGTGGAACTTGCAGAGATTCTAGAGCTAGATAAACGTATACAAATGGTCAGTCACCCTAGCTTGAGTAGTAAAAAGTCAAGGTTAGACTTAAGATTACATTAATTAAGTCCACTATTCTTTCAAGAAAATAAGCACAATTGAGGGTAGATTTTGTTCTTGATTGGCGACATCCAGTCACAGAGGTATATTCTATATTCGATGTAACAAAAACTACTTATTTAGAAACTCGCAATACACAGGAAAATGTTGCATATCTAAGTTATATATATATATAAAGGTTTTATGCATACAATTCATATAACATTTTACAGACTTTAAGGATAATAGTATCTGGATTTCGAAATGTCGATATTATTACTCAATCATTCTGATAAAAATGCTTGCACCTAGAAGTAAGTTAAACAATTTAATTCAACTGGTGAATGTCGTTCTTAAGTTTGGTAACAAAAGATAAAAGCAATGGACTAAAATCACTGTGTGTAAAATCAACGTAATATACTTCAATATACGTAATATACGCAATATACCTGTGTTTATAAGTAATATACTTCAATATATAAATTCTCTTGACACCTGAGATTATCAGGTATTATTATAAACTATTTACTGGGTGATTGAACAAGAACTCCCTATTTTCGAGAAAGACTTTTATGGTGAAACAAACAAAATCTTACATTTATGAATACAAAGTGTAAAAGAGAATATCTTCAAGTTTTGGTTTTGTCCCAGGAAACTTTGACGTGGACACTATTAGTTGCTCTACATAGAACAAGACGATTTTCACTTCTCGCCAGGTATTCACCAACATTGCAGGTGTGACTGACGCAACTGCTCCGATGATCCTTTGTCGAAAATGGTCAATGTCACGAAAGTGTTCAGCATATACCACATTCTTTAAATGTCCCCAAAAGAAAATTGCCAACGGGGTTAAATATGGGCTTCGAGATGGCCAGGACAAAGGATCATCGGAGCAGTACCTGCCATGTTGGCGAGTATCTGGCGAGAAGTAAACAATCGTACTGATCTATGTAGAGCAACTAAGGGTACGCTCGTCGAAGTTTACTAGGACAAAACCAAAACTTGAAGATTTCTCTTTCACACTATGCATTCATAAATGGAAGATTTGTATGTTTCTTCCTTAGAATTGTTTTCAAAAATAGGGAGTTTTTTTAAACACCCGGTACTTATGTAAATATCCAATACAGTTGACGTCAATATTAAAAAATTAGTTATCAAGATTAGTTAAAAGATTAGTTATCAAATAAATCTTAAGATTGAGTGATATTAAAAGAATTAATTTAATTTTAGATAAGACAGCACTTATATACTTTAATATGTTAAGATTTAAATATACTAGATATTGCTTAACCAAAAACTGTTTCTAATGGTAGGAATGTACTGGAGTGGAAGAGGTCGGAAGGTTGCGTATCGATGAAACGTTTACCCTTCCCCCGCCAACATCCCTCACGACCTCTGAGATAAGGCAGTCATCAGGGCGACGCTACATCGCTGTCATCTGCCAGGTGGCGAGAACCCTACGTTCATACCACTTACATTTGTACCAGCAGTTGAAACGTTTACCCTTCCCCCGCCAACATCCCTCACGACCTCTGAGATAAGGCAGTCATCAGGGCGACGCTACATCGCTGTCATCTGCCAGGTGGTGAGAATCCTACGTTCATACCACTTACATTTGTACCAGCAGTTGAAACGTTTACCCTTCCCCCGCCAACATCCCTCACGACCTCTGAGATAAGGCAGTCATCAGGGCGACGCTACATCGCTGTCATCTGCCAGGTGGTGAGAATCCTACGTTCATACCACTTACATTTGTACCAGCAGTTGAAACGTTTACCCTTCCCCCGCCAACATCCCTCACGACCTCTGAGATAAGGCAGTCATCAGGGCGACGCTACATCACTGTCATCTGCCAGGTGGCGAGAATCCTACGTTCATACCACTTACATTTGTACCAGCAGTTGAAACGTTTACCCTTCCCCCGCCAACATCCCTCACGACCTCTGAGATAAGGCAGTCATCAGGGCGACGCTACATCGCTGTATCTGCCAGGTGGCGAGAATCCTACGTTCATACCACTTACATTTGTACCAGCAGTTGAAACGTTTACCCTTCCCCCGCTAACATCCCTCACGACCTCTGAGATAAGGCAGTCATCAGGGTGACGCTACATTGCTGTCATCTGCCAGGTGGTGAGAATCCTACGTTCATACCACTTACATTTGTACCAGCAGTTGAAACGTTTACCCTTCCCCCACCAACATCCCTCACGACCTCTGAGATAAGGCAGTCATCAGGGCGATGCTACATCGCTGTCATCTGCCAGGTGGCGAGAACCCTACGTTCATACCACTTACATTTGTACCAGCAGTTGAAACGTTTACCCTTCCCCCGCCAACATCCCTCACGACCTCTGAGATAAGGCAGTCATCAGGGTGACGCTACATCGCTGTCATCTGCCAGGTGGTGAGAATCCTACGTTCATACCACTTACATTTGTACCAGCAGTTGAAACGTTTACCCTTCCCCCGCCAACATCCCTCACGACCTCTGAGATAAGGCAGTCATTAGGGCGACGCTACATCGCTGTCATCTGCCAGGTGGCGAGAATCCTACGTTCATACCACTTACATTTGTACCAGCAGTTGAAACGTTTACCCTTCGCCCGCCAACATCCCTCACGATCTCTGAGATAAGGCAGTCATCAGGGCGACGCTACATCGCTGTCATCTGGCAGGTGGCGAGAACCCTACGTTCATACCACTTACATTTGTACCAGCAGTTGAAACGTTTACCCTTCCCCCGCCAACATCCCTCATGACCTCTGAGATAAGGCAGTCATCAGGGCGACGCTACATCGCTGTCATCTGCCAGGTGGCGAGAATCCTACGTTCATACTACTTACATTTGTACCAGCAGTTGAAACGTTAACCACATTTTGATTTTTCACGCATTCAAATTCCATAACCACAATTAAAAATCTACACAAGAATGAATATAATTAAAACATATTGTTGGAATAGAAACTTTCTACTTTGAATAAATTGGTCATACTGTATCTAGCTCCTGCAAATAAATTTCTGTCATTTATAAGGACGATTGATTACAATTTTATTATTTGTACGGTTTCAAGAAACGGAGAAAACAGCTATCAAGACATTAAAGACATTTTTATATCATAAGCGTCAATGGTTGTAAGGCAATAAAAATTGGGTACTCAATGGTGAAGAATACATCTTAAAAAAGATGTTGTTTGTAGTTAAGTTATATGTGGTTTAAAGTAAAACTCTGATAATTGCGTTACGATTTATTATTGTTACGTACTGTGTACAAAGATTCCAATAAACAAAGTTTATAAAGCATATGAATACAATTTTAAGATAGCACCGTTTTGAATGGAAACACATTGTTGTAATCTAACAAATAATAAAAATATTGAATTGTATTGTTGCATTTTTCCAAAAGAAACGATTCAAATATTATAATCGATTCAACATTCCAGCTCTAGAGTCGGAAAGAGTGGGGGGTGAGTCGGGGGGTGATGGAGAGGGTCCCTGTGGGATTTACACGTGAAATTAACATAACATACATTCCTCCCTCCTCTTGTGCCCTTTCACCACCGGCCGTCTGATGACATAAACGCAACGCAAATAAATCAAGAGAACTAAAAATTAATATTTAAACGGATAATTTACAACCTCATCATTTGTTATATATTATCTATACACCACAAAAATTTGGTTCAGTATCTATTTATTTTGTTTAGTCGATAAATTATTGAGATTTATTTATTTCTGAGATAAAACATGTGAAAATGATAACCGAACAAAATAATTAAATTGAAATATACAGTACTTGTGTTAGTAGTAGTAGCAAATGAAATAACGTAACACTTAAACATTTCAATCTTTTGTACTACAGCACATTAATTCGCGGTGCAATATTCCCAAGACCACCGTAGTCATCTGTTCTATTCATTCGAATATCACTTATTAGTATAATACATCTTATAGATCTCATTTACTCTACTGTCACCTCTAAATTAAATTAAACGTTATAGTCTTATAACTGTTTGTTTTAACTGTCATAAAATAGCTATAAAATACAACAGTATTTTTTAAGTAAGCGTAACTAGTTTTATTTTTACTATATAATTGACTTTAATTAACACATTGGGTGCTGACATCATCAATTGATGATTTTTTTTAACATTGAAACATATGTGTTTTCATGTTTGAACATGTTTGTCCGCACTCAACGTGTTAACTAGGCCAGCATTTAAATAACTGACGGCATATAGTTGAAGGTCAAGGAAAGGACAATAATTAAGTTTTTTAACTCTGGCTTTATGTTTTTATCCTCTACCAAATTCATAATAATTAACTCAGTAATTCATTAAACTAATATTTCTGTAAACTAACACAATTAGTAAACTACACACAAAAAGATAGTTATCTATTGCGTAAGATAAATACACAATATTATAAACAATATTAGATAAACAAATAATAAGTGAATGAGCTTAAACAACAGTTATCCAACATAGTTTAAAATAAACCCGCAGTTAGTAATGCTCGTGTACTGTATAATAAACGTACTTAGATTTACTATATTTATTGATACGAATTTTCTGCTGCTGTATATGTTTTTGGATCTATTTATAGAAACTCACGGGGGTCGTGATAAGTTTTCTCCACACAAGATTTCCAGTTCGTTAACCTCAGATTCCAAAACAATGTTTTTAGCTGAAGAAGTTTCTTAACCGAAGCAAAAACTTTGCTCACTCCAAATTGTTTTTAACACTTTTAGTTAACTCCATTTACCGACTATAGTAAGAAAAATTAATTGTGACACAACTTTTAATTTGATATTGAAAACTGGTGGCTTGTGGAGGCTGTAGCATCTAACAAACTGTTTAAGTTTTATTGGATGTACTGTTTACTGGATAGTAATTAAATTATTAATATTTAAACTCCTGATATTATTATAAACGTATACACAAATATTAAAATAATGACTTTTAGTTGATTTTGAAGTTTATAAATTTGTTGTTGTACTTTAAGCAAAAATTAGGCCTACAACATCAAAATCGGGCACCGTTGAGATCCTTTCTGTCTAATTCTCTGTGAATGTTCCAAGTTTAAGCCTTCTATGTCGTAATATTGCTTCAAAAACTAGGTAATAGTCATAAATTTAGTATTTTGATATTTACTTTCTTACACAATTATATATTAAGATTTTGAACACTGCAGGTTGCTACTGATTGTTTTATGATATTTAAAATAAACATATTTGAAAAGATTTGGTGATACTGTAGAATCATTAAAAGCGATTGTGACTAGCAACATATTCTGAATTATTTTGCTTAAGGCTTTGTGTATTATTAATTACCTAAACGATACCCTCTTTTTCAAAAGTTAATCAACTTAATTACAATTTATGAAAATTTGATTAAATTACTGTATCTAATATTTCTAGATTTGTAAAACCTATTAGTATAATAGTATAAAATAAAAACTCGGAACTCGTATGACATGATTATTTTAATTTATCAACAAATCAGTCCGAAGCCAAAAGTGCATAGCGTTGAGTTTTGCTGGGGAAGTGAATAATACAACGAAATAATGGATGTCAGAGGAACAGAGAAACCCTTGTACCTGGCTCAACCTGTCGAGCTATCCACCTCTGACTGTTACAATTCAACGTATGTAATAATGGATGTCAGAGGAACAGAGAAATCCTTTTACCTGGCTCAACCTGTGGAGCTATCCACCTCTGACTGTTACAATTCAAAGTATGTAATAATGGATGTCAGAGGAACAGAGAAACCCTTTTACCTGGCTCAACCTGTCGAGCTATCCACCTCTGACTGTTACAATTCAAAGTATGTAATAATGGATGTCAGAGGAACAGAGAAACCCTTTTACCTGGTTCAACCTGTTGAGCTATCCACCTCTGACTGTTACAATTCAAAGTATGTAATAATGGATGTCAGAGGAACAGAGAAACCCTTTTACCTGGCTCAACCTGTCGAGCTATCCACCTCTGACGGTTACAATTCAAAGTATGTAATTTGGGGTACATATCTAATGTATGTATAATCCTTAGGCTGAGCTTTGAAGTCAGTTTATGAATTAAACTATAGGTAACGCTAATAATAGATCCTTATGTAGTTTAGTTATTTTTATTGAAAATCATTATAATGTTATTTACAAATATGTAATAGAATGGAATACATTAACTTTTCACACTGCCAAGATATCCAGACGATATTACTATGTCATTAGGTTGAATTAACGACGATAATTTCGTGGAAAAACTTGTTAAGATTATTTATGGTCCAGGTTTAAACATAATAACAACATATAACAACAATTGAAGTACGTAATTAATAGTAATCTATTAAAATAACGTATTCCCCTCGATTTTACCATATAATAAATTTATAGATGTCAAAATAAAGCAAAAATGACTAATTACAAGTTTATAGGTAGAAATATGAAAACAAATTTTAATGAAACTATATTTAAAGCCTAACCGTCTTAGGAGTTTTTAAGAAAACCTAAAGTCTAACTCCCTTGAATTTGTACCTAAACGAAAGGTGTCAGGGAGAAAATTTTAAGACAGTTATTAGCTCTTTCACACACCTCTAAAAGAAGAAATAAATTAGGTTCCAAATTAAAAAGATTTGTAAATATTGGAACTTAATCAGCTGTGAGATTTTAAAAACTGAAATAGCTGTGCAAGTGGAGCTGTTAGGCAAAGATAGTGTAACTAAACACAAACAAGCTGTGCAAGCGGAGCTGTTAGGCAAAGATAGTGTAACTAACCACAAACAAGCTGTGCAAGCGGAGCTGTTAGGCAAATATAGTGTAACTAAACACAAACAAGCTGTGCAAGCGGAGCTGTTAGGCAAAGATAGTGTATCTAAACACAAACAAGCTGTGCAAGCGGAGCTGTTAGGCAAAGATAGTGTAACTAAACACAAACAAGCTGTGCAAGCGGAGCTGTTAGGCAAAGATAGTGTAACTAACCACAAACAAGCTGTGCAAGCGGAGCTGTTAGGCAAATATAGTGTAACTAAACACAAACAGAATATTAAAGCCTGACAACATAGCTTCGTTAGCCTACGGTGGGATTAGGACCCTGTACGGTGAATGGCTGTGCAAGCGGAGCTGTTAGGCAAAGATAGTGTAACTAAACACAAACAGAATATTAAAGCCTGACAAGATAGCTTTGTTAGCCTACGGTGGGATTAGGACCCTGTACGGTGAATGGCTGTGCAAGCGGAGCTGTTAGGCAAAGATAGTGTAACTAAACACAAACAAGCTGTGCAAGCGGAGCTGTTAGGCAAAGATAGTGTAACTAAACACAAACAAGCTGTGCAAGCGGAGCTGTTAGGCAAAGATAGTGTAACTAAACACAAACAAGCTGTGCAAGCGGAGCTGTTAGGCAAGCGGAGCTGTTAGGCAAAGATAGTGTAACTAAACACAAACAGAATAATAAAGCCTGACAAGATAGCTTCGTTAGCCTACGGTGGGATTAGGACCCTGTACGGTGAATGGCTGTGCAAGCGGAGCTGTTAGGCAAAGATAGTGTAACTAAACACAAACAGAATATTAAAGCCTGACAAGATAGCTTCGTTTGCCTACGGTGGGATTAGGACCCTGTACGGTGAATGGCTGTGCAAGCGGAGCTGTTAGGCAAAGATAGTGTAACTAAACACAAACAGAATATTAAAGCCTGACAAAATAGCTTCGTTAACCTACGTTGGGATTAGGACCCTGTACAGTGAATAGCTGTGCAAGCGGAGCTGTTAGCCAAAGATAGTGTAACTAAACACAAACAGAATACTAAAGCCTGACAAGATAGCTTCATTAACCTACGGTGGGATTAGGACCATGTATGGTGAATGGCTGTGCAAGCGGAGCTGTTAGGCAAAGATAGTGTAACTAAACACAAACAGAATATTAAAGCCTGACAAGATAGTTTCGTTAGCCTACGGTGGGATTAAGACCCTGTACGGTGAATGGCTGTGCAAGCGGAGCTTTTAGGCAAAGATAGTGTAACTAAACACAAACAAGCTGTGCAAGCGGAGCTGTTAGGCAAAGATAGTCTAACTAAACACAAACAAGCTGTGCAAGCGGAGCTGTTAGGCAAAGATAGTGTAACTAAACACAAACAAGCTGTGCAAGCGGAGCTGTTAGGCAAAGATAGTGTAACTAAACACAAACAGAATATTAAAGCCTGACAAGATAGTTTCGTTAACCTACGGTGGGATTAGGACCCTGTACGGTGAATGGCTGTGCAAGCGGAGCTGTTAGGCAAAGATAGTGTAACTAAACACAAACAGAATATTAAAGCCTGACAATATAGCTTCGTTAACCTACGGTGGGATTAGGACCCTGTACGGTGAATGGCTGTGCAAGCGGAGTTGTTAGGCAAAGATAGCGTAACTAAACACAAACAGAATATTAAAGCCTGACAAGATAGCTTCGTTAACCTACGGTGGGATTAGGACCCTGTACAGTGAATGGCTGTGCAAGCGGAGCTGTTAGCCAAAGATAGTGTAACTAAACACAAACAGAATATTAAAGCCTGACAAGATAGCTTCGTTAACCTACGGTGTGATTAGGACCCTGTACGGTGAATGGCTGTGCAAGCGGAGCTGTTAGGCAAAGATAGTGTAACTAAACACAAACCAAATATTAAAGCCTGACAAGATAGCTTCATTAACCTACGGTGGGATTAGGACCATGTACGGTGAATGGTTGTGCAAGTGGAGCTGTTAGGCAAAGATAGTGTAACTAAACACAAACAGAATATTAAAGCCTGACAAGATAGTTTCGTTAGCCTACGGTGGGATTAGGACCATGTACGGTGAATGGCTGTGCAAGCGGAGCTGTTAGGCAAAGATAGTGTAACTAAACACAAACAAGCTGTGCAAGCGGAGCTGTTAGGCAAAGATAGTGTAACTAAACACAAACAAGCTGTGCAAGCGGAGCTGTTAGGCAAGCGGAGCTGTTAGGCAAAGATAGTGTAACTAAACACAAACAGAATATTAAAGCCGGACAAGATAGCTTCATTAACCTACGGTGGGATTAGGACCCTGTACGGTGAATGGCTGTGCAAGCGGAGCTGTTAGGCAAAGATAGTGTAACTAAACACAAACAGAATATTAAAGCCTGACAAGATAGCTTCGTTAACCTATGGTGGGTTTAGGACCCTGTACGGTGAATGGCTGTGCAAGCGGAGCTGTTAGGCAAAGATAGTGTAACTAAACACAAACAGAATATTAAAGCCTGACAAGATAGCTTCGTTAACCTACGGTGGGATTAGGACCCTGTACGGTGAATGGCTGTGCAAGCGGAGCTGTTAGGCAAAGATAGTGTAACTAAACACAAACAGAATATTAAAGCCTGACAAGATAGCTTCGTTAGCCTACGGTGGGATTAGGACCCTGTACAGTGAATGGCTGTGCAAGCGGAGCTGTTAGGCAAAGATAGTGTAACTAAACACAAACAGAATATTAAAGCCTGACAAGATAGCTTCGTTAGCCTACGGTGGGATTAGGACCCTGTACGGTGAATGGCTGTGCAAGCGGAGCTGTTAGGCAAAGATAGTGTAACTAAACACAAACAGAATATTAAAGCCTGACAAGATAGCTTCGTTAACCTACGGTGGGATTAGGACCCTGTACGGTGAATGGCTGTGCAAGCGGAGCTGTTAGGCAAAGATAGTGTAACTAAACACAAACAGAATATTAAAGCCTGACAAGATAGCTTTGTTAGCCTACGGTGGGATTAGGACCCTGTACGGTGAATGGTAGTGCAAGCGGAGCTGTTAGGCAAAGATAGTGTAACTAAACACAAACAGAATATTAAAGCCTGACAAGATAGCTTCGTTAGCCTACGGTGGGATTAGGACCCTGTACAGTGAATGGCTGTGCAAGCGGAGCTGTTAGGCAAAGATAGTGTAACTAAACACAAACAGAATATTAAAGCCTGACAAGATAGCTTCGTTAGCCTACGGTGGGATTAGGACCCTGTACGGTGAATGGCTGTGCAAGCGGAGCTGTTAGGCAAAGATAGTGTAACTAAACACAAACAGAATATTAAAGCCTGACAAGATAGCTTCGTTAACCTACGGTGGGATTAGGACCCTGTACGGTGAATGGCTGTGCAAGCGGAGCTGTTAGGCAAAGATAGTTTAAGTAAACACAAACAGAATATTAAAGCCTGACAATATAGCTTCGTTAACCTACGGTGGTATACGGTGAATGGCTGTGCAAGCGGAGCTGTTAGGCAAAGATAGTGTAACTAAACACAAACAGAATATTAAAGCCTGACAAGATAGCTTCGTTAGTCTACGGTGGGATTAGGACCCTCTACGGTGAATGGCTGTATGGATATTAATGGTCTTGTTTTACTCAGTGAAGGGTGCTTATTGGATTTTATTTAGGTTATACCTCCAATAAACACACTCCTTGATTTTTGAAAATATAGTTTTGGGTTAAAACTACTCGTAAATAACAATAACTTTTGATTTAAATACATTATTTGATACATTGCAACGCTACTTAATACTAAAAAAATATGCTTTTAGCATCATTTGTATTGTGAATTTTACTTTAGCAGGGATTGTCAATTACAAATAAACTTTGTTACTTAATCCTTACAATCCTCATTTCTTAAAACATGATTGTAAGACATAAGTAAAATACCCCTTTTGCAGCAAATCTGCGTACTCAGTGAATTTACAATGCAAAATGGTATGTCTTAATTCTACATAAAGCCGCATACCAAGTTTCATAAAAATATATTCATACATAAGCGATAGCTATACAATTTTATTTATTCTCCATAACAATAACATTGGTGATGAGTACTAGGTCTGCTGAAACAAGGAACACAAACAATTGGTTTGTATGCAAATATAAATAGAATTTAACTAGACGAAGCCATATACCAAGTTTCATCAATATACATTCATAAATAATCGAGATATCAAATTTTCCTTATTCTCCATAAGGATAAGGACGTAGTGTATTTAGTACTTTGAATATCTCTGCAAAGGTTGTGTGTATAATCACAATTTAAACACCAAATTGATTATGTTGTGGATCTGAACTGATTGGTAAAAGCAAATGTGAAGTTTACATTAAAATGAACTGAGGAAAAGCCAAAAACCTTTTTCCCATAAAATTAACATGGTAGATTGTTTTTTTGGAATTTCCTTCGCAACCACTTAACCTAGGTTAATAATTCAAAATACCATATTATTTTTTTTAAGGTCTATCACATGGTCAAAACCAAAATTAGGTTTTTTTTTAAATGTATTGTGAAAAATGCAAAAACTGATTTTTGGAGTATTTAAAACCCCCATAAACCCCCTTCCCATGGTCCGATTTTTATAGTTTTCGAACTTGAAGTCATAAATGTCACATTACACATTTGAGTCAAATTTCATCGAAATTGGACGTTTTTTACTCAAGTTATTGCATTCACGGACACACACATATATATAAATAGAAACGAATAGTGTTTTGGCATATGGGGACCTCAAAACAAAAACTTATAACTGTCTCGGGCTTAGGTCTTACGATGAGACCTGCGGTAATAGCTTTTTCCCTATAGGGGAAATTCGCTAAAACATGTGATCAATAATTTTGATGATTTGAATTATAAAGTATAAAAAAAGCACAAAACCACGTATAATAGGTTCATCCTCGTATTTATAAAATGGTGTATCTAACACAACCCACCACTGTGACTATGACTATGTATTTCACACCAAGTTCCTAATTCTACAAGGCTTTATTTCGTTAAAGACAATGAGAGATTGGGGAATTTTATAGTCTAATCACTCAAGTCGAGCTTTGTAATTCAAAGTTCAGTGGGATGGTTTTAAAAATGTCATCCTGTCTATCAAATTAAAAACTAATAACGGAACATATAATATACCCTAGAATTAAAAAATAATATAATTGTTACAATCTACTTTTAACTTATTTTAGACTTATTTATTGTATACTTTTTGGTGGGGGACTATCAAAATTGCAACTAAATTTGGTGTGAAATTAAATGTCAAGTGTATAAAAAACGCTGAAGCATGAAACATGTTCAGACAAATATTTTGGGGATGTACGCTAGTTGACTGTATACCGGAACTAAGAACACTTTATTAAATAAAGGTCTAATAATAACATAAATTATTTCCTTTTCAACCAAACTATTAAAGTTATAATGCAAATTATTTACTGGAAAAATTTCATAATATTTCGTACTAATATTAAATTGCCAATTTACAGTAAATAAAGAAAGAATGCGATAGAAGGCAATAAATGGTCGAAATGAACCCAACTGCGGGTAGTTAGTCTGCCATTGGTTCCTAATGGGCCGTTATTGCAAATAGCTGGTGGTATTTAAATTTTGTATCCAGTAGTAGGGAAAGGGGACTTCTGGCTCACTTGATTGATGGCTTCCGGTCACGTGACCGAAAGCGCTGCGTCATGAAAGACGTCATCTGAGGCTGAGCCAGTGACGTAGGCGGTTTTGTGACGAAATGAGTAAAAGTTCAAAGTTCAAGGTCACGGTGAAGTTTTTTAAAAAAAATCTACCTCGCACTCGTAAAACGATTGTGATTCGATAGTTAATCGATAATAAATATCGAATGAAACAATCGAATGAAGCAATCGAATGATACGAGTGCGAGGTAGTACAATTACAAATATTACTTTATTTTATTTACAATAAGTTATGTTTACAATAATTCATGTTTACAATAGTTCCCCGTTGTTGGTTGTCATCGATGTTGTTGATCCGGACGAGTTGCGGCCATCACTTTGCTTTCTGATGAAAGACGGTAGATACTTCGATCCCTGCGCAGAGTCCATGTTGTTTTTTGATGCGTAAAGTTCCAAAGATAAATCGTAACCGGACGCAATAAGAAGTCTTAACTCTTCACTAAACACCTCGAGGTCTTGGAAAGTCGCAAGATGAATAGAGTCATAATGAATACACCTAATTTTAATGGACATTTTAATATAATGTTTTACGTTTGTGGAGAGCACTCGATGTTCACCAGTCGAGAGCCGGAGGTGTACTGACTATTCGCTAGCTAACGTTCTGATATGAAACGAAATGGTGGGGGTAAAAGTGTGGTGGGGCGGAGAAGATGGCGGACAGCAGATGGCAGGCGGCAGGTGGCAGGTGGCAGCTGGTGCGAGGCAGATCGTTGCTACTACATTCGCCGCCACAGTAATGCAATCCTTCGGCGTAATTCTTGTATTTTATCTTGTCGGTTCATTTGATACGTTTTACATCTACATATGCAATAGCTGAAACACTTGCACTTACGACAAGCTTTCCCGTCAACTTGATCGCCTGGTATTTTAAAACATTGTAACTCGCAACAATATGTCTTCAAATTGTTATCGAAAAATAAATTGTTCATAGGTGGCACCGACATGTTAGCTGCAGCGTGTGTTAGACAAGACTGAGACTAACTTCACTGCTCCCTCTCTTTTATACCTCTTCATAAGTTAACCCTGAATGAAAGTTCAAGGTCATCCATTTGAATTTAAAAAAAAAGCAACACAGCAGTATATAAAATAATATACTGCTGTGTTGCTGTTTTCTTTATTTTCTTTATATTATTTTTTTATATTTTTTCTTTTCTTTATTAAACAAACATCTTACAATACAATAAACTTAAGTTTAACATTGATGACTAGAAATACAAACAATAAAATACAAACAGAGAAATACAAACAGAGACATTATGTACAAGGATGCATGATGTGCAGAGTGAGTTCCGTTGAGTTGTTGCCGCTTACACCGTGTGATACCAAATACAACGTCCCCGGTTGAATATCTCGCAAATCTTCATTCTGTAGCAGTTGAACAAATCGTTTTGGAAGAAATACTTGAAACTTCGGCTCATCTCCTGAAGTTAAAGGTGCTTCGCTCAATGAAACTAGAATTGCTTCTCCATGTGTGGTTTCCACTTTCTTGATGTTATGAATAATGTAGTGTTTTTGTTCTTTTAATTCTGAACACTTTTTAGTTAGCAGAAGGTCGGATTTTGAATGAGTGTTGAATTGATCAACCAGTGTTTGTAGAAACTGTTGTGATGCCATCTTCGTCAGTGGTGGTTGCGATGTCTTCTGTGATGTTGCCTCTTCGGAGTCTCGAATAATACTCGTGCCGGAGCGGTGTTGGCTCCTCGTATTTATAGGCCCCGCTACCCCCACCACATTCCGGTTCTTTGCTACCCCCACCACATTTCTGCGTTTGTTCCAAGTAAGCAGCCAAACGATATGCGTTGTGCAATGCGCAGTTTAATTGTCCGTGTTTAGGATCTTTTGCAGCAGCACAAATATTACCGAGATTAATGTTAAAGTCCTTACCGATGGTTATATCGAAAACATCACCGTGCGTGTACTTTTGTATCCAGTTCCTTTTTTCTAATCCTCTTGTGTATATATGTGAATATTGTTTGCAAAAGTTAAACATAATACTGTGCAGATTACTGTAGCTTATAAATCCTTCATACCAATGTATGTGATGAAAGTAGTTTGTTATCCATTTGTTTGTACTTTTTGCTTTGGCGTTAAGGTTGTTAAAAGAAAAAGGAGCTTCAAACGTGAATGGGTAAACTACAAATGTAAGCAAGTCTAAAATTACTAATTCCTTGATAATAAACCTATCATCATTATTTCGAAATGCTTGAAATTCTATTACACAAGGCTTTACACTCACTTCTTCATCCCCTCCGCTCATCATGGCACCTAGCGATCAACTAAACTGTTTTCCACACCACGGTAGGTTAAATACCAGGCCGTACAGTTGCAGGCGCGTTGGTGTATATTTAACGTGGGCACCGTCCCCAATAGGCCTACCCCACGTGTGTTCTTCTTTACTAAGTCAAACTTTAGTCTTTTTTAACTTCTTCTTCTTGTGTTTCGTTTTCTTCTTCTTCTTGTTTCTCCGTTTCTTCTTCCTGTGTTGTTTCTTCTGTAGCTTCTGTAGCGATTTCTACAAGTGGTTCAAAATCCTTTAACTTTCTCCACATGCAAACTTCATGAGGTATTCTATTAAAAATAGATGTATCCACAGGTCCGTACACGATGGTGCTATCAGGTTGTTTTTCCAAAGTATCGACCAAATATTCTTTAATAATAGCGCTTGCAAATACCAACTGTCTCATGTACCTTGTAATAGGTTCTGTTGCGTAGTTTAAAACGTAGAATTCTTCACGTGACAGTAGAATCTTATTTTCATGTTGAGTCAAGTCTCTAATTCGCACTTGTAGTTGTCCACGATGTTTAACAATATCGATTTCATTGTCACAATCCAAAAGTCGAATATGTGTTTTCCTTCCACACAAACTGTTAGTTAAATAACATTCTATTAAATGTACATGTTTCAAAAATGACTCCCAAGCATTTTGCGAAAATAAAACCTTTTTTGTTCCATGGTGTAGTATTACTGTAGGGGAATAATCCAATGACTTCATCAATCCAACTGATACACTTTTACTGATGCATGCTGAGATGGGGTAAAAGATTCGCAAAAAAACTTCAGTTAAAATGTGAGGAGGAATATTTTCTTCAACTTTCTTCTTCCTATTTGGTACTACCTTTGATGGGTCTGCATTACTTTCCTCCTCTCTATCTCTTTTACCAAACTTTAAAAATGCAGTTATTTCCTTGATGATTTCTTCTTCACTAGTATTATCACGTTCCAATAACGGTGCTACCTCTGCATCACCTTGTACAACAGATGGAGAACTCATTTTGTAGAAGATGTTGCCCATGCGACGATAGACGATCAACTGAAGACCTGCATTGTTGCTCCGCTATTTATAGGTTAGCGACAGTGGCGGTGCCGGTGGTGGTACAACGTTTTACAATACCGTCTTTACGATACCAGTCAACGGTGTGTATGTAACAATTTTATCGTGCAAAATTAAACAATACGCAGATGTATTTGCAGGTACGTTTTCTTGAAATTCCATTTCTATTTTTATATCAACACTAGACGATTTTACAGATTCGTTTTGTTTGGAGCAATCAATTACAACAATCGGAGCTTTCGATTCAAACTGTACGGGAGATAGTAGAGGTGTGTTTGTTTTGCCGTAATATGAATTTTGGAACCTAGCGTACATATCGTATAAAACACTGTACCTTTTTTTATCAAAAGAGATATTAAAGTTGTCGTAGGGAAAGAATTGTGAATTCAGGAACACTTTACAGTTTGTTAATTTACAATGGTCAAATTCACCAGCATTTTCAGTTAATATACTTTTTTTCTTTGTTTGTAATCCAAAGATTACATATCTCGCTTTTTCCAAATGAGTAGAAGTTTTTACAGTCCATGTATGCCGTTGTGTTGAAGGTAAAACGGGGTATTCATGAAACTCCCAGCTTCTGAATGGCATTACAATGTCTCGATCTGATTTTAACTTTCTTAATAATGTAATCCTGTGTTCATCATTTAGTCGCACATGTGGTACTCTCCAAACAATCTTGTCTAATGTTAGTTTCCAGTCTAAATTGGCTTCAGTTGTTCCAGCAGATGCTTTAATAATATCATTATCGTTTGATGACCTTAATAAAACTAGTTCTTGTTTTACATTTATTATTATTCTTCTGTAATCTTCAGCAAATCCTAAAAGTAATCTTAAAGGTACGTAAAAATCAAAGTTTCCCGAAGCGTCAGGAGTAATTATACTTTTGTCTGGTGCAACCCATCCTGCAACAGCTAACAGATTCTTCTCATTTGGTGTTAAAGACGCTAATCCTTTTAATGTACTGGAAATTCCAACCTTTTTTGTTGAATCGACTGTAACTCCTGAAATTTCATATCTAATCTCGTCAAACAAAAATGCCATAGGATTATTTATGAACGGAACAGTGGTTCCAACAGTACCGTCAGCTTTTGTTACTTTTCCTTCAATATATAAATAACTTTCGCATGGAAGAGTATAAATGTCTTGTTGTTGTATAGGAATCCTAATTTCATCGTTATTGTTTAATTTGGACGAAGCGTAAGGGTTGTACGTGTGATATTCCTTTTCCCATAAGGTCTCGTCGAATGTTGGGCCCTGCGCTATATCCAGTATATCCATTGTTAATGACCCTTAATCCAATTTCTTCTAGAAAACGAATGTTGTCACTTGTTAATCCTTCTACAGCTGATGAGCTACTGACCTCTTTGCTGGTTGGCTCTCTCTTTTTAAATGATAACCCCATTATCTAAGCGGATGATTTTATATGTATTCTTACAGTAATAGCTTCTCCTCGAAAGTCAATAAGGTTTCCGTCTTGATCCACTATGTTCAGCACGATGTCTGAAATGAAACTGGTGTTTAACGGTAGGTACACAAGGTTTTGAGGCTTTTCTACTATCTTGAAACCCGGTGCGACTGATGGGTAGAATGTGTGTAATATATGCCGATTTTCTCCATCTCTGTAGGATCCTTGTATAATGTTACATGTAATGTCTATGCTGTTTACTTTGATGATCGTCACAGTTCTATTCCCAGAATGAGTTGTATTAGGTTCTAATACCTTTGTTTCCTTAGAAAACCCCAATAAACTACCAATTGAACGTTCTTGGCCAAAATCAATATAATACTTAGAAGTAATTTCGGCTTTCATTGTATTGTTATTGCCTTTTATCGTTATATTTTCTTTTCCCATATGTTTTTGTATAACTTCATTTATATTATCAATTTCATAAGCTCCTGTTGGTAAACTGAATTCTTCCAAAGCTGAATATTTTCCTTTATTATCTTTTGTCTTGTAATAATGTATTTTGTTATTAATTCCTTCACTAACGTTTGGAATAGAGTTATATGTTGTTAAATCCAATAATGCGGCTTCCCATAGTCTTCCTTTTTGCAAACGTAGCGCTGGAAACAGAATACTGCGCAAAGTACATGAGTTACCGGTTAATGACACTGTATACGAAGACATCTTAAAGTTGACTAACACTTTTAGCTAAAAAGTCTAAACATAAATGACCGCAAATGGATGTATCATCAGGTTGTTTTCTTGTATAATTGTAAAAAACATTTTCTGCCGCACGAAAGTATTGTTGAAGTTCTTTCGGTGGTGGAAGGTTTCCAAAACTGTCGAAATAATAAATCGTTTCACCAAGTTTCTTGTAACACACCCAATGAGTGCCTAATCCTTCACTATTATCCAAATTTACTATACCAGTCTCATTTTTCCACATTTTAACCGGTAATTCATCTTTCATAAATACTCCTCTAAAAAATGGGATTTTCAAACAAGAAGCATATGTAATCAGTTCTTCATTGGTTAATTCTTTGTTTTTAATTATTAATTGCTCTTTCTTATTTAATACACACGATACGGTCTTAGGTATAGTCCTCCTCCCTTTTTTATCATTGACCATATTGTTGGTTTCTTTTTACCTTTACCACTAGTAGATCGACGTTTTCTTCTGATATTACCTCCTTGTTTCTTAGCGGGTCTTTTCCCACGCCTTCTTCTCTTTCCTCCTCCAAACGTAGTTTTTGCTTTCATTGCTGCTGTTACTGCTAAAGACGCTGCTTTTTCACCAATACTCGCGTCACTAGATTTTACTCTTTGCCAAGCTTTCTCAGAAAGTGCTCTATCTGCTATTGATCTATTTTTTGTATCACCAAATTTGGAATACGCTATATCGTGCTGTTTACAAGCCTGATCAAGCTTATTTATTCCAGGATCTCCTCTAGCAAGCCGTTTCTCTAATTTGGTTCCAGGACCACAATATTGATATCCTCCAGGTAAATGTAATTCCACAGGTAATAAATCAATCGCCTTGTTAACTATAGCTCCAACCGGTTTACTTAATAGAGAAAATGCTGTTGATGCTATTCCCCTTCCTCTCTGTAATCTCTCTCGATTATGACTGATGCGTTTAGCCCTCGGCATGACTATTTATAGCCAAACTTACAATCAGTAGGTGCACTCTATAAATGTTTTACAATGAATGTAATATTAGTCTTGGCTTCTTGTATTATATATACTGTTTAAAATCCATTTATTATATAGAAATGGATTAATTAATTAAATGTAGACATAATAAATAAAAGTAGTAGAAATAGAAATAAGGTGTAATTGAAGATGTTTCAAATGTTTCTCCGCTGGTGATGGTATCGTTGTTTTCGGTAAAATGAATAAAATCTAAATAGTTGTCATGTTCCCTTAGAAACTTGCCACTTAATCGTTGGTAATTAAATAACACATTCCAGTCTAGTTTATCTTTAAAATTGTCAATGTAATTTTCAGAGAGATTTTGATATTTACTTATTACTTCCCAACAGTTATTAAAATTTGATGTCATCTCTACAAGGAAGTTTTCTGAAAACTGTTGTCTTTGTAAAATATGAATCCAGTTAACTCTGTGAAAATAAATTCTTAACATAGTCATTGTGAAGAGGTAGTGTATGGAAAGTTGTTCCCAATCCATATATCTATCAAACCGTTGAACAAAACCATCTGTCAGCACTCCTTGGGGAAATCTCGGCTCTTGAGATATTAAACTCCACGCAGTAATATTGGATTCCATCATCCTCTCTGTATCATCTCTCGAATATAACTGATGCTTTATCCCTTATCATGGGTATTTAAATTCTTTTTTCTCTTATATAATCTTCATCGTTTTCTGTTGGTTCATTAATCACATTCACTTTATCCCCCTTTCCTAATGTCTTGACTTTAGAAGGCTCAGACGGTTTATCTAATTGATTAGGTTTTTCTGGATTGTGTATCTTTTTCCAGTCTAAATAATTGTGGCTGTCAACATCTGAAGCTACAGCTCTTCCTGAAGCCCGATGGATATAATTAAATAAAGCTGCACCAAACCTTTCCATATGTTTTTCATATTCTGTAGTCCATTTCTTGTGTACTATATCAAATATTTTCTTATTTACAGCGTCTCCATCCTGCTCACAATCACCTACATTTGACAATTTTAATTTTTTTACATCATAGCTTGTATCAGTTTCATTCTTTTTGTAAATCGTTAACAATTTTAAAGTCGCTAAATTTACTGCTTCACCATCATAAATGGGATGTTTTATATTGCTTAACCTTTTACCGGAAAATCCCCAATGGTCTTCGTGTACAATCGGGGTTCTTTTATCCATGTATTGTACCGTAACCGCATCAGAAGACAAAAGCGGATCACCAACATTTTGAATTACTTTTCCTTCAAAATTATAATTACCATCAGGTGTTAACGGAAACCCAGCTCTTTTTTCACTATATCCAGATTTTACTCCAAACTCGGAATACCGTCCAAACTTGTCCACACTCATGATGTAACTGAATCGCTATCGTTTAGGTTCTTACTATATATACGTCTACTGAACAATTATTTCTCGTTTTCGCAGTTCATCAACCAAAGCTACCCATTCGTTTTCTAAACCAGTGTGCCCGGCTTCCATAGCTTCATGTAATAACCTCATTCGATCAACTAACTTATTTATATCGTTGTAATATATTATATTGGTTTTATACAAATTTTTTAATAATCCCCTTCCAGATGTAGTAGGATCAGTTGTTTTTCTTTTTTTATGCAAAACATTTAATTCAGCAGAAGATAAAGCTCTTCTTTTAATTGGAGCTTTATTTGATTTCGAGGGGAAAAGACTAGATATAATGTTTGTGTATTTTATTGACCTGTTTCTATGAATAGGTAGTTCTTTGGAATATTTTTTTCTATGTGCATTTGTATACTCTAGTATATTTTTAAACAATTGTAAATCCTTTTTAGTATATTTACCAGGATTATTTTTAAAGATGAGTTCAAACAAACCTGTTGTACCTTTATATTTCTTATCACCAATAACTATATCATCATTTTCGTTTATATCTAACTTTCTATCTCCAATCATTAATCCTTTATCCTCTATTCTAGCTCCATATGTATGATAATTTCGATTAGCATGTGTGCCATGTAACATTTTTAATGTATATTTTCTTCCAAGTGTTCCTTTAAACATAATATCTGTGCCTAATTTGCTTAAGTTGGATGGGTTGATATCCTCTTCTTCTGCTCTTGTATCTTCCGCACTTGTATCTTCTGTACTTGTATCTCCTGCAATGTTCTTTTCCCTTAAATCTCCTATATCTCCGCTTTCTTCATACTCGTCGCTTTCTTCAGATGTTTGTAACTGGTCAGAACTTTCATCATTCTGAAATTCTTCTTCATATTTGGAAATTGGTAGCATTTTGTCTCCTTCGAAGCGAATTGAAGGTCTTTCCATATTTTGTGCTAATCGCTTTAAAGGTTCAGTAACAGGTTTGAATGTTGTTTCTAAAAATTGCTCTCTTTCATTTATACCTGATTTTAAAGCTCGGTTTTTTTGTCTAATAGAATCACTAAGTGATTTTATTTCCTTTAATAGCTTTTCCTGGTTAACCATCTTCACACCTTGACGACTTGTACAGTAATACCGCTAATCAGTGTATTAAAACGAATTTATCAAAACCTATTCTATAACGACCATCTTTTATAGCTTGATCTTTCATAATAACCAAAAATCCATACTTTTCCGCCCATGCTTTTCCGCAAAGCTCTTTAAACTTTTCAAATGGCATATCCGCATTCACATGATCGTTATATATATGTTTTAGGTTAGTATCATCTTGTTTGAATACAATTAGAATATTTGCATTATCTCTGATAAGTTGTTTTGGGATTTTGCTATAAGTTTGTCCTATATATATGCTGTCGATGTTATTATTTCTTCCCATGGCAAAGTAGTTTCTAATAGTATCCTGATTTTCACAAGATACATCGTCAAATATAAATACAGAATACGGTTTCGCTTCGTTTGGTTGCATAATGCTATCACTAGCGTTAAATTTGTAAAAATTAACATCAGACACATCAGATAGGATTTTATCCAGCAATTGATACTTTGGTTGATGTAGAGACTTTGAAAAAATATATAGGTTACTAAACCTTAATCCCTGCGGATTAGTGATCAAATTAAAGACAACATTGGTCTTTCCACAGTTTGAGGGGCCACTTACTATACATCGAACAGTGTTTGGAAGTAAACTACCGTGTTTACCATTGTTGATTTTAACGTTATCCACAGTTAAATCATCTATGTTATTAATATTGAATCGATCTTTATGGTGAATAATCTCCATCCTGCTCAAAGGTTAACGATGAAATGAGTTGCTTGTATTAAACCAAGTACTTTATAGGTATCCATGAATCCTCAGTTTTGTTAAACCCTAACCACCGCACTTTAACTGCGTCCTTTGTTCTTTGTAACACTTTTTCAACAAGATATACATCACCTACTGTTGACTTTAACATTTCATGTCCATAAAATGCACCTTGCAACAAATCTCCTTTGTTATCTTTTAGGATATACGTTTCAGGTACAGTCGGTTGCACTTTATACACTGTAAAAACTTCATTCGTCCAATTGGGAAGGTATTTTTTGGTAAACACTCCCTTATATTTACTAATCCGTACTTTATCACTTACATTAAATTTTCTTGGCTGCATTTTTTCTACTTTAGGCTTTGTATTTTTCTTTATGCGTTTTAATACATCTTTTGCATTTCTTCTATTTACTTTGTTAGGTTTCATACCAATAGTTCTATGAAACCTGTTGTTATAATCATTTATTAATTGTGGTAAAACATCATACCATACGTAAGAACCTCTTTTTGAAAATTGTTTATACAGTGCTCCTTTTAAGGTTCTATTAAATCTTTCTACAATAGCAGCTTTTTTCTCTGAATTTGTAGAATAATGATTTATTTTATATTTATTCATTAACTGTGCAAAGTTTGTATTAAAGTATTCTGTTCCATCATCAGTTTGTAAATGTTTAATTTTGTTTTTATCTCTTTTTATGGCTATTTCCATGGCTTCTGTTACGCTTTTACCAGTCTTGTCCTTTAGAGGCAAAGCGTCTGCAACTTTTGTAAAACAATTAATAATTGTGAGTATATATTTAAATCCTTTGTTTATTCTGCTATGCGGTCGCATTTCAATTAAATCCGCTTGATATAGATCGTTTATCCCTTTTATAACAGTATTTCTTCTTGGAAACTTTATTCTTGCAGGTTTGTGTAGTTCATTAATAATCTTCTCCTTCAGGGCTGACATGATGGTTTCACGAAGGCAGCTGATATGGTATTAAATATTCTTTTGTATAAATCTGCTTATATATATACATATAGTTCAAGGTCATTCAAAACTTGTGTAAAAAAAGGGGAAACACAGCTTAACATTGCTGTGTTTCCCCTTTTTTACGGAAAGGAAAAGGATAGAGGATCTAGGACGATGAAAGGGTTATTAGTCAATAGGGTTGAGGGAATAGTGACCGAATGGTAAAGTGTGGATGTTGTCTGGAAGGGTTTGTCTTTTGTCGTCATTACAGGATAGCGCCTTTTTAACTTCAGTCACGCTGTACAGCTGATGGTTAAAACTTCTGATGGTGTTGAATTTAGCTGTAATGATGTTATCCTCAAATAAGCATTGCTTGTAGTGTTCAAAATGCACTTTCTTCTTTAAATATAAACTCTTTACACCTTTAGCTTTCTTAATATAGCTATTCTTCTTTTCTTCTTCTTCTTCTTTTTCATTATAGAGTTTCAAAGAATATAGTTTAGACATCAGTGCAACAATCTCTTCAAGTAGAACACCATTAGCCTCATCCTTGAATTTGCCTAGTACTTTTTTGTGTCTGTCATTGTCGTAGTTTGGATGATCTTTTGGATAATCGGAGAAATCAAAGTCGTTCTTGTAAATAAATGTACGTAAATCTTTATACATATCCAATGTTACTATGCGATATATAAAAGCGTCAGTGTCCATATATGTAATAGATATATTTTCTCTTCCGTAGAACGCCACCATTTTGTTGTAGTGAAAATCGTACATGTGTGTTTTTGAGATGTCCAAGATTGACATGCCTATATACAAAGGACGATCCATCTTCACACTCGTCTTCTTCATGGACACTGCTACAAGTTTTTCATTAATAATTATCGATGTTCCAAAATTTGGCTGCTGTACTAGTTTCTGTAATTTTTTTGCGTCGGTAACAAGTTTAACATTTTTATGTCTTCTTTTGTTTTCCAATGTTTTTCCAAATATCGCATTATTCATTAATTTAAAGAAATCTTTTTGAAAGTCTGATGTAGCTGCTGCTCTTCTGATGGTATTTGAATCAATGTAGGGTTTCAACCAGCATGATTGAGAAAATTCCAAAACTCTATTAATTTTTGTTAAACGTAGTCCTAATTCGATAGCTTGTTGAACCACCCAAAAGTGAGCCACGTAGCGTTGTTTATTATTTAATGTCATCATTAATTTGGGGTGTTTTCCAATTGGTGAAATTTCTGTTTTAGCAAGAAGTGGTAGGTCATAATGAAGATCATGTAAATTTTCTGGGTATTCAAAATCGCAATCCAAAATATATCAGTGTCACCATGTTTCGGAATTTGTAAAATATCGCCAATAAAGTCGGGATTAATCCATTTAAAGTTATCAAAAGGAAGTGGGTTTGACATTGCCCAACCGTACAGGTTATTTGCATCGAAATATCCTAAATAGGTTGACGGTTTGGTTTCATCATAATCGGGTAGGTATTTGTTGTTGGCTTTGACATGTCTGGTAACACTTTGGGTCAATCCGCCTCTTACTCCAGCTTCAACCATTAAAACCATGTCAATGTCTGTTAAAAGTTGGAGTTTGCATTTTGTTTCTTTTAACATGGCTTGCCAAGCTAATCCTGGTGAAGTATACGAATGTAGAGGGTCCAAACCGTAGGCAGCAAAACAAGTGTTTCGGAATTCTTCCATTACATCACAAAGAAGAGTTACATCTAGTTTGACATAAAAGTCCGAGTAATCTCCTAAGGTCTTCATATCTAACTCGTTCCATACTCGACGTGCGTGTTGATAGTCCTCAAGTGATATTTCCGAATCATTAAGTTTGTTTTTGAAGTGTTCTGGTGGAGGTAGTGATGTTTCATCAAATCTATGCAGTCCATCGATGTAATCATAGGGGAAGACTCCTTTTCGAAGAACCAAATCCATTTTACTATTGGGTACAATTTTGCTTGTTTCTATCAAATCTGTTCTTCTTAGATTTTCAGATAATTTCATGAGGCTTGAAGGCATAAATCTAAATGAATCAACAAACCTTAATTTAATTTTACCCACCTTTTTTGAAAAGCTTATAAATTTTTCCATTGTAGTAGCCAAAACGTCTATTGCTCCATTATCTCTTCCTAGTTCGGGGATTATGAAGTGCGAATCATAACCACTCAGATTGTGCAGAACTACGGGGATGAAATATGGTAGTTTGTAGTTCAAGTTGCAAGCGTTACAGGCTGCACCTCTATACGCTCCCGTAAGATGATCGTGGTCACGAACTTTAACGTTATCCAGTGTAAAGGTGTTATTACACAAATAACACGTTGTTGTTGAATAATAATGTTGAAGCTCTTCTTCTTCCATAGGTGACATGGGTACCTTTGTTCCATACAGTTTTTCTACCTTTGCATCTATTTCATACAGATCATCGACAAAGTATTTGGCTGCTTCTTCACCGCGATAAATCTTTGGAGAAGATGATAGTCCATATTTTTGAAGATGGTCTTCAGTCAACGTGGATTTAATTAGTATGCAATAACTGTTTGGTGAATGAAGTTGGTATTTGCTTCTTCTTGTAACGTCCTCTTCTTGTTGTTCAAGTGGATGTAAAGAAGACTCGAAATCAGCGTAAACAGCAACAGGTACACGGTATTGTTGTATTATTTTGTCAAATTTTATCTGCGCTCTGCTGGAATGTGGCAATTTAATTCTAACCTCATAGTTTCCATTACATAACCTTTGATGTTCTACTAACCATTCTGAACCTCCCCTTCTTAATGGTTTGCCTACATGACAAAAACATCTTTTACAAATGGTTTTCTCTCCGTGTTTTTTTGATATTTGTTTAGATACAAGAGCTGCAAAGTTTTTTATGTAGACATAGTGGGATATGTCCCCTTTAGTGATCAATAGCAAATCCGTATGATCTCTGTGCTCAATAGGTGTTATGCGCAAGGGGTACGCATTGTTTGATGAATCTAAGCCAAAAATGTTGACAGAAGCTGAAGGATTTTGCTTTTCAAATTTTGATATATCAGTTATTGCAACAGGGTAATTCATTCCCTGGAAATTATACTTATGTTGTATTTCTTCATATTTGTGACTTGGTCTTATCGGATTGTCTGTTACATATTTGACCAACATGGCATATTTAAAACATTCAGTATCTTGATTTTGTACGTTGACGCAGGAAAAGGTATTTCTAATCTTTGTTGGTAGAGGGATGTAGCTACTTCCTCGAATTCCATAGCCGTGTTTGTGTACTCTTAAGTCTAGCCCTGTGATGCTTAACAAACTCCATCCAGAGCCTCTTCCTTCATGTTCTTGTATTTTTGTCTTGAGCTCTTCAAAACATTCAGATACGATTGAATCAATATCTGACGAAAACATAATGGTACGGTTTTTTGTTAAAAACCCTCTCGGTGAAGTTTCATTTTGAATGTTTGTAAATAAAGCATCCATTAATAGTCCAAATTTGATAAAATTTAATCTTTTTAATTCATTTTGCAGAGTTTTACTTACCAATCCTTTTGCGTTATTTAAAAATTCTTCGAGTTGTAATTTTGCATTGTCAATTTTAAAGTGGGTTACTACATTACCCGGAAGTGCTCGGGCATGTAGTTCTACATTTACTGCTGTTGATGCTGAAGGACGGTGAAGTGTAGACAGAGCATGCGTAGAACTCGATGCAGCTGATGATGTTGAAGGACGATGAAATGTAGACAGAGCAGGCGTAGAAGTCGATGCAGCTGATGATGTTGAAGGAAGGTGAAGTGTAGACAGAGCAGAGGTAGAAGTCGATGTTGATGGTGCATATTGAATTACAGTTGGTCTGGAATGTTGGTGTTGAGCTAACATTTGATCTATTTCTTTCAATTCTTCTTCTTCATATTTTTCATCTTGGTTGTTGTTATGTTTCAGTTCATTATGAATCATTAAAAGAAATTCATCCTTAAATGAAGACTTGCAAATATCGCAGCGATGCATAATGTAGGTGCGATCTCCACAAAGGTCAAGGCAATAATGAACAACACTGCAAATGCCCCTCTATTTATACCCTAGCAAAAGTGGTGGGGGTACGTATTACGTTAAGTTTACTATTTTTTTGCATTTTATATTTACTATTGTAGCTGAAGGCTACAAAGTTCTGTATTTAGGTCAAGGTCATTGAACATATTTGCCAAAACGGGGAATAGAGCAGTAAATGATTTCATATCAAACCATAAACTGATCTATTCCCCGCTCTGTATTTAACTAAGACAATTTTCTCCAACAGGAACATTTGATAGATTTTAAACTCGGATGTGAAGTCGGATTGTACACATTGCATCTCGATCAACTAAAAATGTCATAAAACAATAGGGATCTTCAGTTGTAGATTCATCTTTAACATATTCGATGGTCAACATTGCAGAACGAAGATCTTGTGGAATTACGTCGACTTTTATGAGTCGCCTTTCGAGTTCAAACCGTTTTGTTATTGATGTAAGTTTTATCACATCATCGATATCGATGAGGGGAAAGCTGTAGCAAACGGAGTTTCCTGGTGGGTTCATCATGCCGATATGATAAATATACACTGTTGTATCGGCATTAAATAGACGTTCCCCCACCATTAAATTTATAAGTTACCCCCACTTTTTCTAAACAAAAAAAAAGCAAAAAAAAAAAAAAAAAAAAAAATTGAAAGCTGGTAAATATTTTCTGTCTTGTAACTGGGTCAAGGTTATACAACGATATTACCAAAACGGGGAATAGAGCAGTAAGTAGTTCTCACTTTGACTACAAACTGATCTATTCCCCGCTCTGTATTTAAAGTTTGTCAGTTGACAAGAAAAAGACAACACTTAATCAGACTTATTTGATGAATCGGAATCAGTTGTATCAGAAGCATCGGAAAGAAATAGTCGTCGACGAATATGATATACCCCTCGTGCACTATCTAAAAATAACCCATCCAAACTACTACTACTAGTGGTTGGAGTTTCATCATGTATTTCTTCAGAACAGAGAAGATGCTGATAGATTCTATAGGTTTCAGATTCCCCGTCACTTAACGGTTCAATTTGTTCCATATATCCTGCTTCAAGATCATCACTGTTTATATCACTTAATAATTCAAAATCTTCCATTGCATCCATATCACTTAATAATTCAAAATCTTCCAATTCGTCTTCATTTTCATCCTCACTTTCAATCACAATATGTTTTATAATTCCTACGATTGATTTTGCAGAAGGAAATATATTATCCTTTGGTGACATAGCTGCTATATATTCTAGTGCTAACACAAGTAGCAGAATGAGATAAGCACTGATGAGAAATCTCTTTTTATATTCCCCGATTTAAGTGGTGGGGGTAACTAGTGATAAGAAATGGGTATTATTGTATCAAATATATGTAACAATGTTTATGAAACAAGGATGTTTAAGTCCTGTAAGTAGGTCAAGGTCGTTTTAACTTATTACCAGAACGGGGAATAGAGCAGTAAGCGATTCTCACTTTGACCGCAAACTGATCTATTCCCCGTTCTGTTTTCCCCCCGTTCAGTATTTCCAAAACATCTTTAGTCAATTACGAATGCTAGAAGGTCTTCAGGAAGATCTTGTTGAAGTGATGCACCTTCTAACAACGTTTCTAACGCATTAATGTATTTTATCGCCTGTATCAAAATGGCATGCCTTGAACTTTTTTTATCCATAAACGGTAATTTTGATTGTAATAACTTATATGTTTGATTTATTTTTTTAATCCTTCCTCTTTCTCTAGCATTCCTTCTTCTTGCCTCATCATTCTTTTCCTTGTTATTTGTTGTAGGCTGCATCGATGTTGTAGGCTGCGTCGATGTTGTAGGCTGCATCAACTCTGCTGGGCTATTCATAGCTGAATAACTATACTCTAAAGCTGTACGCCTTATATATGTTTACCCCCACTATTAAAGTCAAAGGATTTAGATGGGGGGGGGTGTAAGTGATAGGGAAAGGATATGTTATTTAACAATTACTATCCGCAAATTTTTTCCAAGTCTCGTCAGTGGGTCACGGTCACTTAAACATATTGCCAAAACGGGGAATAGAGCAGTAAGCGGTTTCACTTTGACCGCAAGAAATAAATACATTTTCCAATATCTTACCAAACAAAGATTTTCTAAGTCCCGAAGTGGGTCAAGGTCATCTGAACATGTTGCCAAAACGGGGAATAGAGCAGTAAGTGACTCTCACTTGGACCACAAACTGCTCTATTCCCCGCTCTGTATTAGGGAAGTGAATTTTGAAGAAAGGTCACAGTTATAGGCAATAAACCTGATAACAGAACCTTTTATTAATTTATCCAAACAAAAGGAAGTTACAGATAGTTTGCAGGGAGTATTTGCAAAAGTTTCTCGAGGGTAAGATGGGTAATGTCAACCGGTTTGCATGGCCGTATTGACAAAGGTCGGTTTTCGTGCCATACCTTTTTGTAAGGGGTTAGGAAAAGGATGAGAAACATACTGATCAGTTAAAGTTAATTTTACAAAGACCAACCAAGGTCGGTTTTACAAAGGTCAACAGCATCCTGAAACCCAGTCGGACGTTGGTCAGTAACGGGCGTCAGGCAACTGTGAACCAAAGTTTTGACCAAGGTTAGTTATAGCGTGTAAGAAAAGGACATACCAACCAAGGTCGGTTTTACAAAGGTCAACAACATCCTGAAACCCAGTCGGACGTTGGTCAGTAACGGGCGCCAGGCAACTGCGAACCAAAGTTTTGACCAAGATCAGTTTTAAAGCGTGAAAGAAAAGTACATATTTCATTAGTAAATAAAACACTTCAAAGACCAACACCACAAATAATTACAAACACCAACACTAACTACATTTTCTAGCAGCAAACTACAAGCTATAATCTAACAAACTAACATGCATAACATACTAATATGCTAAGGTAGAATCTTTAGTATACAGGGGTACCACCTATATACTAAAGATGCTATTACAGACAGCTAAGGCGAACAGCTAGCTAGGCTGTCAGCCTGAGACTGTGAGACCTCTGCGGTCAGCCCCCGCTTTTATAGCCGACGATCCGTGGTGGGAGGTAAAGGGAGGTGGGGGGGGGTACACTATTGTCGCGACGATATAAAGTGCACATTGATATATTCCAAGTTCGTTAACTGGGTCAAGGTCAAGTAAACTGTTTTGTAAAATAGCAAAGGATTTACCTTTGCTATTTTACTTTTTAAGAAACGCAAGATAGCTCTAAGATCAAACAAGGGTTATAGTTATCCGTTTTACACAACATTCATTGTACAATGATTTGATAAAATGGAAAATTTCCATGTTGGAAGGTGATTGCCATATCATCAAAACACAATACACATCATTTCTGTGTAACGGTCTAAGCTCCATCTCTACTTTTAAGTTAATCCCTCGATACTCAAAAGCAAGGATAGTGAGAAATGCTTCTGACAAAGCAAGCTCAGAAGGAACAAGCCAAGTGTTTACACCTACAGCTTCCATAGCGATGTGATGATTTTTACCACGCTGTTGCAGTATATAAAACATTTCCCCCTCCAGTATAATATTTCTCCTTTTTTTCCTTTTAAGTTTTATCTTTGACTTAGTGTAACATATCTAAGTCCGTTATCTAGCTCAAGGTCGTTGTAACATTGTAAAAAAAGGTGTGGACAACCTATTTACACTCTGCAGCATATGCTACAAATTGTAAATAGGTTGTCCACACTTTTTTTTTTAATTTGGAAAAAAACTTTATTTAATTTGGAAAGAATGTTTTTTTTTTTTTTTTTTTTTTTTTTTTACAATTTTCTCCACACAGTGGTTCCTGAATCGCCTCGGATTAGATAGTGATTTTTCGTAGGGTTTTTGGGATGACGCATGCCTTTAGGTAATCTTAAAATGTAAAGACGGTCTCCACATTTTAACATGACCTTCAGGAATCCCATTATTTTTACAAAGACGTATTGTTTGTTTTTAGCTAGCCTATTAATCCGAGTCTTAGCTGGTTTCACTGTCGGATGTGGTGAAGAAGGAGAAGCGGTATTTTTTAAATGAAGATTGCACAGTTCTTCATTTAAAGTACACTGTTTTGCACAGCGTTCGCCTTTCTTTGCACCTTTTTTGAACACATAATTACATAGTTGTGCAGGACGTATGCACCTCCTATGCAATGACTTTAATTGATTGAATTTCTCTGAAGGAGATTGAATATTTGTGCAAATTACTGAAGGTCTGGTTGAACTAGTGGAAGGTGGAATTTCAATTGGGGGTCTTGTAAATATTTTAGAGCTTGAGGTGGAGCTTGATCTTGAGGTGGGTGATAAGGAGGAGCTCGAAGAAGACCTTGATCTCGAGGTAGATGATGAGGAGGAGGAGCTCGACGAAGGCCTTGATCTCGAGGTGGATGACGAGGAGGAGCTCGACGAAGACCTTGATCTTGAGGATGATGGTGAAGGAGAAGTTGAACGTGAGCGAGATGTTGAACGATCCATGATGGGTGGTGAAGTTGTCTTTTCAGGGATGATCAGGGCCATTAAAAGAGCCTGACGAAGAATTGAACCAGCAGCCGAAGTCGAGGGTGATGCAGAAGTCGAGGGTGATGCAGAAGTCGAGGGTGATGCAGAAGTCGGCAGTGATATCGGGTGTGACTCCATAGTTCTGAGTGTGAGCAAGCACAAGCAGCAGAATGATCTTACCAGTGATGGGAAGCCTCTTTTATACCCAATATAAGTGGAAGGGGGGGGATGGAGATAGGCTATGGTTTAAAATATTAATCTTTCTATATGTGACCAGACAAAAGTTTATAAGTCCTGTCAGTGGGTCAAGGTCATCTGAACTTGTTGCCAAAGCGGGGAATAGAGCACAAATTGGTGCTCTATTCCCCGCTCTGTATTAGGGGACAGGGAATTACAAGCAATGATTTTAATAACGAAAAATAAAGAAAAACCCAAAAAAGAAAAAATCACAACAGTTTCTCAGGCTAAGAAAGGTAATGTCAACCGGTTTACATGGCCGTATTGACAAGTCCGGTTTTCAGGGCCGAACCTATTTGTCAGGGGTTAGGAAAGGAGGAGAAACATGTTACTTTGAAACAAAAATAAAGACTTTACCCGCAAATATTTAAACAAATTGAACAGTTAAAGTTAAAGTTTATTTTTCAAAGATCAACCAAGGTCGGTTGTACAAAGGTCAACAGCAAACTGGAACCCAGTCGGACGTGGGTCAGTAACGGGCGCCAATCTACTGCGAACCCAAGTTTTGATCAAGGTAGAATTACAAGGACCGATTTTATATTTACAAGTTATTTTTCAAGGATCAAACCAAGGTCGGTTGTACAAAGGTCAACAGCACACTGGAACCCAGTCGGACGTGGGTCAGTAACGGGCGCCAATCTACTGCGAACCCAAGTTTCGACCAAGGTAGGATTACAAGGACCGATTTTATATTTACAAGTTAAACCCCACGGATAAAAATAGGGACACTTTACCCAGTTTGGATCAATATCCATAAGAAAAGGGAGCTGTAGGGAAGGTACATATTAGTAAATAAAACACTTCAAACACCAACACCAACACAAACATTAATTACAAACACTAACTACATTTACTAGCAAACTACAAGCGTTAATCTAACAATTTACCATGCATAACAAACTAACAAACACATGCAAGGGCGCGGATCTGTTAATTGCGCGTCGGGCCCAACGCACACTTAACAGACCTACGCTGCAGCAGAATGCAACCCAGTCGGACGTTGGTCAGTAAAGGGCGGCAAGCTACTGCGAAGAGACCGCGGACTGCTCCGCTTATAAAGGCGGCGGTTAGTGGTGGGAGGTGACTCCGCCCCGTGACGTCAGGGGGGGGGGACCTTGAACATGACCCAAAAAAGGGGGGGGACCTTGGGGGAGGGGGACCTTGGGGGGGGGGACCTTGAACATGACCCAAAGGGGGGGGGGAGACCTTGAGGGGGGAGACCTTGAGGAAGGGGGGGGACCGGTTCTAGAACCTGTCTCAGCTTTCTAACCATATATGGATAGGGCAAGGTTTTACCTTGCGACTCGATTTACTCCTTCCGCCACCTCATTCCAGCTTCAACCATTGACTGGTACACTTCACAGCTCTCGCTCTCTCTCTTCTTACAAAATGACTTCGCCGATAACCAACGAGAAACTGAAAAGGATTAAGGAATCCTTGAAGAAGACAGCTCCAAAGACAAGCGGATTTAAACAACCTTCTTCCCTCAGAATGAGGCTAAAGAGGGATTTTAAAAACCACCCTCTTTACTACAAACAAGGTTCTTCTGGTTCGACTTCTTCATCAACAACGGAACGACACTCTGCCACACGGGATCATCTGGACGTGTTGCAGAAGATGAAGACCTTGACGGAAGACGAATTGGTATCTCCCATTGCAGTTACCAAAACAAAATTCAAACATTTGAGAAGAAACTTCCCGTACAGAGCGGTGCTGAAGAACGGAAGCACCTACTACTTAACTGCCGGTGAAGTTCTCTTTGAGGTGGAATTGCCACGATCAATTCCGGCACCACCAGAAGTGTCATACAAACAGACCTTGTCCTTGGTAAAAGAAGAGAGTAGAGTGAAGTGGACTGTAAAGTAAAATCCCTTACCATCCCACCCTCCCTCCACAAACGGTCCTTTTCAGGACCACCCTAAGCATTTCAAGTTAGGGACTTGGCCTGTACATAGGCAGGAGACTATTAGTCTTATGTTTGTGTGCAGCCCACTTTGTGAAAATTTCTAAGTCCCAAGGTCCTTGACCTTGACCTTGACCTTGAACATGACCCAAAAAAGGGGGGGGGGGGTACACAGTTTGTGCAAAGTATGTCATGTGGGTACTCAAATTACGCGGATTGATCAGACGAACAAGTTGGCGCAAACAGAATTCAGATCCGACAAAGGGTATAGCAGCAACAGCGAAAAACAACTATTTTCAAGGGCAAGCCTAAATAACTTCTTTATTTACGGTTCAAAATATATTAAGTGGGTACTCAAATTACGCGGATTGATCAGACGAACAAGTTGGTGCAAACAGAATTCATATCCAACAAAGGGTATAGCAGCAACAGCGAAAAAACAACTATTTTCAAGGACAAACCTAAATAACTTCTTTGTTTTTGGTTCAAGGTCTAACATGTGGGTACTTCAATTACGCAGATTGACAAGGCGAACAAGTAGGTGCAATTTAAATTTAAATCTAACCAACAGTATAGCATCCGTGGCGTAAAAACGATGGTTTGAAGGACAAGGTAACGTTGTGGTGGGGGTAGATGCCTATTATACACGATAACGCTACATCATTATTCTTCCAGCTCTTGTCGTATGAACATCTACCTAGACGGTCTGAAAAATGTCGCAGTTTTACAGGAACATGAGGAAGGTGACCTTCAGTAGTCCCCTTGACACTACTTTCTACTTCCCTGACGATGAAGACAGAAGGTCTACACTTTTAGTGGACAATGAGCGGTTTCGTCGAAGAATAATTGAGGTTGAAACACTTTTAACCAGTTGTTTGCTACGCAAAAAGAACCATATGAATACATGCACCGGTTTAGATCATAGTAGCTGTTATACTTATACAGCGTTGAAGCGCAAACATTATTGAGGTTTTTAGTTACGGAGGTAAGGTCTTGACAGTCTAAGAGCTAAACCCTAACTAACACATGTAAACTAGTTATTGTGCGATGTAAAACTTGGTGGGGAGACTGGTGTAGTGGGGGACTGGTGTAGTGGGGGACTACCATCTGCCGCACACTTGCCACCTGCCACCTGCCACCTGCCGCCGCCCATCTGCTGTCCACCATCTGCTTCGTTCTACTACACTTTTACCCCCACCATTTTGTTTGATACCAAAAACGCTAGCTAGCGAATAGTCAGTACACCTCCGGCTCTCGACCGGTGAACATCGAGCTCTCCGAGACGCTCTTCACAAAATAACAATATCATTTCACTCAAGGTCTGATAGATGTTTCTATTTCATTGCCGTCACGTATTCTTTCCTCCTGACAGCAATGAAATGCAAACACCTAACAGAACAGATAGGTGTCAAAAACAAAACATGGACTCTGCGCAGGGATCGAAGTATCTACCGTCTTTCATCAGAAAGCAAAGTGATGGCCGCAACTCGTCCGGATCAACAACATCGATGACAACCAACAACGGGGAACTATTGTAAACATGAATTATTGTAAACATAACTTATTGTAAATAAAATAAAGTAATATTTGTAATTGTACTACCTCGCACTCGTATCATTCGATTGCTTCATTCGATTGTTTCATTCGATATTTATTATCGATTAACTATCGAATCACAATCGTTTTACGAGTGCGAGGTAGATTTTTTTAAAAAAACTTCACCGTGACCTTGAACTTTGAACTTTTACTCATTTCGTCACAAAACCGCCTACGTCACTGGCTCAGCCTCAGATGACGTCTTTCATGACGCAGCGCTTCCGGTCACGTGACCGGAAGCCATCAATCAAGTGAGCCAGAAGTCCCCTTTCCCTACTACTGTATCCAAGTTTCAATATAGTGCAAGTACAATCATAGCTTAAAAGATAATGTTTATAGCTTTGGAAAAGATTCGTTGAAGAAAAAATAAGTTATATAATTTTATTGTTTACAAATTTGCTTCCTTTATTCATTAAAGTTATTACTAATCCAACAATATAAACCTGAGAACTAAATTTTATTTGATAATATAATAAATAAACATTAAATGATTAAAAAGAGTTTACATAATGTACTAGAGGAACTCTTAAATATTTACGCATAGAATGATCTAACTTATAAGAGGTTGTTGGAAGCACCTGCTACCAATGTAACTCCTAATTGAAAATTATTTGTAATATAAAATTACCTTTGAGTAGAGGACACTGTGAATATTGCTCTTTACTTTTTGTTTATAAACTCTTTAAGTAATAATGATGAAGCTCTTCTGAGACTAAAATAATTTGTATTAAACCTACATAATTTACATAAAAAATATGTTAAAATAAAACTAAGAGATGTAAATCTTACACGTCACATTAAACAAATTTTGAGGATATTGAATCAAATAAATTAATCCTTCCTGGTGAGACTCGTAAATACCTAATTTGACAAACAAGTTTGAAATTCGCCGAGGGAAAGCAGGAGGTTTTAATTAAATAAACGCAGCTGTAAACAAGTTAAAGTCTAATAAATTACTGATGAGAACGAGACGAAGATTGGCGAGGCTAAAACTTTGGTGGCACTTTGGTTGCTGTTGCTTATGTGAATAATCAGTTTAGAAAAGTGTAATTTAAAGTAACGGCTTATAAATTTAACACAGGCAGATTATTGTCGGTTATCATCAAAACTATATCGTCCCAAAAAGGAACAATGGCATTTAATTAACCCAGTTGTTTCTGAGCATAATGTATTAGGGATACTTCATTATTGTTTCAACAGCCAGACAATAGTTTATAATCTAATACCTGATTGGTTTCCAAAACCTATTTTCAGATTAACACATGGACACAGGTTGCTGCTTTAATGTAGAATACATGCCAACTACATTAAACTCCAATCCAATTAGTTGGATTATCAAACTATCTGTAAGTTAGTTCATACAGTAATACTATAAGAAAATCTAACAAATAACGTGGTTATGTAATAAGGTTTTGAATGCATTGTAAAACGTAAGTAATGATTAAACTGAACACAAAAAATTAATGTTCAAACACGACAAATGTTCTGAGATTTCAGTTAGAATGTGCATATTTTATAGAGAACAATAAGTAAATTGACTCTTGCATTATTATTGCCAAACTTAAGCTATCTTAAACACGAGAACATAACTTTATAAACCTATATTGTAGGATATCAGAGGTGCTCAAGGACATATCTCATAGTTACTGACATATCTCATAGGAAATAAAAAACCATTATAGTTTGTTATTACCCTTGTTCCGATACATATGTATGAATGTTTCGTATACCCGAGCACTCTGGCCACACAAATGTTTGTAGCATATTTAGTTACTGCGTATGTTCATGGTATCGTGACGGTTGAACGGGCCAAGAAATCGATTAGCCGTAATCTAATGCCATGCTGCAAGTTCAGGTCTTCTCCCAATGCAAAGCTAAGGGCCAGGTTTCTCCGCTGCGCAGTAGTAGCAATTATGTCTTTAATAAATCCTCTCACATAAAACACAGCTCCAACCGACTATAAAATGTTACTAAGGAGATTCTCTGAATTGATTGACAGACTGCCACGATTCATCTCTAGAGAGCATTTTCGCCCTTTCTTCAGTATATAACACACCAGGCATAGCAACCTTAACCTTCTCTAATTTTCACTGAAAAAAAAAACAATGGTACTAAACAATCTTCAATCAGTTGAAAGAGTGAGTCACATAAAACGTTCAGGGTTTTAGTCACTATTGTTTCAAAATAAGGAATGACTTTACAATCATCCGGAATATAGATTTAGATTTTTAACAGAATTTTAAACAATGTTCGTAAACCATAAAATGATTTTAAATCCATTCTCTAATTTAATTATTTTTTTTAACGTGAAATAATTAAAATTCATATAATTATAATAAAAATTCTTATAATTGTTAATAAAAATTCTTATAATTATAATAAAAATTCTTATAATTATAATAAAAATTCTTATAATTGTTAATACAAATTCTTATAACTATAATACAAATTCTTATAATTATAATAAAAATAATGATTATTATAAAAATAATAATTATTAATTAATTAATTTAGAGATAATTTTTTAAGTTCTAAAAAACTTTTAAAATTACAGTAATACAAGTTCTGTTATCCAAATAATACAGTTTCTGTCAAATGACGTAGGCCTATGAAGGTATAAGGACATTGTATAAATTTAAAATATTTGTATGTATTTAAATTCGGGAGAGTTTGTACTGGTAGATGTTGAATTAAGTCTCTCCGAGTAGTCGTTTGCATTTAAACAACTGGAATACAAGGCTTGCTCTTCTTAGTTCTGCCCATGTTGCTCGCTGTTTGTACCTACATTGTGGTTTAAAATAAAAAAGTATACATTTTGTCCATACTTTTGACACATTTTAAAACAACGGACTTACTATGAGACGGTAAAACCTTGTAGCAATAATGATCAGTTCAACACTCAACAGTATCTCTACAGGTGTAGCATTGTGTCCTCCGTTCTAAGCCACATACGGCTTGGGCATAGTCAGTATATTTAGAATAAGATTTATTTAAGACTTAGTTAGGTTAGGTAAAGACACATAGCAGACGCTAATGAAATGTGAGTACACAGGTCTAATGACCTCCTCGTCACTCATGAAATAAACATAACCTCCAAGTAGCAACGGTCCATAATACTACCAGTCGTCGTCTATACGTCTTGATCCGATCCTTTAGTTATCGTGATCTGTCACTTTACCCTTAATGTTTTACCGTGTTTTTAGACCGAATAACACATTTGTAAGATATGAACCTAGCAATTTAAAATTTAAATTCTTAATTAAATAGTATAGGTTCGTTAAACATTTGTTATAATATATTATATCATATATTTTAATTTTCTATACGTTCTAGGAATGTATCTTACCTAAAGACGGGTCGGATTTCAGATTCCACAACGTTGTGACATTTTTTCTCTCAAACATTGATGGCTAATATCAACAATATTGCTTAAACAACATAAACTCACCTTTACCACCCATGATATTCGAACAAAGAATAAATAGCACAGTTGCATTAAATTAAACTGGGGAAGAAATAACAATAAACGAGCAGCGACGGAGTTCGGGGACAAGATTCACGGCACGTCGGCGAACGTGGTCGGAATGGCTGTGTGAGACACTGATGAGCTCAGACTCGGAGAACTGCTACTGGATATATCGCTGTGATGGATATTACACCTTGTCTACATGTCGTCCAACTATCTATAACATAAGTTACAAACCCATTTGCATTTATTATTTTCTCATTTATTTATGTTAGCAAGTTGTAAGAGGATAAATTACGGAATTCATTATCCACGTTGTAATACCTTTACTTTAATAACACTGGTGTTACTTCTTCGTTTAAAAGTCCTCACAGAGAAAAGTGTTCTCTGTTTTAGCTTTTTGTGTTTTTCCAGCCTTGTCTGGATTGCGCCTTTAATATTTTGTGTAATTTTGTTCTGTTCTAGGTATTTTTCTCACCTAGAAAAAAACACCGGAAGACGGGATAAGATTCCACAACCCGAAACGTGGGGAAACTTGTTTTTACTAATCAGTGATGGAAAATGTCCGCAATAATCTCTTAAACAACACTGGGGTTACATTACATATTTTTTTAAATGTGGGAAGAAAGCGTGAGTATGAAATAAAGTTATTGTACCTAATTATTAGCTTTGAAACAATCCAAATGGACAACCGAGGTTTCGGAAGTCAAAACACTTCCATCTTCAGCTAAAATTTTAAATACAAAAGCTCATTGAGTCTGTCATCAAAAGGTAAAAAAAAACACAAACTTCCGAAACCACGGTCGTCCTTTTGGATTGTTTTAAAGCTGAAGATACTGGCATAGTAATCTTATTTCACAATCCCATTTTCTTTCCCAAGCCTTTAAACATGTGACTAAACACAGTAACATTATTATATAGTTTTAACAGCTTTGGGGGCTAATCAACCATGAATAAAATTGGAGTGTTATTGGATCGAGAATTAAATGTATTTCAACATTTTGTTCATTTTGGTAGGTTTGCAGTTACTGTTATTTATGTTATTTTTGTATTAGAACTCCACACCTATGAATAATATCATGCCATATTTTTACACGAATCAAGACAAAAACTTAATTAGAAGAAAGGTTTTGCTTGTTTTTGCTTTGAAATGGAAATAGCATCCCTAAGAACGAAGGAAATACAAAAAATAACATCAACTGCCCATCACTTCTTTTGTAAATTCATGACAAATTAGATTAGAGAAATACAGAAAATTTGACGTGATAATCCTTATTGGAGAAATTTTTATAAGTTGTAAGCTATGGATATTGAAAATTTGATTAGGTTTCAGTATATTTTTGCAAATAATACACCAATGTATTATTTTGTTGTAAAACAAAACAGGAACTCGACAGCACAACACAAATGACAAACGTATAAAAGCTGAATAAAACACACAGAACAACCGCCCGGTTACAGTTAGCAGCATTCTATCCAGTTATATTACACCACTGAGTGCTACTTGAATTTTAATTCTATTGTGGAAAATAAAGAAACATTTGATGCTCTTGAGGCACAACGTGACAGTATAAAGTCATACATACAACGTTAACATTCTGTAATATACCGTAACATACATAACCTTTCTATTAAAACTTAGTTAGGCCTGGACAAATAATGTGGTGACTTTTAACAATCACTGGTTGATTAAATCACAGGTTGATTTTACAAAAATGTATTTCTACTAACTTAACAAAAATTTATAACTCATTATTTTATAAATATTATTAATATAAGCACCTGGTAGCTCTAAATTGTTGAGTGAGATTTTAAATAATATCTACGACCTAAGTTTTAGTATATAGCCACTCACATAAATTGTTTTATATTAAAGAGAGCAATGAGAAAATAATACAGTTCGGTCATTATCTAAATAAAGAGTTGTTTACTACTTTATTATATTTATTTTAAAGTCACTTGGCTAATCTTATTTGCAAACATGTTTAGAATCATATTAGATTACAATTTTAGGGTCTTATTTTAGATTATTGTTTCTCTTTTTTATGGGGCATACCACAAGACAAATTGCGATAGTGTGTAATTTGTAAACTGAACAAAAGTGACCTGATGTGAACGGATTTACTAAGTTACCGTTTATAAAATACATGTTTGTAAAGAATATATTTTATTTGTACAGAGCACAAACAAAATAATTGAAAGAAGAGCTGCATCTTTTCCCTCTTACTGTATATTTTGTAAGCCGATTTGGATGCCAATATAAACATTACGAGTCTATAAATTTGTATTATTGCTTTAATACTGTTTGATATTCTGCAATATATTTTAGTGGTTCTCTTTCCTATGTATTTCTTTTAATACGAAGTACAAAACTTGCAAATTCCGTTGTTATATAATAACTCTGGTATATATGAATACATAAAATATAATACATGGTCCATTCTTGGTCCTGAAATAATTAATGATCTAATCTAAATAACTATTTTACACCAATTAAAGTATTTACGTATTCGAGACTCCGCAGTTTTCTGAGACTATATTATTGATACATATTATGCGTATCATTTGCATTGTTTAATATCTGTATAACAACACCCGAAACACACAACCCACAACCCACAACAGCAACCGAAACCGCATTGTATATATATATATATATATTGGCTTATCAAACAAATTTTAAATCTATGGTTTTTTACATTGATACACAGCAATAGTCGTTCATATCAATAATCTGTTGTTGTTGGTAAGGTATCAGAATACCTATTTTTGAATCGATCCTTAAAAAAAACAATGGTAAAAAACTTGATATGTTTGATTCTGATTGATTTTCTTTTTCCTAAATTTGAAATGTATGTGAATTTTGATACCAAAGAATGGATTTTACTGTGGACATTCTGTTGCACTGCAACATAACAAGAGTGATTTTACTAGTTAATTTATTTTATTTTATTAGTGGTTTTATAAACAGATATAAAATACTATTGGTAACCTATCCATTTTTTTGGATAATATAGTGTTTATGAGAAAGTTCACATTTTTGGCAGGCAAAAGCATTAGCTGAACAGGAACAATGATCAAACTCATAACTCTCTCTCTGCATGTAATTGTGATTGTTTCTTTTGAAACCTAATATTCATTGATGTTTTAATAGTGGTCAACGCAGAATGTAATTATAAAATGAGCTAAATAACCATTGAAGAACCTTTTGAAACGTCGCCACAGTAGATAGACAAGCAAATTGTTTACAATTAAACTCGTACATGTGCCCTAACTCTGTTGTTGGATCCATAAATAACTGAAAATAGTCACGTGCAATCTTGCTCAAGCTGACCACTTCATTAAACTCTCCCCATCCACAATATTAATCACTGCATGAATTAACGTCCAAACTCATTAAATCCTCGTTCTGGTGGTTGGGTCATGGTGTTCAAAATGTATTTATATATTAATTGACTAAACATCATGAACAAAAACATTTTAATTAAAAAGTTTAAAATTACGAAAATATGCATTTATACATTTCTGTACAAGAATAATGCATGCGCTTCAAAAACCCATGACGTCCATAACGTTGATAAAACTTAGAAGTACTTTAGCGTAGTTAATGTATAGACGGAAATAATTTAACGTCGTTCTCGTAGTCAGTTATCCCAGACAATGAAAACTTTCAGAACATGTGATTTAATTGCGCTCCTAATACGTTTTAATTGTTTTCACGGATCATAATATCATTCAAAATTAATTATGAGACGTGGACAAAGAAATTTGGAATGGACAGTATAGTAAGTGTTTGTTTGAAGATCGAATGTAGGTTTAGTTTTTTAAATACAGGACTATTTAAACTATAACACTGATTCCGAGGTTTATCAAAGATTCATGATTCCAGTTTCTAAAAAAGAATTTATAATTTATGTAAGGAGAAACAAAATGTTTGATGTAATTGTGTTAAATTATGCTTGTTAATTTTTCCCAGTTCATGTAGTAATGCATTATACAAATATTAAAGTAAATCTTTTCCAATGTATAATAGTAAATATATTATTGGTTTTTTATGATGTCTTAATTTTTGTATGTCTGGCACAACACAAATCTAACTCAACTTAGTCAGTATAAAATTATACCGGATGCATAAAGAAAAGTCTTTTCTACTTGCGATTCCATAAAAACCTAAAATATATAATCTTCTTTCAACATATACTTCACCCTTGTGTTAGTTACAAGTTGTTTTTATATTGACAAAAATATTTTTTAATAGTTTTCCACATTATGAACAAAACATATGGCTTAAAAAATGTATTACAAAGTTAATTAAACAGTAAATGGAGTGTTTGTGTTTTCAAGTAAATAAATAAACAGATGGCTGACGGTCAGTCTGATGGTGCGGCTGAATTGGGTTCAAATTAATTGTCAATACTATTGCCGACTGATTGGTTTTGGACACATTGCTATTACCGATTTATATTACAGTTGAAACAGGGGCATTTATAGTTATATTTCCAATAAATGTTTTTATACAAACTAAAGTTTACAAATTTAAGATTCAAAATCTTTCAACAGAACTTCACTTATTATTTTAAAATGCGTTTTACAGGTATTCCTGCTGCGTTATGATACAACCATAAAATAAAATATTCTTTTGGTAATAAGTTATGTAGTATTTTAGGAAGAAAATTATAGATAAAAACTGTTTATCTAGATGTTTGCTTCATATTTTCCCAACCTTTTTCCAGCCGGAGGAGGAGGCTCTTAAGACATTAATGGTTCTAAATAAAAGAGTAAATAAAGGAGGATCTAAAATCTTTTGATGAAATTCCAATCACGAAACGGGGAGGAAGAAAAAAGATCGTTATAAACAAAACATTATTTTTAGTTTGTACATTCGCAATAATATAAGTTTTTGTAACTGTATTTTTATACAGCCTACTATACACACTATTATAGTTTTAATGTGTTAAATTATGTACACATTTTACATCAATTTGTTCATGAAAGTTTGAATTATTACAAGAAAATAAATGTGTTACTGGGAAACGTATTATTTTATGAAATATTAAGCCTTATGTATGCCCGGTTGAGTTTACTTTATACTACAGTCTTATGAGTTTCGTTCCGTCTAAATGGATCTACCTAACTTGCATATAAGATATTTTAATCCGTATTAAGTTCATGGCAATATTTTTTTATGTTAACAGTTATATTAAAGTAAATCCCAAACTCTCCGTTTGTCGAATAAAATATTTTTAAATATGTTTGTTATTTAATTGTATTAATTTAAAATAACATATATTTTTATAGATTCGAAATAAGAAACAAGAAACTCGTAAGCACAATATTTATGGTCAGAGGTCTGCAGCCCGCTGAAGGTAAAAGGGGTTCTCTGTTATACAACCACCGATGATTGTAACGCGATTAGCTTAGTGAGTCTTGTATCCAATGACGCTGTTCGTTTTCGCTTAAAATTCTCTTAGTTTATGATTTAAAATAAAAAATTTAAATATGAATTATGTATTAAAACAAAAAGACCACCAAACTGAGAATAATTAAGCGTATAGTGAAAAAAAAACAACTACTATATTAAGCTTTACAAATAAGCAGGTTTAGTGTAGTGAGAGTTGTGTAGTTATATTGTAAGTAGAGTATGTGTAAGTGTACTTATATTAGTTTATGGAATGATTTTTATATTCATTTTTTTATTAGCATGTTTTAGTTGGATAATTTTACTGCTTGACGATTTTGACTGATGATTGTAAATATTTATGTTGCTGATTTGAGTTGTGTATTGCTTGTATTGCGTATTGTCTTGTGCTTGTGTGTAGTTTAATGTTTATTCTTTAGTTAGTGAAGGCAGAAGATAATTTTATTTTCAACTCAACATTCAGGAAAATAAAAATTCCTAAAGTTATAGAATCAAAGGAAAGTAGGATGGGCTATAGGACCTCAATATATTTTGGACTGTCCACCCTAGAGCCCATGGAAGTATGAGCCGAGCCCAGTCTCAGTCAAGTTTTGTGCGGAGTATCGTCAATTTGCCTGTGTAAAGCGTGCAATGCCTCAAGCATAGTTTACCTTAAACATATCATTATTCAGGGTATAACCGGCTACAACTCCACCACATTTATCTTGCGAAGCCCAGATTATTTATCCCATGAGTTTTGATTTCATCTGTTACTGCAGGCTCAGTGTGCTACACGAGTTAATTCGGTTTCACGCCTGAGAAGGAACCAACACGATCATGCTTGGGGTAAGATTTACAGCTTGCTAAAGTATCTGGTTTATATATATATATATGTGTGTGTATATATATTTTAAATATCTGTCTTCAAAAGATTCTATCCATCATATTAACAAGAAAACTATTACAGACCAAAATACCGGTACGGTAAATATTATTAACGATATTTCTAATCATATGTAGTTTATATTATTACTATACATATATTGATTTTAACAGAATCTAGAGAGGCCACCGTTGTGGAAGATTACCCTCGAAGAGGGGTGGTAGGCTTACCCACGGCTTTAGGCACTTTTTAACAGCCTTTCCCTGTCCGAGGGTTCTTATAGGGGGTCTCAGTTTCACAAATGATTGATTCTTTGAAGTCATCGCACACTATCTAACTTTCCACGTAGAAATTACAGGAGTCGAAGTTTTAAACGAATTGTTAATAATTTAATATCCATTTAAAGTAACTATCAACATTATATTTTTTACCCTTATCCGAGTTGCTATTCTGTTTTTATTAGTAAAATTCTAAATGGTCTATATTTGATTTATTCATTAGAAAATAGTATTACCCATTATTAAGATGAGGTGCAGCAATGATATGAACCACATATTGTATTACTTAGAGAAATTTTTAAAGTCACATTATTCAACGTAAGAAATTAAGGATTTAAATTTAACTGAGAGTTGAAAATATCACTTTGAAAATAAATAAGTATTAGGGGAAAACGTTTTTTGCATTATTAATGTTCACACCGAATTTCCGTAGAGTTATGCTATAATGTTATAGCTAATATGTTACAGCTATAATGTTATGTGTGAGTTATGCTATAATGACATAATCTAGATATCACAAAATATTGATATTCAGCTGCCAGTTAGATTTCAGCGATTGAATATTCTTTTGTTTATTTTAAACATAATGAAATCATTATTACTAATTACATTATTAATGTAACACGTTAATACTGTTTTTTACTGTTTACGAATTTCTACACGGATGCAATATTACACTTAAAATACTTCAATGAACATGAAAAAAATAGATTAACTGCCACTCCTACTGCGCATTAGTCCGAATGGTGTGTTTGAGCAACAGTTTAAATAAAGATTAAAATAGTTAAGATTATAAATTTTTCATTAATAATAGCTTTATATCATTTTAAAACCTAGCCATGGTATTGCATCTTTTATTATTATTATTTTAATTATGTATTATTAGATTAATGTATTACTTTTCTGTTCTTTTCGTGGTTTTTTCACTTATCAGTGAATGTATATGTTTTGATACGGCAATTTGTAGCTATGGATTAATACGTTTATGGTCATCAAAAAATAAATGTGTATTTTACATTGCTACAGGTTCTATCCTGCAGTATGTAAGTTATTAAAATAAACGTAGTTAAAGAAATTATGTATATAATATAGTTTTCTCTGTTAATATATAGGAAATATAGAAAAAGAAAACTTCATAGCTCAATTGGGCCTTTGACACACAAATATATTATGTGAGGAAAATGCAAAAACGTGTAAATGATGCAGCTTACAACGCCTTCGCTATGTGTGTTTGCTCCAACCTACACAGGATTGCACTTACCGTGTTAATGTTGGGGAGCGTTAAAAATGGTTTCATATCCATAGCTAACAAGATTACCCAGTCTGTAAAATGCAAAATAACAACACAATAAAGTGAAAAAAACATATGATTAAACTCTAAAAGATGGTGTGACAAGCGTTGTCTATGGAAATTGATGTTTGGTAATTTATTTAACTAAAAACTACCTTTCCTAATTGTTTGTTGCGATTGATATTATCACTGACAAAATTGTACTTTTTTAATTAATGTAAAAGTAACATAATAAATAATAAAACATAGATTATAGTAAAATATTTCTTAGTTGACAACTTTGAATTGTAAACGTCCCTTGGATATGTTGAATTTTGATTTTACTACAGTACTCGTACTGACTAGTTTCTTCTTATAGCCTCACAGGTCTTTTGAAAAATAAAAACTGAGATGTAGCAAAAAACCAATCCTATTTATGTAACAGTAGTTTCACTAATGAAGTTAACAGTGTTAACTTGAAATAGGTACAAACTCTGATAGTGAAACTACGCAGACCCACAGACCAAACAATAAAATATCAAGCTGAGAAAATCTGTTTCGCAATATGTATATCTCTAGTTACTCTCTGAGTTTTATGTAATCGTTTGAAAATAAAAGGTTATTATATCGTTCACTGGAGATAAGAGGATTCAAATTGTTAGTTCTAATGTGGTTTTCTTAGTTAACTATTTAAGACTTAGCAAACTATCCATCAGAGTTTTAACCAGAAATGTTGACTTTTAGCTAATTTTCTATCATTATTACTAGATTTGATAAATTTAAATAGTGGTAATGTTAACTCACTAGTGTACAACTGTTACCACTACGTTAAGTATCGTCCAATATTTTTAATAAAAAATAAGCACAATCATTACTTAAATATACGACTGATGTCATGAGTTGTGAATGCCATTTATACTTTAGTTTAAAGACCGACAGGGAAAAATAAACTAATTTGGGCGACTACAGTGTACCTCTGCTTGTTTTATTCCCAGTGTAGTTTGTATTGTTTGCTTGTAACAGTTGGTTACAATTTTAAACCGGTTGGCAAGAGTAAATTTCAGAGAATCCTATTGAATAACTTTTACTTAAAATAACAATTTATAAAACTTCTGGAAAATAAGATTAATCCTAGTAAATGTTGTAAGGATCAATAAGTATGCTGAAAACGTATCCGTGAAATTAGTGTTAACAGTAATTCAAATTATATTATTTAATTGTTATATTTAAGGGTCATTTAAGGAACAGTAAAGGTAAAACGAAACGGACTCCGTTGGGTATTTACCTAACTAATTGTCTATGAATATTCAAAGTTTTAAACGACAGCTTCAGAAATCTGCTCAAAGATAACAATGTACCTTTTATCTTCCATAGTAAATTAAATATTAAGATCATCACCTAAATTAATTTAACTATCTATTTTTTTAGTTAGAATAGTGAACGATTTGCGACTACAAACTCGGATTATTTTGAAGACTTAAGACGATCTACATACTTCCTTACAACTTACAAAATATTTATAACTAAGGCAAGTCAGGAGGCGCGTGCTATCTAATTGTAAACGTTTTTTCGATGAAGAATTTCATGACGATGAAGTTTTTAATACACATATTATTTACTCAAGCTGAACTGTTAAGGTAAAATGTTTAAGTTTGAGCTACTTTTACGCTTAACCTAAATAACGAAGGGCCACTCAAGCGCCTGTTCCCGTCTCGAGTCGTCTCAGCCGTTGCATTAATGATCAGCTTTTCCATCTGTTCCTTCCCTCTGCATTATTTAACTGTTCATTCTGCAATACTAATCTGCAAGTTAATAAAATATTCTTCTTCTAAAAATTCGTTAAATGTTCAAATTGAAATATATTGTGTACGCTTTATGTATTATATTTTGTTCCAGAAGTAAAATTTGTCAGATTTTTTAAGATTTTTTTGTAGAAAAATTACAATAACAAAATATATACTTATACCAATTATTTCAGGTTTGGAGTAATATTATATTTGAAATTGTTTCTAGCGTTCTTTACTTAAAATCATTTTAAGTAATGATTTTAAATGGATTTCGTTCTTTGTTAAAAATTTGTTTTTGGTAATGGTGAGTTTATATTGCTCCAGAAATTATTGCGGACATTTGCCATCACTGAGTGAGAAAAACAAGTTTCTCTACAAGTCGGTATCTGGAATCTGATTCTGTCTTCAGGTGAGAAAAACACCTCCGACGTAAAGATCCCCTTTTCTCAGCCGAACGCGGGATCGGATTTCAGATCCTAAAATCCTCGGGACACTTGTTTTTCTCTTTCAGTGTTAGCCAATTCCCACAATAATCTCTTAAATAACAAGTTTAACAAATTTGTAATGTCTCTTTTGTTACCAATTAGTGGATTACTACCACCCTTAACAAATTTACAATTAACGTTGTTATTGTATAACTTATAACTTACAACCGTACCCAGTCATCAATGCTGGTTGACGGTTTTCAACTGAATCCGTCTAACAATACACCGGGCCAGGCTGTCTAAATGCTAATGCCTCGTGCACGGATTTGGGGCGACCCTCTTCCAACTTGACTATTTGTTCTGCTGAGGAGTCCGGTAAATAATTTTGTAAATGAAAAAAAAAAAACTCTTGGCAGATTTATATTTCAGCAATTTATGGAAATTACAATAAATTTTAGTTTTGTAACTAAGAAAAGGAAAACCAATAAAACTATATAATTTATACAACAGTGAATTTGACTTATGCCAATTCTCATAGCAAGGCCATGCAGAGGTGGTATAAAATTGATATAAAAATGAAGTGTGGTACAATTTTCCACTTAAGAAGAGTTGTAGAGTTAACATACATAAACTACTGGTTGTCATGACACTAGTGTTTCAACTCGAAATAGCTCACCATCGTCATCCATCCTTGACTTGACATTTAAATCTCTCCCTATTCTGAAACAAATAAGAGAACTATCAAGAATCCTAAAGAAGTTTTAGAAACTATATTGTAATTTTTTTCATTTACAGTAAACTAGTTATTTTGTTATCGATCGTTTGACACTAATGGGAGTAAAATATTGTGTTGTGTCAATAAAACTACTGTGTCAATAAAACTGTTGTGTCAATCAATAAAACTGCTAAATTAATAAACTTGTTGCTCTCACAACGCAACACATTTCATTCATTCATTCGTTCATTCAACACAACTTGGCAATTCTTCATGGTCCTCCTTTATCGGGAATTGGTCATCACTCCAAATCCAGAACAACGGTTTTCTTGCTCTCTTAACAAATGGTACTAGGTTCAGTTTATAAATAGGAACATAGATTAAACATACTCAGTTGTAGTATTCTTAATCTATGATAGGATTTAGGCAAGTTTGTTAATCTTATCAGAGTGTAATGTCTTTATAAGAGTTGAAACAAAATCGATTATAACTAATGATGATGACGAGATACATAATGTTAAAACTATATAACAAAACACTAATTCCTATAAAAGGACTTTATTCCGACTCCATACCGCTAAATCATCAGCTAAGAAACATATTATTTATGTATGTAATTATATAGGTACGTTGAAAAGTAAATATGTGGAACTTGAAAAGAGATTATAGAGCTTAATAACTTATAAAAACGGTAGCCATACTAGCTTGGTTAGTAAAGAGTCAAGGTTAGATTGTAAATTAGATTCATCAAGTCCACCTTGCTTACAATAAAATAACAAAAATTAAGGATAGATTTTGTTCCTGATTGGCTACAACCAGTCACAAAGGAATATTCTATATTCGATGTACACAAGAACTGTTTATGCTGAAACTCGTAATATACAAGACAACGGTGCGTGCCTATATAGTTATTCGTAAAATTTACAGTTCATCCAACATTATACAGACTTACATAATAATAATCACTAATGAATAATAGTGACTGGAAATCGAAATGTCAATATTTGTTTCAACCAGTCTGATAAAAATTCATGTACACCGCCTAAAAGTAATATCAAGTTAATTGGTAAACGCAGTTCTTAACCTTGGTAATAATAAATGCCACATTAAACTATAATTACTGAATATAAAATAAACAGAGGACCCTTAAAAAATTGGTTTATAAATATTAGAGGTGTGCGAATAGTGATTTCTGACTCGAGCCGAGCCGAGCCGAGCTTTTTTTCTAAGTTCTCGAGCTTCTAGCTTTCTCGAGCCGAGCTTTTTTATGGAAATTTTCTCTAGGGGTGTGCAATATACCGTTAGGGATTTTATGACCCGAGCCGAATTTTCCTATGTATACTTATACTTTCAATATTGGTCATATTTCATTCATTTCTTCTATATTTAATATCCCTAATTTTAATAGGCCTAAATGAAGTTCTACAGTGCAAAAATAACAAAATGAGTACTGAAAAGGAACATTTATTGAGACAACTGTTGCTAGTAATGAACAGTTTTCTTTTAAAATTAAGTAGAAACATAGGAAAAAATAACATAAAGGAAGAGAACTACAAATTTAGCCCGAATGTAGTTATTACCGTTTTTATAACAGCCATAATAAACAGACTGTATGTCAAGATGTGCCAAAAACACAGGCACATGTAACCAAACATTCAGGCCCTATTCTAGGGAGTTACCAAAAATACAGTAAGCCTATCTATTCAACTGATGGTAAATAGTAAATTTAAGGTTATCCTATTAATATATGTTAGTTAAATCAGGACACTCAGCAGCTAACCATATTGTAAATATAGTCACTGTAAACTATCATTATACTCACAGAAATAAATTACCCAATAATCGTAGGCCTGGCTTACGTTGTATCTAACCTTTATCACCTAATAGACTTAACCTATTATATCCTGGTGGAAGTTCCTGGTGGATGAGGATCGTCAATGCAGTCTTCTTCCATCAATGATTTAACGACTTGATAGCCTACAATTTAGAAATGAAATGATTTCAACTGAAATTTATTCACAGATTCAAATAATCCCGCGACGTTAAGAGTGACCTCCGATGGTGAAATGGTGTTATTTGTTATTCTACGGCCCATCTTGTGCAGTGAGCTGCGACTATTAGGTTGGATTACGTTACGTTATTTTTAAATAGCAAATCTATCTTATCCAACTAGGTATATATCTATAGAGGTCTCGTCTGGGGTAAAAAACTGTGCTTACATACGGACTGCCATTTTGACCCTCTATACCCTCCGGTCTCCATGGCAAGGAATATGTTAACCAACCAAATCCCCTCTTCACAATTTATGCTACTCTTTGGCTAGATGGTTTACAAAAATATCCTCCAGTGAGGCTTCACTTTTTTAGCACGGGAAACAGGGGCGGATACAGACTATTGTTTTAGGGGGTGGTCATGAGTGATAAAATATCTAAATTGTCAAAATACAATAACCTTTACGGTGAAAAATTGATAAAATACGTGAAGTTCTGACTTTGTTTAGGGGGGGGGGTCATGACCCCCATGACCTCCCTAAACAAAGAGAAGACACCTGACGACGAGACAAGAGCTCTATAATTATTTACACCTTGTTAATCTTATCCTGACCACCTCAGTGTGTAACAATTTATGACTGTCGCATTGTCATAACTGGTTGAAATAGAAAGTATTGGACCAATAAAATACATAGCCTGTTATATTTTTCTAACAGATTTTTTACTGTAAAATTCACAAATAAGGTTAGTTTTTATCAGAAACTCTCCGTTCGGGTACACCTTCATAAGCGATAGTATAAAAACCCGAATGAAATTGTTCGATGCACTATAGCTATTATTTAGGTTATTCGGTTATGGTTTTGGTATGTCAGGTCTTTAAATACGATTTTTAAAATACTTCAAGGTAACCACATTTCTTCATTGGATTAAGCCTTAAAATAAATAGATGAATAAAATAAAGCCTAACCCCTTTCTGGACTCTAGATCTCTATTACATAATTTGTGTAGTAAAATCCTTAACCAAAATAAAATTTCCTTGACAAATATTTTTCAAAAAGACATTTCATGTGTTTTTTTACCCCTTCCCCAATCATGAACTATTTGTATTTATCTTAGTAAGCATTTGTTCTTACGATTTGTTCATTTCTCTATCGTATGTAAATTTTAATACACAGACGAGGGAAGTTTAGGAGGTTATTCTTCCTACATCCCGAAAATAATATTTAAACAATTGAAAAATCAAAATTTATCCTTCGCGGCCGAGTAAGCTGCAATTGCTGCCACCACATGCGCCACCATGCCTCTTGCTTGAACGCAAATGATGTTTATTATCAAGTACAAAGTATTTGCGTACTAAATTACAGTATTTAAAGACATGCCTGTACTTGTCCTCACTGTATCTAGAAAGTGTTTATGTACTCCAGAACAATATAATATAGCAATTGAACTAAATATGTATTTTATATACATGAAGTCCTTAAATGGAAATTTGTGATTGACTCGGAGTTAGAACTGCTATGAGCACTAAATTAATAATTTCTTTCCTATTAAGAAAATTCGTTGCATCGTCGAAAATATATTGCGTGATAAGTTACACGTCATTTCCACACGATACATTAAACTTTGGGATTACTAAAGGTCCGATCATGTTCATACGTGAAGAATGAGCGTATTCTTAGTTTAGGTAATCAGCTGATTGGAATTTTAAAATAATCGCTTCGCTCGGAGAGGGCTCCGCCACTAGACCCCCACTTGGGGTCACTCCAGATGTGATTATAACTCAATGTCTATTCAAGTATTTTTTCTATAGTATACTATTTTGATTAATTTAGGATGCAAATTCAATCTAGATTTGATCTTTATTCAATGGTCCTATAATTCGTTTATACTCTACCACTTAAAAGTTACATTAACTGTTTACTGTTCCAAGTTCAAAGAAATACCTCGGCTGATTCCTACAATGCGATTACTAAACAAAATATTTATATTAATAGGAAAGCACAAAAGTGTCCCTCCTTTATTCTCACCTTGTGTGCATCGTAGGAGAAATGCACGCATACCGTTAGAAAGGTTCTGTTCTGTAGATGAGCAGAAACCCATTATAATTTACATCGGCCCTCAGAGCTACGCCTCACAGGCTTTCAAAGTTTCAATGTTAATCTTATGGAAGAACAGTAATTAATTGAATTGTATATTTTACAGCTGATATAATAACAAATTCTTGCACAAAAGCAAGAACAGATATTTCAGGACTATTGAAAAGTAAAAATTACTACTGACTACTGGAATGGTAACGCCCTTATGTTATCCATTTTAACTCCACATTAAAAACAAATAAATCTGGGGATTGTGTGATGGAGAGGGGGAGAGGGTGAGAGAGAAAGAGGTTATTCGTGAAGTTCAGCACTAATGATATTGGTTAAATGTTTTTTTTTGTTTAACTGCTGACGAAAGATGTAGCAAAACATTCTCGCAAACAACCATTATTTGTGTGTACCGCTTTGGGTTCACGTGGAATTATTTGTGGTTGAATTACGACCCCTGGATGCGATAGTATAGGTAAAGACACAGGAGGATATAGAGCGAGATATAAACCAGTTGTTTATACGGAATTTGTATTTTTTTGTACTCCATGGAAACTTTTAGAACTTTTCAGAGAGATCAGAAAAATAAAAACATTTATATAAATATAATCAATTAATGACCGTACAAGACGCCGACGCAACTAGGGCGTATTGAATAGTGAGTGTATAATGGGTAAGATGCCTTGTGGAGCATTGTTACAGACTATGACCGTCTGATCCTTTAGCCAGGATGATTAATTGATAGCCCGAAGGCCAATAACAGCTGGATCCAGTATCGAATCTCCACGACATTTTGACAGGATTTTGCTCAGGATCGATCTGGCGAACTTCAGATTGTGATGGGGGAGAGGAGGTGTAACCCTCTAGTGAGACCAAAGTAAAATAAAATATCCCCATTGCAACAAACCTGCGCACTTAGCAAATTTCCAATGCATATATATGTACGATGCTACTATACAGTTTAAGTTTCACAAAAATGTATTCATAAATAACATTTATAAATTACATTAGGGCTGAGTACGCAAGATTGCTGCAACAAGAAAGATAATAAATGTGTTTGTATGCAATCACAAATGAAATTCAACCAGGTGAAGTTACATACAAAGCTTTAATAATTTATGTTCAAAATTAAGGGAGATATAAAACTTTACTTATTCCCCATAAGAATAATATTATGGCTGAGTATGCAGGATTACTGTTACGTGGATAATCTATCTACAATATTATAAAGAAGAGGTGGTTTCTGTCTGTCTGTCTGTCTGTCTGTCTGATGTTCCGGGTGAACGCAAAAACAACTGAACCGACTGGGCTGAAACTTTACACAAAGGTAGACCTTGAACCCATACAACACATAGGGCTATTCACTTCCTTAAAATCCCCTCGGGCTACGCCCCGTGAACGTCCTAAGTTTCAATGTTTACATTTCAGAATAAAGTAAACAAACACTCAGAAACTGTAATGCGAACAGCTGTGGATACTTCCATTTGACAGCTTAAAGAGCAGAAGCAAGAACAGCTGTTTCAAGCTAACTAAAATGCAAATTGCATTGACTAAAGAACGGGTATAGAAAGCCCTTGTGCGAAGAACGGGTACGTCAGCTAGCTATTAATTAATATTAATGAATAAATATTAATATGGCTTCATCTGGTTGTGGTCTATTCTTATTTGCACAAAAAACAATTTTTACCGATAATTCCTATACCCCCCCGATTTTATATTTTGCTCTTCCCCTCTTTGATTTTATATTTTTATTTTATGTCCCACCCTTTATATTTTTGCCCCCCCCCATTTTATATTTGTTGCCCCCCACCGATTATATATTTTTGCACCCCCCGATTTTTATTATTGCCCCCTCAAAATGTCATATTTTGCTCCCTCCCGTCAAAATTATATGTTTGCCCCCCTCAATTTTGTATTTTGTTGCCCCCCCTCGATATTATATTTTTGCTCCCCCCCGATTTTATATTCCCCTATTTTATATTTTTGCTCCCCTCCGATTTTTATATTTGCCCCCTCTGATTTTATATTTTGCTCCCCACCCAATTTTATATTTTTGCCCCCAAATTTTATATCTGATTGCCCCACCGATTTGATATTTTTGCTCACCCCATTTTTATTTTGCTCCACCCCCAATTTCACATTTTGCTCCCTCCCCCCCTCTTCGATTTTATATTTTTATTTTATGTTGTCCCCCCTTCATTTAATATTTTTGCCCCCCCCGATTTTATATTTTTGCTCCCACCCTCGATTTTTATTTTTACCCCCACCCCGATTTTATATTTTTGTCCCCACCCCGATTTTATATTTTTGCCCCCCCCCGATTTTACATTGTCCCCCCAATTTTATATTTTTGCTTCCCCCATTTTTATTTTGGCCCCACCCCCAATTTCATATTTTGCTCCCCCCCTCTTCGATTTTATATTTTTATTTTATGGCCCCCCTCCATTTTAAATCCCCCCCCCCAGATTTTACATTTTGCTCCCCCCCTCCCATCCGATTTTATATTTATGCCCCCACTCCCCTCCTCCTCCGTATTATTTATTTTTTTGTACTTGAGTTCTTTTATTTCTAAAAGCGAATCCAAAGTGTTACGTGTACCGATTTGGAGTTTACTACCGACACACCGTTTACTACCCGACAGAGTTCCTCGACTTAGCAACAGGACCCGAACTATCTGTCAGTCTATTTCGTTAACATTGATTTAATTGTACATTAAACCTGTAAAATGTAATTTTAACATTGTAAAACAATGTGGATTGTTATTTTCTTTAGTTAATCTACCATTTATATACAACCCGTTCGAAGGACAGGTACACAGCTAGTCAACAATAAATACATTTCTGTGCAGATATCAATATACCAGTGTTAGGTGAAGCCACATACCAAGTTTTATCAATATACATTCATAAATAATCGAGATATCAAATTTTATTTATTCTCCATAAGGATAACATTGAAAACGTACTGCGTTTAGCATTTTGAATACCTCCGCAACGGTTGGACGTAGTAGAATCACAGTTTAAACACCATAATGATTGTTTTGTAAATCTGAACTAATTGGTAAAAACAAATGTGAAGTTTCAGTAACTAACTGAGGAAAATCTAAAAACATTTTTCCCACAAGATCAACTTGGGAAATTTTATGAACATGTTTTTTTAAGCTCTATAAAGCGATAAAAACCAAAATTGAGGGTTTTTTAAAATTGTTAAATAACAAATGCAAAAAACTGATTTTTGGACAATTTAAAACCCCCATAAACTCCTATGGTCTGATTTTTCTGGTTTTCGAACTTAAAGTCATGAATGTTACTTTACACATATAAACCAAATTTCATCGAAATCAGACGAATTTTACTCAAGTTATCGTGTTCACAGACAAAAAAAAAATATATATATATATATAATTTGAACGAATTTGAACGAATAGTATTTTTAGCATCCGGAGACCTCAAAACTAAAAGTTATCATGGTACCGGGCCTAGGTCTTACCATAATATCTACGGTAATAGCTTCTTCCCTATAAAAAAAAAACTAATACAGAAGTTCTTGGTCCAACTGACTGTGGACCTCATTGTTGTCCAAATATTGTATCTCTGTTAGGAGGTAACCTCTCCCCCACCCACTACCCCGTGAGGCCGAGGGGGTGAGAAACTACTCTAAATCCGCTTATTATGATTGCGAGACTGATGACTTGACTGACTGGTTCCTGACATTACTGATCTCCAATTTCTATATTTATATGTATTTGAAAGATATGTTTAAGCTGTAATAACATTGGAGTTTCTATAACGTGTCGGTATACGTTTGCAACTGGCAAAAACACTATTTTTTATTTTTATTTTTAGCGAATTTCCCCTACAGGGAAGAAGCTATTGCCGTAGTTGGCATGAAAATTTTTCGTTTTTAAGTCCCCAGACACCAAAATACTATTCCTGTATAAATATATAATAAAAAACTAAAAAATATAGATATAAATTATGAAAAATAAGTTTTTTGTGAATGTTCGTTTAATACAAACGTTATCAAGCAATAAAGGAGAAATAATTAAATTTAATAGTAAAATAAACATAAATATACTAATACTAGTGGCTTACAGGGGCTATAACCCCTAACATATGGGTTTTGTGTATTGTAAGTGGATAATCGCAGCTGATCCTTAGTTCATTTTGCTTATTAATAAAAACACTGTAGTGATATTTCCATAAGAAAATCATTGGATCTTTAAAGGCCAGTGGGGCGTGGCCCCAAGTAATTTTTTACATTTCTGATATTTTTACTACCGTCCTTGGCCCTCAAGCTTTAAAATGAATGTCATAACCTAAATTCTTCCTAGCTCGAGATATTTCATTCATGGGGACCGATTCGCTTAAGGAATTAAAGATATAGATTATTTTTACATCTGACTTATGAAAATTAAAACATGATTTTTGGTATGGGTAAAAAACAATAACATTTAAATTTAAAGTAAAACATATAAATTTGATATATATTTACACCAGACTTTCGGTGAGGTTTCGCCATCTATACTGAATACTCAGTGTGTTTATAGTTAGTTTTGGAAATATAAATACAGCTGTTCCCTTTAAGAAAAATAAAACAAACAATCAATAATGTAAGTTCTAGATTTTATTTTAAAAATTCAATGATGTTGAATTCTACTCTACCTCATTCACCTCTGTATGATCCAAAAAGCAAAATCCGGAAATTCAGATTTGAAGAGGACATTGAAAATATTCGTTTAAACCTATTAGGGACCGGTGAATTGTACAAAGACCCTAAATTTTGGTATTACTTGGATCATGAAAAAGAGTGGAAAAGACCCAAGGAAATTTGCAGCTACCCCTTCTTCATCAATGGTAAACCTCACAGATTCGATGCCCTACAAGGACAACTAGGTGACTGTTGGTTAATTTGTGCAATGGAGTCGATAGCCATGAATGACCAACTATTCAAGCACGTGGTTCCTCCGGATCAAAGTTTTGACCACAACTACACTGGAGCATTCCACTTTAGAATTTGGCAACTTGGGACGTGGTACGACGTAGTTGTGGATGACCGTCTTCCTGTAAATAAAAAAGACAACAAGCTGTGCTACGGACACTCAATGAGGAGAGATGTCTTTTGGGCAGCTCTTTTGGAGAAGGCTTACGCGAAAATGTCTAGTAGAAGTACAGTCTCATATGAAACTCTTAATATAGGGGTGTGCATGACTGGTTTGCAGGATTTAAGCGGAGGAATAGTTGAAAGAGTGCTTCTTCAAGAGCATCTTTCTACTGGTTTGACGGCAAAATGGTTTATAAACGAAGTTTTCTTAAAACATGCTTTAATGAGTTGTGAATGTTACTTGCATGTTCGGACCGATACAGGCCTCATGGAAAGCCACGCATATAGTGTCACTAAAGTATTCAAATGCGAAGATGATGATCCGGACTACGCAGGACTTTTTCTCGTCAGACTCATGAATCCTTGGGGGCATAAGGAATGGAAGGGTGAATGGAGTGATGATGATTATAATAATTGGAGGCAAATCGATAGTGAGATAAAGAAAAAGCTAAACTTCGTTAAGAGAGATGAAGGAGAGTTTTGGATTGACGAAAACAATTTAGTTAAATACTTTGAAGCCGTTAATGTATGTTATTTAGGTCCGGCTCAATACCTAGCAAGTCTTCATAGTAGCGTTTATTCGATTTGGAGAACTACAGCTTTCAATGGCGAATGGATAAAACACGTTAGTGCGGGTGGTCCGGCAATTAAAACTAGACACGAAAACCCGCAGTACAGAATACTATTGGAATACCCTGAAAATGATTCAAACAGGGACGGCCTGTGCCAGACAGTAATAGAGTTAGTTCAGAGGTCAAAAGAAGGTCGACGAATATGGATAGGAGTTGTTTTTTACGTTTACCCGCTGGCAAAAATTCAAAATCCACCCATGCCCTTAGACAAAAGTTTTTTTGAAAATAATGAACCACTGGACAAGGATCCTGATTATTCTAAATGTAACGGACGAGCTTATCTTACGTCAATGAAGTTGAAGCCAGGAAAGTATTGTATCGTTCCGTGTACGGAAAAGAAAAACAGGGAATCACAATTTTTACTCAGAGTTTTTTCAGAGAGTCGTGTTGAACTCTGGGAGCATGATACACAAATCTCAAAATCTTTTCCAACGGATGAACAAAGCACGAATGAATCCGATAAAGATATTCAGAAGCTGTTTCACGATATAGCACAGGGCCAGAACGAAATAGACTGGATTGAGCTGAAGGAGATTTTAGAAGCAGCTATGAACCCAACAAGGTCTTATATCGGGAGGGTATTAAAATGTATACAAGATGTTTTTGACAAATATCTTTCACTTCGGTCGTCTAATAACTACGAAACCGGTGATATAGTTTTTACAAAGGATGAGTGCCGAAGTATGATTCCCATGTTGGATGATAATCACTCTGGTAAGCTTAGTTTTTCTGAGTTCAGTAATCTTTGGAACAAAATTTGTTTTTGGACCAAAGTCTACGAACAACACAGAGACGAGACGGAGGGGTACGTAACAGTTGGTCAGTTAAGAGACGCCCTGAGTTCCATGGGTTATGATGTTAACAAACGAACTGTCCACAGCCTAAGTTATGTTTATGCAAATGACCATGGATATATTTGTTTGACTGATTTCATCTTATGCGGAGTTACGCTAGAGACCGTACTAGCACTCTATGAGAAAGAAGATGTAGCAGATTATAATAAAATTACGTTTTCGTTGGCAGAATGGGTGAAAAACACTTTGATCTTGTGACTCTTCGAAATCGTTATTCAGAAATGTACGCTGTCACAACCTGATATCTGATACAAGAATTTTAAAGGTTATTTTGTCAAAACAGATTGTCTTAACAATAAATGAATTTGTATACAGAGACTACATTACAAACTTGTTCTTACTTTATAAAGTAAAATACCCCACCCCAACAAACTTCAGCGAATTCCAAAAACAAATATAATAGTACATGTGGGTAACTACCGCATTCAGCTTCTTGCGAAGTTTGAAATTGTAGTTTTTATCATAAGGAGCAAAAGTTGTTAGTTTTGGTGCGCAATCAAAAGCAGTTCTTGAATTAAAAATTATTCAAGCTATGAGAGTAACTTGTAACAAAATTAAATTTGGTATATAGCCTCATCACCTATAGACCTAATTACAGAAAAAATAATATTATTTTAGGATGTTTATTTTCAAAATGGCGGCTGCTTAAATGGTTTAAACTAAATATCTCAAAAAGTGCATATGAAAAATATTTCAGTCGTCAGGTCTTTTAAAGAAAACTCAATAAAAAATTCAACGATGCCAAAATTAAGGAAATTGATTCATAAACAAGGGAAAAATTCATTTTGAAGAAAATGTGACCATGTCAATACCAACTGTTATTTTGAAAACTTTTGCTAGTAAGCAACGCCAAATTCTTAAAAATGAGCTGAAACTTTTTTTCATATGCACTTTTTGAGATATTTACATTTAAAATGTGTAAACAGCAGCCATTTTGAAAATAAACATTCTAAAAATATTATTTTTTCTGCAATTAGGTCTATAGGTGATGAGGCTATATACCAAATTTAATTTTGTTACAACAATCCGTTCTTGAATCTTTATATATAATTCTGTAAGTGAAATTTTTAAGGAAAAATTGTGGGAGTTTGGCAAATTGTAGGATAATGGGAGACGGTTCAAATTAAAGGTCTTGATTCCAGGGACTTAGGAAAAATATCTGTATTTCTAAAACTTTACCAGCAAACGAGGAATAATGTAAAACATCCCCCATAAGAAAAGCAAGGGCTTTAAAAACGACTGCTTTGTTTACATTAAAACATGTGGTTGAGTGTCTACTTTGTTTACAAACTGACATGTGTTCCTACTTGAAGCAAGGTTAGGGGCTAGGGCTCCTCAATCCACTGGTTAAAAATTATTTTGTGAAAAAAATGGTGGCAATTGGAGTAACTTTTCAGTTTTTAAAATTTTTAATATGATATTTTGACTTGTCTATGGTCCAGGAATAATACCTGAAAAATTAGATAGACAGTTCCGGGACACTCTGTATAAGGATATAAAACGTTTAATATGTTTCACAAATTTTAACATTTTAACTATTGGAAATTAATTCACTAGGTTAAAACTAAATTATGTAAAAATCAGCAGAGTTATTTCAATAAAGAAAATATTTCAATATTTTTTTTCGTATATAAATAACAATTTATAATAATAGTCTCATTAGTAGTCCAGTTAAAACATACATTGATCAATAAAATGTATTATTAGCCTGTAATAAATTTTTAATATTTGTATGAAAGTAAATAATTTTTATCTTAACCATGTTGGAAAAAAACATTCAGTGGTTTCAATTCAAAACAATTTTCTTGACTAGAACATTAAATCTGCCAATTTGTAGTTCAATGCCCTGTCATATTACTGTCAGTATTACTTTGAGGGGTTACGTTAGGTAAAATTAAACCACTAATATTATTAACTTTTTACAATAATTTACTTCCTTCGGTTGTATTACTCGTATTTGAAGCCGTTATTTTATAGAACTCTATTATTTTCTTTTAATTTTTATTTTACTTTTCAACACAGAAGTATGTAGTTCATGTTTTTTAGGTTTTTCCGAGTTCCTGACACACTTTAAATATTTGTAACTACTGACAATATTTTATTTTACCGTAGATACTTACTAAACCCATATTATACTAAGCAGTCCTTCTAAATATACACAGTATTCTCTTACCTTGTAAAGGAAATAACATAACCTTTATTCATACAACCCTTGGGTTTATACATATGTGGAATATGCTAAATAAATGTAAAATGTGAAGGCCTTATACTGAATGTATGTGAATTCAGACCTATTCACGGGAAGCTAAAACACCGCACTGCAGGCCATCAGTTCTTATCTCCGCACCTGGTTTTATTTTGTTTTTGAAACAAATATTTATTATCGAGTATATTTATAGCCTTAAAAATACCGAAACCTCTAATATAACCATTGCACTGCCCACTAGCATTGGCAATATAGCATTTTTAGTGTTATCGTATATTCACATGCTGTATGTAGAGAAGTTTTGTAAAAGTATATACAATTATTTTTAGTCTAAAGATGTCATGAGCAATTCCAAATTTTTGAGGAGACGATTGATCAAATAGAAAGTAATTCAAAATGAAAAACAAAATTTAAATAACGGGTAATAAGGGGCCTGCTTGAAATATAAGTCTGACTATACATGGAATCTTGAGCTATTAAAGGGTGGGCAAAGATGCATTATAACAATGTAGACTGAGAAAATAAGGGTAAAATTTGTACCATAATTTTATTATTTTTTATTATTAAGTAAAAATTCATACAGAATTTATAGATAGGAGTAAATATCTGGTCAAGTAAGAGTTAGGAAGTTACAATCAAGAGCCTATTATTAGCCAGAGCAAGTTTAAACCAAAAATCATGTTGAGAATTGTTTAGATGAGTCATTTTCCATATATGGGCACATTTAAATCCTTGTTTTATGATTGGTTAATAAAGTTGTAGAGGGACTCTCCCCACTTTACCCCACCACGTGCAGTAGGTACGGGAGCAATACAGAGCTTCACTCTTAGTTCAAGTGCAGGACAAGCGTCACTACGTTTATCACTCTCAGATTAGAAGTAGAGTAGCTGTTTTATTTTTATAATATTGTACTTTTAAAATTGTCCTAATAACTTTCAGGTTTTCAACGCGGGCGTTTGAGGTAAACGAATGTCTTTTCAAAAAGAAAGTTCATTAAGTCAAGTTTTACAGAATTTGTTTTATTTTCATGTTCACAGGGTTGTAGCTTTATGGGCAGAATTCCCAAAATTTTAAAATTTTAAATTTAATAAAAGACGCTTTAGAAAGTTTTGTAATATGATAAATTATCAATAGGTGACAATATGTAACGAAATTTTAATCGATGTGTGCTCTGGCTCTATTTTTATTTGAATAAATCAAATCATTTTATAAATTAAGTGATGGCTCAGTTAAGGATTTTAGGTGTAATTAGTGAGGAATATGACTACGTATTTTAATGAGAAATGGAAAGGTTTTATTAGGTTTGATATACTGAGTTAATATTTCATTTAAACAATAAAAAACTGTATTTATTTGCTGATCAAAATCAACACTTTTGATTTGCCAATTAAAAGATTATGTATTTTAAGTTTGGTCAATAAACTCTCTACTTTGTATCTAAAAATGTTTGTTTCCATTAAATAATCCGGAATAACGCACACAGGGCAATTAAATTATAAATTTAATTTTGTATGTATTCAATTATTAGTCTCACAAAGAAACAACACAAATAGTTGTCGGTACAAGTTAAATATAAAAAGATTAGTTACACTAAACAAACAGGAAAATACGTTTACTGACAGTATAGTGTTTTCAAATCTGATAACTAATGCAATATTCGGTTCACTCTAAAATAACGCATGTCTTCATAAATTATTTATGAAAATTATAATATGCATTTAACACGGAGGATAATATGCATTTAATATTGTAGGTTACGAGGTTCTTCACTCTTAAAAGCTCATCCTTGTTTCTGGGCTTTCACGCAGTCCTCCTTCAAATGACCGATATCTAAAAGGTCCAACTCCAAATTTAAACTTCTAAGCTCTCTCATTTTAAGGACTAAATATTATCACATTGTCTTCCCTGGGAACAAAGCTCACAACACACATATTATATTTAACCGATATTAAATTTTGGGATGTCATGTAATACTAGTATTTCTTCATCAAAGATACATATTGTCTTTAATAAAATATGTATCTGTACTTTTTTCGACTTCAAGCAATATTATTATTTTTGCCAAAATTTAAGTAATTTTCTTTTCTGGTAAAATATTGGATGTTTTTCCTAAAAATATTAAACAATTGGAGTTATTTGTGACACCCTCCAACTACCAACACATCAAAATTAATCTAAATTTGTCAGGCAATTAAGTCTTGCTTGTTATACGGATCGCCCATGACTTCTGATGGAACATAAAATTTTGAGTAAGATCAAAAATAAAAATAAAATGCTGTAATATTAGGAATATGAGACTTGAAAAGAGTCAACATTCAGATAAAATAGACTACAATTGGCACCCAAAAGTCACTAGCGTGAACTAACTGATCCATAAGTAAGTATGAAAATAAATTTATCAACTTAAATAATTGGTTACCTGTTGTACTAATGATAATGTCACGATTCGTACGCGCAGTCTTGATAATTGGTTACCTGTTGTACTAATGATAATGTCACGATTCGTACGTGCAGTCTTGATAATTGGTTACCTGTTGTTTGGTTAAGGTTTACTAATGATAATGTCACGATTCGTACGCGCAGTCTTGATAATTGGTTACCTGTTGTTTGGTTAAGGTTTACTAATGATAATGTCACGATTCGTACGCGCAGTCTTGATAATTGGTTACCTGTTGTTTGGTTAAGGTTTACTAATGATAATGTCACGATTCGTACGCACAGTCTTGATAATTGGTTACCTGTTGTTTGGTTAAGGTTTACTAATGATAATGTCACGATTCGTACGCGCAGTCTTGATAATTGGTTACCTGTTGTTTGGTTAAGGTTTACTAATGATAATGTCACGATTCGTACGCACAGTCTTGATAATTGGTTACCTGTTGTTTGGTTAAGGTTTACTAATGATAATGTCACGATTCGTACGCGCAGTCTTGATAATTGGTTACCTGTTGTTTGGTTAAGGTTTACTAATGATAATGTCACGATTCGTACGCGCAGTCTTGAAATTTTCAATCCTTCTCTTAATTCTCTGACCAATTTTTCGGATGACATTTGGAATATTTACGAAGCCTTAGGCTCCTTTTACATGTTGATGTTTAAATCAAAGTTGTCCTCTAGCACTAAGAACTTTGTGCCAAATTCCAAAATCAAGTTCTCGCAGAAAACCTTTCAAAAATCTGGATATCCTTAGTCTTGCTGCTGTATATCCTGCAAACTGCAAACCATGTACATACCCATAGAAGATTATTCGAATAAAAAAATATAGATCATAAACATTACACCAGGAATAATAAACAATTAACTATTCTCAACTGTAGAACTACTTTTGGAAAAAAAGGTCTACAATATATGGGTATACAAATTTACAATAACATTTAAGAAAAATCAAGAATATAAAAAATATAAACAAATTCAAAGCAAGTCTAAAATAAGAGTTATCAAAACAATGTATTTATAAAATACCCCGTAGCAGCAAACCTGCATACTCAGCGAATTTACAATGAATATATATGTATCTTAATACCACATAAAACCAAATACCAAGTTTCATTAATATAGTTTCATAAATAAACGATATATGAGATTTTAATTATTCTCCATATTAATAACATGGCGGCTGAGTATGCAGGTTTGCTGAAGGAAGGAACACGAAAAATGGGGTTTTATACAAATATCAATATAACTCAAGTAGGTAAAGCCACATACCAAATTGTATTAATTTATGTTCATAATTAAGGGAGATAACACGTTACTTATTCTCCATAAGAATAACATGGATGCTGAGTACGCAGGTTTGCTGCTAAGGGAACTGTAGGCAAAAAAATGTATTTTAATGCAAATATCAATAAACTACAATGATATGAAGCAATATACGAAGTTTTATCACGATAAGTTGAGAAATAAGCAAGATATACAATTTTTCTTATTCTCCATAAGAATAACACTGGACAACGTACTGTGTTTAGCACTTTCAATATCTCGGTAATCAATTGACGTAGAGCAATGATCAAAACACCAAATTGTTTTTTTTTTAAGATAAATTTAATGTTGAAAAAGAAAATTGGATTTACTAAAATATTATATATAAAAAACTCAAAAACCCCATTTTTGGGCTACAAACCCCCCCCCCCCAAATACCACTTTGGATAAAGCGATCTGGCTGGTTTTCGAACTTAAAGTCATAAATGATGCTTTACATGTTTTTATCAAATTTCATCAAAATCAGATCATTTTTACGAGAGTTATCGCACCCACGGACACACACACACACACATATATATATGTACAGTTTTGAACGAATGATGCTTTTGGCATCTGGGGACCTCAAACGAAAAGTTATCATGGTCCCGGGCCTAGGTCTTACCATGCCGACTACGGTAATAACCTCTTCCCTATAGGGGAAATTTGCTAATTTAAGATTTGTTTAATGACGGCCAAGATTAAGAACAATCGAAATCTAAATTATTCATTTGGTTAAAATGTTTTATCTTGTCTTAACAATACATATGGCAACTAAGACTTATGTTAAAAATAAACGAGTTCGCACGCAGCACGCTGACGTGAGGGAAGTGAATTTCCACATAAAGAACTATAAAAACTCAAAATCAGTTAAAAACATACAATTATTCCAATTTTGATTGAAATATGAAGATATTGATTTGTTGGCTGTTCTGATGCTCCTGGTTATATTTACCTGCAATGTTGGGAATACAATTTTGCGCATTATAAGGTTAGGAGAAGGTCCAGTCAGGCTTAAAAGTAGGCGTGAGGTTGTTGGGGATGATAAAAGTACACCAACAAATGAAAAGCAGGCATTTCTAAAGTAAAACCCCCAAAAGACAACGTACTGTATTTGGTCAATACGCATTTTCTTTAATAACTCGGTAAATATATATGCTAGAATGACGAGAGAAGGCTTAAAAGTTTCGACACAATAATTCCCACCGTTTTTCATTCGTTTATTTCACATCCGGGGCTTTTCTGACCCTTTTTGGGCCCAAAAACTCGAAATTTGAAAGAATAATCCCCAAAAAAGGGGTTTAGAGTTTTCCGATTGTTTTGCCCAACGAACTTGTCCAACTGATTATAGAAAGGAACGCCCCTACCAAATTTGAAGTAAATCGGACAAAAAATGCGACCGCTAGAGTGCATACACACATATATATATATATATATATATATATATATATATATATATATATATATATATATTCCCGTTTTCTGTTTCCATGTTGATCGCGGGCATTATACGCATTTATGTTGCTCTCTGTTGGATAAAATGCATTACATCGTTGATCAAGCTATACAAATGGATATTTAATGCATTTACGTTGATCGAAAGTATAAACATGGAAACTTTACGCGTCCACGTTGATCCAATGTATACAAATGGGAAATTTATGCATTTACATTGATCTAAATTATACAATAGATATTTAGTGCATTCTTGTTGATCAAATATTTAAAAACTATATAAATAAGAAGCTTGTGTTGCTCTAGTTACAGAAATGGATATTTAATCAATTCATGTTGATCTAAAATATAACAAAAGATAAATAAGACCTATATGTTGCTCAAGATGATAAGTTCGCCAAACTATTTTGCTGGTTCTGTAGATTACTTGTTTACTCATAGAACTGCACAAAACCTTAGAAGTTGAGATGGAAGGATACAAAAGATAGGCTAAGGAAATTTAATTTTCTGATCTGGAGTTTCCTCAAACAATCAGTTAATATTACACATACAAATTAATACTGTATTTATATTCTCTTTTAAGGAAATAAATAAAAGAATTAACTACGTTTTTGTTGTTCAACAATTTAAAATATAAGATAATCCTATTTCGTTAAAGCGACAATTCATGAATAATTCTTAATTTTTGAATTTTTTTCTTACTTACCTTTTTATTGTAAAGAAAGCAAGCCCCCAATTAGTTAGGCACCCTTTTTTCAAATAAAAAAGTCATCTTAAAAACAATCCATAATTCGGGGGATCCCACAGGGGCTCGTTTTATAAAAGTAGCTTGCTGTAATGCAAGTCCTGTAATACAGGACTTGTAAAATAAAAAGTACAATTCCTGTAAAATCTGTTTCATAAAAATTATTCCACAATCCTAAAATCACCTGTAATATTCCACGTGTATTACTATTGAATCCTGGCCCCTGGGATTTATTTTTACTGTTATTACTTAGGCTAGAATCACGTAGGCCTACTCAGTACATTTATTTTTCATATTAAACATTTATATTTAGTGTGTTTAAAATATAACGATTCTAACGATGGCTAACGTTTTTATTTCAAATGTAGTGGTTTATGGTTTTCAAGTCCCTAGTAAAATGACACCAACCGCAGTTACAATTCTAATTGCAATGTTTTTTTATTTATGGGGAATAAAAACATATTATTTCTATCTTATTTACTGTCCAATTTCATTAAAACTTGGTATGTAGGTAGAGTTAGCATTAACCAACAGAGGACATTCAAAATATGTTGCCACCTAACCCTGGGGGGAGGAGGAGGCATTCCCCTCGTAACTTCTGCGTGTATTTGGGTCGATATTTTTGAAAAAGGTCATTAGAAGATTGCCTATACATGATACCGTACTTTATATTCTATATTTAGTAAATATAATTTACTGATTCAAATTGGTATAAAAGGGAGAAAGCATGTATGAGTTTTCTGATAGTTTATTATTCTACTAATATTATAAATGTGAAAGTATGGATACTTGGATTTCCATCACATATAAACTACTGGACTGATTAAGCTAAAATTTTGCATTTTACATATCACATTAACATATAGACCTGATAATGTCCACATCCAAGCTTAGGGCTCCACCCCCCTGGTCCTGTAAGTTCTAATCTAATGAAAATCTCATGGAAGGATATCCTACTATAAATGGGATGGTTTGTCTATCTGTTTTTTGTTCCTCAATCACTATGAGGCAAAAAAAAAAAAACAAACAAGAAAAAACAAACAACATGTGCAGCAACACATGTGTGCACATGTGTGTGTGTGTTTGGTATTGGCATGAAAATTGAGAGGAATTTTCCTTATATACTAAATAAACACATAGGCCTATTTTCGTTTTTAAAAGTCCTCAGGGCTCTTCCCCATAGGACTTCCAAGTTCCCATGTTATTCTCATGAACATTAATTTTTGTTTGAGCTGATGAAAATACAAACAGCTGATCTTGATTCGTAATAGTTCCACGGGCTAACCACAGAATGCAGCACACATAACTGCTTAGTCTTTCTACTCTGAATGTTTTTCCCCATTGCGAAGCACGGGATTAGCAGCTAGTCATTTATAAAATTACCAGCTGTAGTTGTATGTCAGTTAGGGCAAAGGAAATCAGATGGGAAAACTAAACAAATATTTGATAGTGCTGGTCAGTCTTTTATAATTTGTCGCGAGCAAATCCGCAGGTAGCAGCTAGTACTTTATAATTACAAATCTATGCAATAACAAACTATTTTTACTTTATACGCGACACTTGAATAAAAATGTTATGATCGTATAATGATGACATTTATCTAATTTTCTAATTTACATGGCCTGGGGGGGGGGTTACAATTGAATCCTGGGATTCGTGGGATTTATTAGCGAATTTCGAGAAAGAATCTATATATTACCTTGGGTTGCACCATGGAAAGGTAAACATTCAGTAGTCCCAGGACTACCTTAAGACTGGTCTATACCAGTTTTGAGGCTGACATTGGGTACAGCAAATGAGGTTGTCATTACGACATATGGTAAGTCTTTTGGCTGTCCATTATGACTAACTTCCCTTTCACCTTTGGTCCCTCCATTTGCAGCGGCTAGGGACAGAGTCTCCAGGTTTGGTCCCTCCTTCCAACCTGAGAATGAATGGTCCCTGGCTGTTGTGCATGGATACCCTGTCAGTTGGGTTGACCTGTTGGAAGGCAAAATGAGGGTCCCCTGTTGAGAGCCTCATCCCAGCTGTCACAGGGGCACGGGAATTGGCCCTCTGAGGGGTCGATTTGGCTGCCGTCCCTTCCCACCCTTTCCTTTCCTGCTATATCCTATCTTTCCGGTAACCCTTGCAATATTCCCGCGTGTGGAAGAGGTGACTAGCAGCAAAGCTGGGGTTTCCTAATCCACCAATAACAACAACAAACATTCAGTATAGTGTACCGTTGGCAAACATAAACATTTTTGATTGCAAGTGATATATTTTTACATAGGCAGATATAAAAGAATTTGCTGTCGGAAACACATCTGAAACTGCACTCAACAACCTTTATTCTAATATTTTACACATTTTTATATGGGAAACAGACATTTCAGTTTAGTGAGTGTTTGTGGGTGCAATAACTTTCATAAAAATGGTCCCATTTTGATTAAATTAGGTACAAACATATAAAGCAATATTTATGACTCTAAGCTGAATCCAATAGTGAAAATTAAAATTTGACTTTTAAAAAGATCATATCTAAAAGTTTAAACAAAAATGTTGGTGTACAAGGCCCCCCCCCCAAAAAAAAACATTGAGATGGGGCGATCTGACTGGGTTTCTAACTTGAAAAAAAAACAATTTAGTACTTAAATTACTATTCACGTCAATTGGTTACCCAGATATTATTATTCAATATTATTCTTATGGAGATTAAGTAAATTTGTATGACTCTCTTAATTATGAACATAAATTAATTGAAAAATAGTATACAAAAATAAAATTCTCTTAATCACAAGAACTGCTTTCTGTGTCTATTATACACTTTATAATTACAAATATATGCATAACACACTATTTAACTTAACAGCTTTGCTGCGTTTGTTATGTTTAAACATGAAAATCTCATATATTTCAATGTTGAGCGATGTCCCGATTTCGGGGCACCCGCAGCGAATGCGTTAATAAGTGATACTTGTAAAAGTTTTATGATATTCTAAACAATCATCATTTTGTGTATAATTTACAGGGCCTGTAATACAGGCCACTACCCTCTATGAAACAGATCACTTTATAACTCTTGTAAAATGTACTTGTAATACAGGTAAATCCCCTGTAAGTATTTCTACAGTTGAAAAACTTTATGAAACGCACTATTGTAATTTTAAGTAATAATACAGAGAAGTTACCTGTAATACAGGTCCTGAAAGTTTTATGAAACGGGCCCCAGTGAAATTTTATAACAATAAGTGCAGATTATACAATGTGCGGATTGTACTTCTGAAATATGCTGGAGAAATGATTGTCATGACCTTGAAAATAATGAACAAACTTCTATTACAGGTAAAATGAGTTATATATCAGCAATTTACAATGAACATTAACATGACAGACTTGGTTTTGTTAAGGCCCAGGAATGAAACAGATTATGTAGTGGTTAATGTTGGCCATGAAATAACTTTGATTAATTTTTAATCAAAAATTTAAATTTGTAACAGTTGTTCCAATAAACTTTAAACTTTAAAACCAAGGTAAACCCTGGTTTATATTTACAATTAAATTCTGAGAAAGGTATTATCATATGTTACACAAATTTTCCTTAAAAACATCAATACTATAGATCGTATTGTCTGAGGCTCCGTGCGTCCGTCCGCGGCTGTTTCTCAAACTGTAATGTCTCCCAAGCGACGGTTCTTGAAAAAACCTTACTTGAGTTACGGTAGCTTAAAGCTTCATGTTTTAGGCCATTTTCATGCGTCTATGCGTCCACGGCTGTTTTTTAGCTGTAACGGCTCCCAAGCTACGAAAAGATATATTTTAAGGGTAATCGAGGTCGGAGAAGCTGCACATGTTGTTTGTTTTTTCTTGAAAAAAAGCAACCTTGTTTGAGTTACGGTAGCTTTAAGCTGTTTTTAAGCCATTTTAGCATATATTAGCAGAGCCGGGAGTATTCAAGCTTTGTTCCTGAAACAGCTGATTATTTCCTGCAGTCGCAATAGCGGCCGCCAATACTAGTTGTTTATCTTTAAATGGCAATCAGTGAAACGCATTTAACTGCTGTTGGACATTTTAAAGTAAGTGGGTATTCTGTATACAGGGAAGACAGACCGGATCCAGCTGCATCAGGTGGTGTTGCAATTTTTGTACGAAGGACTTTAGACCATCACCATATATTTTTATCTACTCTCGCTTCCTTGGAATCAGTTGGTGTTGAAATTAGTTTAAACAATGGTGCAAACTTTCGTGTTATATCTGTGTATAAATCCCCTAACAGACGGCTACACTATCACGACTTGCAGATTCTTTTTCAAGAAGGCTGTTCAACTGTTGAAGGTGACTTAAATGTAAACATCAGGTATGGGGCTGCCGAAAAACTAATCCAAATGGGAATCGTCTACTTCAATATACTAATGGTTCAGATATAATGATTTCCGCTCCAGATTTACCAACCCATTATCCACGGCAACCGGATTACCAACCCTACATACTTGATTTTGGCATTACACACAAATTTCACTCCAGCTATCATTCAGGAAGGCTTACCTGAGCTAGATTCTGACAATATGCCTGTAACAATCTCTTTTTCACACGACCACAAATGAGATTACATCCTCAGCGACTGATTAATGGGAATGTTAACTAGGAAGTATTTAGATCAGAATTGGAAAAATGGTTATAAAATAAATAAACCTTAACATCTTGTCGTGAAATTGAAAATTATATAAACTGTGACCACTTTGAGATATTCTTAAGAAGTCTACGTCATCTAATAAAATATTGTACCAACATAAAAATCAGTTGAATATTTTGTAACAGAATTTGAAAAAAAAGTTTCTCTGAACTATAAATCATAAAGAAAAAACTGACTTATCATTTATAACCATACAAGTAATAGTCAAAGATTACTTATAAATCACACAGGAATTACATAGCCTATTTCATTTTGCGATAATTGTTAAATACAATTATAAATAAAACCATAAAACATTATTACTGATCTTTTTTAGCCACAAAAACTAGGCTTATTTTTGTTCAATTAACTTATTTGAAAATTTAAAAAATAAACATAATTATTTCATATGCTTCATAATATTTTTATGCCTAATGAAATATTAAAACTACCATGACTGTAATGGCTAAATAAAATACAAAATGCGTGTCTACTTTTGTATATTTAAGTAGCCTAAAAAATTAATAATATAAAAAGTGTAACAAATGTTTAATTAAGATGGTGTCTGTGTTCTTGCAACGGCTGGTGCATTCTAGAAGTTGATGATCGCCAAAATCTGTAACAAACATATATATATATTAAATATAGGGAAATATTGTTACTAAAATAAATAATCAATTATTTACAACATATTTCTAATCACAACTAGAATTCTTTGGACAATTAGCCCGAGTTTTTTTACTGTAGTAGTTTAAACCAAGATAAAGTAAAATCTTTTTACACCCCCGAAACCCCCTCCCCCCCTATTAAATATTGTGTTGATAAGTATTCACAATCGCTGTACATTTTGGTCACGTAATGCGTAATAACTAACCTGGGAATTTGGAACGTTAATTGCAACGAAGTATCAGATACTTAGTTACAGCGTTATAAGTTTTCCACTGCACTGTGTTGCCAGATTGTCAATGTTATTCTTATGGGGTTATTTTGTCTCACACGGGAGACAAAGTAGTACTTTATTCGTTCATTATAAAAGCCAATTCACACCGGCAAAACGTTATGTTATGTGACAGGACGTGACAGACTTATTAAAAGATCGCTCACCGTTGTTTCAAATGGGGCAATTCATACCACCGAAAAAACGTAACGCGTAGTCGGCGAAGTAAACCAACTAATCGAAGGGGATCGCTTGGGGAACGATATTTTAGAAACGTACGCAGCGTCGGTGGCCTCGCGCATGCGTTATAAAGACCTTGTGTCCTGCCCTTGTCAGTGCTGCTGAAGGGTTTCGACATATCTTTATATATTATTCTGTAAGCGAATTTAAGTAAAAATTGTGGCAGTTTGGCAAATTGCAGGATGATAGGAGAGGGTTCAAATTAAAGGTCTTGATACCACGGACTCGGGGAAAATAGCAGTATTTCCATTAAGTTACCAGTAAACGAGAAATAACGTAAAACTTCCCCCATAAGAAAAGCATGGGGATTTGAAAAGGTCTGATTTGTTTACATTAAAACATGTGATTTTGTATCTACTTTGTTTGCGAACTGACATGTTTTAACATATATGAAGCAAATTTAGGAAAAGGGTTAGGGGTCATGGCCCCTTCAAGCCAATATTACTATTTCTATTATTGTTTGTTTGTTTGGTTATTATAAACATGGATCAGTTAATTGATGAGGTACGTGCCCGACTACTGTTGTGGGATAGTAATAGTAATATGGAGTGTTTTAAACCAAATTCAAGTATTTGCCTGGGAAGACATTTATGGTGTACTCGGCAGGGTTTAAGCTGCGGTCGCGTTTGTCGCAAAAATGCGACATGCACCACGAAAATGTGACAATATTTGGGCAGGCTGTCGCTTTTTTGCTACAAAGAAAGGTATTTTATAATTTTATTGCAGAAAATCTGGTTTTAACAATACAAATTGTAGGTATTAAAAGTCCGTGATCACGATCCACAACCATAAAAGATTAGAAGATTAGTTGAGATGTTGTAGAGGCTTAACGTTGTGTTGGTTGCACTACGTCACTTACCGATCGTCTCTGAGCGATTGGTAGAGGGGACGAGCCTACATTACGTAAACAGTTGCTGTCGATTTCAACTGCGTACCGTGTAAACGGAACGGGCGAGTTACTGATATAACAGTTGTAGTAACGAAGTAACTACGTACACGTCCAATGTAAGGGCAAATTCACTTCGCTACCGCTTAGGTTAGGTTACGTTACATTACATTAGGTTAGGTTACGTTACGTTAGATTAGGTTAGGAGGTTTTCTGGCTCTCAATTTGTTTGAAAAGTCACAGGAAAGTTAACGTACGGTGCATAATTTGGAACAGACGTGAACAGTAGCGGCTCACGTCGGACGTGTACGTAGCCTCTGCCTTGTAGTAACAGACCCCCCTCGTGAGTCAGTCCTTAGTAGCCGAGCGAATCGGCGAATGCGAGAATGTCAAGGGCTAGTTCGCCACCGAAGGAATGACGGCGCTCGCCTCACCTTCGCACCGATTCTTGGTGGTTTTTGTGACCGAGTCAAAGGAGACGAGTACTTAAGTGTCGACTCGCTGCTGAATGTGAACGGTTACATGAGCACGAGTCGCTCGAAGTCGCAACGATCGGGTGAAAGTGTAGAGGTTAGCGAAAACAGACAACTCGAAATCGGTGATGCGCAAATGCGATCGCGATATGCTTTGAGGTTATGTTTCAGAGTGTGTAATGTTTGGGTTGTGTGAGTTTTAGTTTTTCTGGTGCCATATTAGGCCTATTCTACTAGAATGTTTAGTATATTTCCATTATAGACTTTAATGGTTAAAATGGATAAGTTACCAAGAAAAGTAGACACTGCTGAATTATATATTATTTAAAAGAATAATATATAATTGAGAATGGTATATCCATATTCAACCTGGTTAAGAATAACTATAATTTATTTTTCCCCCACCTGCTATGTAAAGTAGAATTTTACTCCTTAAGGCCTTTTTACACCGAGATCTGTCACATAACATCCGATAACGTAACGTAACGTAACACGTGGCCAATTCACACCGCAAGCGACATCCGCGAGCTCCTGTTCTGAGTTTTCCAGTTTTCCCCCGATTACTGTCGGATTCAAAATGATGGATAGGCCTTCTCGAGTTTGATTTGCCACCAAAAATTGAGCTACAATAACGGCGGTTACATCAACATTTTCCATGTCTTTTTCTCCGTGTTTTGGTGTACAGGTTTTTAAATTTTGATTGCGGGTAGAATATAAAAAGTAAACGATTTTTGCCGTTTTTATAGCAACTACGGACTTAAAAAATTCATATTTCCGAAACGGGTCAACTTATCGATTCCAAATTTTGATACGCCATAAATAAATATTTTTTTAGTTTATTTGTATAATTTTAGATTTTTAAACTTAATTTTATGAAAGCTGGTATCCATTTCGTAAAGTGATGTTTTCTCAGCCCTCAAAAGAGCTAAAAACATGTTTAATGGTTTGTTATGAAGCTCGTGTTTTTTTATAGTCTAATTTTTAATGTACTTAAACCAAATATACTTCGAAACGGTTTATTCAGATTGATTATTAAGTAGTATTATATAAAATACTAGTATTAATTACAAGTATTAATTTAAATACTATGGTATTACATTTAGTAGTTCGTCAGTCACTGATACAAACAAACCTTTAAGGTGGTAGGATGTCTTGTAAACCGTGGTATTTTCGTTTTCAAGAATATATTGCGTTGACTGCATTAAAAAAGTTGTGTTAAATGGAGGCTTAAAAATTTGTTATGTTTTCAAAACATATAAATTTGCTGCAGTGTACTATGCTACTGGTAAAGTCCCATTGATAAGGTTATTTTTATTTTATTTTTGGCCAAAGTTAGTCAACATTATCAATTACAGCGGGTATAAAATTATAGCTAGCAAATTAGTACACCAAACAAATTTTATCTCGTATAAGAATATTTATCCCTTTCATTAATTTAAATTAAATTATGTAGGCCTACTTTAAAAAGTGTTGTATTCTAATTATGTAGAATATCATATACCAGAAAATGTAAAGGAATTATTTTTTTTTCTAATCAACAAAGTAGTTAAGGAAAACATTAATGCAATATAAACTGACTGTCTTTTCCGAGTACCAGGGATTCAGCTGGGAAAAAAATTGTTTGAGCAAAAATGCTACAAGCTCTTAAATACTTGTAGCAAAAATATTTTCCTTTTCACATTTTTATCGCATGTCATTATACTATTTTTTGGTCTTAAGTTGTTTTTTTTGCTTGTATTTGTTTTTAAGGGTTAGCTTTTAAATAATATATAATTCAGCAGTGTCTACTTTTCTTGGTAACTTATCCATTTTAACCATTAAAGTCTATAATGGAAATATACTAAACATTCTAGTAGAATAGGCCTAATATGGCACCAGAACAACTAAAACTCACACAACCCAAACATTACACACTCTGAAACATAACCTCAAAGCATATCGCGATCGCATTTGCGCATCACCGATTTCGAGTTGTCTGTTTTCGCTAACCTCTACACTTTCACCCGATCGTTGCGACTTCGAGCGACTCGTGCTCATGTAACCGTTCACATTCAGCAGCGAGTCGACACTTAAGTACTCGTCTCCTTTGACTCGGTCACAAAAACCACCAAGAATCGGTGCGAAGGTGAGGCGAGCGCCGTCATTCCTTCGGTGGCGAACTAGCCCTTGACATTCTCGCATTCGCCGATTCGCTCGGCTACTAAGGACTGACTCACGAGGGGGGTCTGTTACTACAAGGCAGAGGCTACGTACACGTCCGACGTGAGCCGCTACTGTTCACGTCTGTTCCAAATTATGCACCGTACGTTAACTTTCCTGTGACTTTTCAAACAAATTGAGAGCCAGAAAACCTCCTAACCTAATCTAACGTAACGTAACCTAACCTAATGTAATGTAACGTAACCTAACCTAAGCGGTAGCGAAGTGAATTTGCCCTTACATTGGACGTGTACGTAGTCACTTCGTTACTACAACTGTTATATCAGTAACTCGCCCGTTCCGTTTACACGGTACGCAGTTGAAATCGACAGCAACTGTTTACGTAATGTAGGCTCGTCTCCTCTACCAATCGCTCAGAGACGATCGGTAAGTGACGTAGTGCAACCAACACAACGTTAAGCCTCTACAACATCTCAACTAATCTTCTTATCTTTTATGGTTGTGGATCGTGATCACGGACTTTTAATACCTACAATTTGTATTGTTAAAACCAGATTTTCTGCAATAAAATTATAAAATACCTTTCTTTGTAGCAAAAAAGCGACAGCCTGCCCAAATATTGTCACATTTTCGTGGTGCATGTCGCATTTTTGCGACAAACGCGACCGCAGCTTAAACCCTGCCGAGTACACCATAAATGTCTTCCCAGGCAAATACTTGAATTTGGTTTAAAACTCTCCATATTACTATTACTATCCCACAACAGTAGTCGGGCACGTACCTCATCAATTAACTGATCCATGTTTATAATAACCAAACAAACAAACAATAATAGAAATAGTAATATTGGCTTGAAGGGGCCATGACCCCTAACCCTTTTCCTAAATTTGCTTCATATATGTTAAAACATGTCAGTTCGCAAACAAAGTAGATACAAAATCACATGTTTTAATGTAAACAAATCAGACCTTTTCAAATCCCCATGCTTTTCTTATGGGGGAAGTTTTACGTTATTTCTCGTTTACTGGTAACTTAATGGAAATACTGCTATTTTCCCCGAGTCCGTGGTATCAAGACCTTTAATTTGAACCCTCTCCTATCATCCTGCAATTTGCCAAACTGCCACAATTTTTACTTAAATTCGCTTACAGAATAATATATAAAGATATGTCGAAACCCTTCAGCAGCACTGACAAGGGCAGGACACAAGGTCTTTATAACGCATGCGCAAGGCCACCGACGCTGCGTACGTTTCTAAAATATCGTTCCCCAAGCGATCCCCTGCGATTAGTTGGTTTACTTCGCCGACTACGCGTTACGTTTTTTCGGTGGTATGAATTGCCCCATTTGAAACAACGGTGAGCGATCTTTTAATAAGTCTGTCACGTCCTGTCACATAACATAACGTTTTGCCGGTGTGAATTGGCTTTTATAATGAACGAATAAAGTACTACTTTGTCTCCCGTGTGAGACAAAATAACCCCATAAGAATAACATTGACAATCTGGCAACACAGTGCAGTGGAAAACGTATAACGCTGTAACTAAGTATCTGATACTTCGTTGTAATTAACGTTCCAAATTCCCAGGTTAGTTATTACGCATTACGTGACCAAAATGTACAGCGATTGTGAATACTTATCAACACAATATTTAATAGGGGGGGAGGGGGTTTCGGGGGTGTAAAAAATACATTTAACTTTTAGATATTATTTGTTCAGCCTCCTTCTAATACATCCATAAGACTCTTGGCATATTGCAATCCCAATCTAATCATAAATCAAATTAAAAAGTTGTGTTACCGTTAGACTGTACATCTGTAGCATTGACAAGCGTCAGGTTTTGTTCGAGTAAGTACTAAGCTAAGGCAATATACGCAAGAATATAATGATTCACTTGCAATGATAAGTAATAGTGTAGGTAGGCTAAGTGATAACGGTAATAATAATCAACGAATATAGGCTAAGATATTTTGAAGGAATAAGTAGAATCCTGGTAATTTTTAAAAAAGTTTCTGATTACGGTACTTGTGATTAATTCACAGAGAAGTAACTAATACCATTGATTATAATCAATGCTAATACTTCTCGATTGCTTTCGGTGGCAATCGAGAATCAGAGGTATGTACGGTACGTTTTATTTTCGGTACTTTTCCTTTAGTATGACCACACTCTCAAAATAAATGTACTGGCATATTTGTTTAGTTATCTATAAAATGATATTAAAGTTTCTAAGATGAAAACCCTCTGACTCAAGCTTGTCTGTTTTGTTAAGCTCGTCTGTTTTGTAGGTCCTCCAAAAGTATAGTATAGTATAAGGGTTATACTATAATGACTATATGGTAACTAGCTTTATTAGGTTAATCTTCTGGTGTAGGCCTATAATTTGTGAGTGTAAGGTTTTCTTGGCCTAAGTAAATTTAAGTTGATGTTGGCGGCCGTATTAGATTTACGCTTCATAAAAACCAATGTTGAACGGAATGAGTGATATCTCATTCATTTATTACGAAAAAATATTATTCATATCTCAAATTAAAGATCTTGTAAATTTATATTTTTTCTTGTGAGCTAAGTTTTTCATGAACACATTGGCTACCGACGTTCCCACATACGCGACGCAATTTAAAAAAAAAAACTTAAAATAGACCAGCACTGGACGCAGTTGGTTTTCACTGCAGCTTGTGCTGAATCCAGCGGACCGATGACACGTATGTATGTAACTGTTACTCTGTTGGTAATTAGCTTGGCACGCTCATTCAGTGCACCAGATTGCTTTAGAACTTACATATTGGTCTATGGGAATATATTACAATTATGCAGGACACTTGGCCTCTGGGTTGGAAGTTCAGTTTTTTTTACATGGATTTTTAAAGTTGTCAATATGTTGCTGTTTCAGTTTGCAGCCCTGTAATTTGACAGTTAGCTGTAATTTGGTTTGTTGACACAACCCAACTATGCTGTGTGGCTATAACAGTATAAAAGCTGATTATTTATCCTACATTGTTAAATGTTTTGCCGCATATCGCTCTCCCGAGTCGATTTAACCAATACAAACTTTGTAGACCCAAGCTTATCATTATGCAACTTCTTTTACGCACTCAATGTGTCAAAGCTCACAAACCATTCCCTAACGCTCTCGTAACAATGATTTTACACATTTGATGAAAAAATAAGGTACTTTTCCTTTAGCTCGACCACACCCCAGTTACAGCACGTTGTGGAGGCTAGGCTGGTCTAGGTTACTGTATTTGTAAAGAACAGTATTTTCTCTATTAACATCATCTTTCTGGTTGCGATAAGACTCCCTGCCACCCTTCCTGTCCCCCTGTAACTGGACCTACGCACGGAAACTTACTAACCAGTGCGTTGTGGTGTCATGTATATATTCAATTTTGTTCATTTCACTTGACAGTTTACTGCGTACTGAGTTATAAATGACAGGTTCCTAATCAAAGTGCCCAATAGAAATGCAAAAACCCTAAAGGGAAAAGTTAAATAAACAACATATATATATAGAATCAGGAAGTACTATTATTTCAGACTTTTGGAGGACCTACAAAACAGACGTGCTTAACAAAACAGACGAGCTTGAGTCAGAGGGTTTTCATCTTAGAAACTTTAATATCGTTTTATAGATAACTAAACAAATATGCCAGTACATTTATTTTGAGAGTGTGGTCATACTAAAGGAAAAGTACCGAAAATAAAACGTACCGTACATACCTCTGATTCTCGATTGCCACCGAAAGCAATCGAGAAGTATTAGCATTGATTATAATCAATGGTATTAGTTACTTCTATGTGAATTAATCACAAGTACAGTAGAACCTCGATAACACGACTCTCAAGGGGATCTCTAAAATAGTCTTCTTATCGAGGTGCACTTGTAATTGAGGGTCGTGCTATCAAGGTGGTTTTCACAACAAGACGTGTTATCGAGGTCACCGACTTTTTGCTATACCAAGCAGATTTTTTATGAAACATTTCTTATAATTTGTCTTTTAAGTAGAAAATTACTGTATAAATCAGTCATACATAAAAAAACACACATACAAGTAAAACAAAATTCTTTTTACTCTAATTACAGTAGCAAAATTACAATTACAGTAATTAAAACAAGTATTAAAATTGATTGAAGAATAATAGGCCTAGTAAAGTTTATAATTAGGCTGCAATATTCATTTTACAAAATTCATGTTACCGTGAATTGTTCATTGTAGGCCTACTACTGTGATAAGTTTTCTTACTCAATATAATACTACGCAGAACTTACGGCAGTAAGAAAAAAAATCAACCGACTCAGTTCACAAAAGTATTGCGTTAATAAGCTCAAAATACAGTACCTTAACGTATTGTGAAATACTGATATGACCCGTGATAGACAAGGAAAGGCTGGAATGGGAAGGGGGTGGGGAAGGGGTTTTCCTGTTGAGACCTGAGCCCAAGACTTTGTTTACTTCAAAACATCCGTTCTAACCGTGGGAACTATGCGTGAGAAGGGTTTAGTCGTGCTATAAAGGTTCCGTGACGCAAAACGGCGCGCTATTGAGGTTAGAGTCGTGTAATAAAGGTTCACTTACCCAAAGAAGCGTGTTATTGAGGTGGGTGTCGTGCTATAGAGGTTCAGTTATTTGAAAAGACGCGCTATAGAGGTTTATTTATTAGTAATATAAAATTACAAAAAGACGTGCTATCGAGGTATTTATTTGAAAATGAGTCGTGTTATAGAGGTATTTATAACATTGAGCGTTATGGGAGATTGACGGGGATTAGAAAATCAGACTCATTATCGAGGTTTTTGTCTTATCGAGGGTCGTCGTAGCGAGGTTCTACTGTACCGTAATCAGAAACTTTTTTAAAAATTACCAGGATCCTACTTTTTCCTTCAAAATATCTTAGCCTATATTCGTTGATTATTATTACCGTTATTACTTAGCCTATCTACACTATTACTTATCATTGCAAGTGAATCATTATATTCTTGCGTATATTGCCTTAGCTTAGTACTTACTCGAACAAAACCTGACGCTTGTCAATGCTACAGATGTACAGTCTAACGGTAACACAACTTTTTATTTGATTTATGATTAGATTGGGATTGCAATATGCCAAGAGTCTTATGGATGTATTAGAAGGAGGCTGAACAAATAATATCTAAAAGTTAAATGTATTGACCTAGGCCCAAGTAATATTTTAATTTTACCTCCTAATCTTTGATGAGCTGTCAGTTACGTGTGTCCATTTCCCATAGGTCTCAAGTCTGGTTGGGTGTTGGGTTCCCACTCTCACTTTGCAGCGCAGGCAGTCTCTTTTCAATCTTGGTTGGCAGAAACATGAAAACAATTAGGAATTATCAATTAAAATAAACTAGTCATTTAAAAATGACTTACCGGTAAACAAATTATAACGAAAGCTCACTAACTAGTTTAAATCCAATGATACTGATGTTTCAGTTACGGATGTACTATTTACTGAGTACTTTGAGTACTTTGAGTACTGAGTATACTGAGTACTTTGAACTGCCTGCTGCACTGACAGAAAAACACCGATATTGGAGTAAAGAAACTCAAATATCCCAATAGAAGGTTAACCTTTAAGCATTTACATATATAACGGGTACTAAATCACACTGCTCTAAAACATTTAATAAACAACCAATAGTTATCTATTTCACATAAATATTCTTGGTGAAATCAAAATAATATTACTTGACAGTAAGATATTACAGGCTGATGTGTTCTCTCATGATTCCCACATTATTCTTAATGGAGTACCTGATATTATTTATATAATACTTATACATTATTTATCATTAACTTAATAATACTCAAACATTTTTTATCATAACCTTAAGTTAAGCTAGGTTTACACTAGCATGTAGCAGTGGCGCCACTTTTACTGGCTTCAAAGTGGCGCCGAAAATGTACCGTGTAAACCCTAAATGACGCGCCATTTTTAGTGGAGAGGTGCAGTGGCGTGCCATCGGGAGTGACGCCACTAATATATGTTCCTACATATATTAGTGGCGCCACTAGCGGGTGACGCGCCATCTGTACTGACGCGTCACTTCCAGTGGCCCGTGTAAACCACAACGCCAGTGCTAGTGACGGACGTCTAGCTCCCGTGTCACTTGTTTACCTAGCCGGATCTCTGTAGAAACGTGTTTTTTCTGTGCTTAGAGTAGACATCTTTGTAAAAGTTGATATAACAAATTAAATTCAAAGAAGTGAAGTGTGTTGTTACGGTGTCATGGAAGAAACAGAAGCTGGACAGGTGATGGAGGGACTGATTAGTGATGAAGTCGATTGTAGTCAGAGAGAATACACAGTGTTAGGAATAAAAGGTAATCACAGACAACAACTACAAAATAAAACCAATCATTTCTGTGCAAAACATCGAGTGTCTCCATGAGAACTACGCCATTAACAGTGGCATGGCTAGAACACTCACTTTTGTGTGTAAACCGCTAGTGGCATGACACTAAAACTGGCGCGATTTAGTGGCGCCACTGCTACATGCTAGTGTAAACCTAGCTTTACCTAGCCGAACCGCTTAAGCATGGTGTACAATTGTACATCCACCACTTGAATCTCTCCTTTTAAAGTATGCTGTGGCACAGAGGCTTTGTTGGGTTACTGATAATAAAACCATTAACTTATAAACTATACATGGTCTATACCATTGCTTCTACCAAGTTGACTGCTGTACTTGAGCAGTCGTTGAAACAATGTTAATAATCAGCTGAATAACAGGAATGTGAATTAATACAGTACCTACGACATTGTTAGTTTGGTCATATTTCAACATAAGTTAATTATCCTAGTATTGATTCTATACATAACAATGTGTGGGTTAAAATAAGTTATTCCTTTGAAAAAATAGTCCTACAAAATATTAGTTTACTTTAAAAATCACTAAATTGGTATACAATATACATCCCGACTCGTATCCGGTGGGACGCGAAACAAATGATTCCGAAGTCGGGACAGTCCCGGGATGGCTGGCAACCCTACACCTCACGTGCATACATTTAAAACAACTCCCAAAATACTCTAAGCATAATTTATGTGAATCTGTAATTAGGCCTACTGATAACGTTGAATGTATGTACTTATTAGGCTACTGTATATAAACACTTGTAAATACAACAATTTATCAAGGTGAGAAACATTTTTTTCAGCTGTAGAAAACAATTACTGTGTGCAAGATATAAACTGAACAAATAAATCCACAAATTTGAGGGAAATTACCTTCACTTGTCATACAAAAACTGCATATTAGGAACAAATTACAGTACGGTATGGTAACAAATCATAACATTTTTGGATTTAATGTCTAAGCATGATGAAACATGGAAATCTAGTAAAATTGGTGGCTACCAAATGAAAAAATACTTAAAACCGGTAAATACTTAATGCCTATTTCGAAAATTTTAAATTGTCTTGACAGTTTTCATGAAACTGGCTTTAAACTATTGATATCATTAATTTAAGAGGACATGCTTAGAAGAAAAGCTTTTTCTAGAAAATACAGCAATCGAAAAATGCACAATGACCTTCCAATCTTATTTAGGGTGTTTAGAGTAATTACATAAAGTGTAAATTTAATGTGGAGTTGCCCTTCAACATTTAATTTAATTTGACGATGCGTTTCTCTTGCTTGTAGGCTAACTACCCTACATTGCCAATTTGTTTTTATTTGTTTCTCTTTATTTGCTACATAAGTTAATTCACCATTCTTTATTTAATTAAAAGGGTCTTTCAGGAATGTGATGAGACCTATCATTAGTTATAAGCCTAGGTATCTAGTTTTGTTACGAGCCTATTACCATTTGAACCTGATTATGAATCATCTTTTCTTAGCCTAATGGAATATTTCCAAGTAAGTTTACGAGTCATCAGACAGTTGTATTAAATTTTAACCAGTTTCATTATTTTCAATAGGACTAAACTTAAATTTCTAAATAGATCTAGGCTTAATAAAACAAGACACACACAAAATAAAATCCATATTTACAAAATCCATAGAAGAATTTTTAAAATATTAGGCTTATGGCTATATCCTCTTTATTTTTTTATAAATAATCTTTAAGTACTATAAGTTAGGCCTTTTTAAGACTGTATATGGATAACTGAAGGAACTCAAACTTTTATAATAATGATATGAACATACATGTTATATTCTATTTAAAGTAGCTTAAGGATTGAGAAATCCCTGCTTTGCGTTTACTATAAAAATAAAAAATTGTCCTTGACTTTTATAAAATAGTAACTTAAGCATTTTCCCTGACTTTTGATATTTTTCCAACTTTTTCCCTGACATTCCCCATAGACGCCTTTAAAGAAGGCCGCGGCGTAGTAGAATTGGCAGCGCCGCAAGAGGAGTTACCATGCGCCTTGCCAGCCATATACTAGAATGGAGGAATCAAGACGCTGCCATCTAAAATCGTTATTTTTTACTCTTCAAGTTAGAAAATACCGTTCTATATTCTGTTCCTCATTTACTGTGCAGAATGGAACGCCAATAAGCAATGTATTTCAAATGGCAATTCAAATTCTAGTAGTCAGCCTGAAAGTATTTACATGAGCACCTTCAACCTGGTCGGGGGGACAGTTAATACAACCCGCATAACAACACCAACGGTGCACTCAGCTCAGATAGTAACATGGCATTTTCCATATACCTGTACTGCACAGTGAACGTGCAACACAGTTTAGTGATGTTTATCGTTTTGCTAACGAGTATCTTACCCTGTTGCGAGCCCAACAGAGTTCATATTTAAACTTAGAGTAAAATTAAGCATGTTTATAGTCAGTGTTGCTGGGTTTTACAAGTACAGTACTGTACTATGCCTACTTAGGCATATTAATACTATAATGCCTAGCACAGTTAATTCAGGAATGTTCTAGGAATTTACATCACTTTTTAAAATTACCCCGTTGCAACAAACCCACCCACTTATTGGATCTAAAGTTAAGTTATGTAATACGCTCAACATTTGTTTACTAAAGAGTTGTATAGGCTAAAACTCCCTAATGTTATTAGGGCTAAATTTCTTTTTGCCCTAATTTGCATTTTTTAAAGTTGTTAATCCATAACAATGGTAAGTTATGTTTTTTATTAGTTTAGAAAGGAATTAATAACAATACTTTTATCATTAGTTTTGTTCTATAAATAACAATATTTAAGACAGCTTAGCACCATTTACTAAGTGATGATACCGTAAGTAAAGTATTACTTAAAACAACATAACTTACCTATATTAAACAAGATTAAAACGACATACAGCAGTTTATTTAAAGAGAAAGCGAAGTTAAAATAACAAGTATAAATACAACTAATGGGAAACTGTCTGTATAAAGTATTAAAATGGGTTTTGCACTTTTGTCTTCCAAAGACATACAGTAATTGTGTGCCTCTTATTACATTTGTCACTGTTAATTTTTAATTCAAGCAGTTTATCAACAGAATTTATTTAACACATTAATTTAAAAATGTATTCATAGGGGCATCTTAAATGATAAGTTAATCTGACCATGATATGCAGATATCTTTAAAACCTAACAGAAGTACGTGATTGATGTAGACCTATTGTTTAGTTTACTGCAAATTTGTATGTTTAATATTATTTTTCGGTTGTTGTATACTTTATTAAAAATCCCTAACGCCCTATTTTATTTGTTCCCCCCAACAAAATAAACTACATAAGTTAGGATGCACTATTCGACTAGCGGCTTATGGTCTTTTTGCCGGCAGAGACTTCTCTGCTCTGTGAGATTGCGGCATGGCGTTGCCAGTTCAAACGCCGCGGCCTTCTTTAAAGGCGGCTAATGCTTTCCCTGACCTTTTTCAAATTCCCTGACTTTCCAGAAAGTGTGAACCATGGCATGTTTATTACAAACAGTAAAGCCTAGGTCTATTCATTGTTTAAAATTAACTTTTGGTCATGGTGAGTTTGTAATTAATTTAATCTGGATAAGTTTATAATTTTTTTCAATCAGTAATGGAAAATCTCAATAAACATTTCTTAAACGAGTACCACGACCTACTAGCATCCTGACTAGCTATACTAATACTAAATTTAAGATTTGAAACCCAAAAGCTTATACCAGTTGATCCACAGAATAACAGTTAGGCCTACCTCAGGAAAAAAGTAGATTAAGACTTTTGGGAGCATAAAATTTAACGTAAGCCAACAATAAAGAACAATTCATTATGTACCTAGGACCTTACAGACGATATATTGTTAAACTATTTATCGATATAATATAGGATAATAACTTACATAACAAGTATTAACCTACCTTTTCACACAGAACAATCTTCATTTAATTTAGTCTTCATAATCAACTTGCACATCAACTTGCTTAATATAGGTAAATGTAAGATAAACATGCCGAGCACAGAAAAGGACTGCGACAGCAGACAGGCAAACATCAAGTCAAATATTAAGTTTTATTTTCAAGCGAGATGATCTTGGAGTACTTGGAGTACAATATGAAGCGATTGGTCTTATTGATTTTCTCTTCTCCATAGAGTTCAAAACTTCAAAACATTAGGAAAAATACTGTCAAAATCAACCAGCATATAATAAAATAACCTTAAATAACAATACTGATCTGTTATGGAGTATATCTCTTTCAGTCACTGCGTTGCAAAATATCCTATAAGCTCGATCAACTTAACTAAAGTTTCTATTTATATACAGTAGCCGCCTATATGAGGGCATTTAAATTTATAACCGTATATAAACGTAAACATGCTTTTCAAGTGGCTCTTGATCAACTAAACAAGCGTCTGATCAACTTCGAGTTTCTGTTCAACATGCCACGTTAAAATATCTGTGTATGTTCAACATGGGAACTAAAAACAGATCTATATATATATGTATATATGTATATATATATATATATGTCTATATATATATGTCTATATATATGTCTATATATTACACATATATATATATATATATATATATACAATTTTGAACGACCCCCCAAAACGTGGTCAGGGGGTCACGTTAGGAACTTCTATGGTGGTCCCGGGCTTAAGTTTCACCGTGCGGGTCATGCTAATAGTTCACTTTCCAAAGGAAATTCACTAATAAATAAAATGAACACAAATCTCACGTAAAACGTCATTTGAACACTGTAACCTCACTACGAATTAAACATCCGAGTTTATCTGTGGGAGTACTGTAATTGATTTACACAGTGACATTGAATATCTATTAATCTGAGATTCAACTTCAAGTATCTTTTTAATAAATATTACACATTCAGTGTCTATTCAGTGCCGTGATGCTTCCAATGTATTTGCCGATGAATATTTGATGTCTCTAGTCTTGGGAATCCCCCGGGATGGAGCCAGAAAGTTTATAATTAAATAAACGCGGCAGTAAACAAGTTTCAAGTCTAATACAATAACAATCAGATCGTCGCGTCACAAGACTGGGAGTTTTGTGGCACCTGTTGCAGTTTCTTTGTCCTTTTATGAAATATAAAAACTTTATTATTTGCTAAACATCTTACAACTGCATTATAAAAGGTCTATGAACACTAGAATAATTTACGTATAGTATAACAGCATCAACTACCACTCTCAGGTATACACGATGTAAAGGTCAAATTAAAATTAAAGTGGTTTTTTTCTATCCGAATATACTTCTTTTGAACCTACGTAAGTAAATGTAAACAATTAAAAAAAAACTGCAACCGAGTGAGGTAGCGATTATTGCACCTCACATTCTGGAGGTCTCGGGTATTATCCCAGGCCAGCCATTCTGAGAAGAGTTTGTACCGTCTCTCATCTCACTTAGGCAAATGCCGGAATGGTTCCCAAAAAGGGCCGTACCCCACCAGGAAGGGAAATATACGACTCAGGCCTACCTTACCTGGTTACAAGATTTCCCCATAAATTATATATTTTCATTGTAAATTCCAATACCTTGTTAAACATTTTCACGGAATAAATATTATTATTAAGTTATGTGTATGAACAAACTGTTCTTACTTGAATAAATTGAAAAGTATAAATCAATTTTCGTTCGTAAACTTATGAATGATAATTTATGTTCCTAGACTTTTCAAAACTAATTAACTGTCCGATATCCTTGCACAGATTATTCAATGTTAAGACTGAGGAAATATTTGTATGGACAAAATTACCTACTAAGAATAGAGGTAGCTATCATGTCCACGGACTGACTCATCTGTTAGACTCCATCACCGGCCGGCGCGTGTGCATTGTATGCGAGTTTGAGTGAATGGTGTATATACTTGGTACTGTATACTTGGAATGGTAAATGCAAATGTTTAGCATTCAATGATTTCTATTTAAAAATTTCGTTTTTAATCTCTACTGGTAGGAATTGACAACTCTAATGAGAAAGAACAAAAACAAAATACATCGTCAGTCAAACAAAGGCTACAAAGGTGTAAGCAAAAACTGAAAATAATCAAAATTGGATTTACTACTGAAAAATATTCACTGAAGTATCAAGATTTAAGAAGAGTAAAATTAACAAAATAATCAAATTAGTAGTTTTACTAAGCATTATTACTTTCTAATAAATTTTGCCATAACACAAGTCATAACGATAAAATACAAATAGTTTTATGTACGCATTTAAAAAAACGAACTGGTGAAAAACGTGATATTTTATTATAGAAGATTTTAATTAACTAAACCACTGACTGAACTAATTAGAGAACGAAGCTCGAGTGCAAAAACGTTCAGAATAATTAACAAAAACCCCAAACCTGATCTTTTGACACTGTTGCAAAGTGGCGCGGGAGCTTGCGATGCGTTTACTGTAACCTCGTCACAAAGTGTTAAACAAAATATGTTCGTGCAAACGTTGTCGCTACCCTCAAACAGAGCGAGGTTGCTGAGAGGTTCGCCAAACTCCGTTTCCAAACATTTGGATGTGTATTATTTTCCGGGTTTATAAAAGCAGCTTTAAATTTGTAAGGAAAACAACGTTACCTGGTTAATACGTGCATACTATTCTGTGTTCTTTGGTTGAAACACTGAAAAAAATAACAATCAAATTCAAAACATTGTACTATCGATTATTTTTTGATTGGTTAACTGTTTTTAGTTCTAGATTGCATGAGGCCGCTCGTGTTTTATGACCGATCACATTTAACCCGTTAATAATTGTAGTTTGGTGAAAAATAGCGTTCACACCTATGCCGAAAGGGTTTTGCATAGCCCTCGAACGATTTATGACCTCGCCTTCGTCTCGGTCATAAAACACGATCTCGGGCCAGCAAAACCCCACTTTCGGCCCTTGTGCGAAATGTACTATTGTTTAATTGAGAAAAATTAATATCAAGTAAATTTGTGGGAAGTTAACTAATTCTAAATTGGCTGGTTATTACTTGAAAACAAACAAAAAGATAATGTATTAGTTGTTGGTTTATATTTAATATGACAGTGTTTTTATAAACGTAAAGTACTTTAACCATGGACTTCATTCAAGAATATTCTCAATAAATGCGTGTTCGTTGCTAACCGTTTAATTTTCGAAAATGTAAATGGAATAATAAAATGTTTGCCATTTGTTTAAAGATGATTTGTAATTTACAGTAGCACTTTTACCTTTATACGGGTTGCAAAAAATGTATTATAATTCTTTATTGAGTAATAATAGTTAAGTTTTTCAATGTAATACAATTAAATACGGACTCTGAGAAATCAATAATATGGACTCCGACACGAAAGCTTATTAAAGGACATAATGCGTTTCATTAGAATTTAAATTGAGGGTGAATAAATTTAATTAAATGCAAACAGAATATTAAACCGGACAAGATGGCTTTTTAATCCTTTGAGCCTTCGTTGCGATTCAAATCCTGCGCTTAATAGCTGCTCCATGGCCCTTACTTTATGTAACGATTATAATTGTTATGTTGTACAACAGTTTATGGACAAACCAGTATTTCCTCGTACTCTGGGTGTATTAGACAAGAGAAACTTGTTCTTAATTTAATAGGACTTTACAGAGTATGAGTTTGTTTCAGTTCAATTTCGTTTAGTATTAATCGGTTGTAGTATTGTTTTTAACTCATCTGCATCATCACATAGTCCTTGTTTCAAGAGCAGATTTTTTCTTGAATTTGCCTCAACGATTCAAGGTAAAAGTTTTCAGCTACAATCAGGATTGTTTCAAGGTCAAAAACGCAATCCGCTTTCGCAGGCCTTCTTTTGTGCCTGTTCTTACCAAACCGACCAATGAGGCACCATTACGCATTCCTACCCATAGTGCTCTTCGATAGACGCCGTGTCATCCCTCATCCCTCATTCGCCATTTGCAATTGAGATTTCGTGGAGAGTGTCGAGGTAAGAAAGTTGATAGTTTCGTATTCTGTTTTTAAGTTTATTAAGTATTTTAAGTTTGTAAGAGTATTTTACTTTATAGTTTAAGTTCGGTTACTTCGAAATTGGCTGAGTATGCAGGTTTGCTGCGACCGGGATATTTTTTATTTTACCGAATTTGAATAAAGGGGTTAATTTAGGTTGGTATTATAAAAATAATATATCCAAGACAGTTTATTCTTATATGTTATAGATGTAGAATTAGTACCAGAATGTTTGGAAAGAATCAACAACATGACGATAGTAAGGTATTTCCAAGGTATTGTAAGAGGTCTAAGAGTCAAAAATTGGAGATAACATTGTGGAATCAAATAAAACTCTTAATTTGGCATTTTTACATATAGTAATAGTGGGCCATAACCAAAAACAAATTTTCACAATTAAAGTAAGATAACATTTTGGGCAATAACACCCGTTTGGATTTGTAAATAAAGAAGTTATCAAGTATCACAATTATGGTGTTGAAATATTGTCTTAGACAAAAACAACAAGTTTTGATGATGGTGATAGTACATGCCTTTGGGTAATATATCTAACAATAAAACATATTACACTAAATTAGTTTATATTACGTTTTAACTCTGCAAAGTATATAATTTGGTTGGCATACTATCCTAAAAGTCTGTTATCCATTAAGAATTTGATAATCTGTACTATGATTTGTTGTTGTATGTAGTATTTATACATAAACAAGTATAGTACAAAATGATATCGATCAATAAACACCAAAATCGGTATTTTAGGAATATATACTAATTATACAATAGTTGTGGGCTATAAAACACATGACAATTGATAAAATAAAGAAGCTGGTCCTATTGAAATTTAAATTAAGATAACGGAATTGGGAGATAATTATATGGGTTTTAGCTTAAGACAACAACATTTGCAATAATCGATTAAATCCTCCAAAGTTAGTAGTACTTTGCAAAAAAATACAGTTACATAGTATGGGGATAAAACATGGGCTATAACACATCAAAAAATACAGTTACATAGTATGGGGATAAAACATGGGCTATAACACATCCAAAAATACAGTTACATAGTATGGGGATAAAACATGGGCTATAACACATCCAAAAATACAGTTACATAGTATGGGGATAAAACATGGGCTATAACACATCCAAAAACACAGTTACATAGTATGGGGATAAAAAATGGGCTATAACACATCCAAAAATACAGTTACATAGTATGGGGATAAAACATGGGCTATAACACATCCAAAAATCGGACGGTACTATACAAATTTACAATATATTGTTTAAATTGAATTTTGGTGATTGTGGGTGGAATTTACTTATACACGGAGAAGTAACCTATCCTAATATCTATGGACCATAAACCCCAAAGTTAGTATTTTGTGGATATATTACATACAAAGTATTGGAATTGGAGATATTGTGTGACAATTATACTATAACAAAACCTACTATAACATACTTTAAAATATCCGAAAATCTAATCAGATGGTAAATAAGCCGGTATTTGGCACTATTGTATTTTTTTAAAATTTACTGTAATATTGAATATGGAAATGATATGGGATGCACTAGCCTAAGACAGTAAACAAATTACCATCAAATCGGACCAAAAACACCGATATTTTTACATTAAACAGAGTATCGAATTTGTATATACGAATAAATATATGGTAAATTTACATGGTTGGATACATATCCGAAAATCGGACATAAAGAATGTGGCAATTGGCTAATTATTATATTGTTTAAATTTGGAAATTATAGGTGGAATTTACTATTGCATTAGGACAATAATACAAATTGTAGACAAATAATAAACACTAAAGCTAGTGGATATATTATATACAAAGTATTGAATTTGACAATATATATATGGTAATTTTACATGGTTGGGGCATATCCAAAAGTCAAATCAGACAATAAGTTAGCACTCAGCAGTAATTTAAATTTTTTTTTTAATTTGGAAATTATAGGCGAAATTTACAAATGCATTAACATAGGACAGTATGAAAGTAATCGAAAAAAATATGTAAGAATATGTAATACAAAATTATTCTTAATAATAATAACTATTATTACTATAAATAATTTTACTTAAAGTATGTGAATATTTATAATGATGATTTAATAATTATGTATAAACTTTTATATTTACAACAAATATTATCATTGGAATAGCTTCCATGGATGCAAATGTATGTCAAAAGCTAAGTTTAAGTAACAAGACTTTGGCTCGTGTTTCCAGTGAATGTGACTAGAAAATGTGCAAAGCTTTTGGGAGCAGTTGTTGTTAAAACTGATTCAAACAGAATATATTCATGATGCGAAACAATGCAACAGAGATTTGAAAACGGAATAAACTCTAGTTTCTGATACATAGTTTCGTATGCATTACATATCTAGTAAATATATTCCAATATCTTGGTTTGAACCAGAACGATTTCCATCTACGTGCATTTATTGAATCTAAATACTTAAAATATGTAAGTAAATCGGTACATCAATTATGGATTTCATTAATACAACTCCTTATATTATCTTAAATCGAAAATATTGGTTAAAATATTTGGGTACCTTTGGGTAAATTACCAACCGATGAAGAGGTGCTTTGTTTAAAAAATCTTTTATTGAAGGAAATAATTACAAAATATTTATATATGAAGAAACATTTTTTACTGTAAATCCTCAACCATTTCTTTGTAAAAATTATAATTACTCTACGTAAAAATATAATAATCAGGTTAAGGATAAACTTCTTAACATCAAAATTGAACAAAATCAAACAAAATCAAACCAAAATGAAATTGTTTAGTAATCGCCATGAAATATAAAACACTTATACACCTAATCCATAGTACTCGATTATCATTTTTTAGTATGGCAGCCCACAGAATGGTGAATCGATCACTCTTAACCCACGGATAAGCTTCCTACGTCCCCATGACAGGGAAAAGCTATTAAAAAGTTGCTAGTCTACCCTCCCCTACTTGAGAAGAAGGCTTTCCCTTTTATCGGTCAGGCTACAGATACTGATTGTCACTTTGGCTAAATTATGTTTTATTTCCTTTTTCTGAGTTGCTTTATTATAAGTAAAATGAAGTTTCCTAGCTTATTAAGTAGTATTTTCAACACCTTCCGAGAGATATCCAGGAGGTCCCAACTTCATGTTCTTTAGACACTTAATGTATTCAATGCATTTTTTTCTGAAGTCAATTTTCTGAACTAATTTAGTAAAATTTGCCACCTTTCAAAAGGTTTTAAATTTAGAAAAATTGTGTTAACTTAAACACGTTTGTGTAACTTTTGATCCAAATTTAATTTACATCGACATAGATTGTATTGTGTAATTGCCAGTGCCAGATTATAGTAGCAAATGGTTGTTTTCAAAAATTGTTTCTGAAACAATCAGAAGGACGAATAACTTTACAAATTAAGTATATAGAACAGGATTATTTAGTTTCTATATAGATAAATTGTTGCAGTGAAATAACCATGATCGTAGACTGCCTTAACATAGAGTACAAACAACCCCGCTGCTAAAGCAAAGCAAAGCTGCTATTTACTCGTTAGTGAGAAACTTTAAAATAAAATAAAAATATTCATAACTTACCCAAATAATGGTTTCATTGTGACTGCATCCAAGGGGGGAATATCCTAAATAATTCAAAGTTTTCCCCTCTTTTTAAAATTCAAGTCAGCGATAAACGATTCAACTATTTTTGGCACTATTTTGACTAACAAAGACATTATGATATCTTTTAAATCACCTGATAAATAATTATTAATCTGAATATTAACAATTATTGTAATATGCCGTATAACAGATAAGTATTACCATTTCAACTGTGATGCATTTGAATCAAATCAATCCATTTAAAAATGTAAAACTGAAACCACTTTTGTTGGAAGAATGTTTTTAATACACTCCTCTATACGTACCGTACGTATTTACTTAGTTATTTTTCATAAAGGAGTAAAATAAACATAGCTGTAAGTTAATAAGTTGTTGAATTCATTGTTACGGTTTGGCATTGCGTCAATATACCGATACAAGTTTTAACATACTTGAGTAAGGGTTATGACCAAATTAAATTATTCAGTCAAGACAAATGTATGAGAAAGTTATACTAAAATGGAATACATTTACTGGTAAAAATCTTTGTCCAGTAATAATTAATTATTGTATATGAAACTTAGATGGTTGGCTACAAATATCCTCAGTAACATTAATCAACAGATTTTTATTTTCGTGGGTTTAAACAGTACTATGGGTTTTCCCAATAAAAAAATCGAAAATAATAGAAAAAATAAATAAATAAACACCTAAAAAGCTGAATAACCTTTTACAATAATAATATTCCCACATGTAACTAATTAATGTACGGAATGATTAAAAAAATGTACGAATATTTCTGCATGCCTGTATGAATATTTGCAGAGATATACATGAATACAAATGTACGAGCGGTAGCTTTATAGTTTTAATGTAGTTTTTATGAGTTTGAAGTTCAATAAGCTTAAAATGAATACAACGTCACCGCAAGCAGTAAACAAGGAATAAACAAATAAACGGAAACTAAACACACATTGCGGCTGCCAGGGACAGGTTATAACATTCATTTACATTTTGTAACCGGACTGTTTCTAAGATGATTGAAACTGCACAAATTTTAGAGAGGTGTTAATTTACAGTATACTGTATACACCCAAATAATACGTTTACCATTCAACAAAAATTCAACAAAAGTAAATTGTTTGATCAAATAAAACTTAAATGATAGAATGCAATGTAAAACACTACTCATTAAGTTAATAGCACTGTCCACGATGGGTGGAGGCGAGCAGAGAAATCCTTTTACCCCAACACCTGTCAAGATATGGACTTTATCTTCATAATCCCTCTTATTTTGTGTGGTTTTCACCTTTAAATATTTGTTAAAACTTTCTTCCTAACCACAAATAGATACATTCTTGATAAAATTCTATCCATACTGATCATCTACAATTTAAAACTCTAATTATTCCGTTATACTCTAACTATAACAAATAAAAACTTTGCTTACATTACTTTTAGCCGTTTTCTTGCGGTAATTGTAAAAATGATAAAGATTTAACCACGCTTTAAGCCTTTGTAAAAGCTATATATGGTTCTGTCATTAATATTTTTACTTTTAACAATCGTGTTACCGTACAACACATGTATAAAACACATTCTGCAATATGTGTTTAAAGCGCTCAGCAATAAAGGAGTTCTCAAGAATGTTTACACGAGTTTTATCATAAGATGTTCGGTAAAGTTTAAACAAAGCGAGTTTGTAACTAAAGCTCTCAGTATCTGCCTTAATGGCTCAAGTTAGATGCAACAGAACGGTCTTGAGTTAATAGCTGGCTGTGTTTTGAGTCGGTGTTACTGCGGGTGGACTACGGATTGGATCATTCTGAATCCACAAACAAACAAGATTCACACAACTTTAATCAACGTTAACCCATTGAGGTTGTAATTTTATTCTATTTGCAGTAGCCTATAACGGGAAGTGATTGCTGCTGCTCCAATGGGTTAATGCAGCTTACATTTTGTGCCTGGTAAATAATCAATTTATTTTGATATGGTTGCAAAGTTACAAATGTATTGACCCTCTTTCTGTATTAATAGTTTCAATATTAATGTAGATTTATTTGAATAATCATTTTCAAAAATAGATAAACATTAATTTATATAACATCGGGTAGTAAATTACCTCTAAAGAAAAAATCCTAGAGGGATTTATTTTATTTTATAAATAATTTTAACATATTTTTAAAGCCGTATTTAGAAAAAAATCTGAAAAGACGTTTAATGAAAAAAATATTATAAAAAACAACCGTACACTCACGTTCATTTTGAGATCCAAGGACCTACGACGATGGGTAATGTAAATCAAATAAATAGCAATTGGTTATCTCATTTAGATAGCATTGAGTAAAAGCCTTTGCCAAGCTTAATTCACATTACCGAATAACAACGTAAATAGGCTTTTGAATAAGAAATGGAGATTATTCAATTTATTGTTAACACTGACACCAATTAATTATTAAATCAATTAGCTAAGCCTAGTAACGAAATACTTGTTGGCCACATTACCATAAAACATGATTATTATTATTGGAATTTTGATGCTTTTATTTCACAGTTTAAAATTTAAATAGGTAGTAATGTTAAAATACTTTAATTATTTTATTATTTATGTTACCAGAACCATTGATCTACGAGTAACATATAAAAGCTTAATAAATAGAGTTTATTAAATAGAGGTCCTGTTTAATAAACTCTGCTTCCAGCTGACCTCACATTTTTAATCTTTCTTATTATATCTTATGTTATGAACTCTTCTTCAATTGAAGCTTAATCTCTATTTACAGTGTTTGCTACTGGAGCTCGCCTAATTTTTAAACATTCTTTTTCTAAAAATAATTGGCCACCTTTTATGCACTATTTTGTATTTAGCTTTTCCGTTATTCTAAACTTGTACTCTTGCCTTGATTTCCGATTGTCTGCGAAAAAGATACTGAAGATTAAACTTCCGGTTTCCGGTATAAAAGTAACTATCAGAACTGCCGGATGAGTCTCCAGACAACACTTAATATTTGGATGTAGCGCTATTTGTTGTAGAACTTCCTTCATATGAAGTTAGCCAGAGCGATCCTGATCAAATTTGAAATTGTTGTGAAGGTGTAATGCTAGGCCCAACTGCGATTGGTCATTTGTCATTGGAATATTAATTAGTTATAATTAGTTATCCTGACAAATGGACCAGGTAGTCATTATCAGTAACAAGGCCACACATGGCATCTCACTTATTATACACTCATAATAATTTCATGTTCATCTTAAAACATGCAATAAGACTGTGTTGGCATCTTAATGAGGTAAGTTCAGGTTTATAGGTTCAAGAGTAGGTAGATTCCAGGCATGTACATATTTTCCATGATAGATTTTGTCTAAATAGGTCTACAAAATCTATTTCTCATGGGAAATTGTGAATTTAATGTGGAAAACACGTTTAAATAAATAAAAACTCTCTATAATGAGTGAAGTGAAATAACTGTCTACATTCCCTGAACTCCAGGGTTACACTCACCCAAAATACTACTACAACTTTGACAACGCGAGTTGTGTTGTACCAAGTTTAACTTCTCTGCACAGCGTTGGTTGTAACAGTGAACATGTTTTGACATTTATTTCACTTTAGGTAAGTTGCTTTAAAGTAAGTAAGCATGTATGAACAAACCAAATTTATTATTCTAATAACACTTTACGTTTTACATTTTATTTTATTTTTAACAGACTAAGACTAATTATAATCCAGAAATACCTTCGTTTTATGGTAAAAAAATTATGCTTTTTTGTTTAAGGCATATTTTATATTAAAATCTAAACCCAATATAATATAACTCAAAGTAAAATTGTCTTCCTGTAATATTGGTTCTAATATTAGTTTTAAATTCAAACATTTACCAATGCGTATATAATGTGTATAATGTGTGTTTGCTGGTTCGTAGGTTTGTCAGACAATGCCAAACGTTGCTGGTTAAAGAAAAAATCTACAAACATATTGTTTTTACTTTTTTATCTAAGTCGGTGTAATTTTTTAACGTTTTGACCGGGAACGGTCCAAACCTTGGTCTTGTTACTATCTAAGATCGACTTGTTCTTAGAAAGCATCATTAATTAATATCCCAATGACAAATGGTAACTGGATCCAGTTTCCAACCTTTACAAAATTTTACAATTTTAATTAGGATCATATTGGTAAATGTTTGAATTTAAAAGTATTTAAAAAACATCTTTACTTAAAAATATAGCAAAGGTTCTAAATATATTTTATTAAATTGATTGTGAAAAACCACGAGAGGAATAAACATATCGGTTTGCAGCAGAATAAAATGGCTATTCGAGATAGGAGGTAATGGGCCGCATTGCTGTCGTGTGTTAACGTATGTCAAACCGTTATTGAATTTAAATACTCTATCAACAAATTATTACGTTCTGAGTACGTTTTCTCTTTTAAAATTAGGGTAAAAAAGTAATCAAAATTTATTATAGGATCATACAATTTCGTTTAAATGAATTGAATTTTATTATATTATTTTATATTATTATGCTGTATAATATTGTATAACATTAAATATTATTAAAACATGCACACTTGATCAATAATGTTTACTTTTTATCAAATTGCGTGTGTTGTAACCAAACTTCAAACGTACAAAACAAATATTCGGAAACAAAAAACGTATTTTGAACACAGATATATTTTTTACATCAATAACTAGTTTGTTTATGTTTAAATTGCAGATTAAAATTGTTAGTGATACTTCGAATATTAAATATGGTCCATTTAAATAAAAATTAAAAGATTTTGAGTTATGAATCGAACTATTAAAACCTAAAAAAATACTGATAAAATGAGAATAAAATAATTTCAAAACCCACCTTGACTCTTCTACAACACACAATTTTATAAATGAAGCAAGAACATTAGTACATGCAATTAACCTTGAAGGGCTGTAACCTCGAGGCTCAGTGGCTTAAAAAGTCATCTTGCCGGATTTAATATTCTGTTTACAGTAATTATATTTCTAAACCCTTCAGTAAGCTTCGAGTAAAAGAATATGTTTTACGTTTAGTGAGAAAATGTAACGTCGTATGGTTAAGAAAACGTCATTTTGTTGTCATTAGTACTCCTAAACTAAATTGAAATAATTTAACTTAGCTATGCAAATACGATAATCAGTACGGGGAAGTGGTAAAATACTACTCCAAGTCATCTAAATAAACTAAATGGCCTTCCCCATGCAAAGCTCGGCTCCCCCATGACCATGGCCATGGTTGTACTAATAACTTATACAAAGGCTGGTCTATAGCCCATGTAGCAGGAACCTGCGTACTTAGCCTAAATTTGATTTTTATCGAGAATAAAGCAAAAGTTATGTATCGCTTACTTATAAATGTATTTGTATCGTACTGCACGAAAGGTAGCCATAGGTAATCCGTAAAATCGCATTTGTCTGGTACCTTAAAATAGCACACCAAAAAATTAGCTGAGGATTTTTTCAGTGTGCCAACCTCAAATATGGTTATTGTTACTTTTTACCTTTGTGTATTACAAACACGTGGACAAAATTCAACTCGAGTTTTTCATCATATGGAAGGCCTATTATGTATTTTTTTTGTAAATTAAAGAAATGTAAATATTGTAAAGTTACCCTAGCTGAACTAACAAAACGATACATATCACCTAATTTTGGACCAAATGTTCAACTATCAAAGGCTAATACGGGCAGTATGATAAAAGATGTTTTCATCACGTGGAGCAAAAGTGTGTTTTTGGTGATTAATCGTTTTTCCAATGCGCACAAAAGACTTTCAAGCTTGCGCACAAAAACTCGTGGTCCTTGTGATGAAAACTACCATTGTCAAACTTCCAAGTAGCTTAATGCGGTAGTAACCCAGATGTACGAGTATATATCTTATGAAAATTCGCTGAAGTTTGTTGCGGTGGGATATTTTACTGAAAAAAGTATTTAATGTAGTCTCTGTAAACAAATTTATTTATTATAAGATATCAGGTTATGACAGAGTACGTTTGTGAAAAACGATTTCAAAGAGTCACAAGATCAAAGTGTTTTTCACCCATTCTGCCAAAGAAAAAGTAATTTTATTATCATCTTCTACATCTTCTTTCTCATAGAGTGCTAGTACGGTCTCCAGCGTAACTCCGCATAAGATGAAATCTGTCAAACAAATGTGTCCATGGTCATTTGCATAAACATAACTTAGGCTGTGGACAGTTCGTTTGTTAACATCATAACCCATGGAACTCAGGGCGTCTCTTAACTGAGTAACTGTTACGTACCCCTCCGTCTCGTCTCTGTGTTGTTCGTAGACTTTGGTCCAAAAACAAATTTTGTTCCAAAGATTACTGAACTCAGAAAAACTAAGCTTACCAGAGTGATTATCATCCAACATGGCAATCATACTTCGGCACTCATCCTTTGTAAATACTATATCACCAGTTTCGTAGTTATTAGACGACCGAAGTGAAAGATATTTGTCAAAAACATCTTGTATACTTTTTAACACCCTCCCGAAATAAGACCTTGTTGGGTTCATAGCTGCCTCTAAAATCTCCTTCAGCTCAATCCAGTCTATTTCGTTCTGGCCCTGTGCTATATCGTGAAACAGCTTCTGAATATCTTTATCGGATTCATTCGTGCTTTGTTCTTCCGTTGGCAAAGATTTTGAGATTTGTGTATCATACTCCCAGAGTTCAACACGACTCTCTGAAAAAACTCTGAGTAAAAATTGTGATTCACTGTTTTTCTTTTCAGTACACGGAACGATACAGTACTTCCCTGGCTTCAACTTCATTGACGTAAGATAAGCACGTCCCCAACTTTTAGAATAATCAGGATCCTTGTCCAGTGGTTCATTATTTTCAAAAAAACTTTTGTCTAAGGGCATGGGTGGATTTTGAATTTTTGCCAGCGAGTAAATGTAAAAAACAACTTTTATCCAACTTTTTCGTCCTTCTTTTGACCTCTGAACTAACTCTATTACTGTCTGGCACAGGCCGTCCCTGTTTGAATCACTTTCAGGGTATTCCAATAGTATTCTGTACTGCGGGTTTTCGTGTCTAAATTCAATTTCCGACCCACCCGCACTAATGTGTTTTATCCATTCGCCATTGAAAGCTGTAGTTCTCCAGGTCGAATAAACGCTACTATGAAGACTTGCTAGGTATTGGGCCGGACCTAAATAACATACACTAACGGCTTCAAAGTATTTAACTAAATTGTCTTCGTCAATCCAAAACTCTCCTTCATCTCTCTCAACGAAGTCTAGCTTTTTCTTTAAATCTCTATCGATTTGCCTCCAATTATTATAATCATCATCACTCCATTCACCCTTCCATTCCTTATGCCCCCAAGGATTCATGAGTCTGACAAGAAAAAGTCCTGCGTAGTCCGGATCATCATATTCGCATTTGAATACTTTAGTTACAGAATAACCATGGCGTTCCACGAGGCCTGTATCGAACCGAACGTTCAAGTAGCATTCGCAACCCATTAAAGCACGTTTTAAGAAAACTTCGTTCATAAACCATTTTGCCGTCAAACCAGTAGAAAGATGCTTTTGAAGATGCACTCTTTCAACTATTCCTCCGCTTAAATCCTGCAAACCAGTCATGGCCAACCCTATTTTAAGATCGTCATAGGATAATATTCTTGGATTACTCATTTTCAGGTAAGCCTTCTCCAAAAGGGCTGCCCAAAAGACATCGCCCCTCATTGAGTGTCCGAAACACAGTTTGCTGTCTTTTCTATATACAGGAAGAAGATCGTCCACAACTACGTCATACCACGTCCCAAGCTGCCAAATTCTAAAGTGGAATGCTCCAGTGTAGTTGTGGTCGAAACTCTGATCCGGAGGAACCACGTGCTTGACTAGTTGGTCATTCAAGGTTATCGACTCCATCGCACAAATTAACCAACAATCTTCTAGTTGTCCTTGTAGTGCATCGAATCTGTGAGGTTTACCATAGATGAAGTAGGGGTGGCTGCAAATTTCCTTGGGCCTTTTCCACTCTGTGTTAACATCCAAGTAAAACCAAAAATGAGGGTCTCTATACAATCCAGTTGTCCCTAATATATTTAAACGAATAGTTTCAATGTCCTCATCAAATCTGAATTTCCGAATTTTGCTTTTTGGATCATACAAAGGTGAATGAGGTAGAGTAGAATTCAACATCATTGAATTTTTAAAACAAAATATATACCTAAATAAAATTATTAATTGTTTGTTTTATTTATTTTTTTAAGGGAACAGCTGTATTTATATTGTCAAAATCAACTAAAAACACATTGAGTAGTTCGTACAGGTGGCGAAACATGATTGAAAAATGTATATATATGTTTTACTTTAATACGTTACCTTTACCGAAAATAATGTTTTAATTTTCAAAAGTCAGTCGTAAAATATGTGTTTACTTTACTGTTAAATTAAGATCTTTCTCCTTTATTGCTTGAAAACGTTTTGTATTAAAAGAAAATTCGCAAACAACGTTTTTTTCCATAATTTTCATATTTGTTAGTGTTTCTGGCATCTGGGGAAACGAAAATTTATTATGGCACAATGCCAACTATGGTAATTGCTTCTTCCCTGTAGGGGGAATTCGCTAAACATAAATGGCAAAAAAAAAAGGGTTTTGTCAATTACAAACTTATACTGACACATCATAAAGACTCCATACACATCTTAAACATATCTTTCAGATACATATAAATACAGAAATTGGAGATCAGTAATGTCACGAACCAGTCAGTCAAGTCATCAGTCTCGCAATCAGAATAAACGGATTTAGAGTAGTTTCTCACCCCCTCGGCCTCACGGGGTAGTGGGTGGGGGAGAGGTTACCTCCTAACAGAGATACAATATTTGGACAACAATGAGGTCCACAGTCAGTTGGACCAAGAACTTATGTGTAGTTAGTTTATTCTTTTACTTTGGTCTCACTAGAGGGTTACACCTCCTCTCCCCCATCACAATCTGAAGTTCGCCAGATCGATCCTGAGCAAAATCCTGTCAAAATGTTGTGGAGATTCGATACTGGATCCAGCTGTTATTGGCCTTCGGGCTATCAATTAATCATCCTGGCTAAAGGATCAGACGGTCATAGTCTGTAACAAGGCTACACAAGGCATCTTACCCATTATACACTCACTATACAATACGCCCTAGTTGCGTCGGCGTCTTATACAGTCATTAAGTGATTATAATTATTATCAAAATGTTTTACTTTTTCTGAAAAGTGAAGAGGTAGAGAAATTTGGTGTTGTATTGTGAATTTTGGTCATAGGATGGTAATTAATCATGTGACATGTGTTTCTGTTTACATTAAAAAAAACTAGCTAAGTTTACTCATTACATAAAAATGAATTTATTTGTTCACATTGTTTATAATATCATGTTAAGTACAAGTTTAATTTGTTAATAATTTACTGTGTTATATTTATTTTGATATTTATAGTGTACATACATTACATAAACGGCGACGAGACATGAAGCAACAAGATGGCCCAGATACATAACAAGTGGAAATGAATTTACAGGTTCACTAATACTATCAACAAATACAAATAGTTTTAATTCAACTATTTTGATTATAAAATTGAAGAATGGAGGTATAAGCACCAAAGATTTGGACTTGAGATCAAATTAGCTGGACTTGAGAGTGATATTGATACCAAAATAAATCTACTCTTAAAGTGGCTGGGGGCAGAAGTTTATAAAACAACTGCAAACAATTTTGAACCAATCATAGTATTAGAAGTGAGTTAAAATGAAATTGTTAAGTTTCTAACGTCATATTTTCAACTATCAGTACATTTTTTATCAAAGAGAATACATACCATGAATATTTTTCGTAAGCCCAACCAAACGATCAAACAATTTGTAAATGAATTAAAATCAGCTACACAGAGCTGTAAATTTGGATCAAATTTGGATCAAATTTTAAGAGACCAGTTTTTACTTGGCCTCAAAAATCCAGGCATGCAAGAGGAATTGTTCAGACTTTTTCCTAATACAGATTCGAATTTTTCCGACATCGAGAAACAAGCTCTTTTAATTGAGAGTGCACAAAACCAAAGAACAATTTTCCAATCGCATAGCACAACTGACATCAGCATAGTACAAAAGAAAAACAGGCTTCCATATAACAATAAAACCAAACAAACATCAAGTTTTTGTAACAAGAGGAACAGGTTAAATCACAACAAATTTTGAAGGTGTGGAAATCCTTTGCATTTCGAAGATACGTGCCCAGCAGAAAAAAGTAGATGTCATGCTTGTTTAGATCAAATGCTTTTTAAACGCAAAAACGAGTTTTGGATTATGTTGGATACGTTCTCCGAATCTTTTATTTACTCGTTATGTTTATTTTCCCTTGAAGTAATACCTTGATTTCTGTTGCGCGCAGCTTGTGTAAAGGTTAGCCCTTCAGTTACTAAACTGCTGTTACTAGACTGGTGAAGTTCATCTGGAGTTTGACTTAGAGGATGAACATTTCCTTGGCTGGTCCCAAGAGATTTTTTCCTAAGAGTTGGGAATTGTTTGCCCTGTATTTCCCTATACACGGGAAAACCTTTATAGTTTGCCGGGTGCTCACCAGAGCACATCAAACATGTAGGGGGTGCTGTTGTCGATTTAGTACAGACTTTTGTGTCATGTTCCTGAGTGCACTTGACACAACGAAACACAATGTGACAGTAGGATTTAGTGTTTCCATATCTTTGGCAACCTTTTCATTGGAAAATTTATTTCTTTTTATTAGGTGGTTCAGACAAAACTTTAGCATTTAGCTAATATTGAATTTGGAAGATCTCTTTGTTATGTACGTCAGGCTCTAGATCATTGAAAACAAGCGACATTGGTTTTTTTTGTGAGTTTATTCTGAACATTGCTCAGATTTCTTACCTTGTGGTAGTGTTCCTCAATCGCGGTTTTCAAGTCGTCGATGAATAAGTAGTGCATGTTCTTTAAGGCGACCCTGTATGCCCGTTCCTGTTTAGCTGGTGTATGAAAACTTAGTTAAATTCCGAGTGACCTCTTGCGATTTTCTGGTAAGTGTCTGAGGATGAAGGAAATAGTTGAATCCTGTCTTGATTGAGACTATGTAAGAATTTCCAGTGTTGGTTACCACTGAGTCTAGAGCTTTAATCATTGGCGTTACATTGGTCACTCCGGGGAGGAAGGAGGTGGTTTTGACTCCTTAGTTGGACTGGTAGCCAAGTTTTCATCGTCCATTCAATTTTCAAGATTCGAGGACAGCGGTTCGAAGTTTTTTTGAGTGGGATATGGACATTAGATAATCGCCCGTCTACTGCACTGAGACCAATGCGATGGCGCTTTTGAGCGTGATCTGGTGACGAAGTTAGATTTCTCTTTGTGTTTCTTGTTATTACAGTTTGCCAAGTTTGTATATCCATCGGAGAGTTCCTCAGTATTTGATAACGTTAAATCAGCACTAGAATTGGTCTTGGACGAGGAAATATAGTTATGGTCATAGTAAGTCACTGTCATAGTTGCAATAACAAATAACTAACCTAAAAAAACGACAGAATAATAAAGTTTAGTTGATATCCAACAGCTGCTACTTGGGTTGGCTCAAGGAACCTAGACTTGGGTTGGCTCACTTTGCCACTGCTTTAAAATTTGATCATACTGTCAGATGGTGTTTGTTTACAATAAATTGCAATACAAATTGTTTACCTACAATCAAATTTCTAAATTTTAATGCAAGTAATTTCCTTTAAAACTGTCACAATTTACATTCAAGGTGCATCTGCATTAACAGATGGTCATTGAAAACACGAATAAGAAACGAAACATATGGAATAGTATATTTCACTAGCTGACGTACCCGTTCTTCGCACAGGGATTTTCTTTACCCGTTCTTTAGTCAATGCAATTTGCATTTTAGTTAGCTTGAAACAGCTGTTCTTTCTTCTGCTCTTTAAGCTGTCAAATGGAAGGATCCACATCTGTTCGCATTACACCTTCTGAATGTTTACTTGATTCTGAAATGTAAACATTGAAACTTAGGACGTTTACGGGGCGTAGCCCGAGAGGATTTTAAGGAAGTGAATAGGCGCATGTGTTGCATGGGTTCAAGATATACCTATGTGTAACGTTTCAGCCCAGTCGGTTCAGTAGTTTTTGCGTTCACCCGGAACATCAGACAGACGGACAGACAGACAGACAGACAGAGACCATCTCTTCTTTATAATATTATAGATAGATAGATTACAAGTACCGAAAGTGGCATTTTCCGGTGCACGCTCAAGTTTCATGTGTGACGCGGAGCCGAAGACAGGAACACCAAATTTCACGTGCGAGGCGAAGTCGAGTACGGGAATAATTGGAGCAAGTGCTTAAAATCACTTTCGGTACAAGTTATGAACGATATTGTTATGAATTATATTGCAATACAAGTCCAAAATTTAATTGATTTTATCCGGTTTATGGTCACTTAAATAATTTTCTCGATTTTGTGTAAAAATTATAAGATGTAACACCATAATTTTGTGTTTTCTTCTTTAAGAATGTAATGTAAATAAGAAGGTATATGACAGTTACATCTTCTCAACATTTCATAGAGATAATTTAGATTTATCGAGTAGTCAGTGCAGTCCTTAAATATGTGTTTAATACTTTCATGAGTTCCATCATTACATTTTAGGCATTCTTTTAAGTAAGAAAAGTCGGTGTGCTGTAAAACAGTGCCCAAAACGAAGTCTGCAGATCATAGTCGTGTCACTTATACTTAATTTGGTTGATTCAAACCATGGGTCGGGTAGGTATTTTGAGTCTTTTTATAACATTCCCCCTTGTTTGTAGATTGCAATATTTCATTAGGTTTAGCTCTTATTTTATTCTTTATATCAAAAAATCTGAATATCGCAAAGGGAACTTACTGTCTACAACTAAGGCATTATCGTGAGCTGCACACTTTGCTAGGGAATCCGCCTTTTCATTACCCGGAACTCCAACATGGCCAGGAATCCATTGTATCACAATTTCTTTAGAACATTTAATAATTTATTTTGCAATTGCTAAAGTTAGGTTATCATTGTTAAAGCCACGTAGAGCGTTTTCAATGTTGTAAAGGGACACAAGAGAATCTGTTGCAATAGCAAATTTGCTGTAATTTAACGGTGATATAAATTCTAAGATTTTAAAATGGCAAATAATTCTGCTGAGACAATTGATGATATTGAGGGAATTTTTATTTTTATTTCCATGTCAACTGCAGGATCATATATACCAACACCTGCATTGATTTCAATTTTGGATCCATCTGTATATATTACTTATTCTCCATAAGAATAACATTAGGGATTAGTATGCAGGTTTGCTGCTACGAAAATTTTTTTATTGTTTATATGATTATATCAATGTACCAACACTAGCAAAGCAACATACCCTGTTTCATCGATCTACATTCATAAATAATCAAGATCAAATTTGGATAATTTAATTATTGGATTAAGTCATGAATGAAAAAAACTGTATAATTACATGATCTTTTAAGAAAACTTTAAATTGCAAGTTTAATAGTGGTATAATATCTAAGACTTATCTATTCTCCATAAGGATAACATTGGACAACAAAATGTGTTTAGCATTTTGAATATCTCTGCAACGGTTGGACATAGAATCATAATTTAAACACCAAAATAATTATTTTTAGACCTGACGTTACAAAAAATGAACAGAAAACTACACTTCAGTAAAATTAACTGAGAAAATGCTAAAAACCTCTTTCCCATAAGATTAACATAGGACATTTTATGAATACGTTTTTAGGATTTTCTCCGCAGCCGCTTAACCTAGGTTAATGAATCAAAATACTAGATTCGTTTAAGCTCTGTAGAATGGACGAACACAATTTGTGTGAATTTAAAGTTTTAGAGTTAAAAATGAAAAAAATTAATTTTTGGAAAATGTCAAACCCCCGAAAAAAAGTTCTATAGTCGGATATTTCTGGTTTTCAAAGTAACGCATGGATCATTACACATTTTCGCCAAATTTCATCGAAATCGGATGGTTTTCCCAAAAGTTATCGCGTTCACGGATATATAGATAAATATGGGGTACAACACTTCCTAAAACCCCCCTTCGGATAATGTGATCCGTCTGGTTTTTAAACTCATTTACCTAAATTAAACTTTACTTATCCTTGCCGAATTTCATTACAATCGGACTTTTTTACGGCCGTTGTCGTGTTAAGGGTCCCCAAAATAGGTAAAAATTCGGTTTCCCTTATAAATACATGTAAAAAATATGAACAAACAGTGTTTAGTGCAGTTACATAAGAGTTTCTGACAATAAATTGTTTTATATCTTGAAACTACGGATAAAAGTACATCACTTACGTTATAAAATATTTTTGGCAACGGTACCCTGTACTTTAGTTTTACTCTTACACGATGCAACCCACGGTAATAGCTTCTTTCCTATAGAGAAAATTCGCTAATAGTTTGAATGCAAATCTATTTATAGTCGTTTTTATGTAAATTTTTGTAACTGATTTAAAAACCTGTAAATTCACCCCATAAATAATGTACTCAGAATAAATACGTTTGAATTAAGGTTAATCAGTAAAAGTCTAAAAAAAATATTGTTGCTTTAAAGACCAGTATATGTGTACAGCGAGAGCAATTGGCTGTTTGGAACTCAATGCGAATAAAGTCATAGTGGAAAAAGTTTATATTTGCATGGTGGGTGGTTTGTTAAATTACATACGTTGTCTAAGTGTTACAAAACTATAAAATAATTGGGGAAAATGAATCCATCAAAACCTTATTAGTTAATCAGTTTATTTCCCATGAAAAGAATATTAAAACATAAAGAAAAATTAAAAGGCTAAAATTTAATTCCTCACCATATTTTGTTAAAAGAAATAATAAAACATATTTTCTCACAAACCACTGATTACAAAGTCGAACAAAGTTGAAATATGCACAAAGATATCGTCTATTATAATCTGTTCACACTGTAAACCCCAGAGCAGTTATTAACTGTTTATTTTAGTGTTCATAATATCCAGTTACCACAACCTGGTTTTTCATGGTTTGTTGTTTTATAATAATGATTGTTAGTTATACTTTAGGCGTTAATTAAAAACCTAATCTACTCTATCTTTCTGAAAAGATATGTTAAAAAAAATAATTTGTGTTTTATCAAACTTGTAATTTATTTTTAATTTTAATGTTTAAATTATGTTTTTGTCTACAAAAAGTAGTTCACTCAATAGTAATGTTATGAATACCAACTAACGTTATTAATTTCCTGTTAGTCATAAACTGTTCCGTCATTATTCGTCGAATACCAATGACACACCGGAAATCACAGTGACTTCAGATAGAGAGAAACTAGATAAGAAGATCGGAACTTCTTAAATTAAATTACAGACGTTATGACCAATTACCAATCGATTTCTTTAAAGCAGAGAAGAAGATCATTGTCTTAATAATGGTTTATGAAGGATTGACAACACCTGATTGACTCAGGTTGGTTGTATACTTTAATTTATAAATATTATGTTTTATGTATTTTATATTAACCCGTAATAAAGCTATATGTCTTTTTAGCAATAGGATATATATATATATATATATATATATATATATATATATATATATATATATATATATATATATATATATATATATATATATATATACTTTTTCAAACCCCAGGTAACATTAGTACACAAATTCTAACTTGAATTTATAATTTAAGTATTAGTCTGCTGTCTACTGTCTACTGTCTCCTGTCTCCTGTCTACTGTCTCCTGTCTACTGTCTACTGTTTATTGTCTACTGTCTACTGTCTACTGTCTACTGTCTACTGTCTACTGTCTGTTGTCTACTTTCTACTGTCTACTGTCTACTGTGTACTGTCAACTGTATACTGTCTGTTGTCTACTTTCTACTGTCTACTGTCTACTGTCTACCGTCTACTGTCTACTGTCTGTTGTCTACTGTCTACTTTCTAAAGTCTACTGTCTACTGTCTGTTGTCTACTTTCTACTGTCTACTTTCTACTGTCTGTTGTCTACTTTCTACTGTCTACTGTCTACTGCCTACTGTCTGTTGTCTACTTTCTACTGTCTACTGTCTACTGCCTACTGTCTGTTGTCTACTTTCTACTGTCTACGTCTACTGTCTGTTGTCTACTTTCTACTGTCTACTGTCTACTGCCTACTGTCTGTTGTCTACTTTCTACTGTCTACTGTCTACTGCCTACTGTCTGTTGTCTACTTTCTACTGTCTACTGTCTACTGCCTACTGTCTGTTGTCTACTTTCTACTGTCTACGTCTACTGTCTACTGTCTACTGTCTACTTATTTATGAGTTCTGTTAAGGTTAGGCTTTTGTTTACTTTTCAAATTAGTTATTAAATACGTTACCAATTAAAAAATATAAACAATACTGTTGTAAAAGGGTAAACCAGTCAACTCTTTGTTACGATAAATAAATTACAATAATGAACATGCTACTTTACCCAAACATAAATGAGTTCGCACGCAACACGCTGTCGTGAGGGCAGTGAATTTACACATAACAAACTTTTAAGACTCAAAATTAGTGTAAAACCATACATTTATTCCCATTTTTATTGAAATCTAAAAACATTGATTATTTGGCTGTTCTGATGTTCCTGGTTTCATTTACCTGCAATGCTGGGAATACAATTTTGCGCAATATAAGGTTAGGAGAAGGTCCAGTGAGGCTTGAAAGTAGGCGTGAGATAGTTGGGAAAGATAAAAGTTCACAAAAAACGAATAACAGGCTTTTCCAATGTAAAACCCCCACAAGACAACGTACTGTGTTTGGTCGATACACATTTTCTTTAATAACTTCGTAAAGAGGGTTTACAATTTTCGGCTTACTAATTCACATCTTTTTCTCTGCATTAATTTAACATCCGGGGTTTTTCTGACCATTTTTGGGCCCAACAAATCGTAATTTTAAAGAGTAATCCCCATAAAATTGGTTTAAAGTTTTCCGATTGTTTTGCCCAACGAACTTGTCCAACTGATTATAGAAAGAAACGTCCCTACCAAGTTTCAAGTAAGTAGGACAAAAAATGTGAAAGCTAGAGTGCAAACACACACACACACACACACACACACTCATATATATACAACTTTGAACGACCCCCCAAAACGTGTTCAGGGGGTCACGCTAGGAACTTCTATGGTGGTCCCGGGCTTAATTTTCACCGTGCGGGTCATGATAATTTTTTCACCTTCCATAGGAAATTCACTAACAACTGTAGCCTGTTCCATTCTTAAATTTAAACCAGGATCATAAATGTCGTAACATATAATTTTAGCAATGAACATGATTTATTCATAATATTTAACGCTAATGTATAACAATTACTAGATCTGATCTCATTAAACACTCTCAACGACCATATTTTCGTTGCAATGAGGAAATTGAAAGTGAGCCCTAGAATGAAGGAGCACACTATTAGAACTGAAATCGTATCAACTTTTACTTTCTTTTCTTTACAGAGAGAAGGAGAGTGAGAGAAAATGAGAGCAAACACTTGTATAAATGCAAATTCCGGGGTGGAGCAACCTTTCCTGTTTACCTGCAAATAACTCCCCGCTACAGCCTTCCCAGTGTATCCAGCTCGAAACTAATCACATTAAAAGTTGTTACATTTGGTTCAACCATTCTAATTTACCCTCAAACAAGTTTAACTGGCTCAGTCATATGATTTTTTTGTAACAAACCACTCATGACATAAATGTTTATAGCAATTTTTACTAAACATAAAGTTCCTCAAACATATTGGACATGAGCTTTTAAAATTTAGTGACTGTGTTTTGGCTCTGTCATAGAGTGAATTACCTCTAACATCAGAGGTAATTTTTGTTGTTTCACAGATGGGTGTCTAGTTGCACCACAGTAAGAGGAGGGGATAATGGGCAGGAATCGCGTTGTACGATATCAGTGGTGTCTAGCACTCTCGCTGAACGTTTACCCGTTAGGATGCGACCTCCAATGTGACACATGCCTTCTCCCTTATCTCCCTTCTCTCCTCTTTTGATTAACAAATGCCTTTGTATAGCAAAGGTTATAGTTATAGTTATAGTTATAGCTATAGTTATAGTTGCCTCAGTAGTTATATCAAAGTTTTAAATTCTGCATAAAATGGATTTTGCCTACATCCCAAAATGTTCACCACAATCTATGTTATTTCTACTTTTAGGAGTTGGAAATTGAAATAAACTATTTGGTAAAAGCGCTTAGTAAAAATTTACGCTGACATTTAAAATATTTACGTTCGAAACAGAATAAATAGAGTCAAAGTGATAAGGGGGAATGGGCCGCATTGCTGCCATGGCGTCAACGTATGTAAATTGCCTATTGAATTACAATGCACACAAATACGACAGAATGTTGCGTTGCTGTGCTGCCATGATTACAGCGTATGAGGGAAATTTTGATTTCTCCTTTGCTTATTTACCTAAAGAAAAGAAACTGATTCCTAAGGTGGTATCGTAGACAATACACTAAGTCATCATTGAATTAATTTTCACTCTTGTTCGTTGATTTTTGTAGGACTTTATTTTTATTAGGGAATTTCCCCTTTAGGGAAGAAGCTATTACCGTAGTCAGCATGCTAAGACCTAGGCCCGGGTTCATGATAACTTTTCATTTTAAGGCCCCCAGATGCCAAAAACACCATTCGTTCAAATTCATATATATATCGTCCATTACAATTATATAAAAAATAAAAAAGGGTACTATGTTTTAACATGTTTGTTATATATATACAGGGTGTCCGGGAAGTAAGTACAACAACTTTGGAAATGGGTCATATGGGTAAAAAGAAAAAGAAAATTAAGAATAACATTTTTCCAAAAACACTTTGTTACTGATAAACGTAATTGAAAGTGTCACCAAAACAGCAAAACATAGGTTTACCAACAATGGAGGCATGTGTGTAGGTTAATCAGCTGATTGTCGCAGGTCATGAGGACAAGCTGTCAGGGTGCGCCTGGCCTGTACAACTAAAAATCGTGATTTCTCATCTATTTGTTATTTGATCTTTCTGAACTTGGTGTCATTTGATAGAAAATTAAAGGTACTAAAATAAGGTTTTCTTGAAATTTTTTCATAATCAGCCGTTTTAGTAATTTTAGTTATAAACATTAAAACGGGAGCCATTTTAAAAAAGAAAAATATTTTTTATATTTTTTTACAATTATTTTATTACTACCTAAAACACTATACCAAGTTTCATAAAGATATATTTAATAGTTTTCAAAATAAAAAATGTTAATGAAAAAAATACAAAATAGGGGATATCTCGTTAACAAGGCGTTTTTGGAAAAGAATTGTATTCTTAATTTAATTTTTATGTTGACCCATATAACCCATTTCCAAAGTTTTTGTACTTACTGCTGGGACACCCTGTATATACAGTTTATCTATATTGTTTGTCCGTAGGCAAGATAAATATCGTAAAAACTGTCCGATCTTGATAAAATTTGGAATAAACGTGTAAGGCAGCATCTATTTTTATGAGTTGGAGAACCAGACAGGTCGCTCTATTTTAAGGGGGGTTTTGTACCCCAAAAATTATTTTTTTAACTTTTTACATATAATTATTTTTAAACCAAAATTTTGGTTTACACCATTGAATTCAGCTTAAAAAAACAAATAATTTGGTATTTTGATAATCGCTTTATGTTAATTGGTTACCGAGATATTGAAAGTGCTAAACACAGTACTTTGTCCAATGTTAATCCTATGGAGAGTGAGTAAAATCTTATATCTCGCTTATTAATGAACTATGCGCTTTAATGAATATATATTAATGAAATTTGGTTTTTGGCTTCATATAGTTGGGTTTTTCTGATATTTGCATTCAAAACCCATTTTGTGTAGTCCCCATGGCAGCAAACCAGCGTACCAGCAGCTATAATGCTATTCTTATGGAGAATAAGAAACATGTGATATATTGCTTGTTTATGAACTATGTATATTGGTAAAACTTGGTATGTTGCTTCATCTGGTATTGATCCATTGGCATTTGCATGAAAACCCGATTTTTGAGGTACTTATGCAGCAAAACCTGCATACACAGTCTTAATGTTTTCCTTATGGAGAATAAATAATACCCCCGTCACAGCAAACCTGCGTACTCAGCGAATTTCCAATGCATGCATATGTTTCTTACTACCACATAAAACCACTTAAGTTTCATAAAAATACATAAATAAATAAGTGAAATATAGCATTTTATTTATTCTCCATAAGAATAACATTAGGGCTGCAATGAGAAATATAAGAAATGTGTTTTTAATCAATTATCAATATAACTCAACCAGGTGAAGCTACAAACCAAGTTTAATTAATTTGTGTTCATAATTAAGGGGGATATAAAACTTTACTTATTCTCCATAAGAATGACATTATGGCTAAGTGTGCAGGTTTGCTGCTAAGGGGATAATCAACAAAAAATCAATTTCTTGTGCAAATATCAATAATCCAGTACACCACATAAGTGCCAGCAGTGAAGCCACATACCAAGTTTCATCAATATACATTGATAAATAATAGAGATATCAAATTTTAAATATTCTCCATTAGGATAACATTGGACAACGTACTGTGTTTAGCACTTTGAATATCTGGGCAACGGTTGGACGTAGAACCACAATTTAAACACCAAATTGATTGTTTTGTAGAGCTAAACTGGTTGGTAAAAGAAAATTTGAAGTTTACAGTAAAATTAACTGTGGAAAAGCTAAAAACCATTTTTTCATAAGAGTAACATGGGAGATTTCATGAACACGGTTTTTGGATTTTCTCCGCAACCACTTAACCTAGGATAATGATTCAAAATACTATATTATTTCATTTTGTAAGCTCTATAAAACGGTGATAACAAAAATTGCATGTTTTGAAATGTCAGGGTAAAAAGTGCAAAAAACTGTTTTTTGGAAAATTATTATACCCCATAAACCCCCCTTCCCATGGTTCGGTTTTTCTGGTTTTCGAATTTAGAGCCATGAATATATATAAATTTGAACGAATGGTGTTTTTGGCATCTGGGAAACTCAAAACAAAAAGTTATCATGGTCTCGGGCTTAAGTCTTACCATGATACCTACGATAATAGCTTCTTCCCTAAAGGGGAAATTCGCTAAATTATCATATTTCTCTTATTTGTGAATATACTTCGATGGAAGTTGGTAAGCATCTTCATGACGTTGTGAAATACCATTTGAAATTCGCTGAGTATGCAGGTTTGCTGCATCGGGGGTATTTAATTTTTCATTATCATAGACGTTAATTAATGTTTTTTAATACGTATTGATTTCTTGCAAAAACCTAATCTTAGTGGCACTTGCCACTGTACGTTTTATATTTTGTTTTTATTTTTTTTACTAACAGGTTATTAATATAATAAAATAATTTAGTTTAATGTTAAAGAGCTACTGGCTACACATATTAAGATTATACATTTGCAAGGACACTTTGGTTAGTTTTATACGGTTCGTTTTTTTTACAAGGTTATAATACCACCTTAAGCTGCTTTAAAATACCGTATTTTAAGACATTGTAATTCAGTTTTATATGTTCGGCTTTTAATACATTTTAATAAACAATTTAATATAGAGGTTAAATACCTCAATATTAACTTTAAAATAGAAGGTAATAAACGGGGTTTCACTATGCAACTATTCACTCATTTTTAAATATTTTTTAAAGGGTGGGATATCAATAATTTGGAAACGTCGTAAAACACAGAATAAAAGGAAATATTTTCACCAATATGTTATTGACGAACTAAATAAAAATACCCCCATAGCAGCAAACCTGCGTACTCAGCGAATTTCCAATGCATATATATTTATCTTAATACCACATAAAGCCACATAGCAAGTTTCATCAATATACATTCATAAATAAACGATTTATGGCATTTTAATTATTCTCCATAAGAATAACATGGCGACTGAGTATGCAGGTTTGCTGAAACAAGGAACACAAAAAATGTGTTTTAATACAAATATCAATATAACTCAACTAGGTTATAATAGTTACAACCACATACTAAGTTTTATTAATATATTTACTAATAATAATATTATTTTATATTATTATTATTTAATATTATTTTATTAATATATTTGATTTATTAACAGAGATAAACTTTTACTTATTCTCCATAAGAATAACATGGGGCTGAGTATGCAGGTTTGCTGCTACGGAAACTATCAACCAATAAATCGTTTTTTGTGCAAATATCAATACACTACAACAATATGAAGCAATATACCAAGTTTCGACAGGCTAAGTTGATAAATAAACGAGATGTAAAATTTGTCTTATTCTCTAAAAGAATAACATTGGACAACGTACTGTGTTTAGCACTTTTAATATCTCTTCAACCAATTGACGTAGAGCAATGATTAAAACACCAAATTGTTTTTTTAAGTTGAATTCAATGGTGAAAAGTAAAATTTAATTTACTAAAATATTATATGTAAAAAACAAAAAAAATATTTTTGGGGTACAAACCACCCCGAAATACCCCTTAGGATGTAGCGATCTGGCTGGTTTTCGAACTTAAAGTCATGAATGTTGCTTTATATGTTTTTACCAAATTTCATCAAAATCGGACCATTTTTACGTGATTTATCGCACCCACGCGCGCGCGCACACACACACACACACACACACACACACACACACACACACACACATATATATATATATATATATATATGTGTGTGTGTGTGTGTGTGCGTGTGTGTGTGTGTGTGTGTGTGTGGGTGCGATAAATCTCAATAAAAGATTCTTGGGTCTTCGGTGTTTTTTTGATATATATACAGTTTTTAACGAATGATGTTTTTGGCATCTGGGTACCTCAAAACGAAAATGTTGTCATGGTCCCGGGCCTAGGTCTTACCATGCCGACTACGGTAATAGGTTCTTTCCTATAGGGGAAATTCGCTAAAACGTTTTTATTTGTGCAATGATAAGTGCATTATACGTTATGAGTTGACTGAACACAACGTTGAACCAGCGGTTCATGTTATGCAACAAGGTTTACAAGAACAAATATTCTGTTTGATATTCTGGCGCGAGTTAACAAATTAAACTCATTAAACTTGCCAACGCTTCTTTGTATCACTGACGTCACCCTGCCGGGAATTAGGTGGTTTTTGTTGCTTTTAACAATTCAAACCCCACCCCACGTCCTATAATTGGTCTATTGTGCTGCAAACGTATATTTAATGTGTACTTTTAATGCACATTTTTATAAATTAAATGTAAACTTCCATTTATAAAATGTAAGAATACGTATAAGATCAAACAAAATCAAATATTAAAATCCAAACACTAAATAATATATTTCCTTATTTAAGTGTTTTACATCTTAGTGAATCAGTAACTGTTACGTTAATACATTTATAATTAACAATGTTGTGTTTTTTAAATTAAAAATTAACTTGATTTGCTTTTGTTATAAACAAATTTACAGTATGTTGAAATGAATTTAAGTAACTGTAATTTATTTAATATTTAACTGGGTATAATATCTTTTACACTTTGCATTGTTAAACAATAAAATAATAATTTAAGTCTAAAAACGACGGTTTCTTCTGGTTGTAATTGCTTTGGAGACCACGTAATTATTTTAAACTTATACCTTTCATTCAATAAATATGTTTTAATCATTTTTTAAATGTTATTCCTTTATTATAAGTTACCATGTTAAAAGTAAACAAATGAAACTAACAACCGCAAATTCCATAGTGATATTGACTATGTAGTAAAAATAAATAAAACACCTCGTAGAAAACAATTGAGAAAATAATTTTTGAAACGCAGTATTATATGTTACCATATGATACCATTAGGTGCCCGCTGATGAGAGGAATGTATGTTATGTTGATTCCCCGAGTATCCCACGGGACCCTAGCAGGCTCCGGGTCTGGAATGCCGCATGTTATGTATGTTCTGTTCCGGGATATTTACTTCCGGTGTTGTTTTTTTTCATTTCGCTTCATTTAGTGTTAATATTAACATTCCGATTGTTTTATTTTTGCATTTAGGTTATAGTGCAGTTTATTAGGTAGTTAAAAGCTATGGTTGGTCAAAGAAGTATTTTTAAAGAGGGGTTTTTTAGTATAGATCTATTTTTTCAAATGATGCTTACGGTTGGCGTACATGTATATTGTCTTATGAGATTTATGAATAATCTCGTATTAACCTTGTATTAGGTGGAACTCTCCCTCACACAGAACATGATAATGTAAAGACTTGAATTAGTTTAAAATAGTTTAGTCCAGCAAAACTATGCAGAACCTTTTAACATTTCACTTCCTACTATCTGAACGCCAATAAATAACACAACAAAATCGATGTTTACATTTTTTGTTATGTTAAAAGAGCACATTTTTTAAAATATACTTTCAAATTGTAATGGATTTAAATAACAAGTTTTAAAAACAGGAAAAAGTAATCAAAATAGTAAAAACTCGGCTGAACATTACCGCTCCAACCATTCCATGATACCCTGTGTTAAAACTGCGCGAAACTTGGCAACATATTTCGAGGAGGGTGTCCCTCTTTGACAGATTATTTTTAATATATTCACTACAACACAAAATAAGATAGTATTTTTCACAAATTATAAAATACATAGTTCATATTGAAGCTAGAGGATATTCACTTCAGGTTATTTTGCACTGCTTCAAATAAATTAAACAAAGAGAGTTTTTTTAAATTTTATAATGAAGGCTAGACACTTGCAACAGCTGTCTCTTAGTCCCTGCTGGTGCCTTTTACTCAACTTTTCTCACTTGCCGGTTATTTATTGCCCTTAAACTTGTTTTCAGCTGCGTTTATTTAATTAGAAACTTCCCGACTCCTGACTGTGACTTCTAAACTCTTGCAAAACAGAAACTCAGGGGTAATCCAATGCAAAAGTTTCACTTACAAACTTTTAATGTAGGATTGGCCTTGGTAAAAATAGATGATTCACGCCAGTAAGTAATCCTAGATATTGATACGAAAGCAGGATTTTTATAAGAACGAAATATAAGGAAATACAGTACCGATTCTAATGTTTGTATCAATGGAAAGAGGAGGTGTAGGTTCTACGAATTTGTATTACAATTTCCATTCATCTTTATTAAAGCTTCAATGTGAATCTTATAGTAAAATAAATCAAATGTTTTTAATAAAAAATTTAACCGACTCCAATCAATATTAATACTATTAATAGTATTAATACTATTAATAGTATTAATACTATTAATAATATTAATTATTATATTAATATTAATACGTACTAAAAAGAGAGAAATTAATAATTACATGTTTCTTTAAATTACCAATGTCAGGGAGCGTTACATAATTATATACATAGAAATTGTCTTTTATTAGGGCTGGAAAATTAAGTAGACCTTCTTATATAATTGTTTGCTAGTGAATTTCCTATGGAAAGTGAACTATTAGCATGACTCGCACGGTGAAACTTAAGCCCGGGACCACCATAGAAGTTCCTAACGTGACCCCCTGAACACTTTTTGGGGGGTCGTTCAAAATTTTATATATATATATGTATATATATATATATATATATAGACATATATATATATATATATATGTGTATGCACTCTAGCGGTCGCATTTTTTGTCCGATTTACTTCAAATTTGGTGGGGACGTTCCTTTCTATAATATGTTGGACAAGTTCGTTGGGCAAAACAATCGGAAAACTCTAAACCCATTTTTTGGGGATTAATCTTTAAAATTTCGAGTTTTTGGGCCCAAAAAGGGTCAAAAAAGCCCAGATGTAAAATTAATGCATATAAAAAGATGGGAATTAGAGAGGCGAAAGTTTTAAGCCCTCTCTCGTCATTCTAGCATAAATATTTACCGAGTTATTAAAGAAAATGTGTATCGGCTAAACACAGTACGTTGTCTTATGGGGGTTTTACACTAGAAACGCATGTTATTCCTTTGTTAGAGTACTTTTATCATCCCCAGCAACTCACGCCTACTTTCAAGCCTGTCTGGACCTTCTCCTAACCTTATGATGCGCAAAATTGTATTCCCAGCTTTGCAAGTAAATGAAACCTGGAGTATCAAAACAGCCAAAAAATCAATGTTTTCAGATTTCAATAAAAATTGGACAAATATAAGTTTTTACACTGATTTTGAGTTTTAAAAGTTTTTATGTGGAAATTCACTTCCCTCACGTCAGCGTGCTGCGTGCAAACTCGTTTTGATTTGGAGTTAGTGACGTTTATTAAATGTTGTCTTACAAGTACGACATCAACTCTAAATCGAAACAAAAAATTATGCAAGAAGGCCTACTTAAATTCCAGCCCTAATAGAAGACAATTCATATGTATTTATTTATATACCGCTCTTGATATTAGTAATTCAAAGAATCACGTAATCATTTATTATATATAAATATATATACTTACGTGATGTAAATAAAAAATATCCTGCTAGTAGCTTATTAACAATAGATAAAGTATAAGAATGCAAGCATTAAATATGCTAGGCACTGTCAGTAAACAAAATAAGATTTTGCATAATCTAAAATGTCTATTCTGTTTCTTCTAGTCATCAAGATACCCCTTACTTCCCTTACTTTTAATCATACAGTTCTCTGTGTTCTTACAAATGACAAGCTTACATCCACTCATTTAAAACATTATTTTATATTTCATATATTATTTAAGATACATTTAAACTATAATGTTTTAATAATTTTATAAGAACATCATAACCAGATTTCTTAAAAGTACGTTTGTCAAAAGATTCTTGAGACTTACTAGGGTACGTAGAAATATAATAAACTGTATGCATTTACTATAAAAGTAACAAAACATTGATGAGTCGATTTCATAAATATAATCAACGTACCAGGAAGTAGATTTTAATTTCCAGCTCTATAATGGTCAATATGGATTTAATGGTTCTGGTTTAATATCCCACTAATGACACGGCGCCGGTATCTCGCTCATTTGATCCTATATTGCATTTTCATTGCTATATGTAATATATTAAATTGATCTCCTTTATAGGCCTTACACTCCTATATAGACCCTGTGTAGCACTCTCTATACATGATATTATCATCTTTGTTTGTCAGAAATGATGTACCATTATAGTTTTTTACATTTATTTTAACTCCCTTAAAGAATTTCTCTTATAATTCTACGAAATTTTCAAGATTTGAATATTTCTAAGAGAACAAAAACAAAACTTCAAGTTATACGCCGTCCTGAAATGATACAGGTGATATTTAAAAGAAATGTAATCAGTATGACAGCGAAACATAAATTATTTGGCACAGTCTCTTAGGCAACAGTTCTTCTTTTAGCCTTGTAGTTTTGGTCTTGTAGATTTCGGTGACTAATTATGTACAAAAAATAGTTCATTCTTATTTTCAGTTATGTTAATGTCAGTTAATCTTAATTTAATAACATTAAAAAAGGTTGCTCGGTATAAAACTTAGAGTTGTTTACGTTGTTCTATGTGGTTTGGTATTTCTTTTCCCTCCATATAATGTATATCCTTGTAAAAGTAATCCCAAAATATCAAATAGAAGCATTTCATTTGATATGCAGGAAACATGATATGTAGGAGAACTGTAGGAAACATTTAATTTAAAAAAAGGAATCTTAATTAGTTACTTATTATTGGGTTAGTTAATAAGAAAATTATTGTAATTTCATGTTTGTTTCATGACTGTCAATGGATAATTTACGAAATAGTCAACAATAACTGTATTATTATAAAATAAATAATATTTTTTTCCTTTGTTTTACCGTTGAAAAATTTACTTTGATCAGTATAGAATCATTTATTTTTAAAAACCTAACCATTCAACCCCAATATGATATCTATTAATATTTCACTGAGATCAAATCACCATTTAATGCGCAGTTTGGCTCTGCAATTAAATGAAATGTCTGTAGCAAAGCTATATAGTAAGCATTTCGTCGAGGAACAGGTGTAGACGTACCTTGGGAGCTATTAGTTTTGATTTAAAACCTCCAGGATGACTTAGAAAAGTTGGCCTTTGACATTATCCCACCAGTCGTAGGAAGTACAGCAAATATCCCCTTCCACATAAATATATTCTTTTACTAGAGGACTCCACGCTTAGTTTTACTTATTAGTTTGGATTTGTTGAGTTTATAAAGTCATAAGAGTTTTTTTATACCGTGTAAGGGTCTGACAATTAATGTCTTCTTAGTTATTTATAAGATTGCAATTTATCGCTTTAAAAGTGTACAGATTAAAATGTTAAATCAATTAAAAGTTGCCTATTGATAACGAATTATAAACCATATAGAAACCAAAGCGTGTCGACGGCCTATTTTAAAGTGTTTAGTGTCAAATATTCCTCAATTTATCATTTACATCGCTGTAAGGCTGCTTACAAAAGGTTTAGAACCTGATCACAGAAATTTTAATTTACTATAAATATAATAATAGAGTGAGCAATTCATTATAATCCATTTTATTACTTAGTTATTTTCATTCAATCTTAAGAATAATTATTAAATTATTTTATATTACTGCCATACTAATCATAAATAACAATTTTTAAATAAAAAGAAACAAAGATATATGCAGTTATTCTTCAAAAATAATTGTTCGATGATTTAGTGGTGTAAGTACTAGCTGTGTTGATCCATAATATATCTATAGATATCTATTTAACTGCAGACACGAGGAAGTAAACTAAATTGAAATAATAAAATTACAGTGATCAATATTAGAGTGGTGAACAACATTTAATACTGGGTTGTTTTACTGTAGTAGACCTCGTTAAAGTATTGAGTAACGACTCACTTACGACTTCATGTAACTCTATAAGTTACTAAGTTACTCTTAGCAGAGCTTCGACAAAGATTTCAATTTATAATTTCAGTATTACTTGCGTGTTATACAGGGTGTTTAACAATTATATTTCAACATTCCAAATATATTACATATATTATATATATATATATATTATGTAATATGGCGTTTTCCCTTGAAGGAAGGGCAAAGTGGTATAGAATTGGTTTCAGAAGTACCATTATTTTTTTGTGGACTACACTTCCTTTTCCATGAATTTTTTGTTCCAGTGTCGGATAGTGTATATAAAATAGGTTTCCTGTTGCAGGCCTACAAGTTTCTAGAATTCTTTTGAACTAGAAAATCAGATCTTGTAATAATCTACTTAAGAACACACCTCACCTTCATTTCATAGAGAACTGTTTAAATTATAGTTATGGAATGTAAATAAGTAAATACTATGAAAAAATGAACAAACGAACTTTGGAACATGTGTTTGATAAACCCACTAAACTATTACTCTTATTTTACGTCCTACACACGTTAAGGTGTAAAGATAATTTGTGGACACCCGGTATGATAAATGTCATGAAAGGTTTGTCAAAACAATTACGAAGATAGACCAATTACTCGACATCAAGATATGAATTACACCTTACGCTAATTGTAACGCTGCTGCAACTCTAAACATTGTTGGTTTACTTAAGAGAGACTCTACACTGGAACTCTAGCTTAATAACTAAAGTTGAGGTGAAACAGAACTTCCCTGCAGGAGCGGTCATGCAAAGTTAATCAACATTCGAAGGTGTATGTACGCATGAAAATAATAGTACAAATTTAAACAAATGCTTTTTAAATTTTGTATTATGTATTAGTTAATAATAAATAGCTAACTTTTACCACCTTCATCAAGTTTGACCTTTTTACCATTTAAACAATATTGACACATAATAAAAGTTATAATATTTTATAAACGCTGCGCTGTTTAGCTGGTTTTGCTGTTACATTGAAGTTCAGTTATCAAACGTTAAGTGAATTACAGCTTATACCTTATATTTGTGTACTAAAACAAATGTAGAAGAACACGAAAAACTTATTCATATTTCTTACTGCCAACGTGTCTCTTTGAGTTTGCATTATAAATGATAATTTTTAGATACAATATATCCCTGGCCGTATAGAGGTTATTGTGCTCCTTATATCCTTGATGGATTGACAAGCTCTGACAAATTTGCGAAACTGCATCAATTTTTTAAAACATAAAAATGAATGATCAGAAAACATACGTTTTGCACGGACTATTTTTGATTTAGAAAAAAGTAGATTTTGTAAAAACATGTTTTAAAATGTTGTTAGGCTACATAAAATAAATATAAAATTATTGTAATCTTGAACTGTAATTATTGGTTATGTAAATGTTTTTAAAATGTCTCTTTACATCGCAAATATAACATGTTTAATGCACAATAATAGTCTATATTTCAGATTTGTGATAACCCACGAAACCTAAATACTTCAAACGCGGCTTTCTAAAACAACTAGTGTGTGTATTTTAAACATTTAATCAATTAAACTTATTTAAAAAACTTGTTTAATTCATTTTTGGTGGTTATTAATGACTACGAAGTCGTTCAAACCTAAAACAATACAACTCCAGTCAAGATTGCCGTTACAGCGGTGCTTCAGCTTGATGACTAAAGTTGAGATGTGACTTAACTGAACTTGTTCCAAGACAGTATAAAGTGAAATAAAAAATGATGGTTGATTCAAAAGCATTTTGTTTTAAAACCCAATATTTTTGGAATAACAATATATTGAAATAACAGACATGCAATTACAATATTTATGAATAAAATAATAATATTAAATTTTAAGTAATAATGTTATCCTAATTATTTTTACTTTGAGTTTTTTTAAATGCAAAAAATTATTGGAATAAAAAAATTTGACTTGTATGGTGGCCTTTTTATGACACGCGTAATTAATTAATAAAACAGTTAACCTTATTTGCATTTTTATTTAGAACATTGATTATAAAACAGAGTGTATTTACTTTTCAATAAGTAAACAATAACATATGTAAATAACTAACACATGATATAAATCATTTTGAACATTATAGTTCTCCCACGCTTATTCTGAGCGTTACTTAGGAAGCCGGACCTATTTCATAATCTTCCAGATAGTGAGGTTTTTGGTGGAGACGTGAAGATCTTCGAAGTGGCAGTTGACATGCGTTTTCTCCATCATGTTGATAGCTAGACTCTCGATTCTGGAAGTAGTGTTTGATATTAGGAACACTGGATTTCCGAAGTTGATTGATATGTCGTTTGAAGACAAATCCATCGTCTAGTTCCACCTTATAATGCAGCTTCCCATATTTGTTAATTATAACACCAGGTTTCCAAAGTTCTTTATTGTTGTAGTAATATCTAGCCTGAACCCTCTCTCCCAACTTTAATTGTCGAGCTGGCTTATTTGGAGATTCATTATGTTGAATCGGTATAGTCAATGGTTTTAGGGCATCCAGAGTGATCCTTATTTGTCGATTAAGGAACAGCTCACTTGGTGACCTCCCACATTGTAGAGGGGTAGCTCGATATCTAAACAAAATTTGCTGTATTTTCTGGCGCATTGATGTTTGTTCATTTGACATGGCTGATAAACGATGTTTGAGAGTTTGTATATTTCGCTCCGCCAGTCCGTTTGTGGCAGGATGTCCAGGCGCTATGAATTTTTTAAATATGCCTGCAGTCTTACAGAATGTTTGGAATTCCCCACTTGTGAATATACTCGAGTTGTCTGACACCATTACATCAGGGAATCCATTTCGAGAAAACGCTTCTTGTAAAAGCTCGATGGTTGTTGTTGAGGTAGGGGATGTTTTACAAGGGAAAATCTCTGCCCATTTTGACTTGGCATCCACCATAACAAGGTAATGGTACCCTTGAAACGGTCCAGCGTAATCAACATGAACACGCTGCCAATTTTGTTCTGGTTCCATCCACGGATGAATTGGTGCTTTAGGTGGGTTTCCTCTTACTGAAGCGCACGCTTGACATTCTCGAACGACTCTTTCAATGTCTTTATCGATGGATTTCCAGTATACATATCGACGTGCCAACTGTTTCATCTTTGTAATACCAATATGGGTTTGATGTAATTCTTGTAGTACTTCGGTTTGCATGGATGTTGGTATGACAACTCTTTGACCTCGAAAAAGAATACTCCCCTCGATTGTGAATTCAGAGTCAGCAACACGACTTTCCTGAAGTTTAAACATTATTTCAGAGAGATATTTGTCCTTTTTGGTTTCTTCTTTAAGTGTTTGATAAGTCAGACTAAGGGTTCCTATTTGAAATACTGAAGATTCACATAAATATTTAACTTCCTCGTTGATAGCTGATTCAGGCGTTCTCTCTGTTACGACAGGCAGTCTTGATAGACAGTCAACATTAGAGTTTTCGATTCCTTTTTTGAAGATAACTGAGTAATTAAATCCAGAAAGGAACGCCGCATATCGCTGTAGTCTTGCGGAAGTCATTTTTGGGATCTTTGAATTTTGATGGAAGATTCTTACTAAAGGTTGATTATCTGTAATCCATGTAAATTGACGTCCAAATAGGTATTGATGAAAATGATTTACTGCAAAAACAATGGCTAATGCTTCCCTATCTAATTGGGAGTACCCCTTTTCAGCCACTGTTAACGCTCTTGACGCAAAAGCAATTGGACGCTCATCCCCATTGATGACATGAGATAATATTCCAGCTACTCCATCTGAGCTAGCATCACATGCAAGCTGTACCGGCAGTGTCGGATTGAATGGCATGAGAACTTGGTCACTTGCTATCTCTTTTTTCAGTTTTAGGAAGGAGGTTTCTTGTTCATTAGTCCACTTAAACTCTACGTCAGTTTTAAGGAGTTTACGAAGGGGTGCTGTTATTGTAGAAATATTATGTATGAAACGAGAATAATATGTCACCATCCCAAGAAATCTTCTTAACCTATCTACAGATATAGGTCTGGGCATTTCAAGGATTGCGGCTATCTTAGTTGGTGATTTCGAAATGGAGTTGTATTTAACCTTATGTCCTAAATATTCAATCTCTTCCTGAAGGAAAGAACATTTGGCACAGTTCAGATGTAAGTCGTTCCTTTGTAGTTTGTCAAGACACAACCTTAAGTTCGATATACATTCTTCTCTGGTTGTTCCATGCACAACGATGTCATCGAAATAATATTCAGTTTTAGGTACATCTAGTAATATCTGGTCCATAATACGATTGAACTCTGCTGGTGCTGTTTTGATGCCGAAAGAGAGCCTATTCATTTTATAGGTACCTCTATGAGTTGTAATGGTCTGAATTTCACTTGATTTGTCGTCTACCTTTATGTGGAGGTATGCCTTGAAGAGGTCTAACTTACAAAAGAATCTTGAACCTTGAAGGGAGTTCAAAATTTCATCGATTTTTCTAATAGGGTAGTGAGAGTTTACAAGGTGCTCATTGACGCCTATTTTATAGTCCACACAGAGGCGTACGCCGCCATCTGCTTTGGGAATGACAACTAACGGGGATCCCCAGTCACTGTGAGTTGTTTTTGAGATGATTCCGGACCCTTCAAGTGAGGAAAGTTCATTTTCTACTTTTTCAGTCAGAGCATATGGAACTTCACGATCGCGATGGAATGTTGGTGTAGCACCATCACGTAACTTAAGGGTAACCTCGTATCCCGGAACACAGCCAATCTTTTCAGTAAATACCTCAGGATAAAGGGAAACTACTTCATCGATTTCAGAAACATTACTAATTGATAAAGGGCTAAAGCCGAATGATTCTTGCTGATCAATTGAGTTGAGATTGATATTCAAACTGCGTATCCAAACGCGACCAAGAATAGCCGAGAACTCATTTGGCACAACATACATTTCTTCTTGAGTATCAATATCGTTATATTTAACTTTTACTGATATTTTACCATATGGGACAAAAGTATTTTGAGTGTATGAACGAAAAACAACAGCAGATGATTGTAATGGATTTGGCAGTTTTAATTTGATAAATTCGTCTTGAGGTATAAATGTAAAAGCAGATCCAGAATCAATTTCAAACTTAACTGTTTTCCCTTCTATTTCCACATTTGCTGATTTACCGGTTTGTATTTCTACATGATTGGCTATTATTTTGGAAAATATCTACTACTTGACTAATCCCGTAAGAGTGCAGTGAATACGTGTTAGAACTCGTTGATTCAGGTGAAATTGTATCTGGTAACTTATTGATACCATCAAATTGAATTTGATTCGTGGATTCTCTACGTGATTCACTTTTGATAATAGAAGAGATACATACCTTAGTGACGTGGCCAGTTTTGCCACATGACGAACATTTCAACTTAGTTTTATCTGTTCGACAATCCTTTGATAAATGATTGGCTCTGCCACACCTGAGGCAGATTCCGTCTAATCCTAATGAGTGAAGGTTAAGATTTCTTTGGTTATCGTACCTAGTCTTTGGTTTGAACTTATTGTAGTTTATTTTATTTATATCTACTTCGGAAGAGGTGACAGTCGAGAGAGGTTGTGAGATTATTCGGCAATTTAATTTTGATGTTTCAAGAGAGATTGCCTCTGAAACTATGTCTTTGAAATCTATTGAGTTTGATTGTAGAAGTTTCTCTCGAATACCATTGTCTTTTAGTCCTCTAATGAACTGAGCACGAAGGAAAACCTCCGAGATTGACTTTTGACAAGGGCAGGGACAAATAAAATTACAATTTGTTACCTCCTGTTTTAGTTTTATAACAAAAGATGATAAGGACTGTTCATCTTGTTGATAGGTTGACAAAAACTGGTGTTGAGATACAAGATAGTTCTTCTTAGGCGATAAGTGATCCTCTATTAATTTCATTAGGGAATCGTACTCTAATTCTGTAGGCTTGCTAGGGGATGCAAGAGTGCAGATTATGTCAAAGTTCTTTGCACCTATAGAATTAAGTAAAAGTCTAGTACAGTGTGGCTTATTGTTTGATAGATTCTTTATCTCTAGATAATTTTCAAAACGTAGTTTATAATTAGAAAATGATTCTTGATTTGGATCAAAAGGTTCAAAGTTGGTCAAAAATGTAGGAATACCTTCATTTGAAGATGTGGTTGCCCCATTGGTTTGGGAAGTTTCCTTGATTTTATCGATAAGGTTTCCCATCATTTCTTTTTGAAATTCCATAAACTTATTGAACTGTCTGGAATCCATCACGTCTTTTTGGTTCACCGAGTCGCCAAAACTATGGTGGCCTTTTTATGACACGCGTAATTAATTAATAAAACAGTTAACCTTATTTGCATTTTTATTTAGAACATTGATTATAAAACAGAGTGTATTTACTTTTCAATAAGTAAACAATAACATATGTAAATAACTAACACATGATATAAATAATTTTGAACATTATAACTTGAGACCCCCAAAATAGTTTGGCCATAATATTTCGCACAAAAACGCCTTATTCTTTTAATATAATGATACCAATCATAGGTTAAGTTTTATGTAGAACATTTTAAATAAAATATACATATAACATTAGAGCCAAATCAGGGTTAATTTATTTATGTTTAACCAACTTGCAAAACGACCATAATAACAGGAAGAATAATACGAACTTGGATAATAATAATTTAAGGGTATAATTATAGATATAATGTTATACAAGTAACTAGTTTTAGTATAGTATAGGTTGCAAATGAGTTAGTTTATTTTCCCGTTGACTCCCATTTCCTTCCCCATTGTTAAAAATACTGTTACCATAGAAACTCAAATCAAATCATTACTCAATAAGATTAATACTCATAATTTAAAACAAAAACTTTGTTGGTTGTGTGAAGTACCAATGTTAAACTCTAATGCTCCTATCTTCCAACAGAATTTCAGCTTTATCACTCGATTAGTAATCATCCTCTGAATACCAATGGAGCAGAGTGTAAAGTGGTATTCGGTATGGAGGAAGGTCTATGTTTGATTACGGCGTGTTATCTGCATTCCTACTACAGTTCAGATCCATCGGTGCAATAGGTGGTGTGTGATGGTATATGGGTATATGGTCGTCTAGGGCGGAAACATAAATCATATTTAGATTAGGACAAGAACTACGTGTGTATTAGCTACTTCCTACTGAACTTCAGCTCCATCGATGATTCGTACCCCGAGCCTAGTGGGGTAGAGCTCTAAGGTTTAGGACTTGGATAAATGGCTAGAAACATTTCAAGGGTTTACCTGTTGGATTACTATCAGAAATTTCACTGAAAGGATTAGGAACGAACAAAGACCAAAGACATGTAGAGGTGCTTTAATGAGCCTTTTTTAAAACAATGTTGTATGTGTAAAGGTGTAATGGCAGAGAGCAAAGGCAGGGCGTGAGAGGGCGTGGAGCTGTTTAAATGCAAATTACGGTATGGAACGGCCCTTGCTATTTGTCTGCAAACAACATGTCATGACCAACCCCTGTAATATCTTCAACTCGGAATTTGTTTTACGATATTAATAGATTTTACACTTGTATAGCAAGGGAAAGACTATTTTAAATTTAATTAAAGTAATAAAGTTGTTCAATATTATCGTATGTATAGTGTAGAGAAGATGTTTGTCTATAATTTAGCTATTTAAATTGCCCATGGGTTTAAGAAGAACCAACTACCTCTAACAATATTTTAGTCACCATTAAATCATATAAAGTCCTGTGATTATGCGCAAGAATTTTTACCATTAACAAAACTGAATTAATTTTAAACAGGTCGGTCAGATCGGGGCCTACGATAACTCCACAGTTACTGTCGGCCCTGCTCTGCTTTACAAATATATATATTGATTTTATGATAGAATTACACTAGATGACAATTTATGAATATATATAGAGTAGACCTCTCTGACTTGTGTACATTCCTATATGCTAAATATAAAAAACAAGGATCAGACCTCAGGATGACTTAAATAGGTTAAATCTTACCTCTGTCAATAGTCAAATGTGTCAAACAAATTTTGCTGATGTAATTTTTTGTTTGACACATTTAGACTATTGACGGAGGCAAGATAACCTATTTAGATATTGAATATAGTCCAGAGGCCTTCGTCAATAATTTTGACTAAGGATGTCGGTGCATACAAAATAAGGTCGGTTTCTCGAATGTGTTTACAAGTCTGTTAGTAGTTTTTAATCGGTTTCCTCAAACAGGATGAAATTCTACTAGCGTAGTTAAGACAACTGAAATTTACTCATATGCTGCCTATTGCTGTAAAAAATACATGCTGCCTATTGCTGTAAAAAAGACAAAATAAAGATTCAAAAGACATTTGGATACTAGCTACAGTATGCAACTGTAATGTATTAAATGTTTGCATATTTCATAACATTAAAATAAGCCTTGAGTAATTAACCATTGAAAAGCGTATTCCCTTATTTAATTCTTTTATGTCATACAATACTGAACCATCATACGTGTGTACAGCGCATTATATTTGATATTACAGGAAAAACAACATGTGTTACAAAGGACGTGTAAAATACCAAATAACACAAAGGGGTGAAGGGAAAGCGTCTTACGGTAGTTTACATGCAAACGTCTGCTCAAAGCTCGTATGACCGCCTCGCTCTATAAACACGGTGGTTGTGTAGGGAGATAAACCTCAAGTATTTCCTCCAAATTGAAATTCTTTGTTTTATTCATTTTGTTTTAATTGTCATTAGTGAATTTCCTACGGAAAGTGAACTATTAGCATGACCCGCACCGTGAATCTTAAGCCCGGGACCACCATAGAAGTTCCTAACGTGACCCCCTGAACACGTTTGTGGGGGGGGGGGGTCGTTCAAAATTAAATATATATAAAATCAAATAAAACAAGTATTTTTATTTCCGATAGTATTTCTGTTATTAACAATTATTAACATTATGGCATAAATAAGAAAAAAAGTCTAGTTACTAATATAATTTAATCGAATACATGATTTATGCTAAGAAATAATAATCCTTACATAGACTTAATAGGCTGTGCGTAAGAATGAGTCTAATAATAATCTTATTATAATATTTAATTGAAAACAGATTATCAATGATAAATTACTTAGTATTAAATTTAGATAGAATTTAATAAAAACATAATTTAAATCATAATTAATAACTTTACACACAGAGACTAATAGCAGAACTGACAGTTATGCTATTAATTAATTGTGGCTAAAATTAAACGATTCCTGGAATAGCATCTTGAAAATACTGACGGACAAACCCCCCCCCCCCCCCCCCCGGTGTATTAACCCATCCCAACCATACTCCCCCCATATCCACATGAACTTTCATTCAAAAACAAAAACACACACTATTGATGCATACTCACGCACAGCGCATTCACAAACACAAACATGCTGTTACCTGCCCCTTCCCCCTCCCCCTACTTAGATCTATAACTAGATTTGATAACCAGTTCTATATTTTCCCTACCAATTTCGTTCAGCCACTTGATAAGTTGTTTATTCTAAGTATAAAACAAAGAACTCATATTTTTTAAAAATGTTAGTAAATTTCTATAAACAATGTGTGCTAAGTAAAAAGAATTTGTAGTGGAAAATTATTCTACTAATTTAGGAACCCTGATTCTAACAGTTGCATTTCTAGTTGAGTATTCATGTGTAGGGTGCTCAGAAATGAATTTGGAATGTTTAAACAAATATGAAACTAACCCCCTAACAAATAAGCTGTCTGATGCCCAGGATTCCCATTTCTGCAAATACTGCTTCGGACGACATCTGCCCAAGGCCGCCTTCAGAATGGTTTTCTGTGTTGCAAACAAGGGATTCAACATAGATTTGTAAGCGTCCCCCCCAGACGATAATACCCCCTTCAATAAGTGACTGTACATAAGCATAGTATGGTACTTTGATATATAGTGTCTCTAAGTGAAATTGGCATGAATTTTGATTTTGACACATTTAGAGAGAGTAAATTTTGATCAAACCATTTTTTAATCAACAATAAATCTGCCACCTCAAATACTTCATTCCAGCTGTTTCCCTCAAAGAATATTGCAGTATCGTTGGCAAATAAAAATAGTTTGCCTGTTCTGTTGAGTTTTACTAGGTTATTTATGAGGAACAATATTGGGCCTAGAGTGCTGCCCTGAATGACCCCATAATTCACTGGAATCAGACCACTAGTGACCCCGTTGATTGAAGTCATTTGTTGTCTGTTATGCAAATAACTTGTAAACCAATTTAATGCTTCATTTTTAATTCCCACTAATTCCAGTTTGACGAGCAGTTTTTGCCTGTCAACGGAATCGAACGCTTTGGCCAAATCTAGAAAAATTATTAAACATTGTTTATTATTAGTTAGGGCATTATTTAGACTTTTTGAGATGTTAAAAAATGCATCTGCAATATTTTTAGATTTTCTAAACCCAAATTGGCAGTCTGTTAAAATTTTGAAAGTTTCCGAGTAAGCAGATAGCTGATGTTTTACTATCTTCTCAAGGACTTTAGCAAACTCACTTATTAAACTAATCGGGCGATAATTTGACATTTCGGTAAAATCGTTTGATTTAAAAAGTGGGATTACCTTGGCGACCTTGAAGACATCGGGAAATACGCCCGAGCGTACGCTGTTGTTAATAATGTGCAAGAGAGGTTTGTTAAAAACCTGAAAATGATCGAGCAGGAAAGAGGCAGGTATCCTGTCATACCCTGGAGCCGAGCCACCGCGCAAGCTGCTGACAAAGTGAAAAAGGTAATTTTCCGTGATTGTCTGAAGAGTGAAGACAGTATTAGTTGTATAATCATGGTCATTCGCTATAAGTGGCCCACTAGATTCAATAACTTTGGCAAGGATTCCCCTAACTTGTGAAAAAAATTTGTTGAAGTCGTGAGCCACCGGTAATTGCAAGTCGCTGTCACCTGTAGTGGGTTTGTTGGCTGTGAACTGTTCCAGCGGGAAATTAATCTTTCGTTCTCTGCCTACCAGCTAGTTCATTGATTATTTTCCAAAACCAGTTAGATTTGTTCTTACTGTTATTGATTTCAGTACGATAGTATTTTTGTTTCGTGGCTTTAATTTGGGAATTGAGTCTATTTCGTATCTGTAAATAATAACGTTTATGCTCCAGATTAAATGGTCGTTTTTTCAGTAATTTACTAATTTTGTCCCGATTTCTGATGCCTCTAATAAGATGTTCTGTTATCTAAGGTTTAATTTTTTCAGCCTTGGCTTAAGGTTCGTTACTTCCCTTTTGGAATTTTCTACACACTCTTCTAACATTAGAAAAAAAATTATTTGCACTATAATTGACATCATTTACTTCAGTGACAGTATTCTAGCGGGTGTGTTAACCCCACTAACAAAGCCAGCTTCGTTAAATATGTGCGTATGCACTCTAGCGGCCGAATTTTTTGTCCGATTTACTTCAAATTTGTTAGGGACGTTCCTTTCTATAATAAGTTGGACAAGTTCGTTGGGCAAACCAATCGGAAAACTCTAAACCCCTTTTTTGGGATTATTCTTTTAAATTTCAAGTTTTTGGGCCCAGAAAGTGTCAGAAAAGTCTCAGACGTAAAATTAATGTATGTATTGAGATGGGAATTAGTAAAGCGAAGGTTTTAAGCCCTCCTTTGTCATTATAGCATAAATGTTTACCGATTTATTAAAGAAAATGTATATCGGATAAACACAGTACGTTGTCTTACATTAGAAAAACATGTTATTCATTTGTTGGTGTATTTGTTTCATCCCCAGTAACCTCGCGCCTACTTTAAAGCCTGACTGGTCTTATCCTAACCTTATAATGCGCAAAATTGTATTCCTAGCATTGCAGGTAAATCAGAACAGCAAAAAAAATCAATGTTTTCAGATTTCAATAAAATTGGAACAAATGTATGTTTTTACACTGGTTTTGAGTTTTAAAAGTTGTGTACGTGGAAATTCACTTCCCTCACGTCAGCGTGCTGTGTGCGAATTCGTTTCATTTTCGTATTGTAATTTCATTGCCTAACATATTGCGCTCTTCAACTTAAAAGTGAACGATATTACCTCACAGAGAAACTAAAATAATGTTTCCAATTATACTTTCAAAAAATACCGCGTTTGTTTAAATAACAAATGCATTATTTAAATAATCGTAAAACTTCGTAGTTTTAGTGGTTTTATTGTCAGTTTTGGGGCTGGACAATAATAATAACCAATAGTATTACGCCTTTATAAAGCACATAATGCATTACATTCACTTATGTTTATGAAAATCTCGTTACCCTAGTTTATTTAACATTAAATTAATTATGGACCCTCAATAAATAAATGAGGAAATAGAGCAAAAAATGACAGATTCATTTTTAAGTGTTAACTTTTCAAGTGGGCACCAAATAAAGGAAAGGGGGTTAGCAGTTTTTTTAATTACGTAAGACTCGACTCAACTTTGTCTCCTCTATGATGGATTTCAGGTAGAATAAATTTGTTTTCACGTTTTTTATTGTTAAAAAACTGTATATTTTTACATTTTAGCGAATTTTCCCTATAGGGAAGAAGTTATTACCGTAGGTCTCATGGTAAGATTTAAGCCCGAGACCATGATAACTTTTTGTTTTGAGGTCCCCAAATGCCAAAAACACAATTCGTTCAAATTTATATATGTGTATATATATATATCTATTTATATATATATATATATATATATATATATATATATATATATATATAGATATATGTGTGTGTGTGTGTGTGTGTGTGTGTGTGTGTGTGTGTGTGTCCGTTAACACGATAACTTGAGTAAAAAACGTCCGATTTTGATGAAATTTGGCTAAAATGTGTAAAATGACATTCATGACTTTAAGTTTGAAAACCAGAAAAATCAGACTATGGGAAAGGGGGTTTATGGGTGTTTTAAATTTTCCAAAAACTAGTTTTTTGCATTTTTCACCCTAAAATTTTCAAAAAACTTAATTTTGCTTTTGACCATGTTATAGATCTTAAAAAAGCAAATAATATAGTATTTTGAATTATTAACCTAGGTTAAGTGGTTGCGGAGAAAATCCAAAAACATCTACTCATAAAATCTCCCATGTTAATCTTATGGGAAAAAGGTTTTTGGCTTTTCCTCAGTTTATTTTAAAGTAAACGCGATATTTGCTTTTACCAATCTGTTCAGTTCCAGAAAACAATCATTTTGGTGTTTAAGTTGTGATTCTACGTCCAACTGTTGCAGAGATATTCAAAGTGCTAAACATAGTACGTTGTCCAATGTTATCCTTATCTTATGGGGAATAAATAAAATTTGATATCTCGATTATTTATGAATGTATGTTGATGAAACTTGGTATGTGGCTTCACATAGTACTGGCATATTGATATTTGCACAAAAAATTGATTTTTGGTTGATTATTTTCGTAGCTGCAAACCTGCGTACTCAGTCCCCATATTATTCTTATGGAGAATAAGTAAAATGTAATGACTCCCTTAATTATGAACATAAATTAATAAAACTTGGTATGTAGCTTCACTTGGTTGAGTTCTATTAATAATTATATAAAAACCCATTTTTTGTTCCTTGTTGCAGCAAACCTGCTTTCTCAGCCCCCATGTTATTCTTATGGAGAATAACTAGAATGTTATATAGCGCTTATTTATGATTGAATAGTGATGAAACTTGGTATGTGGCTTCGCCTAGTTAAATTCTATTTATGTTTGCATAACAAACAATTGTTTGTGTTCCTTGTTTCAGCAAACCTAAAAACTCATTACCAATGTTATTCTTACGGAGAATTATTAAAATCGCTTATATGTGAATATATTTTTATGAAACTTGGTATACGGCTTTATGTGGTATTAAGACATATATTACGCATTGTAAATTTGCTGAGTACGCAGGTTTGCTGCGACGGGGTATTATAAATATTTGCTGGTTTAAACAATTAATATTCAACATTTTATCACATAAGCTGCCTAACATACAATCATAGATTGAGACCAGTTACAGTTCAATGAAAGTTTGGTGAACACATTATTAATAATCTTCATTTAATTCGGCCACATTCGTCTATTGATTGTTTATTTTACCTATAGAATCACAACTTTGACTTTGTAAACCTAATAGTAAAGGATATGCGTTAATATTTATACTAATCGAGTGCGGAAATGTTCACAAAATGTACGAGTGATAAAATATAGTATGTACTTTCTTCATGCATTATGATCGATGTATGTTTTGCATGCCTAAATCGAGTACTGTAACAAAGGGGGAGTGGGGATCATGCACACGATTGAAGGTTTGGTGATGGCTACATTTACAGCAATTAATGAAAGAGATGACTGAACCATTTACAATATTACTACTACACAATTATTTTATTGCAGTACAGATAATACGTTGATTTTGATATGCATATATATATTTTAGACGGTTTTTATTTCATAAACAACTGTGTAATGTTTTTAAGTAAATAAACAACAGTCTAAATTTTCAGCAAGGTTTTGTTATTTGCATTTACAATATTTTTATAAAATCAACATAACGCAAACAAAGTATTGTGCCTCAATGACAAATATTTTCATTCGAGAATTTCTCATTGCAAATAACCGTAGAGTTATACTGTATTTCATAAAAAAAACTGCTTGGATTAAAAACAACAGGTATCCCCGTTGTTTTAATTTACAGATTAAAAACATTTAAATATTCACAATTATTAAAAGTATGGTATTTCAACACATATGCTTAGAAATACAACAATATATGAAAACACATACCAATTATTGTACCAATATAAAACTAGCTGTTACCCGGTAGACGTTATCATGCCTTTGAATATTACCAACTCAAACCAATCACCAAGATCACCTGTTCAAGTAAACATGTCATTAGCTTTTATGAAAAAAAAAACAATATCTTTCCATAAGGTTTACTATAGGACCCGTGCTGCTCCACAACATTGAAATTAATAATAAATAAATACATATTAAAAAGTGATAATATTCTAATCAAATTAGTAGGCCTGCCAGATGCATACATTTATATTTGGTTAAAAAAAGGAGGAACGTATTTCATAAAGGCAATTTCGGAAAACTATGCTGAATCTGGAGAGCAGGGTTCGCTCAACGTACCTCCCACTTTTTAACTCTCAAAACCCTTATAGAACACATATATCTGAATGGATTAATTAATACCTCAATAAAAAGCGAAAGATTCACTGAAGGCTCATAGGCCAAAATATTTATCATAACATAATTATAAATGGAAATATAGAACTATAAATTGGAAAAAGTCAAATTTGTGCTGTATAGAGGTTCATTCCTCGCCTTAAACTTGTCCGATTTCAACAATCAACATTTCAAATGAAAAAGTTTATTTTGATGAGTATTTTAAGACCAAAATATGTCAAATAACTTCAATAAAACTGCAGTTATGGATCGTTGATTGAAGACAAATCCTATAAAAAATAAAATCTGTGTTTTATTTGGAATCAAGCAATTTACATAAAGTTCATCCTGCCAAAATAAACAATAGCTCAACTGAAAGCCTGTAATTCACTAATGTTCTCATACCAAAACATATATAGTAACATAAATTATGCTGGAGCCATTGATCTTTACTTAAAGAAAACTCTTGGAAAAATTAAACTTTATGTTGGTTGTCACACTGCGTTCGCTTAAAACTCGTCCGATTTCAATAACAAATGACTTAAATGGAAACCGGTATTCCACTGAAGGTCCTTAGACTAAAATATATAGCATAATTTGATAAGAATTTGAGGTATGGTTCATTAATTAAAAGCAAATTTTGGAAAAATTAAAATTTATGTTAGTTTGAGGATCATACATCGCCTAAAACCTGTCCGATTTAAACTATAAATAGCTCAAATGAAAGTCTGTAATTTAGTGAGTATTTTAAGACCAAAATATATCAAATAACAAATAAAACTGGAGTTATTGATCAATAAATTGCATAGGCAACTCCTAAAAACAAAAACATTGTGTTGTTTGGAGGTCTACAGTTATCTTCATATTCATCAGCACTACGTAAACTATGGTTCGAATGAAAGCCTGTAATCCATTGAGTGTTCTCGTACCAAAAAATATACAATAACATAAATAATACTGGATCTATCAATTGTCAACTATCGACAAATCTTGAAAAAAATAAAATTTATGTTGGTTGCCCACCTTGCGTTTGCTTGAAACTCATCCAATCTCTTAATTAATGGCTTGAATGAAAAAGCTAGTACCATTGAGTATACTCTGTATATTCAATGATAGTACTCCACTGATGGTTCTTAGATAAATATATTTCGGGTAACATAATTTGAACTGGAGATAAGGATCTTTAAATGAAACTGAATTTAGGAAAAATTCAATTTTAGGTGGTTTGGAGGTCCATAACTTGCCTTAAACTCGACATATTTGAATTATCCCTATCCCGTATGAAAGCCCCGTAATTCAATGAGTATTTCAAGACCAAAACTAACTATGCACCTGGATTAAATCCGGAGATATATGAAAAACAATCATAAGACAATGCTGCAAATTTGAAACTCCCAAAAGAAATGCATGGGGAGGAATTTTTGACTGAGGATAAGTCGAGTTATGCGGGGGATAAATGAATGCGGATGCTTGATGGCAAATCTGCTCGTGCATACCTTTAATTTAAGACCTCAATTATGAAAATCGGTCAGGTAGAAGAGCCGAACGGACTCGGAAAATAAACACCAATATTTTGTAATATATTAGATATGGGGACCTTTTTGGGCCTCTTGGGAGGACCCAATTGAGTTAAGACGAAATGGGTGGTTTTCACCTTCTCCGTGAAATTTTACATATTTATATACCAAGTTTCATGGCAATCGGTCTAACGGTGTCCGAGTCCATAAACTTCAATATATGTATAAACACCTCCGTTGCAGCAAACCTGCATACTCAGCGAATTTCAAACGAATATATAACATAACACATTGAAACACTTAACAGAATTCATAAGAAATATATTCACAAACAAGCGATATTAAAAATATTAATTATTCGCTGAGTATGGAGGTTTGCTGCAACGGGGGTATTTTATAAGTATAGACTAACACTTCATCTCCATAATAACTCTACCTCACTCTTTACCTCCACCACCTGTCGGATGCTGGACTTCATCTCCATAATAACTCTACCTCACTCTTTACCTCCACCACCTGTCGGATGCTGGACTTCATCTCCATAATAACTCTACCTCACTCTTTATTTTATCAAAATCGTTTATCCATCTTGTTTTCTACTCTTGCTCAAAATAACCTTCTTTGTATGTAATCCAATGACAATTAATTAAAATCTTGAACTATAAACTACGTTCGTTCACCGGGTTTTATTTTTTAAATTAAAAAAAAATTGTATAATCATATCGTTAATGTCAACTTGCTTACCCATTTGTTCAGTGGGTTTTACTTTACCCTTTTATATGATGTTAAAAAACCTTAAATGATGTAAAAACATGAAACAGTGACTCTCTTCAGTTATTAGGTGTCACTGTTTCAAGTTCTCAAGTTTGTGATTCAATGCAAAGTAAATATATATCTTTTATATTTATGAAACGAAACCTACTAAAACATAGTTTTATATTACTTTTTAACTGAGTGTTCCTATTTTCTGTACTTTCTTCCTTTAACTTTATAAATATTTTCAATGGTACAAAGCTATCTTTAAGGTTGTCCCAAAAGTCCAAAGGAGGATATAATTAATATTCTGAATATTTTATAATTAGGATTCGGTGTTGTATTAAAAATGCAGAGTATGCAAATGCCCCAAAACCAGCACATACAAGACGGACGAAATATCACTACCTTAGTAGCTGTGTTGTGAGCAGTGGTGGATCCAAGGGGGGGGTGAGGGGGGCGAGCGCCCCCCCCCTCAAGCTCAGAAATGTTTGTTATATACTGTATAAAAATAGTGCAGTTGTATAATTTGCAACTGGTTAAATGTGTTGGGATTAATTCTTTATCGCCAATCCAAATTATACATTTCTCCCATAGGTTATTTTTCTAAAAGGCCTGTATGGATCCTAAAGTTGTGGAACCAAGCGTAAACAGTTAATGGGAGTGATAATTTCGTTCTGATGACGCCTGACAGTTGGCTACACTGAAGCAACGAAGCGACTGCCCTACACCCAGCCTCCTGCTTTACCCGCTAAACCACCGTCGCGTACTTGTGTGTGGGTGCCGGCAAACGTCAAGATTAATGTTGTGTAGTTATCAGAAGATCTCAGATACAACAGCGGTAGCTCGAGTGAGCGGGGCGACGAGGTGCAGCCAGAGTGGTGCGTACGTCACGTTACCATGGCAACGGGAGTTTGACCACGCATCCACTGTGTCCACGTGATATTATTCATCACACCCTTACAACCTTACACTGCGCATGGACGCTGTTCTGCCTTTTCTGTCTTAGTTTAGTTCACTTTAGTGTATATTGGGTTTAACTGTTATTTTTAGTAATTGATTGCTATTAAAATTATTATCCGTAACAATAAAAATCTGGGGTGGGGGTATTCCACCACTAAGTTCCCCCCCTGACTCTAAAGACTCTAAGGAATGAATCATGTAGAGGTATCTTTTCCACGAATAACCTACTTACTTTTAGTTGCTTGTACATCTATGAATGCCTTTCCTTTTTTTTCAAAAACAATTTTTTTTTTATTTTCGCAATAGTAATCATTACACTCTTAGACATACCACTTCCTCCCCCCCCATCACCCCAGCATAATACCATTTTTTTTGAAAAGCAGGCATATGCCAACACCCATATTTTTACCCAAAATAAAAAATACAAAAAATACAAAATAAAATACAAAAAAATACAAAATATACAAAAATAAAATACAAAAAATACAAAAATACATGAATATTTTTTCCACGAATAACCTACTTACTTTTAGTTGCTTGTACATCTATGAATACCTTTACTTTTTTTCAAAAACAAATGTTTTTTTAATTTTTGCAATAGTAATCATTACACGCTTAGACATACCACTTCCTCCCCCCCCATCACCCCAGCATAATACCAATTTTTTTGAAAAGCAGGCATATTTCAATATTGTCAAACTATTTAATTCCCTTCCACTCTCATTAAAAACCGAGCTGAATGAGACCAGTTTCAAAAGGAGGTTGAGATCGTTTTTGGTGGCTAAAGAATATTACAGTGTTCAGGATTATTTTGATGATGGCAGAAAGGATTCGTTTAGTAGCCTATGTATGAAAGTTCACTGAAAATGTTATTATTTTTTCTCATGTTATTTTTCATGTACATTGACTATTGTTATGCTTGTAAACGTTTTATGACAATAAATATGTTCTATTCTATTCTATTCTATTCTAAAGCTGATGGATCCACCACTGGTTTTAAGCTTATTGTTTTATGTTTAAACAGCTTATTGCTGTATTCTGCATGATGTTTTAGTAATTATGAGCGTGTCTTTGACCCCTTCATGTCCGCTTCTAAATCTATAATCATCATGGAAGAACTTATACATACCCAGATAGCAAGGAAAATTTGCAGAACATTTGCAAAACATTTTCAACCGCAAACCAAAATGTTTGCAGAAAATATGCATTGCAAACATGTTTGTGTGCGAAGAACTTTCCGCAAGTATGGAAGTCTACACTTGTCATATTTGCAGAAAGTTTTCACTGAATGTTTGCGGAAAATTTGCATAGAATATTTGTAGCAAATATGCAAGGAATGTTTGCGAAACGTTTTCACTGAATGTTTGCAGAAAAGTTTCACTGAATATTTGCAGCAACTATGCAAAAACTGTTTACAGAATGTGTTCATGATAGTTTGCTGCAGATTTGCAAAATAGGTTTGTGGCACATTTGCAGTGGAATGTATGCAGCTAACATAGCAATTCATTGCTAACATGTTTGTTTGCAAAATATTTTCTGCAAATATGCAAGTCTACACTGTTCACACTTCTGGCATTTTGCAGTGGATGTTTTCATTGAACTTACATGTTTATATGATGGTTTGCAAGTTTCCTTTGTAACTACAAAATTATTAATGATGCTGCCAACCAATAATAGTGCTGCAAGATTGAGATAAAATTCATTTACACTGATTTTTGTATGACAAATAATTATAGCAACAGCCTCATACAATTGTCCTAGCCTATTGGAACTGACTGTTTAAATTTTGATGGTTATTCAACATACGAACAAAATTATATATTTGAGATTCAGTTAGTATAGTTTATCATACTGTCATATTAAACAAATTTATTGTGAATCATAGATTTAGAACGAAAGTTACCTGTGACCTAAAAACCCTGAAATTGTACCTACTATACGTTTTTAAATACTCCACAATTTGTTTGTAAGCATATATGATTGTTATATTTACAAAAATATTTGAAAATATTGATGTGGTGTTTTCTATAACTATAATAAGTCAATAAAATACATTCAAATCATTCAAACACCTATTTAACTTTACATGATTTAATCTTAATAATTAAATGACCTTTTCCGGCAAATGAAAAATAGAAAAATTCGAAGTAAGGGAACTTTATCAAAAAAGGAAATGGTAAAATAAACATAATTTGATATTTTGAAAATTATTATTTATTTAAAATATGTTATAGGTAACTAAAGGAAAGCTATACAACATTTTATTTCCTAATGAAGACCGCACCATGCGACTGCTGTTTCCTTACACCCTTGTTCACTGAAACAAATAAAAAAAACTTATTCAAACAAATTTGCATTCTGTTAAAAAATCTTGAGGGGGCTCCAGTCCTTTATTTCTACCTGCTTATTCTCCCATTAAACTGATGTTAACTTTCAAAACCCATCCCTCCTCATCCGATTATCCTAAATCAATGATGAATTGTTCATTTTAAAGAGCAACAAAATTATATATAGGCCTAGTTCATCCATAAAACATCAGAAATATTTAACATTTTAGAATTTCGTTGAATGATTGTGATATAGAAATTTTGCTCACTGAAATTACTAGGTATTTGTTGCTCTTCAAAATGAGCCTTAAATCAACGATATCAGATTTTCCATTTTGACGAGCTTTTAAAGTTAGTAATATTTGCCTTATGGGGGAAGCAGGTAGAAACTTGAAAGGTTTTGTGACTGGAGCTTAATATACCTGTCTTCAGCTTTAAGTTAACCAGGACTTAAGTTCAGGAACTACGATAAGGCAGTCCAAAATCCAACTGGCGTTTCATCATCCGCTCTGCCATGTCCACTTCAGTCGACGTTCACCTACCGGCCGGTACGCGTTAATAGTGCACTTTAAATGTTTTCCGTAGTCGTGTGTTTATGTTCGGTATTGTGCGGCTTTTTAAACCTTTGACGACAGACATGCAAATTCTGTAAGATTTTATTGAAGTTCAAGACCTGAAGATGGAAGCAAAATTAAGCTTCTGAAACCGTGGTAGTCCAGTTTCGATAAACTTAAAGCTGAAGACGGAGGTAAAATAACCTGTATTTTTCAATTGTCTTATCAGCTTTGGAGGCTATTCAATATGAACAGAGCTTAAACATTAAAAGTGAGTCAGTTAACAATATTCTGAACAGTGACGAAGCCAGGATTTTATTTTATTGATAGCAGGTGGGGGTCTAGCCCACGAGGAAATAAAGTGGTGGAGGGGAATCCCTCCATAAAAAACTATAGCCTACTAATGGAAAACAGATTTTATGCTATTCTAGCTCTTAAACAGAAGGAAGAAATTAAATCATTTGTGTAGACCTCTCAAAAGATACAAAAGTTATTTGTTTTTCCAACGTAATCATACAAAAATGGGAGTGTGTATACAAATTATCTCCATTACCTTCAAGTAGGCTTCAAGCTGGCTCAGTGGCAGGAAATCACAAGACAAGACCTAGGTATTCACTGGAATACATTCTTACCTCAATCCTCGTAGGAAAATAATCAGTGTAACGAAGACTAAGAGTAGTACGAATACAACAAAAACCCGCCCTAAATTATTAAAATTGAACTTAGTGCAAACATTTATATAAACTTACTTTTGTATAATTCTAGTTTTGTCCTGATTGAGGAATCCCATCATGTGTTTTTTAGTAGCATCCTCAGTTGCCTTTGGGAACACCCTCATCACTGGATCTAGAAATACAAACACAAAGTCTGTTTTTAATGTCTGGAAAGTGACTATTTGAAAACAATATAAGTTAAAAAGGTGATTTTTGTATCAATTTTCATTCCAACTTTATACTGCTGAGTGCATTGGTATTTTATTTTACAGTCTTTAAAAAGCTCAAATTTCTTACCGGTACTTCATATCCATTCTTTATATTCTCAATGAATTAATTGTGTATTTAATTTATTGCTAATGTTTTCATTATACCTAATTACTTAGTACAAATTTGATAATATTCAAGATTTTAACATTTATTGTATTTTGAGATAATATATTATGAATGATGCTATGACCATTTTGATGACTACTCTAGTTAACAAAAAATAATTACTGGTAACTCTAATTATTTCTCTTTATACGCCTTTTCATGCATGACACTATTGTTACCGGTAGATACAATGTTTTCCTCAACCATGTATTTTCATGCAGCGATGCAGATTTTCCTGTAGGGTAGACTGGAGCCTTAATTCCACGATCGATTGTAAAATTTCATGACCAATAAGTCCCTGATTTTGCAATGAATAAAGAATTCTAATTCAGTAGGCCCTACTTGCTATCAAAGATAAGATTATAAATATTTTATATTTCTTAAATCAAAATCTCACATATTATTTATTTTAAGAATCTCAACTAGAACTCATTAAGTATATTTTACCGTAAAAAGACCGAAATGATTAGGTTCAACATTATAAGTAGGTGCCTACAACCTACTAAAAGTGGTTGTGAGTACCTACCTACTTTTACTAATAAAAAAACACGTTATTTTCTACTATAAGTTAACATGAAAAAAATAAAAAGAAGATATAAGTCAGGCCTACGCTAACACGCATAATAATAATTATTATATCATATCCAATCATTAAAACGGATAAATTATGTTGATTTAATTTTGTTGTCAATAGAACAAATATGATAAACTTGTAACAGGAAGTTAAAACTCTGATACATTTATTTTAAAGGGTACAGTAGGTACGATAAGCGTCCAAAACAATCGACTATAAAATATTCGTTTACCATGATTGATACACTGATAACCATATTCCCATTCGATTGTTATAGTTTTTAATACTCGATCACAAAGTGTTTTACTTAACAATAAGTTAACTTAATCTAAGTTAATAGTGAAAAGTTAGCATTAACATAAACTAACCTAACCCCGCAGAGCATTGTTTTTGCCTTGGTTTGGATTTTTAATTTTGTTTTTGACCAGCGGTTACCCGCAGGCTTCGCCTCGCAAATGCTTCATAAAACCTGATGACAGGTGTGTGCTGCATTCTCTGGCTAGCCCGTGGAACTAGTATAAATCAAGATCAGCTGCTGTTTCTATTTTCATAAGCTCAAACAAAACTAAATCCATAAGGAAAAAGGTCATGGGAACTTTGTCGGGGTCTCTGACGGAGCACTAAGATCAGATCAGGATGAAAACCATTTACTTTCTGCCAAAAGAATTAGTGTACAAAATTTCAACTCTCTAAGTAAATGGAAAGTAGAAGAATTTATGTGTGATGTTCTCTCTTAAAGGTGTAGATATTCTCATCTGTAATACCTATTGATGTATCATAGTGGTTTGATATTTTATAGGCCAGGCCTATTTGATTTTTCTGGTGGACACTTACTATACTGCACCCATATTACAAATGTTAGTACGGTAACATAGTGCACCATTAATGGTGAATTTTTAAATATAACTAACGACTGTATTATTAAAACGGTTATCAATTCTACCCAAATAAAACGGTACAAATGTAAATAATAAAGCGAAAACAGCTTGCAAGTTTGCGAGTTGTTAAATAAGAAAATATATTCCCTGGAAATATTAAGGCCTAATCAAGAGCAATATCTTAAATGTTGTTAAATGAGTTAGGCCTAGTTAATCGTACTCTCTCGGGCTGAATGTTTTAAGGCTCAACACTATTTATCAGAAACACTTGAATAGGTACATATTTCAACCCATGTATTAATTAGTTTTAATTTTCACACTTTAATACACGATGCTGTCCGTTTGTTCCGCCTTTGAACAAAAGTACTAGCTTCATTACGATGAAGTAACTTAATCGCCTAACTTACACTCTAGTGAAGCAATATTCGTTCGACCTTTGAGAAGTATGCAAAATGCAAACATACCGTAACTTACATGATGAAAAAACTTACTAATCAGACACCTTTAAGAATTTTGGACAGTATTTTTCTAGAGGTAATAACTTAAAACACCAATCATAATTCCTTGCCTTAAAAAAAAACTAAATTAGGCCTATAGGCCCTAGGCCTAACTTATGAGAGTATAGGTTAGTACGGTACACTCTAACTAATGATTAAAATCATTAGGAATTTATATCATTAATTAAATATGGGTTTTCAAATAGTTTAACAACAAATAAAGCCTGGCAAAGTTTGTAAATATCTAAACATATTCATTAAACAGATGTTTAATTCTTCAAATCGTCCTTGTTAATTAACTGCTATGGCCATGACAACACCTCCAATTCATTAATTACTTAGCAATACAGTGTATGAAAATGTTAAAGGTTATATTTTATTAGCAAACACACCGGTGAATACAAAACGATGTTTTGATATTACAGTCCGTAGTATTTGGACAGCCAGTATTAGTTTCCCATTGGTAAGTTGAAAACAAAATTTGAGTATCCTATACCAAAAAGCGGTAATAAATAAACAGAGCTGGAATTGCACTTACCTTAAACATGAAAGTCACTAAAGAAGCCACTATAAAAACAACGATACTCAACTCAACTTTAACCTTCAATAATTCTTTACCCGGCGAAACAGTACTCGCTGAATGAATAGCATAGCCAGGAGAAATAAGATGGCGACGGCCGACGACGACGCACGACGTTAGCGCTAGCGAAGTGGCGGTTTTAGTAACTTAGGACCACAAACTTCTCATCAGAAAGTTTGCGTAAAACGTATTGTAAAGTTTACGCGCACAGGTTAGCAGCGCGCTCGGGCAACAACGCGGCGCCTTTGGTAACTACGACGAAGTTCCTTGCAAGCATATATCTGGCAAACTTGCTGCAAATAATACTGGAAGTATTCAACAGCGAACGAAAAATGAACCAAACGCATATTTGCAGCACACTTTCTTGCTATCTGGGTAAGGTTTATATTTTTAAATAAATATGAATGGTCGGAACTTTGAATGATATTTCATCAACTCACAAAATTATCTCGTTGGCTCCTCAGCTCCAACCGATTTGGATACATTTATGTTATAATGATTCATTGCTACGGTAAATTCCAAATATGTATTATTTGCTACACGCAACAGTAACAGTGTATCGTCAAATAAAACTTGTGTGAAGCATCACACAAGTATCATTTTCGAGTATGTGATTTGACCTTTTCGTATCGAAATCAGCACACAGTGGATTTGAAAATTAAACAGAATCTAAATATTTAGAGCTTAACAGTTTAAGACAGAAACCCAGGGTTGTTTATGTGGTTTTTATTTTGACGTATGGCTTAGTTTGAATTATAAGATGATTCGGCACAGTCTAACTTAGTTTATTGATTATTTTGTATGAGCTAAACAAATTAAATGTATCAAAATGAATTGGTATTTTACAGAAATCAAAATGTATGCCTTATAACTTCTGCAATATAGTTTGTAGCACTGCATTAAAAATAATGTAATTGAAAATACATTCCAGATCTATTGTAATACAATAGTTGTACAACTGATAATAAACACCGTTACGTTTTACAATATTCACTATAAGAAAACATCAGTTATTTACTATCTGCAGGGTTAAATACATATTAAATATTTACACAGGATTTCTACCCACATATTTTAATAGTTTTATATTTATCGGTATTATATTACTTGACAAAAATTATCTGTCTACTCAGACAAATAAGAAACTCTTGCAACGTTTTGGTAACGAGAACTTTTATATTTAAGATTGTGTATAGGTTATGACACTTACGGCGCAATACCCCTCTCCCCTATTTTGTATTCCATTATGGTTTCAGGTTTCTCGATACTTTTATCTGTTTTATTTTACACTTGATATCTTGAAGGATCAAAATTCTATTTTATATTAACTGAAAATGCACTGCTATTGGATAACCGAGAGTATCTTCATTCTAGTAGGATTATATAAACGAAAAATAACTCTTAGTGTCTCAAATCAAATTAAAATATAGTTATAAAGAATATGTAAAATAATAAAATGCAGGATTTTTAATGCATTTTACATCTTTAAATGAATAAATGAAATTTATTTCCACAAGTGTCTACAATATAATATGCTATATATAAACTTGGAAAATGACTGATCACAAAACAAGTTGTGTGATCAGTTTTTTTAAATAAAAGATAATGTATTAAAACAAACTTAATTTGAGGCTAGCATATAGTAAGGTAATATCAAGTTAACGGTCACCATCTGCAGTGTGTGTATGATGTTACGAACTAAAACAAAAATACAAATAGTTTTACAAGTTAAATAAACTAAAAGAAAAATCATATCAGGTGGTTAACACAACTAGAATATATAGAATTATCAAGATATTACATCGCTCATAAAACTAATGAGTACTATTTGTATTACTTGTATTATATTACTAAATATTACATTTATTTTAGGTTATAACGTTGGTTTGTCTCAAAGTTAATGAACGCTTTTATTGAGCAAAGTTATAACCTACAAATGTGTTGTTTACAGGCATTCCTTTCTTAAAAATTATAACTTTCTGCCTTCTACGGCAGCTGAACACTCTTTCATTTTGTGCGGCAACGGCCTTCGGGGTTATTCAGCTACAACACTCTTTTCAATCGGGTTTCTTCTCAACGTCTTCACCAACGAGGTTAATACATCTAGAGGTCATGTCTGGGGTAAAGACGTGTATCCTATATGCTGACCGCTCACTCTCTTCACACGTCATATGTTAGTCAGCTACAACACTCTTCTCAACGTCTTCACCAACGAGGTTAATACATCTAGAGGTCTTGTCTGGGGTAAAGACGTGTATCCTACATGCTGACCACTCACTCTCTTCACACGTCATATGTTAGTCAGCTACAACACTCTTCTCAACGTCTTCACCAACGAGGTTAATACATCTAGAGGTCTTGTCTGGGGTAAAGACGTGTATCCTACATGCTGACCACTCACTCTCTTCACACGTCATATGTTAGTCAGCTACAACACTCTTCTCAACGTCTTCACCAACGAGGTTAATACATCTAGAGGTCTTGTCTGGGGTAAAGACGTGTATCCTACATGCTGACCGCTCACTCTCTTCACACGTCATATGTTGGTCAGCTACAACACTCTTCTCAACGTCTTCACCAACGAGGTTAATACATCTAGAGGTCTTGTCTGGGGTAAAGACGTGTATCCTACATGCTGACCACTCACTCTCTTCACACGTCATATGTTGGTCAGCTACAACACTCTTCTCAACGTCTTCACCAACGAGGTTAATACATCTAGAGGTCTTGTCTGGGGTAAAGACGTGTATCCTACATGCTGACCACTCACTCTCTTCACACGTCATATGTTAGTCAGCTACAACACTCTTCTCAACGTCTTCACCAACGAGGTTAATACATCTAGAGGTCATGTCTGGGGTAAAGACGTGTATCCTATATGCTGACCGCTCACTCTCTTCACACGTCATATGTTAGTCAGCTACAACACTCTTCTCAACGTCTTCACCAACGAGGTTAATACATCTAGAGGTCTTGTCTGGGGTAAAGACGTGTATCCTACATGCTGACCACTCACTCTCTTCACACGTCATATGTTAGTCAGCTACAACACTCTTCTCAACGTCTTCACCAACGAGGTTAATACATCTAGAGGTCTTGTCTGGGGTAAAGACGTGTATCCTACATGCTGACCGCTCACTCTCTTCACACGTCATATGTTAGTCAGCTACAACACTCTTCTCAACGTCTTCACCAACGAGGTTAATACATCTAGAGGTCTTGTCTGGGGTAAAGACGTGTATCCTACATGCTGACCACTCACTCTCTTCACACGTCATATGTTAGTCAGCTACAACACTCTTCTCAACGTCTTCACCAACGAGGTTAATACATCTAGAGGTCTTGTCTGGGGTAAAGACGTGTATCCTACATGCTGACCACTCACTCTCTTCACACGTCATATGTTAGTCAGCTACAACACTCTTCTCAACGTCTTCACCAACGAGGTTAATACATCTAGAGGTCTTGTCTGGGGTAAAGACGTGTATCCTACATGCTGACCACTCACTCTCTTCACACGTCATATGTTAGTCAGCTACAACACTCTTCTCAACGTCTTCACCAACGAGGTTAATACATCTAGAGGTCTTGTCTGGGGTAAAGACGTGTATCCTATATGCTGACCGCCCACTCTCTTCACACGTCATATGTTGGTCAGCTACAACACTCTTCTCAACGTCTTCACCAACGAGGTTAATACATCTAGAGGTCTTGTCTGGGGTAAAGACGTGTATCCTACATGATGACCACTCACTCTCTTCACACGTCATATGTTACTCAGCTACAACACTCTTCTCAACGTCTTCACCAACGAGGTTAATACATCTAGAGGTCTTGTCTGGGGTAAAGACGTGTATCCTACATGCTGACCACTCACTCTCTTCACACGTCATATCTTAGTCAGCTACAACACTCTTCTCAACGTCTTCACCAACGAGGTTAATACATCTAGAGGTCTTGTCTGGGGTAAAGACGTGTATCCTACATGCTGACCACTCACTCTCTTCACACGTCATATCTTAGTCAGCTACAACACTCTTCTCAACGTCTTCACCAACGAGGTTAATACATCTAGAGGTCTTGTCTGGGGTAAAGACGTGTATCCTACATGCTGACCACTCACTCTCTTCACACGTCATATCTTAGTCAGCTACAACACTCTTCTCAACGTCTTCACCAACGAGGTTAATACATCTAGAGGTCTTGTCTGGGGTAAAGACGTGTATCCTACATGCTGACCGCTCACTCTCTTCACACGTCATATGTTGGTCAGCTACAACACTCTTCTCAACGTCTTCACCAACGAGGTTAATACATCTAGAGGTCTTGTCTGGGGTAAAGACGTGTATCCTACATGCTGACCACTCACTCTCTTCACACGTCATATCTTAGTCAGCTACAACACTCTTCTCAACGTCTTCACCAACGAGGTTAATACATCTAGAGGTCTTGTCTGGGGTAAAGACGTGTATCCTACATGCTGACCACTCACTCTCTTCACACGTCATATCTTAGTCAGCTACAACACTCTTCTCAACGTCTTCACCAACGAGGTTAATACATCTAGAGGTCTTGTCTGGGGTAAAGACGTGTATCCTACATGCTGACCACTCACTCTCTTCACACGTCATATCTTAGTCAGCTACAACACTCTTCTCAACGTCTTCACCAACGAGGTTAATACATCTAGAGGTCTTGTCTGGGGTAAAGACGTGTATCCTACATGCTGACCACTCACTCTCTTCACACGTCATATCTTAGTCAGCTACAACACTCTTCTCAACGTCTTCACCAACGAGGTTAATACATCTAGAGGTCTTGTCTGGGGTAAAGACGTGTATCCTACATGCTGACCGCTCACTCTCTTCACACGTCATATGTTAGTCAGCTGACAGACATGAGACGAGAGGATTTAATTGGTTACATGTTGATTTCCATGGGAGAAGAGTTGAAATAGGGGCAAAATGGCGGTCGATTTTGTAGGCTACACTTTTACACGAGACTAGTGTTCTACATAGATTAACCTCGTTGGTCCTCACCGAACCCTGACCCCTCGTACCTAGAGAACTCAAAACACGCGACGTTTCCCATTAACGAGCTATCGTAATGCTCTCTCGAGTGAACGCTCCTCTCCCCTCCCAGATGGTTTTTATTTTAATGAGTACAAACAAGAATATCACTTGGGCACGTTTGCGAAGATCCCCACGACCCTTCCTTGAAATGGCCGCATTTAAATGCAACAATTACACTTTTGTTTCTGAAAGGCTCTGACGTTTTAGAACTTCTGTAGCTTTCACGAGCTGTGTTTTATACAAAATAAAGCCGCGTTTTACAATACCTATGCCTATATAAAATTAATACATAAAAAGTGTTTTTATTTATAAAAACAAGCAGTGATTCTTTTTAAAGAATCCTGCTGGCAAAATCACTAAACTACTGTTTATATCTTATCTGAAAACTCTTAACGTCTAGATATGCTTTTTCGATTTTTGGAAAACATTTACCTTCAGGGATTCGCCCCTTGGGGCATTAGGCTTTCAATGTTAAAATGTTAAGCTTATGGTAGAATATAAATAAATTTAATCGCACATTTAACCGCGGTTGAAACTATTAACAAATGGTAGAAAAAATATAGGTGTTTCAAGCTAATAATATCTGGAATTGCACCGCAATATAACTAAAAGGACATTGTAATACTAGTAATGAATCAAGATGTAAAATGTATTTGCTCGAATTTGAACAACTGAATTAGGTTGTTCGATATTAATACTAGCTTCCCCAACAGTTTTGCTTGTTCACCTGATTTTAGATAAATATAGTCACATCATTTCACACAGCTGTTAAAATCAAAAATGTGTTTTAACAGGACACTTATATATTTCATTTATAGTCTTCCCTATGCAAAAATGATTATAGAGTATTATTGAATACAATCAAAAATGGTATTATAAAATATTATTTACAGTATTATTGACCACTAATATTCAATGCGTAAATTTGACAATGATACTTGAAATTACTATAGTAAGTATCATTAAAAGTATTATTAAAATTCTATAACACTCAATAATACTATAATTTAAATTTTAATAATACTTAATGATACAAAATATAAAATCTATAATAATGAACTGTAATTGTATTATTTAAATGGTTATTTCAGTTATAAATAGTATGATTTTTTCAATTAAATTGCTTAGTAAACCAATAATATACATTTTTTTAAAGATTTTAGTTGGGAAAATATCATGACCAGGTCAGGTTTCAAACCTAGGATCTTTGACTTACTGTCCACACGCCTTAACCCCCGCGGCCGTTTCGCTCATGGGAACACTAGGATGGAGTGGGATATACAATAGTCTACACCTACTCGACTTGGACAATACTTTAGTTTTATTTTTCTAATCGAGTCTGCTTGTGCACCTCCCTGAAATAAAAGTAATAACAGTTGAAACAAATTTATTTGGTTCATTTGTTTTATGAATCTATTCTTGCCATATAATATGATAAACTGGGAGCAAATTAATATATATTTTTAATATAATAATAATAATATAATTAAGATAATCAATACTAAAATAATTATAACAGTGCACCCTTTAAATATTTTTATTAAGCTAATAATACTAATATAATATAATGTTAACACAATTTATACAATAATTAACCAACCTTGGTCCAAGAATACTGACATTATTAAAAGACGATTGCAACACATATTACGACCTTTTTTGGATATAATTCCGTCCCAAAATAATCCCGAGGTAGGATAAATCCTGCCCGAAAAAATCCCAAAATTTCAGTAATCGTGAGCTAAGGAACAACTAAACTAACTTTCCGTCAAACTAAGGGCCTGCGGAAATAAAATTCCCTCCAGCCAATTGATCACCGCACTTCTAAGATTATTTAAAAACATCGAGTTCCTTGGTTGACGGGGGCCCTAAGCTGCAGCCTAGTCAGCCTAAAGTTAACCAGGCCCTGGTTTTCACTTGTGCAATACACTGTATTTCATTGTCATAGACTTATAAGTTTGATAGTAACCCTCTAAATAAACAATTGTTTATTAAAAGTTTCTCTCTTCCTCTCATTAATTATCATGCTAACTAATTAACTATCTGTAGAGCTATTTCATAACTATAATTCCCAATTACATGATTTAAAAAAGGTTTAATAATATGTTCTACACTAAATATCACCCTGTATAATTAAAACTATATTTTAGTATTATAGCTTCAATGATACATACTTCTATTAATAATACTCTTTATAATACCAACTATCATATAACAATAGTACATTAATACGTATTTCACTCAATAATACTGTATGATTCAGTTTACTACTATTATAACAATTTCCTATAGTACTTCCATGTTTATAATACCCAATAATATACCTTCAATGATACATATTTCATTTAATAATACTGTATAATACAGTTGACTGGTATTATACAATTCTCAATAATACTAATTTGTTATTACAGCCAGTAGTACAGTACTATTACTTCTCACAGATATCACAGACCATATTATTGAATATTATAAAGTATCATTAATGTATTAATAATAGTCAATAATCATTTTCGCATAGGGTTAGCAGAGGTTTTTTAAAACCTAACATTTCACCTCCAATTCTTTACCGATACCTTTTATTTAAATAAATAGTTCGTTGGTGTCAGCTTTAAGGTTTTATCAATAGTTCCTGGTGCGGTTTTGCTTTATATATAAACTAAATTAAGGTACTGTGATTATTTTAAGAATTAACAAATCAGCACACTCCGTGAGGGGCGTCTCGTCAGTTTTTCAACGCCCGTGCAAAGACCAATTAACATTAATTGGTCTCCAAAAGACCAATTAAGACTTGAGTCTCCAAAATTTAAGTCTTTTAAGGGAGTGGCTTGTCTCTTGTCACTCTTAAAACTCAAGATGGGTGTGAACATATTTGTTTCGTTAGTACAACACTGTGAGATACAGTTGCAACAGGAAGGATACTGTTCCAAGTCCTGCCACTTTTGGAAGAAATTTAGATGATTACTCCATGATTTTTCCATACTGTCAATCAATTCAGACTCCTTTCTTTACATTAGACATGAACAATAAAATTGAAAACAGTGGTCGTAACCACATATAGCACACTTGTCAATTTGACGTCAATAAGTGATCAAAGTCATCAAAATGATGTTAAGTAAAATATTAGATCAAATACTGACGTCACAATGATGTAAATACTTTTATATGTTTTTTAAAATTTGAAAGTCATCTAATATAAAAAATAATTTGTTAGGAACAAAATTAGTAGCCATTTAGAAGAAGAACGCCTTTTTAATGTTTGGAACTGTTGAACTCGTACAAAATTTTACATAATTTGAAGTAAAAATTAAGGAAATTTTGTGATCAAGAGGTCAAAATTTGTACATCATTTGAAATAAAAACTATGTAAAACCAGAACTATGTAAACTATGTGGGTACTGGATTGTTAAATCAAAGCCTGACTTGTAAACACGTTTACCATGTTTCTAAGTAGTTTATATTAATAATTACTATCTTCAATTGTTTTAAAATATATTATAGCTGTTTTAGATTAATTTGGCATTAGAATTAAATAATATCAGTTTAATTTATACTTGATTTGACTGTTCTGTATCATATCACCAAGTCGCTATCTTGCAGATCCTTGTTCTCCAATGTAGTCAAGAATCAATGCTTTATTACCAGTTAACAAGTTACATGCATTTGGTATAGTCAAGGTTTTATATATGTTTGTTACAACACTAGTCAAAAACTGACACAAACAAGCCACACAAAACAGTGACCTAATATTGACACTGAAACAAATACAACAGGAGGGGTCAAAGAGTACGGTGAAAAGTATTATTTAAAATACCAAATAAATAAATAGGCTAAATTGCATGCTTCCTCCATAATAATCTCGGAAGATGGGATTTCGAGAAATTCCTTGACATTATAGAAATGATTATCTATTAACCAACTCAGGATCTTAAGTTTGAAAGTTTTGAACGGGAGCCGCAACAATTCCTTAGGCAGTTTATTTAGGCATTTCAATCCCAAGATTCTGTAGCTTGACCTCTTCCTTTCTCTTGCTTAACAAAAGGCACATCAATCATATTTTTATGTCTTGTGTTAAAATTATGCAGGTCTCTCCTGACAGTGAAAGAGTCAAATTCTTAAAAATAGTTAACAGAATGTTAAAAATATATAAATTGACAACAGTTAAAATTCTAAGATTCCTAAAAATTGGTTTACAATGTTCCATTGGGTTAGCTTTTGCCATGATCCTAATTACCTTCTTCTGTATTTTCAGAACATTGTCGATATACGGGCCATTGCCCCAGAAAATAATCCCGTAATCAAGAGTGGATTGAAATAGGGCAAAGTAGGCTGTTTTTAAATAGTCAAAAGGAATGGAATATGTAATGTCTTATGTCGCCTGCGCAGTCTTTGAGTTCGTGTATATGTCTTATGTCGCCTGCGCAGTCTTTGTGTTCGTGTATGCCTCGTTTAGTTTCTCTGTTTTCCTCAATTCCATTGTTTTGAATTTGTTTAGTTAAGTTGAGCTCGTTATATGGCTGTATTGGTCTTGGAAATTAACCTTTAGTCTAGTCCTTAGCATAAAGAGTGTGCTGCGTGATCACCCTTCAAATAAGAACCGCGTCAATTGGTCAATCATCGGAACATCATCCGTTGTGTTAATATCTCGAGACTGCTCAAGGAAGATGAACTAAATCCAGTTTTATTAATCATTATACGGGTGCATTAATCATAGATTATTAGTGAATTTCCTATGGAAAGTGAACTATTAGCATGACCCGCACGGTGAAACTTAAGCCCGGGACCACCATAGAAGTTCCTAACGTGACCCCCTGAACACGTTTTGGGGGTTCGTTCGTTCATTTGCAGACACTCTAGCGGTCACATTGTTTGTCCGATTTACTTCAAATTTGGTAGGGACGTTCCTTTTTATAATCAGTTGGACAAGTTCGTTGGGCAAAATAATCGGAAAACTCTAAACCCTTTTTTTGGGGATTAATCTTTCAAATTTCGAGTTTTTGGGCCCAAAAAGGGTCAGAAAAGCCCCTGATGTGAAATTAATGAATGTAAATAAAAAGATGGGAATTTGTGTGGCGAAACTTTTAAGCCCTCTCTCGTCATTCTAGCATATATATTTACCGAGTTATTAAGGGAAATGTGTATTAACCAAACACAGTACGTTGTCTTATGGGGGTTTTACATTAGACAAGCCTAGCTGTTAATCATTTTTTGGTGTACTTATATCATCCCCAACAACCTCACGCCTACTTTAAAGCCTGACTGGACCTTCTCCTAACCTTATAATGCGCAAAATTGTATTCCCAGCATTGCAGGTAAATAGAACCAGGAGTATCAGAACAGCCAAAAAATCAATATTTTCAGATTTGAATAAAAATTGGAATAATTGTATGTTTTTAACTGATTTTGAGTTTTTATAGTTTTTTTGTGGAAATTAACTTCCCTCACGTCAGCGTGCTGCGTGCGCACTCGTTATTATACTATTTGTAACATGTATTTTGACATTTGTGCTCTCTCCCTGAGAACATTAAAAGACTTGAGTCTCCAAAATTTAAGTCTTTTAAGGGAGTGGCTACTAGCAAGGCCAATGTACTCCTTGGATGAATTTTTCAATGTACCGGTCTAAGCTTGCTGCCTTCTGTAAATAGTTGTAAATATGTATACTCATTTTTTATTCACTCTGTCTATCCAGCAGTTCTGATCACCGACGTTGAGGGAAGTAATTCACTGGACTTTGGAACCAAGACCCTGGCAGCGGCCCTGTTGTGAGCTCAAATCCCAGTCCTGACTAGGAAATTTTATCAGTTCTGCTTGGCTTTAAATATAGGTAGCGAATCACATCTCGCTTTGTCATACTTTCCAGTGGGCGGAAAAAGTATAAAAATGCCTTCAACCTCTTTTTCAATAGTAAAAATAATAGGCCTAAACTATTTGCAGTTATATAAAATTAGCTGGTGATACTATTTTATTGGTTGCAGATCTTCTTCTTGTTGTTGGAAGGGACTGATGGCTGGAAGGGAGTGGAGAGGGAAAGTTGGAGTTGGAGATGGCTTGGGGCAAACACCCGAGGACGCCGAGCTGCTCAAGGCCCTGGTGGAGTTCATGTTCCATGGCCAGTCAGAAGGGAGTGGAGAGGGAAAGTTGGAGTTGGAGATGGCTTGGGGCAAACACCCGAGGACGCCGAGCTGCTCAAGGCCCTGGTGGAGTTCATGTTCCATGGCCAGTCAGAAGGGAGTGGAGAGGGAAAGTTGGAGTTGGAGATGGCTTGGGGCAAACACCCGAGGACGCCGAGCTGCTCAAGGCCCTGGTTGAGTTCATGTTCCATGGCCAGTCAGAAGGGAGTGGAGAGGGAAAGTTGGAGTTGGAGATGGCTTGGGGCAAACACCCGAGGACACCGAGCTGCTCAAGGCCCTGGTGGAGTTCATGTTCCATGGCCAGTCAGAAGGGAGTGAAGAGGGAAAGTTGGAGTTGGAGATGGCTTGGGGCAAACGCCCGAGGACGCCGAGCTGCTCAAGGCCCTGGTTGAGTTCATGTTCCATGGCCAGTCAGGTCATGACAGTTAAAATTATTACATAGGTTAAATCTCCGACTTTACCACAAGTAGGCCTATCAAATTCTTCTTGTAATTTATACATTATTGATTAGTATTTTTACTTCCTCTCCCTATACATAGTACGATATACGGAGAAAATATGGTTTCTGCAGGAGAAATTTCTGCAGGTATGCTTTATAAAAATATTTTTCAGGCATGTGTAATTTTTGTAAATAATTTAATATTATTAAGTTTATTACCGTACATATTGTGTGACATGCTTCCTTATTTTTAAATGGATACATAATATACTTACACCATTTTAGTGATTTCCCGTATAGGGAAGAAGCTATTACCGTAGTCAGCGTGGTAAGACTTAGGCCTGGGCCCATGATAACTTTTTGTTTTGAGGACCCCAGATTCCAAAAATACCATTTGTTCAAATTCATATATATGTTTAGCCTATAAGTAGAGGCAATATGGGGAGTCTGGGACAGCTGAAAATAATTGTTTTTTAATCAGAAGTGACGTTTGAGTGACGTGGTGATGACGTATGTGTGACGAGAGGGTGTGATGACGTCACGGCGATGACGTATTGGTGTGACGATACACATACGTCATTGGATGTGAGGTAATGTGAAAGCGGGTGGATTTATATTCGTTAAGAAACTGTTTAAAGTCGAGAGAGAGGTTTGAAAATGAATTCGATGGTTGCTGAGTGTCAAACGATTGAACAAACTGGTGGCCTTTAAAAAGGCCGTTTGTTACATGTATTTAAAATCTTTTGGTGTGACGAACGACATACGTTATTGGACGTGGGGTAAAGTGAAAACGGATGGATTAATATTTGTTCCGAAACTGATAGAAGTCGTGGGAGTGGTTTGAAAATGAATTTGGTGGTTGCTGAGTGTCAAACGAATGAAACATCTGGTGGCCTTGAAAAAGGCCGTTTGTCACGTGTCCTTAAAATCTGTAATTTACACAAATATTGCATAAATCTCAGTTGATAGACCTCTTCTGTTGATCTCAGCCTTCAGCGCAGCGAGATATTCCATCCGCCGAGATATCGCCGGCCACTGCTCTGGAAGCATCGTCGGTTGGGCAATGTATGACATGATCGCCTTTATCTCATTGAAGTGATTTTCTTGTAGTTCGTCCTCAGACATAGTTGAAATTGCTCTCATTCTCTCCCCATGCTCCGCAATCAGGGTGATCTCCACCAACTCTTCGTCGCCGATGTCTTTGGACCACAGAGTAGATGCAGACATGTTGGCGGATCGGTGTCAGACGAGAGGATGGTAGTGAGGATCAGACAGACATGATTTTATTACTTGTTTATGCTTAGTCATCACGAAACACTGACAAGTAATTGGCTAAAAATTATCCAATTAAATGTAACCATTTTATAGAAAACAACCTAGAGTCATTGTTACTCCCAAGTGGGTGGGTGGTTACGGACATGTAGAAACAAGTTCAAGGTCATCGAAAGTGGTTTTTAAAAAAAGATTTGATAATTTATTTGTCAAAAATTACAAAGATTTAATCAAGGTTTACATAACTTATCTTTACAGCAAACTAGGTATATTGTATTAAAAATTATTTCCTTCTTTGTACTTTGGAGGTTCTTGTGGTTGGCTTTCTTCTTCGTACTTTGGAGGTTCTTGTGGTTTGGTTTCTTCTGTATTTTCGGATGTGGCATTCGGAGACCATTCAGTGGGTGATTCAGTCGTCTCCGAATCGCAGAAGGTTGTGCTGTCGAATTCAACAGTAATCTTCATTACCATCGGAGGATGTTCCGTCATCAAATGCAGGAGTGTTTCGTGAAGTATTCCCAAATCCACTTCGTCTTGCATCACCAGATGAAACTTCATTATGTTGATGGGTTAAGTTCGTTCTTGACGGTACGAGAGCTGATGGAGAAATGATAGCTGATCACTAGTACGGGTTCTATTTATGTCAGAATAAAATGGTGGGGGTAAGTCCGACACTTTCAAAACTATGTCAAGGTCACAGTGATGAGTTTTTTAAAAATATAATTACATAATACCTAAGTAAAAATAATACATAATTAAAAAGGTAAAATAATCAGAGATTACAATGGAATTTTACGCTATGTACAAAACTATTTTACAAAGTATTGTTAACATGGATTGTTATTTCTGTAGAGTTGTTTCCAGAAGGTCCATGGGGAACTAAATACAATACGCCGGGCTTGACAGAATCCAAATCTTCGTTCATAAGAACATTAACAAATCTTTTCGGGAGGTAAACTTGGAATTTAGGTTTATCTTCTTCTTTGTAGGGTGAATCTCCAAGAACAACTATAACTGCTTCACCAACTGATGTATCCAACTTTTTCATCGAATGCACAGCATAATGTTTTTTCTCTTGAAGTTCGCTACATCTTTTTGTTGCTAGGAGATCGGATTTTGAATGTTGGTTGAATTTTTCTGCAAGAGATTGTAGTGGAGAAGGTGATGCCATTGTGGAGAAGCTGATATGATTCTTTTGCTAGGTGTTGTATTCTGTAAGAGATCTTGTGTCCAACTGATATTACGGAGGTACGTGCATGGGTATATGTGGATTTCCCCCTCCACCGGATATAAATCGGCCTACTCTGTATGCTCGTGATAATGCACAATTTGCAGTTTTATGCTGAGGGCTTTTTACTCCGATGCAAAGACCATTTAATTCCGTTGCAAATTCCTTATCCAACACAATATCCGTCACATTTGAAGTACTGTACATTCTGATCCACTTTGATTTTTCATCCCCAGTAGTGTAGATTTCGTCATACTGTTGACAATAATGGTACATTATGCTATCCAGCTCTTTGTATTGTGTAAATCCTTCGTCCCAGGTGATGTGATGAAGATACTTCATTAACCATTTATTGGTTCTAGAGCTTTTGCTATTTAACTTCTTAAAAGGAAAAGGCGGCTTAAAAAGAAAATAGTTAATGACATTAGTAGATATGTCAACAAAAGCTAGTTCTTTTATGATATATTTGTCTTGGTTGTTCCTGAAAGCTTGAAATTCTACTACGCACTTTTTGGACATTCTAATATTATAATTAAAACAAATTGGTTTGTCCATTCCGTATCAATGTAATTTTGGTTCTATGAAACATTTCTCACTGCAGCAGTATGTATTTATTTTTGCAACTGTTAACTGATGGGAAGCTTGCAATCAACTGCACTCATATAGCCCCAATATTGTCATATATATATATATACGGTGAAAATAAGAATAACATGTGGAAACCTGAATTGTTTCAAGGTCACGTAAATTAGTTTTAAAAAATGTTTAAGTGCTCCCAGCATGAGCACTTTGTTGATGCAATCTACCGTATAAACAGTCAGAGTTTGCTAACATTTATTCGCATTTAGTGTATCTCTCTTCTGCACATGTACCGTTACATTTCATACATTGATATTTCAATTGTAGCGTTGACGTGTTGACTTGAAAAGATTCATGTAGAACTTTTTGTTCGTAGTCCGCAAATTCATTTTTGTTATCCTCGTAACACTTTCGACAAATCCTAAGACTATCTTTTTCATAGAAACATATTAAAGCCGTCGCACAATTTTTATAATGTTCATTCATAATTTCTTCAGCTATACTTTTTGGTAGTTGGCTTACAATTTTTTTTAAATCATTCGTATCCTGATATTCTTTGAGTAACGCTTGTTTCCACAGGTTATACTCCTCCATTTGTTGTTGAATCTACGAGAGCGCATGAAGTTGGTTTTCACTGGGCAAGAGCTGGAGTTGTTCTGAGATGGGGTGGGTGGTGTGACAGCTATTTATACTAATGCAAACCTTCATTTCCTAAAAATTAACACTCTATTGCAGTAACCATAGCATTCACATATTCTACATGCTATTCCGTCTTGTTATTACTTTTGACTCTACTTCTATATCCACATCCCAACTCTTCCTGTTTGCACAATATTGTAGTAGACATTCACAAAGACCTTTGCGACATTTGTTACAATATTTTATTATATCGCTATACAGTCCAAATTTCACACACATTTTAGGACAACATGTATAACAGTGTTGGGATTTGTACAATGTGAACGTTTCTCGTGTTGGAGTTGGAAGTTTATATGTTTTACATCGACATTTACAAATACCATAACTTTCACATATTTCACAGGCTAATCCGTCTACCTCTAGTTTCGGTCGCACAAAACACTTGTTTTCACAACAGTATCTTTCCATTTTATGAAGTTTACTTAAGCATGTAATAAACAAGACTGAGTAGGATAGGTACTGTTTGGAAGCTTGGAATCAACTGCACTCACACAGCGTGAGTATTTTCATATGTATATAGTCAGCGAAAAGAAGAATAACATATGCAAACCTGAACTGTTTCAAGGTCACGTAAATCTTTTTTTAAAAAGTTTTAGTGCTCCCAACATGAGCACTTGCTTGACGCAATCATTCAAATAATTTGACACTTTTTGTTTATTTGAAATATTCTCCGGCAATTCCTTTGTTGGAGAAACTTTAATTTTGGTTCCTTCACTTCGAAGTTTATTAAAAAAGAATCCGGTCCTTCTGTAGAACGACACCTCTTGAGGCAATCTGTTGTATATAGAATGATCTATCGGGCCATAGATCAGTGGTAAAACTGGATGTGTGTTCACCGAACTGTTGAGGTAATCAAAAATAAGTGGAGCATATGTGACGAGTTGCTGAATGTATCTGATTATTACTGGTGTTAGATTCGACAGGACTTGAAATTCTTCCAAAGTTAAAAGGATTTTCTTATTGTGTTTAGAAAGATCTCTAAATCTCACAAATTGAGTACCTCGAAGTCTGATGTTGTCGATTTCTAAATCGGATTCGTTAAATCCAATTGCAGTTTTTCGTCCTGTCAAGTTGTTGTATAAGTAGGCTTCAATGATAGATACGTGTTTAGTAAATTTATCCCACATGTCTATCGTAAGCAGCAATGAGGCTTTCCCGCAATGGTTAATTAGCACAGCAGGATTAAAGTTCAAAGATTTGAAAACACCAACAGTAACAGTTTTATCCATGTTTAAATTCAATGGATACATTTCGCGTAAAAATACATCAAATATCACATCCATATTTTGTTCATCATATTCATTTTCACATCTTTTCCTTTTCCTCTGATCATTTCCTTCGAAAGTTAGAAATCCTGAGAGTCCAGCCTTAATCTCCTCAGTAGTTGTTGTGTCCTTTTCTGCGGACTCTTCTACATTTTCAGCTGGTGTTGTATTAGTTTTAACATCATCATTATTATTATTATAAGGTGTAATTGTGTCTTTGACAATTGGAAAAGAAGTGGTTTCCGTAGTTTTTACAGAGTCCTCACTAGGATTACCAGGTGGAATTGTGTCTTTGTCAATTGGAAAAGAAGTAGTTTCCGTTGTTTTTGCAGAGTCCTCACTAGGTTTTGTGTTTTCAGGTAAGTCTTGATTCGACGTTTTAGATGCAGCTGTCACCTCTGTTGATGCAGACTCGAGCGTTACATCTTCAAGAAAATTAGATGGCATACTGTCCATTTTAATTATCAATGTTGTCTTGCTGTCTGCAGGTGGTATACTGATGTCCTCTCGCAGAAGAACCTCCCTTTTATAAACTTGTGGCGGGGGTAAATATATGTAGGTGCTGAATAATGTGGTAAAAACATCTATATTATTCTTCTAACCACGCCTGTTAGAGGGGTGTACGTTACGATTGTATCATGTAGTATCAAACAATACGCTGTTGTTTGGTCTGGAATATTCTCTTCCAACTCAAACTCGATGCGAATATCTACTGTTGATGATTTAATTGATTCGTTTTGTTTTGAACAGTCTATGACTGCAATTGGTGCGAGACTCTTGAATGTTTCAGGGTTGAGGAGAGGTGAGTTCGTCCTTCCATAGTATGACGATTGAAACCTAGCATACATATCGTATAAAATACCATATCTGTCCTTAGAAAACATTATATTAAGACTGTCATAGGGAAAGAATTGTGAGTTTAAAAACAACTTTAAATTTGAAAGTTTACAATGATCAAAGCTACTGGCATTAGCTGTAATATTAGATCTTTTATTTGTTTGCAGAGCAAAAATAACATATCTAGGCTTTTCTAAATTACTCGAAGTCTTCACAGCCCACGTTTGACGTTGAGTTTTAGGCAAGACAGGCCATTCATGCATTTCCCAGCTTCTAAAAGGAACCACAATATCCCTATCAGAGTCCAGAATCCGTAATAGACTTACTCGTCGTTCATCGGCCAACCGTACATGAGGTACTCTCCAAACTATTTTATCTAACTTCAATTTCCATTCAAGTGTTGTGGGAGTTGTTCCGCTATCAGCTTGTATAATATCCACATCAGAGGATGATCGCAGTAAAACCAATTCTTGTTTGACATTAATTATTATTCTTCTGTAGTCTTCAGCGAATCCTAGTAAGAGCCGCAACGGAACGCAAAAGTCGAAATAACCACTTGAATTAAGTACTATTTTGGTCGTAGTTGGTAATATCCATCCGGCTGTTTTTAAAGCGTTCGTTTCATTAGGTGATAAAGAAACCAACCCTTTAAGCGTACTGCTTATACCGACTTTTTTAGTCGAATCTACTACAATGCCAGATAATTCGTACCGGATTTCTTCAAACAAAAAGGCCATTGGATTATTTATGAATGGTACTTTTGATGTTGTATTTTCATCTTTTTCCAAAACCCTTCCTTCAATATAAATATAGCTTTCAGACGGTAAAGTATATGCATCTTGATGTTGTATTGGAATTCGGATCTCATCATTATTTCCTAATTTCGATGAAGCGTAAGGGTTGTGAGTGTGAAGCTGAAATTATTACCCACAACGTTTCGTCGAAAACCGGTCCATGTTTTATATCCAGTATGTCCATTATCATTGACTCTGAAACCAAGTCCTTCTAAAAATTTAATGTTCTCTCTATTTAACCTCTCTACGTTAGGAGATATACTAGAATTGTCTGATGTTTGTTTAGTGTTATATGTAAATTCAAGTCCCATCTTTCTTTTACGGTGCCTGTCTAATGTGTAAACGTACAGTAATAATTTCTCCTCTGAAATCCACGATGTCACCGTCTTGATCTAGTACGTTCAATACGATGTCTGAAATATGAGTGGAGTTTAATGGAAGATATATCAGATTATGAGGTTTTTCAATTATCTTAAATCCAGGTGGAACGGTTGGATAAAACGAATGTAAAATATGTTGGTTCGATCCATCTTTATAAGCCCCTTGAACTATGTTACACGTGATATTTATAGTATTAACTTTAATTATGTTCACAGTTTTTGGACTTGTATGGTAGATATTTGGTTCAAGAACCGACTTGTATAATGGGAAACCAAGTAAAGGACCAATCGATGCTGGTAGAATGAAATCCATATAAAACTTGCATTTTATTTCACTTCTTAAATTGTTATTATTCGCTCTTAGTTCAATTACATCCTTTCCTAACTTATTTTGAAGTTCTCTGTTTATGTCAGCTATTTCATAAGCACCAGTTTTAATCTCAACAAATTCACGTACATCAGCCAGACCTTCAGTATTTTTCTTTCTCACGTAGTGAAATTTATTATTAACACCTTATATTATGTTTGGGATTGAGTTGTAAGTAGTAAAATCCAAAAGTGCAATTTCCCACTGTCTATCATCTCTCAGGTGTAATGGTGGAAATAATGTACTTCGTAAAGTTGATGTTGAACCACTAACTGTTACAGTACAAGACGACATCTTACAGTTGACTGACACTTGTGGCTAGAAATTCCAAACATAAATGTCCGCATACTGACGTGTCTTCTCTTTGTTTTCTATCATAATTGAAAACTACGTTAGGTACTGCACCGAAATACACTTGTAACTCTTTAGGAGGTGGAAGATTCCCAAAACTGTCGAAATAAAAAACAGAATCAAATATTTTCTTATAACAAACCCAATGTGTCCCAGCACCATTAGCATAATCAAGGTTTACAATTGCGGCTTCATTTTTCCAGATTTTTCTTGGCAATCCGTTTCGCATGAACACCCCTCTGAAAAAAGGGATTTTTAAACATGATGCATACCGTTCAAGTTCCTCGTTGTTCAAAGGTTTATTCGGCAAAATTAATTTGTTTTTATTTAATATGCACGGTATGGTCTTAGGTATAATCCTCTTCCGTTTACCTTTTTTTTGAACATTTTGAACACTTTTTTCGCTTACGATTAACTCTCTTATTAGTATTCCTTCTTTTACTAGTGTCCCCACCGGAAATATTTCTTCTGCGACGTGTGTTTGTTTTTCTTCTCCTCGATCCTCCTCCAACTGCTGTTTTGGCTTTCATGGCTGCAGTTACTGCTAATGCAGCTGCTCGTTCACCAACACTTGCGTCACTTGATTTTACTCTCTGCCAAGCTTTTTCAGCAAGAGCTCTATCTGCAATTGATCTTCTTTCCGAATCTGAGTAATTTGAATATGCAATATCGTGTGCTCTGCAAGCTTCGTCCAATTTGTTTATTCCAGGATCTCCTCGTACCAAACGCTTTCGCAATTTCGTATCTGGACCACAATATTGATAACCTCCAGGCAAATGTAGCTCAATTGGAAGTGCGTCAACAGCTGTGTTTATTAATGCACCTGTAGGTAAAGTGGAAAATGCTTTTTTAAAAAGAGACACTGCGCTACTAGTGAGTCCTCGTCCTCTTTTCATGAGTGATAGTTCACTACTGAACGTCTTCCTTCCATGTATGATAATTTATTTTTGTTTTAACACCTTACTTCATTAGATTACTCTAACGTCTGGCAGTGATAATGACTCTTCTGCATCACTGTTTGTATCATATATTGCGTTTACACTGTTTGAAGGTGTTCCCCGACTTTACTTCTTCGAAGAGGTGAAAAGAATCACCATAGACTGTAATTTGTCGATTTTTTGGTAAATATCTTGTTTTAATTGCTTTATTTCTTCCAAAACAAATCGCCTATTCACAGCATCTGTATCTTTTTCTGCAATTGCCACATGTATAATTCTTTTATATTTAGCATCAAACATGGTGTCATTTGTCTCGCAATTTAATGTAAATATACGAATTGTTCCAAGGTTTACTGCTTCATCTTTGTTAATAGGATCTGCAATATTGCACAAACGTTTCCTTCTTAGATCATAGTTTCCGTCTCGAGTCAACTGAAAACCTTCTCCAGGTGGACCTCTCAAAACCTCTCGAACCAAAGAGCTCTCATGACGACCGAACTTATCAACACTCATCTTTAGACTGAATACTTAAGCTATGTATCCCCGACCTTTTAACTCTTCCGTTAAAGCAATCATTTCGTTATCCAATCCGTTATGCCCAGCCTGTATAGATTCATATATTAATCGCATTCTGTCAACCAGCTTATTCACATTATTATAGTATATAATATTTGTATCATACACCGATTTCATCGACATTCCTTTACCCTTAGCCTTCGGACGTTTTCCTCTAATACTAGAAAACAGCTTTGAAATAACTTCTCTATACTTCTCCGATCTATTTCTATGAATAGGTGTATTATGTGAATAACCTTTTCTATGGGAGTTGGTTAAAATACATATGTTTTTAAAATCATTCAAATCCTTCTTAGTATATTTTTTTGGAGAGGGTTTAAAGATCAATTCAAACAGTCCAGCGGTACCCTTAAAAGTTTGGTCTTTAACTGTTATATTATCTTTGTCATCTATCTCTAGCATACTATCCCCCATACGAAGACCGTCTTTTTCCAAGCGTGCTCCATACACGTGGTATTTACTCGATTTATGTGCACCATGTAGCATTTTTAGTATATAATTTCGTGAAAGAGGTCCTTTTTTGCCAATTTCTTTACTTAAAATACTAATATTTGTGGGGGATTCTGTTGGTTCTAAAGGATCTGTTTCACCTTCAATGTCGGATTTACTTTCTTCTTCATCTTCTTTATCTTCTTCTTCTTCTTCTTCTTCTTCTTCTCCTGAACGACTCGTTCTGCTAAATGATTCTGACCCAGATTCTGATCCGTATGTTCCTGAAGTTTCATCTTGTTTAACGATCTTTTTATCTCGTTCTTTTACTTCTTGATCTAGTAGAGTCGATTTGGTCATTTTATCATTTATTTTATTCAGGGGTTCGACAATGGGTTTGAAGGTTTCCTCCAAATATTTATTTCTAGCCATCAATCCTTCTTTTAGTAGCAGGTTTTTCTTCCGTATTGAGTCACTTAGGACTTTTATTTCACTAAGCAACTCCTCCTGGTTCGACATTATTAGTTCCGACTGTTCTCAACGCCTTCACCACAAATACTGAATTTGTTATAGGCAGAAGTCAATGTAATAAAACAAATCCATCGAACCCTATTCTGTAACGACCATTTGTCATAGATCTTTCTTTATCTATAACTAAAAACCCATATTTTTCTTTCCAAGCTTTCCCACACACATCTCGAAATTTTTCAAATGACATATCTGCACCAACATGATCGTTGTATATATGTTTGAGATTTTTTTCATCCTGCTTGAAAACAATTAAAAAGTTTACGTTGTCTCTAATTAATTGTTTCGGGATTTTACTATATGTTTGACCTATGTAAATAGAGTCAATATGATTATGTCTACCCATAGAGAAGTATGTTCTTATCCTATCATGATTTTCAGAGGAAACATCGTCAAAAATAAAAACTGAATACGGTTCAGCATTGTTAGGCTCTATAATCTCACTACTTGCGTCAAATTTATGCAATGAAACATCGGGTACATCATGCAAAATATTTTCCAATAATAAATATTTTGGTTGATTCAGAGATTTGGAAAAAATATAAACATTATTGAAGCTTAAGCCGTTTGGTTTTGTTATTAAATTAAAAACAACGTTGGTTTTTCCACAGTTTGAAGGCCCACTAATAATACACCTCATTGTGTTAGGCAATAAACAGCCATGTTTACTTACCTAATTATCAAAAATATCCGGTGTCAAACAATCAATATTGTTAATATCAAGTCTTTCATTCTGGCAGATAATTTCCATAATTTATTTACTGCATAAACAGTCTTCTCAAATGCTGTCCCGTTACTGATTTTTTATTTCAAAGTAGGTCCTTTTTGTCTATCCAAGTATCTTCGCTCTTGTCAAATCCCAACCATCTCACTAAAAGTTTATTACCTCTTTTTCTTAATATCTTTTCAACCAAATAAACATTGCCAGTCTTGGATTTTAACAACTCATGTCCGTAAAACCCTCCCTGCAGTATCTCTCCTTTAACATCCTTTAAAATATAAGTTTCAGGAATAGTAGGCTGTACTCGATGCACTGTGAAAACCTCGTTTGTCCAATTCGGAAGGTAACCTTTGGTAAAGATCTGTTTATATTTACATATCCTCACATTGTCTCCTATTGCAAATTTTTTGGGTGGTTTCTTATCTAATATTGGTTTGGTACTTTTCTTTATGCGTTTCAAAACTTTAGATTCATTTGCTTTATTCACCTGATTTGGTTTCATACCTATTGTACGATGTTTTTTATCATTGTAATCTTTTATTAAAGTAGGAAGAATATCATACCATACATAGGTGCCTCTTTCTGAAAATTTCTTGTACATTGAAGTTTTCAAAGTGCGATTGAAACGTTCTACAATAGTGGCTTTCTTTTCACTATAAGTTGAATAATGATTTATTTTATTTTTCCTCATTAGATCAGAAAAATCTTTGTTAAAAGATTCTGTACCATCGTCTGTCTGCAGATTTTTTATACGTTTCCATATCGCCTGAAGTACTTCTTTCATTGCTTCTGTAATAGACGATCCACTTTTGTTTTTCAGTGGAATTGCACTGGCTACTTTTGTAAAACAATCAATAACCGTTAAAATGTACCTAAAACCTTTATTAATCCTACTGTACGGTTTCATTTCTACAAGGTCCGCTTGATATAGGTCATGAATGCCTTTCACGACCGTTGATCTTCTAGGAAAATTTCTTCGAACTGGTTTGTGAAGTTCTTCAACGAAGGATTTTCTCTCGTCCATCGGTTCGCTTTATCCTCCAATCGTTTAGTAACTGAACTATAAAACTGTTTCATTTATTAAAAAAGGCTAAATGTTAAATAAGTAATGTAGTTTTTGCTAATTTAAAAAATTGCTTATTCTGAACACACGAAAACTGGGTCAAGGCCACTGAAGTGGCTTTTTAAAAACTTTATTTAACATATACTTAATTAATTAGCATTTTATAGATCTTCCACCAGTTTACTTCTCAGGATGATGATGCACTTAATCAATTTATGCTAATGAATAATGTCCATAAGGAAGTGTGTGGATGTTGTTTTGAAGGATCACACGTTTGTCGTCTTTGTCTGCCAATGACTTCTTTTTCACAGTTATACTATATAAATTATGATTGAAGCTCCGGATTGTGTTAAAAGATGCACTGTACCCAACTCTTCTGAATAAATAGTTGTAGTAATGTTCAAATTTCATTTTTTTCATTATGTACATCTTTTTTATTCCTTTTGCCTTCTTGATAATCCCTGCTTCATCCTCATCCGCTGCAACTGTTGATGTGACATTCGCTGTTCTATCTGTCATTAATTTTAACGCGTACATCTTCGACATGAGGGCGACAATTTCTTCAAGTGGTACTCCGCAAGTTTCATCCTTGAACTTTCCTAAAACCTTCTTGTTAACAGAGTTGTCGTATGTCGGATGGTTGACTGGGTAGTCGGAGAAGTCAAAATCATTCCTGTGAGGAAACACTCTAAGGTCATCATACATGTCAAGTGTCTTGATCCAATATACGATCCCGTCAGTGTCCATGTAGCTAATTCCAATTCGATCTCGTCCATAAAAGGCAACCATCTTGTTGTAGTGGAAGTCGTACATATGGGTCTTTGAAATATCAAGTATACACATTCCTACATAAAGAGGTCGATCCATGACAACATTTGTTTTGTTCATGCATACAGCTACAAGATTTTCGTTTATTATGATATATGTTTTGAAGTTAGGCTTTTGAACTAATTTTAACATTTTCTTTTCATCAGAAACAAGTTTCAAATTCATGTGATTCCTTTTGTTTTCAAGACATTTCCCATAGACGGCGTTATTCATCAGTTTGTAAAATTCTTTGTGAAAACTTGATGTGGAAGCTGCTCTTCTTGAAGTATTCGATTCTATATACGGTTTTAGCCAGGTCTTTTGTGTAAATTGAAGCACTCGGTTGATTTTAACAATTTTGATTCCTAGTTCAATTGCTTGTTGTACAATCCAATAATGTGCAATGTAATTAGATTTATTTTCAAGTGTTGTCATCAACTTTGAATATTTGCCTCCTGGAGGAACCTCGGACCTTGGTAATAGAGGAAGGTCATAATGATGGTCGTGAAGGTGCTGAGGATACTCGAAATCAAAGTCCAATATGTATCCGATATCGCTGAACTTCGGGATGCTCATAATGTCTCCTAAAACATTAGAATCAACCCAGCAAAATCCGCCAAAAGGTAATGGCATTGACATGGCGTATCCATAAAGGTTATTGGCGTCGAAGTAGCCTAGGTAGACTGATTCTTTAGTGGAGTTATAATTTTGAAGATGTTTGTTATTGGCTTTGACATATCGTGTGACCGATTGTGTGAGCCCTCCTCTAACACCAGCTTCAACCATAAGAACCATGTCAATATCAGTTAAAAGTTGGAGTTCGCATTTAGTTTCCTTCATCATAGCTTGCCAAGCCAGCCCCGGAGATGTGAAGTAATAGAAACAATCCAGTCCGTAAGCTAACAAACAGGAATTTCTAAATTCCTCCATTACATCACAAAGGAGAGTTACATCAAGTTTCACATAAAAATCATTATAATCTCCGAGCGTCGACATATTAAGTTCCTTCCATACCTTGACAGCATGCTCATAATCTTCTGGATCTACTGGAGATTCATTGAGATTACTGTAAAACATTTCTGGTGGAGGTAACGCAGTCTCGTCAAATCGAGCAAGGGAATCTATGTAGTCGTACGGGAACACTCCTTTTCTTAATACGAGCTCCATCTTATCTTCTGGAACCAGCTTCCTCGTTTCAATTAAGTCATCTCTTTCCAGATTCTTAAAGAGTGTCATCAAACTGAATGGCATAAACCTTAAGGAATCTATAAACCTTAATTTTATATTTTTTACTTTCTTTGAAAAACTAATAAATTTTTCTGTCGTTTGAGCCAATACGTCAATTTGTCCTTTGTCTCGTCCAAGTTCTGGAATAATAAAGTGTGCGTCGTATCCACTTAAATTGTGTAATACAACCGGTATAAAGTTAGGTAGCTTAAAGTTGATATTGCAGGCGTTACAAGCTGCTCCTCTATAGGCTCCTGTCAAATGATCATGGTCACGCACTTTGATGTTGTCCTCAGAAAACTCCTGTTTACACAAGTAACAAATGTCCTTCATTTGATGACATAGTTCTTGAAGGTCAGTGAGATTTTCCATAGGAACAAAGTAACTGTAGAGGGTAGATACTTTTTCAGCAATATCATATAGATCATCAACAAATCGTGTTGCAGCTTGCTCCCCACGGTAAAGCTTTGGCTCCGTTGGAATATCGTAGTGCCGAAGATGCTCGTATGAAAGTGTTGATTTTACCAAAAGACAATTGCTGTTTGGCTATAATTGTGTTTTTGGTATTTCCTACTGTCTGCTGCGTCAGGATCCACATTTTCCACTGGTATCAATGACGATTCAAAATCTGCGTAAATTACAATTGGGATGCGATACTGGTGATGGATATTCCTAAACTTTAGAATAGAACTATTCAGAGCTGGAAGGATAACTTTTGCTGCTGCATGATCTCCACAAAGCTTAGAGTGTTCCGTCAGCCAACTACGACCTCCTCTATTTATAGAGATATTTTTAAAACATAAACATCTTTTACACACTGTTATTGGTGACTTTCTTTTGGTGAGCTGATAGTGAATGAGCTTAGTGAAATCTTTTATGTACACATAATGTGAAACAGTTTCATCTTTTAGTAACAGTAAATCAGTATGGTCAGTCAATTCACGTGGTACCACTTTTAACGGGTACACATTGTTTCTTCTGTCCAGTCCAAACACGTTAACAGATACACCTGCATTACGTTTTTCAAAACTTCCTATATCAGACAATGACACTGGGTAGTTTAATCCATTAAATTTATATCTACCATTTAGTTCTTGATATCTTCTATTCGGTCGTTCAGGATGTTCAGGGTGTTCAGGACACCTTCATGAACAAGAAATTTCGCCAACATGGAATATCTGAAACATTCATTGTCATTGTTTTGAACATTAATACATGATTTATTATCTTTAATCTTTGCTGGCAATGGAATAAAACTGCTGCCACAATCACCGTATCCACGTTTATGAACTCATAAATCCAAGGTTGTTTACATTGAGCAAGGACCATCCGGATCCACGAGCTTCATGTTCAGTTATTTTAAGCACCAATTCTTGTAAACATTCATCAACTATTTCATCTAAATTTGACGTCTCCATGATAGTTCGGTTTCTAGAAAGAAACCCTCTGTTGGATATTTCTCCTTCTACATTATTAAATGTTGTGTCCAATAGTAATCCAAATTTAATGAAATTCAAACGGTTAAGTTCATAATTTAATTTTGCAATTATAACATCTTTAACGAGGGTCAGAAATATTTGTAGTTCAAGTGTATTGATGTTATTTATTCTGTAATGTCGAACGACAGATCTGTCAAACGCCTCCACTAAAATGTTGACTCCCAACGTTGCATCTTCGTTCGCAGTCCCTCTAGAAGTAGAGGGTGAGGATTCATCTTCAGGATCCACTGAGTTTTGTTTGCTAGGAGGTGCATATGCAATTACGCTTGGTCTGCTCTGCCGTGTAGAGTCTTCAGTGTCAGCAAGGAAGTGTAAGAAATCGGGATGGTCTTCACAATCGGATAATGCATTATTAGTAGCATTATGGTAAATTTCAGTGATATATATATAAATCCTCATTTATGAAATCTTCATTACAACGTTGACAATAGTACATTGTGATTGAATAAATTTCTCAGTGTGTTATATACTGCTCCAAAAGTAGTATTGAGAGCCATTTTTCACATGTTCTAGTTTTATAGCAAATGCTGACCTCAGCATTGAATTACTATTGGTTTATATTTTTGCTAACATCATCACTTTCATTGCCATTGGTTCATTCATTTAAAAAGTAAACATAAATGAAATTATAAATTAGTATTGCTATAAGCTTACTAACCACAACATAATTATGGAGCAGCCTATACAGGTCCCAGATATATCCTCCACAACACCACTTTTTCAATTATCATTTACACCCACGGAAAGACAAGAAAGTGATGATCAACCAGTACAGGTTAACGTTGTATCAAGCAGAACAACTATCCAATCCAGAGAAGTAATGGCTGCATTAGAAAGATTAGTAGGGGCAGATTATCTATCAGATGATGACATCATTGTTGAACAATAAACCCTTTATACAGTTGAAAAACACATCCAAACAGCCGTTTTAACGGCTACCATTTTTTCATTCGTTTATTATACTCTGCTTGTGGCTTTTTTAGTTTAAGGAAAAAAACATTGCGAATTCGGCTGAGTTTTAAAACGATTGAAACAATTGGTGGCCTTGAAAAAGGCCGTTTGAAACAGACTTCTCTAATTAGTCGCTCAGGTATGCAACGCCATCATCGTCTTCCTCACCACTGGAACTATCGAATAGTCTCCGCCTTGCATCGGGAACATCACGTAGGACAGGAGTCCTGTTGTCATCCTCATCTTCGGACAGGAGATAAAATTCAATACTGTCGGCGACTGACTCCGGATAATCCTCGTGAAGAACAAATGCTATTGTATCTTCTATGTCAGAGACATCTAGTGATGATGTATTGTCATCGGAGTTGGTCAGGTCTTCGGAGTCGCTAGTATCTTCAATCTCCTCCACATCTTCCTGTAAGACATTTTCAATTATTTCTCCAATTTGCTTCCAGTGGTGAGGGATGTCTAGTGGTGCCATGATGGTAGATAGGATATGAATGACCGGTGACTACTATTTACCTTTATTTATAGGGGAATTTTGTGATGAGCAAGCAAAAATAAACAACGAATAAGAGCATTAGGTTTTAGTCAGTAAAAAAAGTGCTAAGTTATGGTATAAAAACCGTAAACATAGGTTTTGATCTCAAAAAATGTATATATATATATATATATATATATATATATAGAGAGAGAGAGAGAGAGAGAGAGAGAGAGAGAAAGAGATACACTTGTGCATACTTAATATCATAAATTTCAATTGTTAGTTGAGGTAAAATTAAGAAACCACCATGTGTTTTGTACAACTAAAAATTTTAAAAACCATGTGTTGGTAATTATTAATTTCATTATTAGTAGAAACATTAATAATCGAAAAGATAAATAATTGGTATGGTTCAAATAAGACGCTTAGCTTAGTTAAAACGAGTGAAATTCATGGTGGCCTTGAAAAAGGCCGTTTGTAGTTGCCCTCAGAAGGTGGAGTTTGAGATGGCGTTGTGGGTCTGCAGGATACGTCCTCAAGAAACGATGACGGTGAGAGTCACCCTTTGGCCAAGCCGCAGCAAACGCTTCAGGTCTTTGATGACGTTGGTCTTGAAGGGTAAGTCATCTTCCAGAGGAGTAGGCGCCATCCAGAACCCTACGTCGGACGTTTTCAATTTAATAGTAGTCGCTCGGCAGTCGGCCCTGATACTGTCTAGAGCCTCAGAAACTCTCCACAAGTCGCATTCTTGAGTTATCTCCGTCGTCCAATAAATCGGAACACGGAGGTAGAATGTTTTCAGCCACAGAGGAGAGCGTTTAACCCTTCTCGCTGTTTGGTGGTGAACAATCTCGTAGACCATGTTGTCAGGTAAACGTCACAGATGGATGTGATCAACTCTACAGAACGCCTCTATTTATAGTAATAACTACTGCATATTCAGCAGTATCTTATCTTAACTGCTGACAATGCTTTTCAGCAGTCTCTTATCTTAACTGCTGACAATGCTTTTCAACAGTCTCTTATCTTAACTGCTGACAATGCTTTTATTATTTTCAAGGTCAACCTAACAAACAAACAAACAAAATCTTGTTTTGAATGCAAAGAATCGATGAAACTAGAGTTGTAAATATTAATTCAGGCTGCAGCTTGTATTATCGGTTCGTTTCATCTTATAATATAATTCGTTTGTGAAAGGCAACACAGTTAGCTCAATTTGAGTACTAAAACGAGAGATGTAAATATTAATTCAGTCTGCAGCTTGCATTATCAGTTTATTTCATCTCATAATATACTTTGTTTGTGAAAAACAACAGAGTTAGCACACTGTGAGTACTATAACGAGTGAATCAATTGCTGGCCTTTAACAAGGCCGTATTTGAATTCTCCGCCAAGGTTTACGACTGGTCTCGACCGTTGTTGACTGTAAGAAAAGCTACGCAATGTAGGTTAATTATGCTGTAGGATTGTGCATAATATACTTTGTTTGTGAAATACAACAGAGTTAGCACACTGTGAGTACTATAACGAGTTAATCATTTGCTGGCCTTTAAAAATGCCGTTTTTGAATTCTCCACCAAGGTTTACGACTGGTCTCGACCGTTGTTGACTGTAAGGAAAGCTACGCAATGTAGGTTAATTATGTTGTAGGATTGTGCATAATATACTATGTTTGTGAAATACAACAGAGATAGCACACTGTGAGTACTATAACGAGTTAATCAATTTTTGGCCTTTAAAAAGACCGTTTTGAATTCTCCACCAAGGTTTACGACTGGTCTCGACCATTGTTGACTGGAAGGAAAGCTACGCAATGTAGGTTAATTATGTTGTAGGATTTTACATAATATACTTTGTTTGTGAAAGACAACAGAGTTAGCACACTGTGAGTACTATAACGAGTGAAACAATTGGTGGCCTTGAAAAAGACCGTTTCTGAGCTGCTGATCCAATCTAGACGCACTCCCACATCGCCTTTGCCAGTTCGCCTTTGCCCGCCCTTTGAAATACTAAGTATGACCCAGTCTTGGGTATTGGTTGCAAATATCCAGGCAGTCTTACCTTTAGGATTCTTCCGCTGTTTTCCAAAATTACTTTGCGCTCTTTAATTTGTAGGAGTTTATATTTTTTGGAAACTTTCAATCTTCGGAATTTTCCCTCCTGAGCTATAGTTTCAAAGTCAAAACTAGATGCTGGCGGCTTTTTCTCTGCAGGTTTGTGTTTAGCGCAGAACTTTTCTTCTATTTTGTAGAAGACTGCACACACTTCACCCTTCTTCGGCCCTCTCTTAAATTGGTGGGTACACTTGGGCGCATTTCTTACCCGTGGTGTCTTCTTCAATGATATTCTTGGTGTGCTGGAGGATGAAGTTGCCTTCGGTACGAAGGGGTCATGTTTTGAAATGAATTTCCTATTATCTTCATCCGATGACTCTGCTGTCGGTGCTCCAAAGTGCAGGGGACTTGGCGGCGAAACCACGCTTGTGGATGTAGAAGGTGCGTCCGGCGGATCGAAGATAGACTTCACCTTGTTCTCAGCCAGGATGGATTCTACAGCTGCAGAAGTCTCAGAAGAGTCCATGACTTGGAGATCAGATCAGCAATCAGCTCAGTGGAGGAATGAGGAAACATCGCACTACTCTCTCATTATATAGTCGTTGCTGACACAGCACTCTTCTCCTATTGGTCAGTTGCATTTAAGTACTAAAAATGGTGGCCTTGATAAAGGCCGTTTTTATGTTCCAATCTTGGACCGACTGTGCCTCTACGTTAGAAACTTGCAAATGTTTGTGTTTGAAAGCAATTTTATGTTTTACTCAAAGCTATGACTCTTAAGCACCATAACATTTGTTTTTAGGTACATTAAACAAACTGTGTTGACTGAATAACGAAAAAAAATTCTCGGTCAAAATATATTATTTAGAGTCGGCAACTACGTATCTCCAATCTTAGCCCGACTGTAACTCTATGTTAGAAACGTGGAATTGTTTGTGTTTGCAAACACAACTCATTTTATTCTTTACTCCAAGCTATGGCTGTTAAGCCCCATAACATTTATTTTAAGCGCACTAAATAAACTGTGTTGACCGAATAATGAACAAAGTTCTCGGTCAAAATATATTATTTAGAGTCGGCAACTACGTACCGTACAGATTACCAACACCCAGTATGTCATGGGACTTATAATAAAACTTTGCAAATGCATGAGTTCAAAAACGATTGAAAAATCTGGTGGCTTTTAAAAAGGCCGTTTTTGAGATGATCTAGCGACGGACCCATTCGGCCTTCCCTCTGGGATACGAAGGGTCCTCCCCCGGCCCGTAAATCTTCAGATGCGTCGACTTCCACGGCCACTCCATTCTCCTTGGCAGGCGAACTCTCGTCAGCTCCAAGGAACCAACCTCCCGCAGAGTAGCCTCACCATCCTGGCGTACGAAAAATAGCAATTCGTACAGACCGGGTTTCATCCGCCACAACCGTCGATTCTGTTCGCCATGGCGTAGTTGCCCAAGTGGAGTGTAGAAGCGCCGCTCCAGCCTCTGAAGCTTTCGCCGTGGAGTAGCCGCAACACAATCCATTACAGTGACAGGATTGCTCCTTGCCACTGGTCTCGGAGCTGGACAGTCCAAAGCGAAGTGAACACGCCTCTGCGAGGCTCCTGGACGTTGACGAGGCGGCCGGAGTGAGGATATCGGTGCTAGTGGAGACCGTCGCTCAGTCATCTCAGCGAAGATTTCTTCCACCGTAGTTTCCATCTTCTCTCCTCAGCGCAAGCAGGATGTCCTGAGCCCCACTAATCATTGGTCTCTAAGGTGCGACGCTACGTACCGTATAGGATACGCTGCAGGTCTCCTGTTGGTGCGCACTAATAACACTGACTCAGCGTTTTATTTAGTGGCCTTGAGAAAGGCCATTTTAATTATTTAATGTCCCAGTCCAAGCGCTTACCCATTTGAACAAACTATGTTGACAGAGGAACGATTAAAATTCTCGGTCAAACCATATTTGTTGAAGTCGGTAACTAAGTACCGTACCGTACAAAATACCAACAAACTTTATTGAAACCTCATGGGACTTATAATAAAACTTCATTACAGCAGGAGTAAAACTGGGGGTAAAACAAAATATATGTTTTACGCTACTGAGTGTCAAACGATTGAAATTTTTGGTGGCCTTTAAAAAGGCCGTTTTTATCAGTGTCACTGTTTACAGTGACACCCATTGGACGGTGACACGCCGACGTCGTTGCCCATCTTCCGGCTTCCCGACCTCCAAGTAGGTCTTTAATGTCTCGTACGGTGGCTCAATCACTCCATTCGGCAGGTAACTTCTAAAGACAAAGTTGCGGTGGCGCAACAAAAGCTCCCGCGAAGGCTTGTCCCATCCGAGCAGACAATAAAGTCCCGGCTGCAGTTTCCACAGGCGGTGGAGCTTGAACCCAGGGAATGCCGGTTCGAAGCTCGGCCGACGAATCTCCCTCGGCTCATCGATAACAGGGATCTGGGCCGTATAGTTCTTCTCAGGTTCCAGATCCCTCGTCTTGTCCGAGAGAATTTCTCTAAGTAAAGAGAACGGTTCCCGGGCACAAGTCGATATGTTTACCCGTCGAGGCAATACATCGACGGGTCTACTCTTTGACGCTGGTGTTGGAGCCGGGCGTTGACGAGGCTGCCCTGTCACGGACTCGCTCTTTGGGGCTGGGATTGGAGCTGGACGTTGACGAGGCTGCCGGAGTGATGACCGAGGTGTGACACTGTGGGGCCTGGAGCTGGAAAGCTGGAACGATGGTTCCCGACGAGGCATGTCAACCATCTTAGGCCGGGTCTGCTTCCTGAACATGATGCAGTTGCGTCCGTAACGAAAGGGTGAGCAAAAGTGATTCGCTTAAGAACAGCGGTATACTCACTAGCACAAGCCGGCTTCTCATTGGTCAAACAGTTCAACCAATGAGGTGAGGTTATTTTCTGCTGACTCAGCGGAAAAGTTCATAAAACCGGGACGCTCGTTCCACTCGAATCATTCGGCATGCAGACACGGGACCAGTCCAGAGCAGCTCCAGAGAAGCGGGGCACAGCGGAGATCATCGGAGAGAAGCTGAACATCCACGGAGGTCTCCTAGTACCGCAATCCCTGCAGTGGTACCCCGGGCTTGGAACTTCTGTGATATAGCGAGCACCACATATGTAGGTCTCACTTGCTATCGGCCGGCATCTCTACGCTGATCTCCGCCGGGTCCCGAGGCGGAGTCAACACCTTCTGCGTCGCACAAGGCCTGAGACAAGTCCCCCTGTGTGGTCAGCACTGCTCCGGGCGTTGGGTGAACAGTGCGGTGGGCAATGGATCTGGATCGTTAAACTCAGCGCCGATCTCTTATTCTTCTCTGTACAATCCTTTTCTGTCTTGCATGGCTTCGCTGGTTTCCCACTAACACTAACACAATTTGTTGATTTGTACAAGTTAAACTCTGTCCCTTACCCTATTCCCATCACAACCCCAAAAACAAACCCGGGTGGTTCGCGCAGTGTGGAGTTCTGCGGTCCACCCATACCCTAAGCAGTTCAATCGGTCGGCATGGGCAAACCGCCACGAATGAACTGACCCTTCTTGACTGGTCGGCAGGGCAATCCGCCACAGTCAGGATCCTTTTTTTTAAGTATTAAAATGACCTTGAACACGTTTGAACATGTTTGGAGAATATAAATTATAATTATTTAAAGTCCCCTAAAACATTCATAGCGACAACTGAATAACTATTCTTTGTTACCGCGAAAGTTGTAAAATTGAGACTTATTAAAATGGCCTTTATAAAGGCCACTAAACTGAAGTTGGATAAATGACAAAGTCCAGAAAATGTTGAATACTCCTCCTGTAAAAGAAGTAACAAGATGTGAGGCTGAGACTTGTAAAGGAATCGTCTAAGACTGTGAAAGTAAAAATAATTGAGACTTGTAAAAATGGCCTTTGTAAAGGCCACCAAAATGATTGATGTTAAATGACTAAGTCCTGAGAATCTGGATTGAAATGTACTTAATGTAGGTTTAGTATGATGTATGGTTGCTAGGCTGATTCACAACGAATGATATAAGTGGTGGCCTTGATAAAGCCCGTTTGTAGAAGGAGTGGAGTCCTGGATTTAGTGTGGGGGGATGGAAGCGACGACCCGAAGAATTTGTCGTAGTTGTAGTTGTCGGCGTAGGCTAGCGTCGACTGTGTCCAAGTGTTGATGTTGGAGGATGAGGTGGAAGTGATCTCCGCTACTAACTTCGATAATCATCTGATCGGCAAGGTGTCGGTAGCGGTCCAAGATGTCCATGAGTTGGTTGATCTGTCGGTAAGTGAAGATGTCTCGCTTTATTTGAATCGTCGCTCTCCCCACAGGAGTAGTTGCAGCCGTCGGTCTAGTTTGGCAGAACTTGAACTGTTTCCTGCGACGTCTGTGACCCTCTTCGTCCGAATAGTCCTCGTCAGAAGAGTCAGCAGGGCGTTTGATCGGTTGTAAGTTGCGAGCCATGGTTGCGTTGCGGCTAAGATCAGGAGTGTGAATGGATCGTAACGCGCGATTCTGTGCTAAGCTGTAAATGTGGCGGGGGTTAATAGTGGAGGGGGACTCTATGGCGTGGGATGGGGAGCGAAGCAAGTGGGGGGGTCTGGGGGCGGAGCCCCCAGAAACAAATTTTTATCTTATCTAAGATCTAGATCTAAGATAAGATAAGATAAGATAAGATAACACAAACCGACTTAAATGGACGGTTGGCCATTTCAAGTCGAAACCGACTTAAATGGACGGTTGGCCATTTCAAGTCGCAAACCGACTTAAATGGACGGTTGGCCATTTCAAGTCGCAAACCGACGTAACTAAACCGTTTCTTAACGAATATAAATCCACCCGCTTTCACATTACCTCACATCCAATGACGTATGTGTATCGTCACACCAATACGTCATCGCCGTGACGTCATCACACCCTCTCGTCACACATACGTCATCACCACGTCACTCAAACGTCACTTCTGATTAAAAAACAATTATTTTTCAGCTGTCCCAGACTCCCCATATTGCCTCTACTCCTATATATGTTCGTAGGCACGATAACTTTCGTAAAAATGCTCCGATCTTGATACAATTTGGTATAAACGTGTAAGGCATCATCTATTTTCATGAGTTCGAAAACTAGATATATTGCACCATTTTAAGGGGGGTTTTGTACCACAAAAGTGGTTTTTATTTTACTTTTTACATATCATTCTCTTAAACCTAAATTTTTGTTTGCACTATTGAATTCAGCTTAAAAAACAAACAATTTGGTTTTTTGTTTAGTGCTCTACGTCAATTGGTTACCGAGATATTGAAAGTGATAAAAACAGTACGTTGTCTTATGGAGAATAAGTACAATTTTATATCTCGCTTATTAATGAACATATATTAATGACACTTTTTATGTGGCTTCATATAGTTGGGGGTTGCTGAAATTTGCATGAAAACTCCATTTTTTGAGGTCTACGTGGCAGCAAGCTAGAGTACTCAGCAGCTATAATGATATTCTTATGGAGAATAAGAAACATGTAATATCTTGCTTGTTTATTAACATAAATTGGTAATACCCCCGTCGCAGCAAACCTGTATACCCAGCGAATTTTCAATGGAGATATAAATGTCTTAATACTACATAAAGCCACTTACCAAGTTTCTTAAAAATATATTCACAAATAAACGATATATACAATTTTAATTATTCTCCATAAGAATAACATTGAGGCTGAGTATGCAGGTTTGCTGCATCAACGAACACAAAAAATAGGATTTTATGCTAAATCAATACAACTCAACTAGGTGAAGATATATACGAGTTTTTTATTATTTTATGTTCATAATTAAGGGAGACAAACCATTTAATGATTATCCATAAGAATAACATGGGGCTGAGTACGCAGGTTTGCTGCTACGGGAGCATTTGGTAAAAAATTGTTTTTTAACAAATATCAATAGACCACAAACAGATAAAGCTATATACCAAGTTTCCTCAGTATACGTTCATAAATAAGAGAGATATACAATTTTTATTTTCCTCCATGAGAATAACATTAGACAACGTACTGTGTTTAGCACTTTCAATATCTCGGTAACCAATTGTCGTAGAGAAATAGTCAAAATACCAAATTGTGTGTTTTTTAAGCTGAATCCAATGGTATAAATTAAAATTTGACAATTGAATAAATTATATGTAAAAAATTCAAAAAACCCTTTTTTGGGGTACAAACCCCCCCAAAATACCCCTTTGGATGGAGCGATCTGGCTGGTTTTCGAACTATAGTCATGAATCTTGCTTTACACGTTTATACCAAATTTCATCAAAATCGGATCATTTTTACGAGAGTTATCGTGCTCACGGACACAGTTTCGAACGAATGGTGTTTTTGGGGTCTGGGAACCTCAAAAAAAAAGTTATCATCGTCCCGGGCCTAGGTCTTACCATGCCGACTACGGTAATAGCTTCTTCCCTATAGGGGAAATTCGCTAAAACTTGGTATGTTGCTTCCTCTTGTGGTGATCTACTGGTATTTGCATAAATCTTTGATTTTTGTGGGCCTGTGTGTAGCGAACCTGCATACTCAGTCCTAATATTTTTCTTATGTAGAATAAATAAAGTGTCATATTTAGGGAATCCAATCCCGGGATCCTGCCCAATTTTACGGTTTTTTCAATCCCGGGATTCTGTGTTTGAATCCCGGGATTTTCGGGATTGCTAAATTGTCTCAAGTTAGCAATACAGGTCACGTTTCTAATTGATGTAACCTCAATAAATAACTATAAAACCACTTTAATAAAGTTATAAATAAAAAATTCTTGATTTGATAAGTTTTTTAGCGAATTTCCTCTATAGGGAAGAAGCTATTACCGTAGGTCTCATGGTAAGACTTAAGCCCGAGACCATGATAACTTTTCATTTTGAGGTCCCCAGATGCCAAAAACACCATTCGTTAAAATTTTTATATTTGTATATATATATGTGTCCGTAAGCACGATAACTCTCCGATAAAAAAGGTCCGATCTTAATGAAATTTGGTACAAACGTGTAAAGTACTATTTATTTGAACGAGTTCGAAAAACAGACGAATTGCACCATCCAAAGGGGGGTATTGGGGGGGTTTTGTACCCCAAAAATGGGTTTTTTGAGGTTTCCTCATGTTAATTTTTATTAAAATCAAATTTTAATTTTCAGCATTGAATTCAGCATAAAAAAACAAACAATTTGGTATCTTGATCATTGCTCTACGTCAATTGGTTACTGAGATATTGAAAGTGCTAAACACAGTACGTTGTCTAATGTTAATCTAATGGAGAAAAAGAAAAATTGTATATCTCGCTTATTTATGAACATAAACTGACGAAATTCGGTATATGGCTTCATCTGATTGTGGTTTGTTGTTGTTTTCACAAAAAACATTTTCGCCTATGGTTCCCGTAGCAGCAAACCTAGGTACTCGGTCCCTATGTTATTCTTATGAAAAATAATTAAAATGTTATGTATCGCTTATTTATGAATGTATATGGATGAAACTTGGTATGTAACTTCACTTAGCTGAGTTCTATTGATATTTGCATAAAAACCCATTATTTTGTGTTCCTTGTTGCAGCAAACCTGCATACTCATCCCCAATGTTATTCTTATGGAGAATAATTATTATTAGTGAATTTCCTTTGGAAAGTGAACTATTAGCATGACCTGCACGGTGAAACTTAAGCCCGGGACCACCATAGAAGTTTCTAACGTGACCCCCTGAACACGTTTTGGGGGGTCTTCAAAATTGTATATATATACTGTATATATATATGTGTTTGCACTCCAGCGGTCACATTTTTTGTCCGATTTACTTCAAATTTGGTAGGGACGTTCCTTTCTGTAATCAGTTGGACAAGTTCGTTGGGCAAAACAATCGGAAAACTCTAAACCCATTTTTGTGGGGATTAATCTTTCAAATTTCGAGTTTTTGGGCCCAAAAAGGGTCAGAAAAGCCCCAGATGTAAAATTAATGCATGTTAAAAGATGGGAATTAGAGAGGTAAAAGTTTCAAGCCCTCTCTCGTTATTCTAGCATAAATATTTACCGAGTTATTAAAGAAAACGTGTATCGGCTAAACACAGTACGTTGTCTTATGGGGGTTTTACTCTAGAAAACCCTGTTATTCCTTTGTTAGAGTACTTTTATCATCCCCAGCAACCTCACGCCTACTTTCAAGCCTGTCTGGACCTTCTCCTAACCTTATAATGCGCAAAATTGTATTCTCAGCTTTGCAAGTAAATGAAACCAGGAGTATCAGAACTGCCAAAAATCAATGTTTTCAGGTTTCAATAAAAATTGGACAAATGTATGTTTTTACACTGGTTCTGAGTTTTAAAAGGTGTTATGTGGAAATTCACTTCCCTCACGTCAGCGTGCTGCGTGCGAACTCGTTTTAAATATCGCATGTTTGTGAATATATTTTCTTATGAATCTTGTTAAGTGGCTTAATGTGTTATGTTATAATTCATTGGAAATTCGCTGAGTATGCAGGTTTGCTGCAACGGGGGTATTTTTCTTTTATATTAACTATAGGTTTATATTTTAATCCAATATCTGACAGTCACTTGAAACAATCAGATTTTACCTGAATATGGTAAGTGATGTTTGTCAGATAATTATGCCCTTTTTATGATAATTGATCTTTTTAATTTTTATTAAGAACAAATTTAGTTTGTTTTGATCCCAATATTCACTATGTTATTCATTAAAATAACAACATTGGAATTTTTTAAAGTAATATTTACTCGATTAATTTTAAATCGTTTACTAATTGTTACATGATTTTATGAAAGAGTACCGTATTTATTCACAGGATAGTTGTGTTTCTAGTTTTGTTTTATCAAGTAGGATTTATTCATAGCTTGTCTTAGTAATAAGTTAATAATTTCATTTATCTGCAGCTGCAGCTACATTAAAAAAATGTACTTCTACTTGTACTTTTTAGGTGGAAATATTTGTTTATGGATACTTCTGAAGGAGTTTTTCTGTCAATTTAAATACATATCATAGTGTTAAAAACCCAATCTTGAGTTGCTTTATTAGTTTATTGGATACCCGAAGCCCTACCCAATGTGAGGCCAAACGTATTAGTTTTAATATTGTATTACAGTTTTTTTCTTTCACCGTTGATCATTTGTCCTATTTAAATAATTGTTTCGTATTTTTAATAAACAAAATAGTATTCATTTACTATAATTATCGTCAACATTTACAAGAGTACACTTAATCGCATATTTGTCCAGGCTTTTTGTACATTACGGCCAACCCCGGGACTGGTCAAGGTCACGGGATCCCAGGATTGAAAATATCGTCCGGGATTGGATTCCCTAGTCATATTTCGCTTATTTGTGAACATGCTGTGATGAAAGTTGGTAAGTGGCTTCATGACGTACTGAAGTGACATTTGAAATTCACTGAGTATGCAGGTTTGCTGCAACGAGAGTATTTAACTTAACTCTAAATGCAAAATCTGGAAACACTTTGACTCATGGAAAGTCAAGAGATCTATTTAATCCTAAGGCATTAGCAGCAGCCACTCGTTGCACGGTAATTGTAAACTATAAAATTATCTAGTAAGTAATAAGATTTTTATTTTCAGAGAGAAGACAAAAGGGTAGAACTTACAAGAGAGAGGGAAGCACCTATGTAAATGATTGTATATGTAAATAAACCATGTAAACAAATTAACACTTATTTCTGTAACTGTAGTTTGTTTAAGTATATGCACCTGACGTTCATCCTTCAAAAATCTCTATTGGCCAAAAACATCCGCCTCTCGCTTTGTCTTGTGAAACCCACCAGAAAAACATTGTGTTTTATTTAAAAACATATATAATATAGGGTATGAAAAATCAAATTGAAATAATATTACCTATATTTGCTAATAACTTACAGCTGAAATTTACTAATACCCTAGTAGCACAAATCGTTGGGCCAACGTTGGGAAATGGTTGGCACTGTTCGTTGGCCAACGGTAAGAAATGTCCGTTGGCGCACCGTTGTATTTAATTTGCCAACCAAATGCCAACAATGCCAACCAACAACCAACCAAATGCCAACCGTTTATAATTTTGTATTTAAATGGTTATTTTGTATTAAAAAAACACAATTTCACATTGAATTGGCTTAGTAAACCAATAATATAAATTTTGAACGATTTGAATAGCAAAATGATTGTGTCCTGGTCGAGTCTTGAACCTACGACCTTTGACTAACTCTACCCTCTGACTCGTGTATGTGTATGGAAGGACTAGGATATAAAAATTACCAATAGTGTACACCTACACGACTAGGACAATGGACAATATTTCCATTAATTCTTCTATAAATTAATCTACTTGCGCAAATCACTGAAATAAGAGAATAAAAGTTGGAACAAAGTAATTTGGTTCTTTTGATTTATGTGTCTATTCTTGCTATGAAATATGATGAACTAAATTATGAGCAAATTAATATATATTTAATATAATTATAATAATAAAATATATGATGTTAATACGGTATACTATAATACATACATTACTAATAATAATAATAATAATATAATATAGTATGGTTTGCCAACAATAGCTTTTGATGGCTCAACGTCTGCTATGGTTGGATTTGCCAACGCGGGTTGCCCAGTGGTTGGTTCGTTGGCCCAACGTCTCCTATGGTTGGATTTGCCAACCGACCATTATCCAACCACTTCTAACCATCCCTACCATTCCCCATCGTTGGGCCAACGATGTGTGCTACTAGGGTAAAGCAGATTTTTTTGGCTATAAGTATGAGTACCTGGGGGCCGAGCTTTGCTCTGGGGAAGGCTAGTCAGTTTGTTAACATGACTCGGAGTAATATTTCACCACTTCCAAAACTGATAATCAGATTTGTATAACTCATTTGCCTCTTTTCTAAATTTGTAAGATCCCTCCAGTTGTTATTTATAGCTCAATGTCCCTTTGATTTTTTTTTACTACTCTATATATGTAATCTTCACTCAAATATTTTAATCCCTGTTCTCAGGAAACCCCATGTTAATAATCATAAACAACATGAGTATTACTGTGACATCAGTTCTCTGGTTGATTATGAACAGCTGTTACAATTCTTTTGTTTTGATTTGAAACTCTATGAGCCCAATGTTAATTTTTTTAACATTTCATTTTAGTTTTTTTACATAAACTGATTTTTCCTGAGGATGAGGCCTGTCTAGAACTTATTTTTATCCCAGAAATTAGTTAGTTCGAACATTTGAAGGGAATTGTTGGAGCCGTTTTTGAGATCAGTGTCGCAAGCAAGCAAACATACAAGCAAAACTTACTCATATTAGAGTATAGGACAATATGAAATATGCTTGGATTTTTTAATATTGCTTTATGCTTTTTTTTATCTGAAAGTGTATTTCAGTTTTGATGGGTAATTTATAAGGTATTACAGGGTGGTAATAAGCGAGTTCAAAGTGGTTATTTTTGTAACTTGAGTATACAGAACATTTGTAAATGTAAATTTTGCATACACTTTTTTGTATCAACTTGATGTAGAAATGACGTCATATGCGTCAATTTGACGTAAAAATGATGTCATGCTCATCAATTTTATGTAAAAATAATGACATAGTTTGTTAATTTTTTTACATAATTATAACATAAATTTTTAATAATTTTGTTGGTCACCTATAAGATCAGTTTGACATAAATTTAATGTAAAAAGGACATCAGAGTTATAATCAACTTATTGACATCAGTTTTACATAAAATTTTGGGACATTTTTACTTCAGGTTGACGTCAAATTGACGTAATTTGGATTACATTTGACGCCATAAAAAAATATAAAATGAATGTTATTCCGATCAACTGGTGTGCAGTTTTGGCAATGCAGCACGCCTACTATTGGCAATCATGTTGAAATACATGTCAGTATAATATAAAAACGAGTTCGCACGCAGCACGCTGACGTGAGGGAAGTGAATTTCCACATAAAAACTTGTAAAACTCAAAATCGGTGTAAAAACATCCATTTGTCCAATTTTTATTGAAATCTGAAAACATTGTTTTTTTGGCTGTTCTGATACTCCTGGTTTCATTTACTTGCAAAGCTGGGAATACAATTTTACGCATTATAAAGTTAGGAGAAGGTCCAGACAGGCTTGAAAGTAGGCGTGAGATTGCTGGGGATAATAAAAGTACTCTAACAAAGGAATAACAGGCTTTTTCTAGTGTAAAACCCCCATAAGACAACGTACTGTGTTTAGCCGATACACATTTTCTTTAATAACTCGGTAAATATTTATGCTAGAATTACGAGAGAGGACTTACAACTTTCGCCTTTCTAATTCCCATCTTTTAACATGCATTAATTTTACATATGGGGCTTTTCTGACCCTTTTTGGGCCCAAAAACTCGAAATTTGAAAGATTAATCCCCAAAAAATGGGTTTAGAGTTTCCCGATTGTTTTGCCCAACGAACTTGTCCAACAGGTTATAGAAAGGAACGTCCCTACCAAATTTATATATATATATATATATATATATAAAACATTTTGAATGACCCCCCAAAACGTGTTCAGGGGGTCACGTTAGGAACTTCTATGGTGGTCCCGGGCTTAAGTTTCACCGTGCGGGTCATGCTAATAGTTCACTTTCCAAAGGAAATTCACTAATAATATCCAATCAAGCCATGCAAATGCATCACCGTATTTAGGAGCTGAGGGCCCCTAGGCACAGCTGGTGGTGCGGGCCCTTATCACCCAGGTCAGAAAGCTGGTGACCATTTGTTATTTTTGTTTGTTTGTTTGGGGCTTGTGGGATGTGGGATTCGTGTGGTGTGGGCCTCTAAGCGCACCTATGTAGCCTATACTTAAATCCTGCTCTGTGCAAATGTTGTCAAAAATAACAGCCATTATTCAATTATTATTGGTAGGGGTGAATTTTTTTATTGATATGGCGTAAGAACATCTCATAATGATTACAACTTTAATCACAGTGTTTTTACAACACTGAGGATTCTTAATAAGAATCTTAAATTGGGCACGAACTGACAAGAATATTTTTAGAATAATATCTGGTCACCTCCAAATCTTATTATGCGACTTATATTTTCCCGGGACATTTTTATTATTAAGATAATCTAATTAGTGAATTTCCTATGGAAAAGTGAACTATTAGCATGACCCGCACGGTAAAACTTAATCCCGGGACCATCATAGAAGTTCCTAACGTGACCCTCTGAACACGTTTTGGGGGGTTGTTCAAAATTATATATATATATATATGTATTCACTCTAGCGGTCGCATTTTTTTGTCCGATTTACTTCAAATTTGGTAGGGACGTTCCTTTCTATAATCTGTTGTACAAGCCTGTTGGGCAAAACAATCGGAAAACTCTAACCCCCTTTTTTGGGGATTATTCTTTCAAATTTCGAGTTTTTGGGGCCAAAAAGGGTCAGAAAAGCCCCGGACGTAAAATTAATGCTTATATTAAAGTGGGAATTAGTGAAGCGAAAGTTTTAAGCACTCTCTCGTTATTCTAGCTTAAATATTTACTGAGTTATTAAAGAAAATGTATATCGGCTAAACACAGTAAGTTGTCTTATGGGGTTTTACATTAGAAAAGCTTGTTATTCATTTGTTGGTGTATTTGTATCATCCCCAGCAACCTCACGCCTACTTTCAAGCCTGGCTGGACCTTCTCCTAACCGTATAATGCGCAAAATTGTATTCCTGGCATTGCAGGTAAATGAAAACAGGAGCATGAGAACAGCCAAAAATCAATGTTTTCAGATTTCAATAAAATTGGAATAAATGTATGTTTTTACACTGGTTTTGAGTTTTAAAATTTGTGTATGTGGAAATTCACTTCCCTTACGTCAGCGTGCTGCGTGCGAACTTGTTAATTCACGGAGAGAACGTAGGAATTAAATTTTAAGGCATGTCATAAATGGCGGAGTGTTAAGTTAATTTACAATATAACTTAATTTTTATATAGTATGTTTTTTTACAAATTTTAGGGTTATTTGAGTTTTCTTTGTACTGTGTAACGGTCAAATTATCTGTGAGCCCACGGGCCCAAGCTCAAACAGATGTTCTTTTTCCTTCTGTGCTACCGGTTCCTACTTGACGGTTGCTTCTTGCTTGTAGTGTACTGTGAAAATAAATTCATTTTCCTTTGATTTATTATTTGTGAAACGTTTTGAACTCGCGACTAAACAAGCATATATGTTAAATAATTAACAAGGTAGAATCGCCGTTAATGCCAGTAAGTAACTGTAATAGCCTATATTAATGAAGTAACATTTCCAAGACTAACCTCTTTAACATCTGGGGCCTCATAACCTATCAGTTTTGTATAGGATTTACTTTATAGCCTACTTAATGCCAAGTCTGAGATATATACCTAATTATTTTTACTGTCTATATTAAGGCTGTTTCTAATGTAACCTCCAGTCAACTAGCCTCCAGTTTAGATGTTAATGTTTAGTAAACCACAGATCAGCTAAACTTGACTAAGGGTAAAAACACAGTGGAGCAGGGCAGGTAGCTGGTAGCCTAGCCGGTCGCTTACTCGCTTACTGCGTTGTAGAGTTGAAGCGTGTGTTGTTACGGGCACGTGCACAGTCGCGCCTAGCAGGTAGCCGGGATGGTAGCAGTGAGCTAAGCTGCAAGCGGCAATAATTGCCAAGTCGATTGTTTACATCGCTGTAAGCGGGGATGGCCTGACTCGCGCATGCGTAATGGCACTTTATACAACCACGTGTTCTCGGGTTCTCATGTTGCACACGGGGTCTTTCTCGACGTATTCTCTGTGTACGTGGTGTTGTTTGTGTTGGTTGATTTGTTTAGTTTTTGTTTTGTGTACTTAATTGAAAAAATGGACGTGGAAAAATTAATAGCAGAGAAGTCTTCATTCAGATTTTTAGCGAATTTCCCGAATAGGGAAGAAGCTATTACCGAAATCAAATTGGTAAGACCTAGGCCTGGGACCATGATAACATTTTGTTTTCAGGTTCCCAGATGTCAAAATCACCATTTATTCAAAGCTACATATACTATATATTATATGTTTGTGAGCCTCCGTGGGTGCAATAACTTTCGTAAAAATGGTCCGATTTTGATGAAATTTGGCACAATTGAGTAGAGCCATATTTCAAGTTCGAAAACCAGCCAGATCGCTCCATCCAAAGGGGTATTTTTTTTTTGGGGGGGGGGGGTGGGTTTGTACCCCAAAAATGTTTTTTTTTAGTTTTGTTCACATATAAATTATGATTTTCAGCTTAAATAAAAAAAAAATTTGGTGTTTTGATGATTGCTCTACGTCAATTGGTTACAGAGATGTTGAAAGTACTAAACACAGTACGTTGTCCAATGTTATTCTTATGGAGAATTAGAAGAAATTTACATCTCAGTTATTTATGAACTTATCCAGACGAAACTTTGTATATTGCTTCATATCGTTGTGGTCTATTTATATTTGCAGGAAAAAAAATTATTTGCCGATGGTTCCTATAGCAGCAAACCTGCGTACTCAGCCCCCATGTTACTCTTGTGGATAGTAATTAAAATGTGACAAAACGCTTGTTTATGAATGTATACTAATGAAACTTGGTATATGGCTTTATGTGGTAATACACATATATATGCACTGGAAGTTCACTGAGTACGCAAGTTTGCTGAGAGGGGGGTATTTATTTGCTTGACACGCCGGCCGACAAGCGACTGACTGAGCGTCAGTGTGTGTGTGTGTGTGTGTGTAGCTTCCCGCCAAGTAACCAGCTAGGCTACAAGCGACCAGCGAGTATGCGAGTATGCGACCTGCCCTGTTCCACTGGGTTTCTACCTTAAGAAAGTCAAAGTAGGCTACTACTGTACCTTACAGCCTTTATTAGTGATGCTTGATTGAAAGATGCACTAGGCTATTCTAAATGTTTTGATTGTTTTTAGGTGTCAAAATATTTTGGAATGCTTTAGTTTTCATTCAAAATGAGTTAAGCTATCGCATATTTGTCAGATTTATAATGTTGTTTGGGTATTAGGCAATGGTATTAGGTTTGTCAATTTTACTCTCCTGAACAAGAACATCACCTACATTTTTGTTGAAAACATTGCCGTAAAGGGAAAAACAAACATGAACATTGTTCCATAGTATATAGCCTATAGGGTGGACAGTTTCACCCATTGCTGGTGACCAGGCTACCATTTGGGGGGGATTCTAAACTTGCATCAAAAGAGCTCCAGTTTTAATCCTTTGATCCCCAAAAGCCGCATAAGGGAAAATGGCTTCGCGTTGATGTATCACCCTACATTATTTTCTTAGTTAGAGCTTGCGTAATAAAGTCAATGTTGGTGTTAAATTAAAGCTTAAGAACTTCACTAAAAGAATATGTATGTGATATGTAAGTTAAGTTAGTAACTTAGTCTAATTACTTAAAGTATAAGATGTCTAAAATGGAACTTTTAGATTTCTAGACCTAGATTTTTCTGTCTTAGGCACTTTGCATATATAGGAAGACTGAAACCCAAACTAGAGTTGAACTGATACAAACACGATTATGTTTGTAGTTGTGTTACCGTACTTAACACCTGCACACGGGTGACGGGTGCGACTGAAATTGAGTTGAGTGCTTAGAGCACAAGTTGAGACTAAGATGGAGGGAATTTTACATTTTAGTTATAAAATTAATATACCTATTAATGTTCAACACAGGCTGGTCTACTATCTAACATCAAAAAATAAGTTTTAAATTAGCCTACAAGCAGGCTCTGAGGCCTATAATAGCTGACAATGAAGTTGCCAGGGCGTGGTTTGTCGAGCTATTAAACAAGATCAGCCAATAGTAGTTCATCTATTCATTGCTGGTATGCATTGCCAAAACTTCACACCAGCTGATCGGAGTAACATTTGAGTGATATTTTTCTATAGCAAAATGGCAACAGTGACAGCGTACAAGCATGTTATTGGCTACAGCCCAACTGTCAACTTCTTGCAGGTGTTTTTAGGCTTACCGTACCTTAACTTAGGTCTACTGAAAGGGGCTTAGAATTGATCAACAAGTGTACATGGTGTATGCTGAAGCTGAACAGCATGCTACTAGTGTACAAGTTGAGCAACCAGGCAAGTCGAGATGTGACTTGCATGTCCCGTTGTTAGCAACTGCAATGCGACTGGTTTTCAATGTTTTGTGTCTCAGTTGCGCCGTGGGCAGTGTCCCACCTGGTAACATTGGTTGGGTCACAGGTAACTTGGTTGTTCAACTTGTTTACAACTATAGTTATGTTTGAGGTTCCCCATGAGCAGGGCGCCTCAAATCAAATAATTCTTTATTCAGTCATAATAACAAATTAATGTTATTACACACATGCCTTAGAACTTATCATTCTGTTGCAATTTCCTGCATCCTGACTGTAGGTTTTTTCCGAAGGGGCCATCCACATATTACTTAACACACTTACGGGGAGGGAGGAGTACGGCGTAGGGTTAGTATGCATTACATGTGGGTGAGGGGGGGGGGGGTCTGGCTCAGCTTTACGTAGGTAACTTGCATGTTTAAAATACAATGTCAGGAGTTCAAAATAAATTTCAGTTTAATGACGGGATTTAGTGCAGTGTTTGTTTTTATTATCATTTTACGTATTTTTGTATTTGTTTGTTAAATCTGTGCTAAAATTTAGTTTTGAATAATAGGCTAATAATTATTACTTAGGCCCCTACCTGTTTGTTTTGTTTTAGCTGGGATAGTTTATTTTCTTGTCTGAATCTCAAAAATGTTACCTAACTTGCATTAGAAAAAAAGTAGGGCAAAGTTTCTTCTATGTTCATAATTTCTCCAACCGTCATTTATTCATTTACTAGCTGGCCCGACAGACGTTGTCCTGTCCTCATGCCATTGAATTTGTTTTATGTCAAATACTCGTTCATTTTTAAGATGAGCTTGTTTGCCGCTTCGCCCATTCGATCCCCAGATTAGCTCGTTCGCTACGCTCACTCGCCTATCGAAAAAAGAGTTTGAGTTGCCATTCGAGAAGTTTTTTATTTCCATAATAACATTTGTTTATGCCTTTCAAGTTTGTTTGGATATAATCATTTTGTCAACAGATGATTGGTGTAACTAACTGAACTTTTATCAAATCAAAAGATCAGTCAAAAGATTCTGGTTCACATTATAGCACAGTTAAATTATAAGATACCAGCTTACATTATAGCACTTTTTTACCTTGGTTATTAAATTAATTATAACAAAATAGCTTTTTTGTCATTGTGGTTAAAAACGACTGTACACAACAAACATTTACAGAACTAAAAACTAAACAGAACTAAAACTTGAAAGTTATATAAAGATTCTGGTTCACATTATAGCACAGTTAAATGAAAAGATTCCAGCTCAAATTATAACACTTTTTACCTTGGTTATTAAAAAAGCTTTGAACTAAGTACAATTTCTAAATCCTTGACAAAATAAAAACCAAAATGTAAACAAATAAACAAATTTTTTTTAACTCATTCAAATCTTAGTATTGATTACATATGATCAAACCAAATGGCATTGGAAATTTTCAAGGTGCTGCCATCTAGGGGATAAATTGTTAATGGTTTGGGATAAGTCTACAGGAGAACGTTGTCCCTCAAATTCTTATATTAATGATTTATTTGTTCACGAATTATAAATATAAACCCTTTTTCTCATTTGGGGAAAACCTTTCACTATATACTAAGTACATTATGTTTCATGAAATATATTTGATTGATATTTAATCATGATAGTTTCTTTGTAATTGGAAATTATCTCTTTTGTATCTCACAGTTTAATAAAAGCATTTTCCACCAATGTTAATTTAAAGGCATTTTTTTACAATTTTTAAAGTCAAATTACTAAATAATGGTTGGGTGGATTAAAAATTTTCTTTCATACAAACCTTCCCCTGGCATTAAGGAACACAACAAAAAAAGAATCGTCCAATTTGGTGCACTCGTTCTCGAGTTATGGAGTCACGTCAAAAAAAAGGATTGTGATTTATTTATATAGATTTCTAACAGAAAAAACACCAATTTGTACGAGAGTTACAAAAATTGCTTATCCCTTCAATCCCTTATGTTTCATAACCTTATCATTATAGTTTTATTGGTTTGAACTTTGTTCTTTAAGGGTTTTTCCTGATATAATTTTAGTGTTGGTTAAAAGAACATCGTTTTTGTTTTTTATTAGGCCTACTTAATTAATTTGTTATGAATGGTATCTAAAAGATTTGTTTTAGAAATTAAAAACATTATCTAATTAAAATAATTAGGTACTAAATGACGTTTTTACAAAAGTTAGGCTTTTTTAACAGGTATGTTTGTACGTAACATATGAGGGGGTAAGGGAGTATGCCCAGTTGTTGTTATATGGTGTGTTATGTAGGGGAAGGGAGAGGGTTTTAAATGACAAAAGTGTGTTACCTATGTAATATATGTATGGCCTCTTTAGAATTAACTTGTTCATAGCAAGATGCCTCTATTTAGCTTAGTCCTAAGTTCATTTAATGCCTGCAAAAATTATTTCAGTTAGTAGCCCTAATTCAGTCCTCCGTTCACTTATCACCAATTATCAAAATCTGGCCACTGTGCCTACGGTATGTAGGCATGGTGTAGTTTTTATGTTCTAGCTTGTGTCAAGTTTTATTTATTGTTTATCAGTGGTAAATATAACAACCTAGAAAAAGAGTGATACACAAAAATCAACAGTGCCCTAAATAATGACTTCTCAAAATGGTTCAAATGTGTCTTACTTTGTTATTTTAGTATACTTTAATTCAGTAAATTCTGGCTACAGGTTGTTTATTGTTTTTATTTAGGTGTTTTAAACCCAAAAGCTTGCATCATTTCTTGTTCGTTATATAAAGCAGTGCCAAAACGCACACCGGTGATTGGGTTTTAAAGCTTTTTTTGTAAATCCCTTCTCAATAGTATTGTTTTGCGATAACTCACAGAGTTAGATACCGGTACCTATACATTCTTGCCAACCAGTAAATACAGAAAAACAATAATTACTGGTTTGCGCGTTGAGCCAGCAGGGATACATTGCCATTTAATGACTATCTTATTCTATTTTAGGCAGGCTCTAAAAAGATTTTGATAGCCAGAAATTTAATCGCAATATTTTCTACAAATGAACAGTTGCAGATAGCCCAGTTACCTATCTCTAGTAGCCCAGTCAATAAAGATGAAAAATAGGGCTTTGTTAGAAGTAATTAGTGAAAAGCTGAAATTTTGAGAGATGTTATATTAGTATAAGAGGAGTATTTACACAAAAGTCCCCGATCCTCCCCCTCTTGCTTTCCCCCACTATCCTTTACACGTAATATTATTTGTCTCTACTAAAACGTTCAAAATATGATTGGTATAGTAGATATAAACTTTATCTTTGTTTTGTTATTCAAATTCAAATTCAAAATATCCTTTATTCATTTATATACAATGTATACATAAATGGCGTCAACATTTACAATAATCTAAAACTAATTACAGATTGATACAAAACTTGTCATTTTACTTCTGTTGATTTAAAATCATTTTTCCAAAACTCACTAAAACTGTAAAAAGCTCCCTCAATTAGAAACAACTTTAGACTCTTCTTAAATGCCGTAGTATTTATTTGTTTCTTTATTGTCATTGGCAGCTGATTAAAAAATTGTATACCTATATAAGTTGGTTTTTTCGGAATATTTCTTTAAAATGTCTTTCAACTTGAAAATCATATCTGTTTATTGTTTTGTAATTATGATTGCTAACATTATTATCTTCCTTTTAACTTTGCCTTTAAATTATGTCCTTGGACATTTATAGCTAAAGTGAGTATATGCGACACTATTAAAAGAAATTGTCAAAAAATCTAAAATTTGCTTTTATGTTTTATTCTTTTGTTACGCATGGTTAAAAAACTTCCAGCAATCAAACTAAATAGTTGGAAGAATAAAGTTCGCTGGTTTCCTTAGCTTTAAGTTGATGTATGTCATGATAGGGTTGTATCAGCGAAAGCGATGTGACCAGAGGATATTGTTGAATAGTGCAAGGGCGCGGGGCTAGTCTCGGGCCCGGCTGGCCAGCCGGTTGAGTGTGTGGAGTGTGTGAGTGTCTAGGTATAAAGACAGCTGTGTTCATTGGTAAACAATACGGACAACCCCAAGCTGTTTAGAAACCATCATGTTACTCACTGTTACTCATTTAAAATGTTTTTGTACTCATTTAAAATGTTTTTGTGTTATTGTTTTCAATCAAAGGTAACACCTAGGGTATTTGTCCCCAGTAGACTATATATGTGTATTTTTTTTCAACCTACCTAACCACCACTTGCTTTCCAAGACCGTCCCTGATTGTTGTGTTTTTATTTGTAGACGTTGAGATAAATTATGCCTGTAAAGAAGAACACGATGAAAAGAAAACTCAAGACTTGTACTGATGCTGTGGTAGCTCCTCCCACTAAGATCGGGAAACGTGGGGGAACTCCAGGTAAGTTACATTACAACCTAACCTGTGATCTTCAGCAGTATTGTTTCAACAGTAGGCTAAAGGAGAACATCACTTAACCTACCCTCATGGAGGGCGGATAATGTAAAATGTTGGATATAATGCAATGCAGGGATAAAAATAAGTTATAGCCTACTTTTAGTAGCATTATTTTGAAAACCAATCCTATACTCTAATACGAGCAATGTCTATGTGTTTGTAAAATTTATATCGAAATCCAGCAGAATTATTTTGTTGAAAATTTGAAATTGGGTTCCGGTTCCTTTAGACCTAATAAATCGATTGATAAAAACCTCAACCCCAGGAAAATTCTTATTTTCTTAAAAATCTTATATGAAAATTGGAAATTTTAACATTGGGCTTATTGATAAAAATAAAAAAAGAACAAACATACCAGCTGTGAATAAATTAACCTGTGAGCTGTCAAAGTAGAACTTACACAAGGTAAAGTATCATCAAATGATATCTTGAAAACAGTAAAGAACTATTGAATACAAATTTGCATATAGAGTGGACATATTTTTCACCCATGAATCAAATAAATACAATCAAGGAGGCCTATGGATCCCGGTCTACCCTGTACTTAGCCTAAAGATTACAGAACAATCTTAACTGACTGCATGCAGCCTTTTATTCGATGTGCAAAAAATATAGAGGGCAAATAAAAGAAAAAATGACTTCTGTAAAAGCGGGTTGGTATATACATTGTTTGAATTGTCTTACAGATAGCTGATCTTTTTTTGCAAAAACTTACAATGGTACGGAACATACCTAAATTTAGAAGCTGAAAATATATCTCTACACAGCACGTCTTTCATTTTATAAAATTCTTTTTAGCACGAGTCGATTTTTTTTTGCATAGTTCCCACCGTTGTAAACTCAACAGAAGATAGAGAAAGTGCAGCTCTCTCCTGCCAGTCCCGACTAACCACGATATTTTTATTAATAAATTAGTGCTGGACAGCACAAACCTCAATGAGTCCCTTGACTCGCAAAAAACCCTAGCGGCTGACATGTCTTGGGATATGGTCCCCCCTTGATAACAAGACTGCGTCTCCTACCACCTTGGCAGTCTTACAACTTACAACCTATTGTCTTGGGATATGGTCCCCCCTTGATAACAAGACTGCGTCTCCTACCACCTTGGCAGTCTTACAACTTACAACCTATTGTCTTGGGATATGGTCCCCCCTTGATAACAAGACTGCGTCTCCTACCACCTTGGCAGTCTTACAACTTACAACCTATTGATAATCTTCTTTACACAGCATTTTTGTAAGTGTGATTATTGCATACCAGGATCCTAATTTGTTTGTATATTCCAAGTCCCGGAAGATGTGTTTCACGCCCAGAGGACTCGGCAGGGAGGTCCCGGTGTGGTGTTGACGCTGGGACAGGGGGACGTGGGACAGTTGGGACTGGGACCTGACATCATGGAGCGGGCTCGTCCTTCGCTGGTCCCGGACTTGGCTGATGTGGTTGACGTCTGCGCCGGCGGCATGCACACTATGTGTCTCACGAGCAGCGGCGAGGTGAGTGTGCATATTAGGGTAAATAGATTGTTGGCTCAAGGTATGGTATAGTAAACTGTGGTTTATCCAACTACTGTCATGAAATCCTAATCCAGGTACAGTAGACTCTCAGAATCTCCGGGCTAATGTGGGGGACGATCTGTCCGGATTTAAAAAATCCGGATTCTCCTTAGGTGGGCATGAGCATTGAGCCCAATGGCTTGAGTCGTCAATGCCACCTTTTACGTTACTTGATGTATTTTAATTAGAAATTAATCATTATTGATAATGATCTTCCTACAACATTAGCCTATATTTATTTACCAACAACAAACAATAATAGGGACAAAGAATCCACCTTTATGGCGAAGAATTATGACAGAGTGCGTTGATTATGTGCTATTACAAGACTGAGTTTCTGAACCACATGCAAATTATATGACATTTGAGTAATGCGGGCTGGTTGCGTGAAAACTGAAGGGGCTAGAAGATAAGTTTAGTTTTTTGGCTTTTGCAATAACAAACTTTAATCAATTCAAGACCATTGGTTCGGACTAGGCCGGTCCAGATATCGGATAGCCTACTGTCTAGCTAGAAATCCGGGTAAACCCATATGAGGCTTAAACTGTTGGCACCTGCATTATACAACATTTTATACCCTTCCAAGTACAAATGGATATAGTTTTACAGGCTCCCGTTGTGGGTCGCCCAAGAACAATCACACTTGTAACAAATGTTTCATTGAGAAAAGGTGGGATACACAGCTAACTCACCAGAAGAAACTGGTTCAGATGAGCACAGCAACAAAGAAAGTATTTTTACACACATATTACACAATATTTCGTCTCCATTTGAGACTTCTTCAGATGTAGAGAGAGACTGTCAGTTAAAATACTGTTTGAATATGAGGTTGTTCAGTTTTGTCAACACTAAAAACACCAACACTAATTTCTTGGAACTATATACATATAATACACACTATTGCATGGAATGTTTCAGTTAGCTGTGTAAGGAAGGGTAAGTATGGAAAGGTGTTAACTGGGATCTTTTATCTAATATTCAGGTTTGGTGGGGCCCTTGAATTTGTTACAAATTGGTAAGCTAATTCCCATCTCCTGAGCATTGAGCTATTACAGTGTTTTTTGGGGAAGGATTTCAAGGCTTTTGTTGTGAAACAGTCATCAAACTGGAGGCTGTGAATCTGGGCATGTTGTGCTATTGGTTTTTCTTAGGTTAGTTTTTACATCATGTCGGTGTCCATTCATGCGTTTCCTGAGGGTTTCGGTGGTTAGGCCTATATATTGAGCGGGGCATTGTGTACATTCTAATTGATAAATGAGGTTTTCAGAACAGCATGTATGGTGGCCTTGGATTTTGTATTGCTTTTGATGGTATGAACTAGTAAAAGATTCTGATGGTTGGTTGATTTTGCAGGATTTACATCTATTTTCGTTGCATGGATATGAGCCTGGAGATGGTTTTTCTAAACATGAGTTTGATGGGTCAGGTAGTTTTGGATGTACTAGAAGGTTTTTTAGGTTCGGAGGTTGTCTGCAGACCTCTGTAGACTTGTAACAAATGTTATGCCTGCAACTTGTATGGTACTATACAGAACTTGGCAGTACAAAAGTTATTGTGGAGACTTTGTCGTCACTATATGAATGTGAAGCGACATTTGTGGCTAGTTAAAACTTTAAAAGCCTCAGTTTTGCATCTGCCAGCATGTAGACTAATTTGGGAAGTGGATAAAACAAGTTCTGACAAATCAAGGTTTTCTGACTTGGAGTGTAACAATGAATATCCTTATATGTTTGTTTCTGGTTCCTGCCAATAGATAGATGTTGGAAAACCCAGAAGTCTTTAAAAAGGTCAGGAGATCACTAAATCACTGTATAAGACGCCGATGCAACTAGGGCATATTTTAAGGCGACTATGAATGAATGATGAGTGTAGAATGGGTGAGATGCCTTGTGTAGCCTTGTTACTGACTAAGACCGACTGATTATGTAGCCAGGATTAATTAATAGCCCAATGACCAATGGCAGCTGGATCCAGTATCGAAACTTCATAACATTTTCTCAGGATTTTTCTCAGGATCTGGCAGACTTCAGATTATGTTGAAAAAGTCAGAGAATAAAGAAGCAGCAGGATGAAAAAAATCCTGTAACACTACCAGACGTCTTGACATTTAAAATGTACTCACAAACAAGACAGTACATGTAAGATGGCACAAGGCCTTGTATAGTCCACTATCAAAAGTTTGATTACAGGTGATCACGTTTGGCTGCAATGACGAGGGAGCACTAGGCCGCGCCACGACGGAGGAGGGCAGTGAGTCACGCCCAGGCAAGGTCACGCTGGAGGGCAAGGTCGTGCAGATATCAGCGGGCGACTCGCACTCCGCCGCTCTTCTGGAAGATGGACGAGTATTCGCCTGGGGAGCGTTCAGGGTATGTTTTTTCTGGCTGCCTCATTGGCTTGTGGTTATTTAAGCGTATGGCCATTATTGAGTAACACTATAACAGCCTAGTCAACCTGTGTTTTTAGTGGGGGAAATATTTTTACATTTGTGTGTATTTCAGTTTGTCTCTAATACTCGTATTTGGTAATTAGTTTTATACTATTGTATAAAACTAATTTTTTCCCCATCGACTACTACCATTTAGACAAGTGTTTAGCCAAAAGTCCCCACCCCTAACCCCCTTGCTTCCCCCCCTGTGCCCCCCTAAACATAGACATTGCAAGGGTTTCGTAAATTGCGTCTTTCTCAATTACCAAACAACATATTGGATTGCAATTTGTTTTATTCTCTTTTCTATGACATTCACTACAATTAATGTCCAGTTATATGTTGTCATAACATTAACTCTTTGGTTGTTATTCGTATCCAAAGTTCAGAAATACTATATTTTTCAGCACGCAATTTTACCATTTGCCCTAGAAATCTTTACGGCGACGTTTTATGAAAATATGTGTCCTACAAAAGTTGTAGCTCCTTTTATTACCTTTAAATTTATATGTAATAGTACTTACTTTGTTTGAGATCCTGTCGGATTCATTTCTCTGCTGGTGAAATGCAGAGGGCGTGCTCAGTCACTGCAGGGGCTGCACTGCTGCTACACGTTGTATAATGCGAGTTTTTATTATCTTAAAGGTACACTATTGCATTTTTTCTCAAACGAAACCAATCACGTCTCAGTAAAACCTGAATACCCATTTTTTAATTTGTATAAAATTATTATATTCTTGTATATGAATAAAACTCTTGGTACAAGTCCTTGTAACAGCCGAAACTTATTTAAATAGTTTTGGGTTTGAAAAAACTTGTACGGTTATTAATATTTTATTTTAGAACAAAAAACAAATGCGGTATCTAGGGGTGGGCGAGTAGCATTTTCTTTAAATCGAGTCGAGTATTGAGTCGAGTCGAGTAACTTAGTTCTTTAAAAATTCAAAATCTAATATTATTGTTTGTATTGAAAACAATGTTTTTTACATATTAAATTTTAGTTATAAACATAACATTTTATTAAATTATTAATGTTATTATTTATTTTATTTTAACCTTTATTATACCATGAATGAATAATGATATAAATGAAAAAAATATAAATATAGGCTATACTGTTTTTAACAAACATAACGAACAAAAGACAAGTATTACAAATATATATCCATACAAAGATTTTGGGGTTGGTTTATCAAAACCAGAACATTTTAATAAGAAAGTGATTTTTTGATCCCGACCCAAACACTCCCTGTGCCCGTCTCTTACTTATCTTAACTCACAGGTATCCATAAATAACCCACCTGTCAATGTCTCCTCTCATATGAGCTAAAAATATATTTTAAGCTTATTTTTCTTTATTTCAGTCACTTATTTGGTTAAACATTGGTTAGCGTAAACGTGGGTAAACGGCGGGGGTAATCAACTACTCTATTCGAGTTTTAGAGTCTCTAATACTCGCTCAGCCTTCGAGTATTAGTAAATACTCGACAGTTACTCGAAAACTCGAGAACTCGCCCACCCCTAGCGGTATCTTAATTTGAAGTAAAAATAGATTCAGGCCATTTACAATAAATAATAAATTTATATTGACCATTTCCGATTTCTTAAACTTCTATGACATTTTCTTGTTCAGTTACCAACAGGCACATATAATTAACAAAATCAACCTCGATACACAGTCTTTTTAATTACAAAACTCAAATTTTTGGCTTAAGCCTTCATCAGGAGTACAATACTCATGATGAAGGCTTAAGCCGAAAATTTGAGTTTTATAATTAAAAAGAATGTGTAGGTATCGAGATTGCTTTTGTTAATTAAACTTCCATGAGAAATTCTTCCTTTTCCTCGACTTCAACCACAGTGACATTGCTGCATGATCCGCCACAGCTCCCACACATCTGTGCAATCGAGTGATGCTGTAAAGCAGCTGCACTTCACAGGTCTGCGATGGGAAAATTGTCTAAAACTTAATCAGTGATTTTTGTTGTATTTTTTACGCTGATTAAGGAAAAAATAAAGAAAATAATCTAAGGTTTGGTTGCAAATAAAAACAAATTGTTTAATATAGTTTGCTCTGATAAGATCAATTATGCAAGCTTGTACATAAAAATAATCCATAACATTTCCTTATCTCTGATCCATTTTTGAATCTGATAGTATGTTTGATATGTGTTGTTCAGTAGCATCAGCTGTTGGGGGAAGAGATGCCATGTTCAATTTTAATGACATTTTTGCAACAGCTTTTAGGTACATTGAATATCTACTTTCGCTCAGACTTTTAGACTTCTGCATCCATATAGTATCAAGAAAAAGTCCCTCCTACCTCTTTAAGAAGATTTTTGTTTGCCCATTTTTCATAAAACTGTAAAGCTGTTGCGCAAAGATCATATGACAAACAAATATAATGCAAACAATACTACTACTACTACTACTAATAATAATACTAATAATAATAATACTAACAATAATAATACTAATAATAATAATAATAATAATACAAATATAATGTAGCAATTTGTACGCGTTAATATTGCCGTTTGCCTTTGGCGAGTATATTGATATTTCGCTGCAATAATTAACGTTCTGAGGCCAGTTACGCATTACGCAACCAAAATGGACAGCGATTGTGAATGTGAATACTTATCAATACTTGTGGATTTTGAGATATGGGAAACATTTTGTGTGTATTTCGGCAGTAAAGTACATTTTCTCCTTCGAGAAAATTGTCGCCCTCGCCTACGGCGTCGGGCGCCAACAATTTCCCTCAGGGAGACAAAGTTGCACTTCACTCCCTTAAAACACAAATAACTATTGATTCACAGACCACTCCATATTAAAGTTAAATTTGATTTCTAGGGATGTTCTTCTCCGGATATGATCGAGCCCTTTTGTGGTTGGATAGTCTGGGTTCCCATCGAACACCAATGGCAATCTTTCCCATGCCATTTAATTACAGTATCAACATACTTCTCTATGTTGCTGCAGGTCAAACAACACTGTGCAAAAGACACCCTCCATCTACTATGTATATTTTTGTGGGCAAATTCTCGAAAACTTTGTTGCTAACTGCCCACTTTAAAAATATTTTCATTAAAGCCTACTTGATTTTGTCCCTTTTCTTAACATTTTATTCTTTTCAAATAAAGACAAAGGGCATGGGCTGGGTTCACAGTTGAAATATCGTTTGAGATTATTTGTTCCTTGAGACATACCCTATTAAACAGCTGATCAGGATTAATTGGCACTTCTTCAGATCTTACATCTTAGCCACTTATCACAGAGCCTATAGTTGTTACTTTACTCTTCCTTTTCAATTTAACATCTGCAAAATTATTTCCCTCGATGTCTTTCCCAATGCCATTTTCAACACCAACACTTAGTCATCTTTGGCAATTAATGAAATGACGTATGTCCTGCTGGCTTCTAAAATATGGAATGCGATAATGAGTTCTACCTGAATAAGCCCCAAAATAAAATGTAAAAGCCATAAAATTTACATTATTTGAAATTAATATCAAAGAAGTGGGGGGGGGGGTTGAGGGGGCGTGTCCAAGATGCATACTTAAAGGTGAAACAACATGAACGCTATTTTGTAATTTTTATTAATAAATTTATATATGTTAAACATAAATCATAGATCAAATAAATCCCAACTATACGACATCAACAAAAATGAGCTATTATTAGAATGTTTAGTCTAGGACTGTATGAGTCACTCTGCACGCAACAACTGTATTCATTGACAACACGCATTCTCCTCAAGGCCGCTTGGAAGTCAGAACCTCGTCCCCTTACTAAACGTCCTGACTTATCCTAGCGTGTGATGAGCTATTATTAGAATGTTTAGTCTAGGACTGTATGAGTCACTCTGCACGCAACAACTGTATTCATTGACAACACGCATTCTCCTCAAGGCCGCTTGGAAGTCAGAACCTCGTCCCCTTACTAAACGTCCTGACTTATCCTAGCGTGTGATGAGCTATTATTAGAATGTTTAGTCTAGGACTGTATGAGTCACTCTGCACGCAACAACTGTATTCATTGACAACACACATTCTCCTCAAGGCCGATTGGAAGTCAGAACCTCGTCCCCTTACTAAACGTCCTGACTTATCCTAGCGTGTGATGAGCTATTATTAGAATGTTTAGTCTAGGACTGTATGAGTCACTCTGCACGCAACAACTGTATTCATTGACAACACGCATTCTCCTCAAGGCCGCTTGGAAGTCAGAACCTCGTCCCCTTACTAAACGTCCTGACTTATCCTAGCGTGTGATGAGCTATTATTAGAATGTTTAGTCTAGGACTGTATGAGTCACTCTGCACGCAACAACTGTATTCATTGACAACACACGTTCTCCTCAAGGCCGCTTGGAAGTCAGAACCTCGTCCCCTTACTAAACATCCCGACATCCTAGCGTGTGATGAGCTATTATTAGAATGTTTAGTCTAGGACTGTATGAGTCACTCTGCACGCAACAACTGTATTCATTGACAACACGCATTCTCCTCAAGGCCGCTTGGAAGTCAGAACCTCGTCCCCTTACTAAACATCCCGACATCCTAGCGTGTGATGAGCTATTATTAGAATGTTTAGTCTAGGACTGTATGAGTCACTCTGCACGCAACAACTGTATTCATTGACAACACGCATTCTCCTCAAGGCCGCTTGGAAGTCAGAACCTCGTCCCCTTACTAAACATCCTGACTTATCCTAGCGTGTGATGAGCTATTATTAGAATGTTTAGTCTAGGACTGTATGAGTCACTCTGCACGCAACAACTGTATTCATTGACAACACGCATTCTCCTCAAGGCCGCTTGGAAGTCAGAACCTCGTCCCCTTACTAAACACCCCGACTCATCCTAGCGTGTGATGAGCTATTATTAGAATGTTTAGTCTAGGACTGTATGAGTCACTCTGCACACAACAACTGTATTCATTGACAACACGCATTCTCCTCAAGGCCGCTTGGAAGTCAGAACCTCGTCCCCTTACTAAACGTCCTGACTTATCCTAGCGTGTGTCCTGTAAAATACACCATGAGTACACCAAAGCTATGTGGAAATCGTGAACGTATAATATTCGTGCTAGGAAGAGAGTAAAATTCATAATGGCCCGTATAAAAGCTTACCTTTAATAAATAAAATAATAGATTTTAAACTGTATCATGGCATTTTTAGCAGCTGAAATCTTGAACCAGTAAGCATAACTTGACTTCTTCAGGATAACCTATATCTAAAATAATTGACAATGAATACAATTAAAAACTATAAAAAATCATTTAAATTAGCTGTGCGGCAATGAATCTGCTGCGGAGCGCATCAAGCTTTCACGGTAGATATCTAGCGTTTCCTAGCCATAAAGTACACATCTAAATACATTATTTTATAGTTCATAAAAAGGGCTACAACATTTGACTACAACATTTTCTATAAAATGTCGGAAAAAATGTTCTGAAACAACAAGTACAATAATTACGGGCCGACAAATACACAATTTTTAACATTTGCATACGAATTACAAACAAACGGTACAAGTTATAACACAAGTTAACTCAACATTAATTTTAGAACATGTTATACCAAAGAGAATAAATTGCAATCCCATATGTTGTTTGGTAATCGAGAGATACACGATTTACAAAACCCTTGCAACCTCTGTGTTTAGAGGGGCACAGGGGGGAAGCATGGGGGTAGGGGCGGGGACTTTTGACTAAACATAATCAAACATAATCTTTTGACTAAATGGTAGTAATCGATGGGGGAAAAATAGCTTTATACCACTTTTTTCCTCTAACGGGTGTTCTACGACACAGGTTGACTGGACTATAAATATAGGCTGTTTACAGGATTTTAGGGGAAAATTTATGTAAAATTAATCCTTTTGAATACACAAAAACAAACGTTTTACTTTTTTTGAAGTATATTAAACTGGCTATAAATTATGTACTTAGTGTGTTTTTACTATAAAATTGTTGTAAACTAATCTAATCAAGTAATATATATATAAAATGGAAGGCACGTTGAGCCATTGGTCCCGGCTACATAAGTAGTCGTCAGGTCATTTCAGAGGCACTAGTGCGACGTGAAAACTTGTGACAATAGATCAATAGATCTTGGCCTTGACAAACTCTACTTTAATTTGTACTAATATAATTTTACTAAAGCAAAAGCGGAATTATCACTTTCACTGATATTTTAGGCTATGTGGTAATTTATACAGAAAAAACTATAGATAGACTAGTTATATTTTCTACACAAAAAGTGATTTTTGTTTACAGTTTTAATGTATTTCATAAAACCTTACATCACCTAGAACTACTTTTACTTTATTTTGGTTGTCTAGATCTCCCGCCTCTTGAATCCACCCACAGTTACTGGTTACATTTGAAGCATAACCGTCCGATTGTTACAATAATCTGCCGATTTGACTCATACAATAGCATCATTATGTTAATTTTGGATCAGCCTGCCATAGTGAATAAATCACCGAGCAAAGACAACTACCGGTAACTTCACTGTTTACTAACAGCCCCACTGAGAAAGGTTAGTTTAAGCTCACATGGTAATTGGCGAGCAAATAAAAAAATAACAGAAAGACATGCAAACCAAATCTGATAGAAATTATGAAAGCTCTTTAGCTTTAGTTTCGATACTGGTACAACTATAACAACAAAACATAATGTTACATTATCAAGTCCCAAAATATATATATTTTGTAAAAGTATTATTAATTATTATTTTTATAAGAATTCAAACCTTAATAGTGGTTTGCAACATTTAGTTTTAAATAAAGAAGACCCTTAAAATATAATGGAAACATGATGTTGTCATCTCAAAATAGATCTGATGATGAAATGTTTGGAACCACAAGACCTGTCATAGAACGGTTCCATGTGGTACAAGGCATTGGCCATTGGCGTTAACCCTTTGCGGTCGAATGGCGAGTATAGGTCTCCGCGCGCCATTTTCCCAAACGCTCGAATGGCGACCTATACTCGCCGTGACGTTAAGCCCGTATGAAATGCGCTAAAACTAAATATAATGTAATGATTTTATGTCTGTTTGCTTATTATATATTCCTTGTTACTTTTAACGTTTACTTTATCTACTCCATGGATTATTTTGATCTGAAATAAATGTTATTACTCCATGAACTATACTTCACAATTCGCGATGTCTTGTGTCATCTGCAAGTGTCTAATAGTTCCAGCTCCAATTGTTGTCTGTGGTGTTTAGGTTATGTTTACTCTTTTGTTTAGTTATAATTATGACTAATAAAATTAGTGATGACGATATTTTTGAATGTTTTTTGTGTGTTCATTTTACTTACAAATAAATATAAATGGGTTTTTACTCTCGTAATCTGTCACATATAGTACATATGTACTAAAAATATATGGAAGAACAAATAAAACAGGTATACATTTTTATTTTTATTTCATCAATATACAGTATGTAATCAAAGTGCCTTAAAAATAAACCCTCATAAATGCATTTTAAAATTAATTTGGGTAATTAAATGTAACAATAGTAAAATCTGTACAAAATAGCCAAAATTAATTTTGTCTCTGGGTGTCTGGGTGATTTAATTTAATCGACCTCAAAGGGTTAAATGATTGCATTTAATATCACCTAGATCTTGTCACTCGCACATGCCAGCCATTACCAGTAAACATAAAATTGGTTCTTGCGCTCTATAGTGACTTCCTACCCATATCAGTTGCTGCTGCCGTTTAAATTAGAAATAACGAAATGTAACCTAACTGCCACAGGAAACTGTAAAAGTTAGTACTTTAAATCAAGAAATTGTCCCCTGGAAAAATAAATTACTGTATTGCATGCATAGGCCCTACATACAATGCTCTATTTTAATTGAAAACTTAAAACGACAAGTTCAAAATATATTTATAGTTCTATTGTACTCACATACAAGGCGGTGAATTTTACTTGGTACCTACGTAAAATTTGGTACAAAGCAAAGGCAATTCATTTTGACCCATCACACGAATCTCACAGATTCCAGTCCAGATTAATTATTTGTTTTTTTTTTAGGCCTGATAATTGATTTGACCAGTCAGTATCGATTGCCATGACTCATCTTTCATGTATATTTTCATAGTCTTGTATGTGGGTAAATTATACGAGAGTAAAAATATATTGTGCATGCTGATTAATTAAGATGTTTTAAATTACATCTCGTAATGTTGAAAACATCCTAAAATCATTGGTCAAAAAGTTTCCGATTTTTACCAATTTACCAATTTTTGTTTCAGGACTCACATGGGACAATGGGGCTGACACCAAAAGGTATCATGCCGAGTCCAATGCTGGTAGCAATCGATGAAAAGGTTAGTTCAGGGATTTGTTGTTTGAAGAATTTTAGGTTGTTTTAAAAAAATAGTTTGTTTATAGAATGTAATTATTATATTTCATTTCAGACACTGCTGATTGCTTATCTAATTTCACTTTTGATAATGAAAAGTTCAGTTCAAATAAAAAAAAATTATATAATAAGTAAGTTAAAATTGTATAGTATTCTTTGTATTAGCAACTTGCAATGAGCAAGGAGATGTAATATATTTATATTTTATATAGGGTAGTGTGAGTACTTGAAACTTTGAGTTTTCGGACGAGTATTTTAGTACTCGGACTCGACTCAAAGTATTAAAAAATACTCCAAAGTTGCAGCGAGTATTTCCTGCCGATTTCGGGACGATCTTAACGATTGGGACCAGCCAAATCGCGTTGTAACGGCCGAAAAAGGCGGTCCCATCACGTAAAATTGACTGAAAATGACGACTGGATAATGTAATAAAGGCCAAAAATGACGACGGGATTCACAATATCGGCAAAAGTGGTGACCGGGCCACTTAATATCGACCGTAACTAACAATTTAGTCTTCTAATATTGATTATATGCAATGTCTGAACCAGATGAAATTGGCCAAATGACAACTGGACCGTGTTTTCTCGGCCGGAAACGAATGTCAAACCGTGTTTTGTTTAACAATACGTAATCCAGTTTGATTGTACTAGCCAATACTACTTTGTATTGCTACTCATGTATTAGTTAGGAACCATGTTTAGATTACCAAATCTGGAATGGTATCCAAATCCCATTACACTATTTGAAACTACCAATTGATGGCAAATACTCACTCGAAAATACTCGAAACTCAAAAATAATTACCACTACTCGACTCGACCCTTGATTAAAAAAATTACTCCTCGCACACCCCTAATTTTATATTATAAATAAATTTTCTCTCCATATTAATTAGTTTTGACTAAAAATATGAAAATAGCAATCCTTTCAAAGCCCAAATTCATTCATAAAATAACCACATTCATTAAATTTAGTACTCACTAGATTAGATTTGCAGTTTTTCTTCATATTCAATTTTATTAAACACCAATTTTGAAATTTTCCGATGTCCCCTCAAATATTTGTTGCATAGCCTACAATACCAAAAGACCTGCAAATAAAATATTCTAATGATAGTAAGTTATAAATAGTTTAGTTAATTTTCTCATTATGACTCAGGAATATATTACCAATTTAATCTCCCAAATACACATCATTAAATAAATTACATATAAAACCTGATTTTGTATAAGATACTCTCTGATTTTTTTTTTATTTTGCGGGTAATTTTAACTATTCAAGGTCAAGGCAACACCAGTACTTGTGTTGTAAGAGTTCTGAGGTTGTTTGATCGATTTTCAGTTGTGCATAGAGGACTTGTATATCGAAGGGATGAAGCGGCCAGAATCTGGCTGCTGTATGATTACTTTTAAATGAAATGTTAAATAGGCTTTTTTATTATGAACTGATAAATATTGGAAAGGATTGGTTTTTATTGGTTTGCAAACCAGATATAACCATAGTTTAATTAATCCAATCTTAATATCTAAAACTCAAATACCACTGACTGACTGACTGACTCTCACTCACTCATCACAAAATCTCAAAAACCACACAACGGATTGCAATGAAATTTGGAACATACCTTCCTCTTGAGTCTTAGGTGCTCACTAAAAAAGGGTTTTAAGAAATTCCCATAGGGCTTCGCCCCAGGGGAGTCAAAGTTCCAATCCTGTTTTATTCTTATGGATATTCACTTTAAGTTTGAGCTGATGAAAATACAAACAGCTGATCTTGATTCGTTGTAGTTCCATGGGATAACCACAGAATGCAGCACACACAACTGTCATAGTTTTTATAAATTATTTTTTGCAGGGCGAAGCCTGCGGGAACAGCTAGTTTATTATAAATCAAATCAAAAAGGCAATATTTGTGTTTGAGTGTATGTGTGTAAATATATTTGTTATGTTTTTATTCTTATAACGAGATTGATACTGACTCCTTTTCAGCTGAAACTAGTTGCCATAAAAAGTAGGCGTGTGTGAGTTTTCTACATTTTGAACAATGCTCGTCAATGAACTATTTTCCAACCATTATGTGGAAGATTGCTAACAATTTCAATCTACCAAATCGCAAAGTATCAGCTGTCCACCGAACTGTATAAAACTGGCTGCAAATGTCGACTGAACAGCGCAACAGTGGCCGTAATTGGTGTCCAAACCAAAAAATGTCGGCTTTAAATGACGACCGAACTGTCTAGTATCAACCGCAAATGACTACTGAACCGTGTAAATGAATGTAAATGACGACCGAACTGTCTAGTATCAACCGCAAATGACGACTGAACCGTGTAACATGAATGTAAATGACGAGCGGCCTGTGTAATAGCGATCATTAGTTATTAAACTGCAAGGTATTGGTCGTAAATGACGACCGAACTGTCTAGTATCAACCGCAAATGACGACTGAACGGTGTAACATGAATGTAAATGACGAGCGGCCTGTGTAATAGCGATCATTAGTTATTAAACTGCAAGGTATTGGTCATAAATGACGACCGAACTGTCTAGTATCAACCGCAAATGACGACTGAACCATGTAACATGAATGTAAATGACGAGCGGCCTTGTAATAGCGATCATTAGTTATTAAACTGCAAGGTATTGGTCGTAAATAACGACCGAACTGTCTAGTATCAACCGCAAATGACGACTGAACGGTGTAACATGAATGTAAATGACGAGCGGCCTGTGTAATAGCGATCATTAGTTATTAAACTGCAAGGTATTGGTTGTAAATAACGACCGAACTGTCTAGTATCAACCGAAAATGACGACTGAACCATGTAACATGAATGTAAATGACGAGCGGCCTTGTAATAGCGATCATTAGTTATTAAACTGCAAGGTATTGGTCGTAAATAACGACCGAACTGTCTAGTATCAACCGCAAATGACGACTGAACGGTGTAACATGAATGTAAATGACGAGCGGCCTTGTAATAGCGATCATTAGTTATTAAACTGCAAGGTATTGGTCGTAAATGACGATTTAACAACATAAAATAGGCTGCTAATTATGACCAGACCATGCTATTCCGCGTGGCTGTCAAACTTTCTTTTGAAATGAAATGAATGCATGGGAAGAATTGTTTATATTTAAAGACAAATATAAAAATAGAGATAAATTGATTAACGAACAAGTTAACTTCGACTCTGGTGGCACATTTAGGAACCTGTATCCGGAACTTCCGGTAGCCAATAGGATATAAGCAATGACGCCATTTTGATTCTGTCAGTTCTCTCATTGGCCTGATGATGACTGGTGTGACTGGTCGAAATCAATAGCCTAGTACCATCTTTTATATATGTTTACCGTCTGTATGTGAATCAGTATAAGTGTAAATATATCTTAAGTGTTGTAAGACGTCTTTTATTACATCCCGTACCTTTCTTTTATCAATTTAAAACAACGGTCAACCATGTTTTCTCAGTTTGTATTAATACAATTCATAGTTGTTATAGAAAATGATTGGTTATAGTCGTACTCTCAGTAGGACTAAGGAATTTTACCTGGAGAGATTGCCAAATCCTATTACGCTATTCAAACTCAGTTATGAACAATGATTAATGCTGGCTGTCTCGAAAATACTTTAAATTTGAGTATAATTGGCAAAACTCAACTCTTTCAGAAGTATCACTAATCTCACACCCCTACTTAAAAGCAGATATTTAAACAAATTTTTAGTATTATTAATTTGGAGTCTGAACAACAACTATGAAGAAATAACCTATCTAAAAGCAGGTTCTTAACTTAACTTTTTCCTCTATTGTAAAAAAAACTTGTTACCTCCAAGACTTTTTATGTTACCTTTCTTCTTTCCAAGTGGCTAAAAAGTTATTCTGTAATTATTATTGTAGGTGAAACCGTGGGTTCGGAGAAAACAGGATACAGTAAGTGAGAAATCAATGTTTGGGCCATCCTCTTTTTACTTTTCCTTTCCTTTGTGTTTGAAAACAATAAGGATGTGTAAGCAGTAACAAATTCAAGTTTCGGTTGACTTTAAACTAAGCTTTGACAAATACTCGATAATCGAGCAAATTTGTCCGCTAATAGAGATCTTTTAGCGGGCAATACTAAGAAAGGACAATACTTAGCAATTCAGGTATTTGTAAATACCCAAACTGTGAAGTATTGTCCTTCAAATATGACTTGAATAATTTAAAATTTAATGAAAATTTTGTCTGTCATAAACGACAACTTAAACCCAATTTTGTCCATCAATGATGACCAGGCCACATAATAGAGACCGTAAATGACGTCCACGCCAAGTAATATCAGCCGTAAATGACAACCGGACCGTGTACAACATCTGTCGCTAATGACAACCAACAATCAGACTGGACTGTAGTATTCCATGTGGCAACCAAACATTGTTTTATTGACCAAGAACAATAGTCAAAGTATATTTTGTTGATTTTTAGTATTACTCTTAGTATTTGTAATAGAATATACACTAATTACATATTCCTACACATAATTGGACTATGGTTTTTTATCCGGAGTGGTTGCCAAACCCTGTTTAAAAGCCATTAACTAACAAAAAATTATGGTGATGGGAAATTCTCACCCGAAAATACCTCAGACTAGAGAATAATTGGAAAACCTCCACTCCAGTTTCTGGACCGATCTGAAAAATCACTACTCGCGAACAGATCGATCTACATAAATTGTTTACTGAGGTGAACTTACTTAAATAGAGTAATGTTTTGTTTTGGTGGACAGCCTTTTTGTTTTGGCTTGTGGATAAGGAATGAGTTAACTCTTGAATCTTTATTTTTCTTCATTTTTCTTCATCTTCTTTCCATCACCCTTGTTAAACACAAGTTTAAAGAAATAGTGTGGAATTCCATTTTAGTTTATTCTGAATGGTAGGCCACTGCTTACAACTAATATAATCTAATACAATGTGCCATCTGTAACATATAATATGTAGTGTTCCACCACTCATATAGCTTATACATATTATTCATATACATAGCTTATATATATTATACTTATATAATTTTTTTCAGATCACAATAAGTGCCAATATGTATCACTGTATCAGTTTTAACTCTTTATAAGCCTGGTTTGTTACTGTGTTACTGTTGTAAATATGTAATGGTACATTTTGAATGATGATGTTTTATTAGTTGTGTTCTTAGTTATTATACTCTAAAGAGAATAAGTTATTGTCGTCATGTTTTGATTGTAAAGTCCTTTTTAAATAAGTTTATATTTTAGTGTTAGTTTTGTTTTTTTGTGCAAGTTAAACCTTGTTATGTTACCACTACTATAACGTTAACCATTTCACATCTAGAGAAAGGGTTGGTTTTCTGGGTACTAGGCACCATCTTTTATAAATGTTTACCGTCTGTATGTGAATCAGTATAAGTGTAAATATATCTTAAGTGTTTTAAGACGTCTTTTATTACATCCCGTAAGTAATAACAACACGCAATATGCTAATAAAAAAGTTGTCTATTTAAGGGTGTGCAAGTGGTGTTTTCTGGATTTGAGCAGTTTTCCCAATTACTATCAGTTTTTCATGGGGAGTTTTTACTATCAGAGTCATCTAATATCATACCTGCCGATATTTTTGGGCAGTTTATGTAGATTGGGGAGATGATTTTCATAGGAAGTAATAGCCCAGCTGTCGTTGTAAGCCAAAGAGTACAGAAACTCCACTGTTTGGCATAAATACACAACCTGGTTACGAATTTGGCCGAAATTTAGAAGTATGTCGCCATTTATAGCCACTATTATGAAGTTTGGTTATTACTTACAGGTCATGTTACCTAATCTGGTTTACATACGATATTACAAGGTCTGGACATCATTTGTAGCTGACAAAAAATCACCACTAACTAAACCGATTTTTTGGGCTGATAATTTTTTTTGTTGGTTGCGTTTGTGGCCTATATTAGCAGTTCACATTTATTAGCGTTCCTCTGTGGAGCAGTAAAAAAACTCGCTCGGATCTCAGTATTTCTACAAGTTTAGAGCTTGGTTCAAATGCAAAAATTGAATTTTTTAGCACTTATCTGTTTAAATTAGTAATAGTGATGGTGTGGTACTATGCAGGTGGTAAGGATAGAGTTGGGTACAGACCACCTGATGCTGCTGACCAGACACGGCCACCTGTACACCTGTGGCTGTTGGGAGCAGGGCCAGCTGGGCAGACTGGCGGAGCGAGTGTAGTAATTGTATGGTACTGTGTAGGTGGTGAGGATAGAGTCGGGCACAGACCACCTGATGCTGCTGACCAGACACGGCCACCTGTACACCTGTGGCTGTGGGGAGCAGGGCCAGCTGGGCAGACTGGCGGAGCAAGTGTAGTAATTGTATGGTACTGTCTAGGTGGTTAGGATAGAGTCGGGTACAGACCACCTGATGCTGCTGACCAGACACGGCCACCTGTACACCTGTGGCTGTGGGGAGCAGGGCCAGCTGGGCAGACTGGCGGAGCGAGTGTAGTAATTGTATAGTACTGTGCAGGTGGTGAGGATAGAGTTGTGCACAGACCACCTGATGCTGCTGACCAGACACGGCCACCTGTACACCTGTGGCTGTGGGGAGCAGGGCCAGCTGGGCAGACTGGTGGAGCGAGTGTAGTAATTGTATGGTACTGTGCAGGTGGTGAGGATAGAGTCGGGCACAGACCACCTGATGCTGCTGACCAGACACGGCCACCTGTACACCTGTGGCTGTGGGGAGCAGGGCCAGCTGGGCAGACTGGCGGAGCAAGTGTAGTAATTGTATGGTACTGTCTAGGTGGTTAGGATAGAGTCGGGTACAGACCACCTGATGCTGCTGACCAGACACGGCCACCTGTACACCTGTGGCTGTGGGGAGCAGGGCCAGCTGGGCAGACTGGTGGAGCGAGTGTAGTAATTGTATGGTACTGTGCAGGTGGTGAGGATAGAGTCGGGCACAGACCACCTGATGCTGCTGACCAGATACGGCCACCTGTACACCTGTGGCTGTGGGGAGCAGGGCCAGCTGGGCAGACTGGCGGAGCGAGCAGCCAGCCGGAACAGCCGGCAGGGACTTAGTCAGTATTCACTTCATATCTGATTACTTTTATTATATCTTATTTTTATTGATAGAGCTATTCCAGTGGTGTTTCAGCTTTTTAGTTTGGACACTAGTACTGGGTGCAACAATGTGTATGTTGTCACAATACATCCTTTGTCCTTTTTCTTGCATTGAACAACTTCAGTTGTCGACCAGGAAAGGCTGGACTTGAGAGTGGGATGGCAGGGTGATACAAGGGTATTCCACAGTCAGCGCCCCTAGACACTAAAGTTTGCTCCCTTCTTCTCACTCATGCAATGCTGGTCGCTGAAAGAAATTTACATTTGTCATTACTCCGTATCTAAAAAGGACTTTTCCTTAGGCCCTACCTATTTTAACAAATGATTTAATCGAAAACTTTAAGAAATGGTATATTATCAGGTATGAAACCCTTAACCCTAAAGGAAGTAGGGGAAAAATAGTATATTATAAGGTATGAAACCCTTAACTATCAACAGGATGTAGAAGCAAGTCAGTTTTTTGAAATTAAATCCTAAAAGTAAGTAAAATGCCACCGTACGGCATGTTGTGTGCTGATGGCAACACTGGCTACTCCAGATTGCCCTCAGACCAAGAGCCCAACTAATCTGTTACCAAGGAAGAGAAGTTCATCTGTTACTGAAATACAATGCCTTATAATCCAGTACTTTTGAATACAAAATGGTACTTGCTTTTTATGCTCAGGCCAACCCTCACGACACATTGTTGTTAAGCTTGATCTGCCCTCTAGATTGTGCAGATACTATTCAAGTGTTCCTAATCCATCTATCTTAATCGACCTCATCTTTCTTCTACTTTCTTGATACTACGAGTTAACCCAATGGGTGTATAACAGCCCCCCAAGAAGAATCCAGACTGGTTCATACCAGTCGTGAGGTTCACTTTGGATACAACAAATGAAGATGTCAACAAAATATGATAAGTCCTTTGGCTATCCATTATGACAAGTTTGCCTTTTACCTCGGTCACTCTATGTTTGTTGGCAGCAGGAAACGGAACGTCTCCCCTACGATTGTGGTCCCTAGCCGATAAAGCAGCTGTCGCGGGTATGCCCTATAAACGGGTGAATAGTAACTCCGACTTGTCCCACCTTTTCCATTCCTGTTAGTTCCTCGCCTTCTGATGACCTGTGCAATATTCCCATGAGGAAGATGTGCTTAGCAGCTTTGCCGATTTGTCCTAATCCAGCAATCCAACATCCAGCATCTCTTTGATGAAGTGAAGGTAGAGTATCCTCTTCTTTTTGGAAGCCTGTACAAAATTACAACAAATCAGGTCTACCAGCTTGTCATTTTTAGCCAATGTCATCAATTCGGTTTCCTTTTGTTATCAATTTATGTTTCCTCTTGTAATTTTCAGCTCATTTAACGCGGGCTTGTTATATTTTAGTGTGGGATTGCATTTTTTAACGCGGGCTTGTTATATTTAGTGTGGGATTGCATTTTTTAAGGTAACAAATAAAAACTTAAAACTAATTCACATATAACATAGTGTCCCTGTAGAATTTTTGCCTCTTCTCTAGAAAGCAGTTTATTTCACTTTTTTGTTCTTTTCCAGGTAAACTGTTGACACCTGCACGAGTACAGTTAAAGAACTTTGAATTTGAGTGTGTGTGGGCCGGAGCTTACTGCACATTCATGAGGGAAAAGAGGACGGATAAAATCTACTCCTTCGGACTCAATAACTATGGCCAGATTTGTAAGTCTTGTTTTTGGTAATGTTATTTAAAAAAAGGTAGGTTAAATTTCTTTAGGCCTGTACAAGTAATCACTTTTCAATACAACTTTTAGGATTATTTTATCTATTCGATTCAAATCAAGCTTTTATCCTTGAATTGACTAATGCTATTTGGTGGTTTTGGGTAATGATTTTTTGTAATGTTGGTAACGCTGTAGATCAGTTTTAAATGTTCATATGGTTTGTCTAGACCTAAAATTGTATAACAAGCTCGCCATTAATTACTCATCGTGGTAGTTGTTTGGTATAGCTGATCAAAAAATATGTGAAATAATCAAGATTAGTCAAGTGTCACCAAAGCATGTTAGGAACACAATTCACAATGGGTTAAACAGTAGTCAGCATTTGCAAATGTCAAAAAACAATCAGCATGAAAAATTTAAAAGCAATCTTTTAAATGTTAAACAATTACCTAAAAGTAGTGCCAAATACTCAAGAGACAATAGATCCAATCTTTAAGTTAGTCTTTTCTGGTTTAGAAAATGTAGAACATCTCATCCCATGACATTATCGTCTCATCAAATTTCTTTTTGGAAAGAGCACAAAGCAGGAGCCAGTGCAGTTAAATTGGCTATAGAATTTTGCAAAGTCATTATAAAGCTGTGTTTTCTAGCTCTGCGTTTTGTGCGGAGCGCACTGCGCATTACGCAATGCTCTCCGTTCTATTCAGTGCGCTACGCAGTTGTGTTTTCCTAGTTCTGCACTGCATAGCGCGGAATTATGTATTTTCACACTTTGTTACAGGTGTTTGACGAGTCTATAACTGTAAACTGTCACTGTGCTGTTTCCCTTGTTCGTTTGAATGGACAGTATGGCTGTTGACTTATTTTTGTGTGCTTGATTGTATGAATTAATAGTAGCAGTTTAGAAAGTAAGACCGTTTGATTGTTTCCATGCAGTCTAAAGCTTGTTCTTTTGCGAAAATAAAGATATTTTATTTGAACTATATTTCCACTGAATTGCACTTTATGTCTGCGGGATGCGAGATCCCCATAAGGATAACGGGATTCCAGCTATAGTAATATTGTTAGACTAATAATATCCAAATTTCGACCTCTCATTAGTAAATAAATCTGTTTACAACACTTGAGTTATCAAAGTTTTATAAATTACCTTGCATCATGAGTAAGTAACGTTCAAAATGCTTTTGTATATCTGATTTAGATTCCATTCTCAAACCATATTCAGCCCATTATTTTGACTTGCCATTAAATAATTCACTAAGCTACTATATTGTTGCGCTCCCCACTTGGCACTTGACTGCTCTCAGAGGAGTTGTCCTGTTGCGTTTAGCGCAGTGCGCACCGCACATTAGTGTAGGAAAACATTTAATTGCATGTTGTTGGGTATACTCCGCAGTGCGGAATGCGCATTGCACACAAAATGCGGAGCTAGGAAAAGCCAGCTTTTAACATGGTAGCATATTGGACATTCCCCCAAGCTGTATGCATCAGCAGGAAATGTAAATACACCCGTCGCAGCAAACCTGCATACTCAGCGAATTTCCAATGAATATATAACATAACACTTAACAGGATTCATAAGAAATGTATTCACAAACAAGCGATATTTAAAATATTAATTATTCTCCATAAGAATAACATTGGGGATGAGTACGCAGGTTTGCTGCAACAAGGCACACAAAATAATGGGTTTTTATGCAAATATCAATAGAACTCATCTTAGTGAAGTCACATACCAAGTTTCATCCATATACATTCATAAATAAGCGATATATAACGTTTTAAGTATTTTCCATAAGAATAACATGGGGACCAAGTACCTAGGTTTGCTGCTACAGGAACCATAGGCGAAAAATTGTTTTTTTGTGCAAACAACAATAAACCATAACCAGATCAAGCCATATACCAAATTTTGCCAGTTTATGTTCATAAATAAGCGAGATATACAATTTTTCTTTTTCTCCATAAGAATAACATTAGACAACGTACTGTGTTTAGCACTTTCAATATCTCGGTAACCAATTGACGTAGAGCAATGATCAAAATACCAAATTGTTTGTTTTTTAAGCTGAATTCAATGGTATAGATTAAAATTTGATTTAAATTAAAATTACATGTGAAAACCCCAAAAAACACATTTTTGGAGTACAAAACCCCCCAAAAACCCCCCTTCGGATGGTGCGATTCATCTGGTTTTCGAACTTGTTCAAATAAATGGTACTTTACACATTTGTACCAAATTTCATTAAGATCGGACCTTTTTTACGAGAGTTATCGTGCTTACGGACACACATATATATATATATATATATATATATATATAAATATATATATATAAATATATATATAAATATATATATATATATATATACATATATACAAATTTGAACGAATGGTGTTTTTGGCATCTGGGGACCTCAAAATGAAAAGTTATCATGGTCTCGGGCTTAAGTCTTACCATGAGACCTACAGTAATAGCTTCTTCCCTATAGGGGAAATTCGCTAAAAAACTACATTTTTAAATTTATCATTATTAATGATAGCAAAATATACTATTGCAAGGTAGGAGGGGCTCATAGTTTATAGTTGACTGGAGTATTTAAAAATTGTTAGTACTCTACAAATGATTGTAACAAACTATTTGTGTTTGCAGGTCTAAACAACGTAGATGACAAGGCTACCCATTTCCATCCTTTAGTATCACAAGCCTTCTCCGGCAAGAGTTGGATGAAAATCTGTGGAGGACAGCATCATACCTTGGCTCTGGACACCGACGGTAGGTCTGGTTATTCCTCTACTCGCCTAGCATGTTCCACAGCAGCTCACTATGAGAAAAAAAGTAACTGATGTGTTAAGGAAGCAAAGTAAACATATATTGTACAAAGTAGTAAAGCCACATTTCCTGACAGGGTTTCAAAAGTACTCTACATGTGGGAAGGAGAACATTGTACACTTTACGCAGAATATCTTGACCTGTGGGAACTGATTTTAGTTCAAACAGTTTGAGTAGAGCGAGATTTAGACATCGGTCTAAATCTGTCATCCGTTGTTTCCATCATCTGTTCAGTCAATTAATCATAATATTGTTATGTAAACAAAATAACTGTTCGTCAGTATTTCATGTTCAGTAGCCCAGCTGGTTATCTCAGTCAATCCGGCAGTGGAGTAAGCCACAGGTCCATTCTTCCGTTGCTGTGTGGATCGTTCAGAGCCAGTTTGGCCATGGGACACATTCCGTCAGCGTGGAGTTCGTCTTGGTTTGTCTTCATTCTGAAACCCGGAAAGGCTTGGTATACTGACCCTAAATCCTTCCAACCCATCTCGCTGTCCTCTTTTCTGCTGAAGACGCTGGAGAAACTCGTGCTGAGGTATGTGGGTGACACTGCTCTTAGGGACAATCCCCTCCATAGGAACCAGCACGCATACATCCCAGGTAGGTCATGTGACTCTGCTCTGCATCACCTGATGAGCAGGATTGAAAAGGCGCTGTGCTGAAAGGAGGTGGCCTTGGGCTACTTCCTCGACATTCAGGGGGCCTTTGACAACACAGACACTGATGCAGTGGTCAACGTTGCCAAAGCCCATGGGTTCCATGAGGTGATTTGCAGGTAGATTGAAGCTCTTCTGAGAAACAGGAAGGTCATACTTTCACTTCATGATGAGGTAATTGAGGTAGAAACTACAGTGGATGTCCTCAGGGGGAGTTCTGTCTCCCCTGTTGTGGAATCTGGTGGTAGATGATCTCATCAGAAGACTCAATGTGAGTAGAATTTGCTCAGGGCCATGCTGATGACGTGGTGCTTCTTGTGGTTGGTAAGCATAATGACACGATCACTGACCTCATGAACAGGGCCTTGAGGTCGGTGGATCGGTAGTGCACAGAGTTTGGATTCCCAATCAACCCCTCAAAGGTCAATGCAGTTCCTTTCCCTAGGAAAAGGAATCTGAATGGATCGGACCTTTAAGACTGCAGGGAGCATGTGTGGAACTGCAGAACCAGGTGAAGTATCTGGGTGTCATTCTGGACCAGACACTTCAGTGAGGTCCACATCTACAGAAGATCATTGACCGGGGTAAGTGGTCTCTTTTTGCATGTAGGCGAATGGTCAGGGCAAACTAGGGGCTGCAGCCTAGGCTCATGCATAGGTCTCGGTGGTAAGACCTGCCATGACCTTCGGCTAACTTTGTGTGGTGGATGAAAATGGAATCAGGGCTTGCGATGAGGAGCCTTGCGGGTGTTCATCATCATGGCTGCCCTGAGCAGCTGTCCTGGGGCCTCTCTGGACTGTCTCCTCGACCTCATCAAGGAGGTGGGTAGGAAGTGCGAGAATCTGTGAATGTCTTCTGGAGCACCAGTTGGCCACAGCAGAATCACCCTTGTGGTTCAGTGTGATGTGCTCGACATACCCTCTGATCACATATCAGTCAGGTACTCTTTCGGTAGGTCTCTTAAAGTTCGCATCCCCTCAAGAGAGGAGTGGGATGAAGGAAAGAGTCCTCTTCCGCCCTGCAACCATGAGTGGTACACGGATGGTTCAAAGGTAAGGGGGGGCACTGGGGCTGGAATACTGGGGGTGCAGGCTGGGGTTGGCTTTTGTCTTCCAATGGGTGTGTATCCCTCGGTGTTTCAGGCTGAGGTCACTGCGATCATGTAGTGTGCTCGGGAGAACTTGGGACATTGTCTCAGGGAGGAGAGCATCTGCATCTGCAGGGAGGAGACAGCCAGGCAGATCCAGGATTGTATGGGACTGTCTCTCAGCAGTGTTGTGCCTTGGTAGGCGCAGCAAGGTCATACTTGGCTGGGTGCCTGGCACACTGGAATCAGGGAGAATGAGGCTGCGGATGAGTTGGTAAACTTGGCATCTTCAGCTGCAGTCATAGGCCCTGAGGAATCTCTCGTGAGTATGCAGGTACATCACATCATTGGCTCGGGAGAGGCACCGAAAGAGATGGGTGGAGCTCCCTGCACTGAGGGTAAGTAAGCTCACCCTTCACTCGCCATCGCAGCGGGTGGCTTCTGACATCCTGCGTCTTAGTAGGCAGGACATCAAGCAAATGACGGGACATGGACACCTGAGGAAACACTTGTCACGCATGGGTATCATCAATGGAGACCCAGCGTGGAGACTGCCGACCACTGCTCTTTGACTGCAACGCTCTGTATGAGGTAAGGGCTGCCACTCTCAGAACCATGGTGAGGAGTAGGCATCTGCCTCAGGAGGAGTTTGTATGCAGGTTGCAGCAGTTCATAAGTCTCCTTCAACTCGACGGGTTCTGAAACCAACATTCAACAGGGAGCACAAAAAACCCAAACGGCTGACGTGCCTTGGGATTCGGTCCACCCCACTCTGAAATGAAATGAAGCCACAGGTCAAGATATTCAATGTGAAGTTATAGTTTCTGCTTTACTGTTTCAATTTCGTTAATAAACAAGTGATTGATTTATTACTTAAAAGTGGTGTACAAGTTTGCTGCAATTCAGGTTTATTTTAAGGGATTTTTAAGATGGGTTTTGACCATTTACGACTTGCATCTCATAGAATTCTTACTACCTACGTGTTTTTTTATATTTGATTTTATTCTGATTTGTAACAAAAGTTGTCAAATATTTTGGTTAACTTTTCTAGAAAATATTGAATGAGTTGATTTAAAAATAGAAGTGTTTGAGCAATAACAAATTGGGAGTTTATGACTGAAACTTTTCTTTTGGGCAATCTACTCACCTTATTAAATGAACTGGAACATATCCGGTCTTGACAGGAATGCACACAAAATACACATACAAAGTTGACATCACAAAACTTAAAAAAATACACTATTTACAAATAACCGAATAGTTCAGCAGTCCGACGTTTCACCACACCACGGTGTTAACGTGCGGCGTTATCAAGGATAACCCTAGCGTCACGGTCGCGCACCCACCGATTCCATCGAGGATTGCTTATGACCGTCAAGTAAGAAACGGCTGTGCCACAAACGATTGAAACACAGGATACATTAGATCGGACTTAGATGTCATCCAGTTAAGATATCATCGATTGTTAGTGACAACCGGAGTGTGGATTATCGGCCTAGATGGCAACTTGGCTATATATTTATGGACGAACATTCAGTTTTTTGTCATTTCTGCTTGAAACGACATTTGGACTATTAAATGCTATCAAAAGTGGTCCCCAGATTACATTATACTGCCAGTAAACTTTCTAAGGATAAAATTACACTGATATTAAAAACCAGCTTAACAAAATTTGAACTTATAAATAATTTTAAAAGTCAACTTTATCCAGAAAAAGACTGTTTACACACGCCCATTAACAGTGGAGTGCGAGTAGTGATTTTTTTTCAATCGAGTTGAGTCGAGTAGTGCCAATTTTTCAAGTGAGTATTTGCCATCAGTTGGTAGTTTTAAATAGTGTAATGGGATTTGGATACCAATCTTGATTTGATAATCTAAACATGGCTTCTAACTAACACATGAGTAGCAATAACAATTTGTTGCCAGTACAATCAAGCTGGATTCTGCGACAAACAAAACACGGTTTGATATTCGTTTCCGGCCAATAAAACACGGTCCAGTTGTCATTTGGCCGTATCACTTAGTCCGGACATCGCTTATAATCAATATTAGATAAGAAAATTTGTATTTACGGCCCGGTCGCCACTTTTGCTGATATTATCGATACCTTCGTAATTTTCGGCCTTTATTACATGACCCAGTAGCCATTTTTGGCTGATATTATCTTTTCCGTCATCATTTACGGCCAAAATTATGCGGTCCGGTCTTCATTTATCAGTTCGGTTCGGTTGTTTTTTATAACCGATTCATGTTTTTAATCGTCATTTTCAGCCAATTTTACATGATGTGATTGCCTTTTGCAGCTGTTACTATGCAATTTGGCCGGTCACAATCATTAGCGATCGTCCGGAAATCGGCGGGATATACTCGCTCAAACTTTTTTTCAAAGCTTGGAGTCTAGTCTGAGTATTGGAATACTCGGCCAAAAACGCAAAGATTCTAATTCTTTCACACCCCTAACGCATATATAAAATAATACGAAAAATACTCTCTTCAAAGTGTCTTTCTTCTCTATCTCTTAAATGAGTATAGAGTGTAATTGTGGTGTGTACATTGCAGGTGTGGTGTACGCCTGTGGCAGGAAGGACTATGGGAGGCTAGGACTAGGCCAGGACTGTCCGGAGGTCGTTAACACACCCACTGTAATCCCAGGTCTGCAGGGCAAGAAGTGTATCGACATTGCCTGTGGCACGTGTGTCTCTTTCGCTGTCACTGCGGATGGTGAGTGTGTTGATCTCTGCTATTTTATTCGTTTTTGTGGACAACACTTTTTAACTATTCTCCTTGGATATTTTCCCTGGATACAGTTAATAGAGTACGGTACAGTAGACTCTCAGAAATACGGATTGACCGAGTCTGGACTCTGGGTACTCCAGACCGATGATCTTGAATAAAAAAAGATTGGTTCCAAATAAAAACAAAGCTTGACGTATTAGAGCCTCCAGTTTTCACACGATTAGCCCACATTACACAAATGTCATTTAGTTTGCATTGTCAGGCGCTCTTGTGTTTCAGTAAAGTTTATGTCGCTAATGATTTACGAGGCAGTGGAAGTTACCGCACGGCTTTGTTAGTGCAGACGTCACTTTGTGTATTGTATGACTCAAGCCCTCCTCCGGGTAATCTGTATTTTCTGAGATCCGGACCTGCCGTCTGTCATATTAGTCCAGATGTCTGAGAGTCTAGTGTACCACAAACTAAATACAATGTGAACCTTGTCTAGTTTTTGGAATATGTGATTTAATGTGGCTTAGATAATGTAAAGTAGGTTCCTATATTATTTTAAATATAATTTGTCATATGAATGTTATTAATATGGGCAGAAACGATAAACGTTTAGTAATGTACATTCTGATTATAATGCAGCACTCACAGCTCTAGAGATAATGAGATGATGCCTCAACTAATGTTAAATTTATGGTGGTTATAAAAAACAATGATAAGAGCTTGATTCATACTCATTATGACCTCAAACTCAATCAAGCTGAGTATTCGTACTCATAACCTTACCTGACTTATTTCAGCTTAGTATAAAAAAAACCACATATATACAAAAGAACTAACATTGCCATTGAGTTTCCAGAAGTACGTACAGAATTGTTGATTGTCAACTTTGTGAGACTGATGCATTTAAATGAATCACAGTATATCTAAATCAGACTAATAAAGTGGGCGAAACTTAAAATTTAAAATTTGTAGAACTCATTTGTTTAATATGAAATTAACATAGATATTTAAATATATTATTATTTGTTGTCTAGGAGAAGTGTATGCTTGGGGAATGGGCACGAATGGACAGCTAGGGACAGGTGACGAAGACGATCATTATGAACCAGTGAAGGTAAGCGGATTAATTAGGGTTTTATATCAAAACATTTGGTTTTATTCAGGTTGTACGTTAACTTGGCCCTCAACTTCTGTTTGAGCTTGGTAAATTAGGCACTGTTGTTTTGTTGAATTGTGCAGGCAAACTGATTAAAAACTAACTACTTATGTTCCTCCCACAACGGAGATTGAGGATATTAGTCAAATATTAGCAACTTTTAATACTTCTTAATTTGTGACATTTACTTATACTTACCCATACTTCTTTTGTAACTCACCTCATCAATGTGTTTTTCCTAAAGTGAGAGGTATGAGTTATATTTTAACCTTCTCCAGTAGTTTCAGCACCTGTAATAATGCCATCGACATAAGTGTGATTTTGCATCAGTTGCAAGTTGATAAAGGGTGCGAATAGCTAGATAAGGAGATATATTGAAACCGTAAGTAACAGTATTCAATTGAAATACATCAACATTCAACAGATTGTTGGGGTTTTGACGCCAGAGAATCAACTGAAAGTTGCGGTCATCAGGATGAACAGTTATGTGCCGATACATTTGGTGAATATCGAAACAAAAAACAATATTTTGGCGACGAAATTGTAACAACAGATCGCAAATGTTGTTTTGCAGTTTGTGACCAGTTAAGAGAATGTCATTGAGACTTGATCCAAAGCTTGTTTTACAACTACTGTCAAAAACGGTACGAATTTTTGTCGTACTACTACTTTCCTTAATTACACCGTGATGTGGAAATGTGTAATGTGGTTGAGTGAGATCTGCGTTTGTTAATTTTATCATATGACCTAGACTCAGGCACTCAATCCATGGACTCATGATAAAGTTTTGAGAGTTTACCATTAGAACCAAACTTACATTCCATGGCATATAAACGTTTTTCAGCGGCACGTTTAGATCCACTACCACAAGTATGAGACTCTTTGAAAGGAAGTATCACAACACAACGTCTGTTTTCAACTCGTGCACGTGTATCAGAAATAGAGATGTGCGAGTACAGGTTTTTTAAGTCGAGTCGAGTAAACGGCAAAAGATTCAAATCTCGAGTTCGAGTCAAGTATACAAATAAAAAAACACAGGTCGAGTTAAATTGGATCAAAACAGTGTATAGGGTTCCATTTATAAATGTTGTTATTAAAATATACTTTTCTAGTCACTATGCCCTGAAAATAACAATAGTAAGTCAAATAAATGGATTCCTGCTTCATTGGAAAAAGATAAGTACATTTATCTGAAAATAAATCACACCAAAGTTATTGCCTAACATTTTGCCATGAAGGTCAGATACTTTTACTATTTTGGTATTAAGGTTTTTATAACCTATATGGTATTAATTAACAGTTTCATAAACAAATTATTTAAGTTTTTTATTTTATTTCCTATTTTTTATTTATCCTACGTTTTATTGTATATTATATTTAGGCCTAAGCTACATCTTTCTACGAATGGAGGAAATAAAATTACATTTAGGCCTAAAAGTTAAAATAAACTTTATGTTAGTATTTAAAAGGCCTATTACATGGTAAAGCATTAACCTACTTACTTACCACACAAAATATATTTACTAACATATCTTAGCATTAATTTTAACACTAATAGTCCTAATAAGAACAACAGGGTGTCTAGCAGTCGGGGAAGTCGGGAATTTGTATAGAAATTAATAAAAGGTCGGGAAAGGCGGGAATTAATATATAAAATTGTTATTAAGTCGGGAAAATGGATAAAACTTATAAACAGTGATATCAAGGTACTAGTATTTATAATCAATGGCAATTGAAACAAGATGTACGTTGTGGAACAACCGAAGCAAATGCTTGGCCCATAGTTTTTCGGAGAAATTAAGAAAGCCAGTCAAGTACATGCCGTTACTATGGCAACGCGAACAGGAAGATGAGTCACGAGGGGGAGGGGTGGAGAGCGATGACCTTGAAGGTACCTCTACACTCTCGCCCGCGTCGTTCGCCATCCCTTGGCTAGTGGACTCTGATAGAGATAGAGATACTTCCGACCCGAGTAGGTATCGAAACTTTGTTTTCGGAACTCTGGGCATCGGTTAACCGATATTATCGTGGTATCGAAAGAATAGTTGAGTATCGGTATCGGAAAAATAGTACATTTTTACGTTGTTAAAACATAGATTATTTTTTGTTTAATATACTTTTTAGCAAAATAAACACAAATAATAACTTCAAATATAGTTCTTGTAACTTATGATAGAGAGAATCGACTCCAAGTTATCTCCCGCGTTCCTCTTAGAGTAATGGGTATCAATACTTTAGTTTCGATTCGTAGCGATACCAAATATCGGGTCCAAGCCAGTAGCCAGTAGTGAGTAGTATCGTATCGTATCGGAACGTCCCTAGACTCCGACTCTGATTCTGATTCTCACACGCACACGTCGCGTCGTCGTAGTACCTGCGCAGTTGCGCGCATTGACGGACGCATAGTGAAGCATTTAAACCTGTAGGTTAAAGATTACATTGACGAGTGAAGTGAGTTAAAACCGGAATGTGTCCGTAAATATTGAATAATGCCTGCAAATTATTGGCGGTACAGGTTAACAACTTAACTATGATCTATTCTTATTTCCCTTTGCATTCCAACAATGCTTCAACTTTTGTTCAACGGTGAGCGTGAGCAATACACACTTAAGTTAATATTTTACGTGTTAAAACTTTTAAGTTTACGTTGCAATTTACTTCGAACACGGCCGAATTTCTTCGTCTGCACCGCTTGCACTGTGGCCTGGTTTCCACGGAACGGGGCGAAGTAACTCGCCCGACAGTTGTTCAGTAGTATTAAGTTATACAATTTTATAGTTTTAATTACAGTTGTCAACTATTTCTCAGATCACCAGAAGACCATTAAACAGTGGCTTAGTGACATTTGAACAATGTCGTAAATAATGTGTGAGTAGGCTCTCACTAAACTAATGAAGTTACTTTACTTTTACCCTTGGAAATATTAAACTGTGGTCTGAACATGTTTACTAATTAACTGTTTATAACATTAATAAAGTGGTTCTCTATACACATAGGCTGTATAGGCCTAAATATCAAATAAGCCTAGTCACTGTAATGTTTTAACTTACCTTTGAACACATTTTAACTAGGCCAAAGCTTACTATCGTCTGCGTAATTTTAAACTTTGATTTAATCGCCAAATTATGTCAACATGGGAGAAATTGGAAAAATTTAAGTTAGGCCTAGTTTTTTAAAACTGAACTCGATTAAAATTAATTTAGGTACTGATATAAAAAAATATATAAGTTAGATGACTTCTTAAATATTTTTTGGCCAGTGATGAGATCAACAGGCCTAGATTTATGCCTAAATATGTTTTCAAAGTTATGAGTAAAAATTAGTTATACTTTAGCCTTTTATTTTCATATGCCAACCTATTCGAAATTTTGTATTTGTTGCTGTACATGAACAGGCTACTAACTTACCGGTACTGTATTTTATTTTAATCCTCATTGCTTTCCAATGTATAAAGAGGGTACACTTTCATAAGCGGAACGATGTAAAAAACCAAAAGTAATTGTTCATACGGATTATCTAGGTTACAGTTACGTTCGGTCTAAAGAGTTGGAAGATACTTATCGTCTTGAAATTTGTCCAGATAGCAAACTTTGTTAGGAATACGTTCCGAACACATCACCAACCATCTCTGGTTAGGGTTCATTTACGCTACAGATCGTTGACACAACGACCCTCCTAAATATTTAATAAAATATATCATGGGTTCATTTACTCTACAGATCGTTGACACAATGACCCTTCTAAAATAACTAAACAAAAATAAAGGTTCATTTGCTCTACAGCTCGTTGGCACTATGACCCTATCTAAATAATAAAATAATAATTCAAGGTCCATTTACACTACAGATCGTTGAGTCAACGGCCTTAAAATGTAATATTTTAAATAAATATGAAATAAGGTCGTTGATACAACGAACCGTTTAGTTTAACATATTTGTTATTTCAACTTTAGGGCCGTTGGCACAACGAGCCATTTCATATATTTTAAAGTGAAAATATAAAGAGTAGGTTCGTTTACACTACAGATCATCGTTCTACATGGTGCGCAAAAAGTATCTTTAAACGGAAGGCGCTCATCCATTCCCACTGATAACGCGGCCGACACGACGCGACGGACGAAATTAATTTGCGCATATTATTACTAAAAACCATACGCATATATTTATATAAATTCCTTTTAACAAATAACAGTTAGTAAATCACGTGTTTTTTCCATTCTGTGGTAAAAGATAAACGATCTGACTAAATGCTCATTAGAACAAACATGGTGCATTGTACGGTGAAATGTTGAGTAATCTGTACCCATAAACTCTTCTATGGGGTAGTGACGGACCAATGGGCATAACCCTAATGACCTACGTAATGATTTGCAGAAGCCTAGACGTTTCCTGCCCCACACGAAAATGGGCAACATATTTTATTTAATTAGGTTCAGTATTTTTTTGAGAAACACTGAACAAATCTGTTTCATAAACGAACAGACAGGTGAACAAAATTTAAATATCTCCGCTGCATACAATATTTCAATGCTCAAAGCGATGTAGGAAAAAATGTATTTTATTTACATAGATAAATACATTCCTTATGTGTAACATCTGTTATTGCCTGTCCATAATGTGTGAACAGCTACAATTCAAATCAAATTATTCCCCATGTTATTATTATGGGCAAAAAACTAACTATGAGGTCAGCCCGTGCCCTTGAGATTATAAATATCGAAAATTAAAAACCTTATTGCAAAACTACGAACTGAGACGAATTGTTTTGACACTTCAATCATTAAAATTGGCCAAGAAATAAGGGAGAAGTTGTGTTTACAAAAAACGGCTTAACGTATTATATACATGGATACTGGAAATTTACCGATCATACACATTTGTCATTTGACTTTCGTAATAAGTCGGCAAAGGGCAACGCTAAGCGCAAGCGTCTCAAGGCAAAGCGCCTTCAGTTTGACAGATACTATTACCGCGCAGTGTAGAACGATGATCTGTAGAGTAAACGGACCGTTCATTTCAGTTTAAATTTAGTTCACATGAAATGGCTCGTTGTGTCAACGGTCTTATTTTATAAAATTATAAAAATATATCGATGAAGGTCCGTTGTCGCAACGAGCCTGTAGACGCTTTGGACCGTTTTGCTTATATTAAATGGGTTCATTGGCTCTATGACCCTCTTTAAAAATATAATAATAATATAAGGGGCCGTTGTATCAACGATCTGTAGAGTAAATGGACCTTCTTTTTTAAAATTAAATATAACGGAGGGTCATAGTATCAACGAGCTGTAGTGTAAATGGACCTCATATTAAATTAAATATTATTAAATAGGTCCGTTGTGCCAATGATCTGTAGAGTAAGTGAGCTGTCCCCCCATCTCTATGTGAATGCTTATTTAGAATTAGGGTGAACAACTCTGGAAAATATCCTTTTATGTTCTTTTAACATGCTGATATTTTATGCCCTTTTAAATTTGTTGACGTTTTTAGTTTTGTTTCTTTAATTAAATTATTTTGTATATAGCTAACCGGTAACGTTTATTTCATTTGTATTTTAAGTTAAATTGAAAAAAATATATATTTATATATAAATATTTATGTTCATATATTATGCAGTATTTGAGTTTTTAATAAAAAATATTATATTGAGTTTAGGTTTTGTTAGTGATTTTTCTTCCAAGTGTCATTCTTTTTCACTATTTAAATTTGTTTACCATAGTTTAAATAAACGGTATCAGAAAACTGACACATACTTTCTCCCTTTTAGCCCATCTTTAATGAATAAATTACTTTTTCTTTACTAAATATAAAATACAAAGCACGGTTGAATGTACAGAAAATAATGTAAACAAGTTGTTTTCAAAAATATCCACCGAAATCCCTGTTGAGGAGGCACTACAGAATCCATCGCGCTACACACGTTGTTTTTAGAGGGGGAATGCCCCCTATTATCCCCCCTCAGAGTTATTAAGGGGCAACATATTTCGAATTTCTTCTGTTGGTCAATGCTAACTTGACAAGCATATCAAGTTTGAACGAAATTGATCGACAAATAAGAGATAAACAGTAATTTTTGTATTCCCCATAAGAATAACATTGGACATCGTACTGTGTTTATGAACAATGGAAATTTAAATTTTCTCCGCAACCAGTAATCGTAGAATAGTAATTCAAGATACCAAATTATTTAGTTTTTTGAGCTATTTGAGCTCCTTATGTGTAAGGGGGAGAAAGTAAAAATCCAAAAAGTGGTAAAAACATGATATTTTTACTCTTATGACGTTTTTAGTATATTTGTACTATCTTGCGAAAGTCTGGAAAATTTTGGAAAAAGTCTTAAAAAGTCTGGAAAAAGTCTTGAATTTTGAGATCAAATATTACTAGACACCCTGAACAATCAGTTAATAAAAACATGAAGATACTATGTTTGAAAGTGCCCGGCAAATCAATTGATAAAATTGAAGCCATGTCTTAAATAGAGTTTCAAAATATTAAGAATGATTTAAAAAAATCATTAATGAAACTTAAACAAAGCCTAAACAAATCACTTGTCTTTAAAATCAGCTCAATGCCAAAGGACAATAGTTGAGCCTAAAATTAATGGATGGAATTTTGTTGAGTCTCTTTTGACTCAATTTCAATTACTATGGAACAAAAAACAAGCACAAACTTCTTATACTTACCTATTAGGTTTCATTACAGATTTGTTTTGATATTTTAATTTTTTTTACAAAGTTAGGTTAACCTAAAAGTGGACTATGACTATACAGGCAGTGTTCATACAACTCAATCTGAAGGTCCTGGTAAATCTTCCTTTTTGGTGTAAAGAGTAGGCTAACACAAATTTATAAGCCATAACTTACTTATTTATTAATAAAACACTAAACTTCATATCGCAACTAACACTTAACACCTCAAATGCGTTGACACTCAATTTGAATTTACAGACGACGCGCGGCCGCGGACGACCCGTGGTAGCGCGGGTAAACGGCGGGAGTAAACTCGCTCGAAATCTTTTGAGTTTCGAGTACTCGCACATCTCTAATCAGAAAAAGGATTGTCACATAATGTTTCTTCATGTGATTGTATGGATTTTGAAGGTAGGCTAATTTTTCTTGTGTCCAGAACCACTGGATTGTAGAATGAAAATCAGCATCACTTGTGCGTGAAGACAGAAGTTTAGGTTAAATGTGGAGTTATATTCACTAGAATCATCGCTGGAAGGTATGCATGGAGCTGTACCCATGAGGAGAAAACCAAAGATTATACCTAATGCAGAAGGTAGATAAGGACCAAGTAAAAACTGGGTTTGGGTCAGAAGTCGAAGATGAGGGAAGGTGGCACTACCAATGACTATGCCAATGTGTCCTGGTATATGGAATGAAGGGTCAACAATTTCAAGAGATTGTTTTGAGACGTAAAACGTCATTAGAAATAGGTGTGCGTGGAAATTCAACTGTTAGTTTATCAAGAACCAAGGTAGGTAATGCTTCAATTACAGTTTTCCCTGACATTGTTTTGAGATAAATAAAAATCTGTCCTTTGTTCTTGGTGACATGTTGATCAGTACCTGACAATTGAACTGTTGACTTACAGCGTTTCAAATTCAAAAGCATTGCAGCACGTTCAGTGATTAAGTTACACATACTGCCGGAATCAATGAGAGCACGAAATGTATGGCATTCGCCACATGAAGATGTGATTTGAACTAAAAGTGTAGCGAGTAATACAGAAGTATTCATACGAGGTAACACAGGCTGATTATGTAGTGACACAGCTGTGTTCTGTTTTCCCGAAACAGTGGTTTTGTGTACAGGTTGATGGTTTGGCTGATTTGATGTTTGTACAACCTTACCAGCCTCAATTGGGTCAAAATGTAACAGAGTATGGTGTTGTTTATTACATTTCTTACATGACGACAGTGATTTACATGCTTTGGTAGCATGCGAGCCGAGACACAAAACACATTTTTGAGATTTCTTCACTACTTGAAATCGTTCAAAGGGTGATTGGGATAAGAATTAAGGGCTTGTATATACCTTATGACTTGATTGGTTACATACAAAACATGAGATGGATGGCACGGATGTGAGGTTATGCTCTGGGGACTGAGTGACATACATTGCAACATTTTTCTTGAAAGGAACTGGTTGACCAATGAATTTTGATCTGACTTGTATTGTTGGATGTCATGGGTTCACATTTTTTAAGATAGCATTGCGTCCTCTAAATGGGTGCATTCATTATTAAGGAAAGCAATGATCTGTTGTGATGTGGGCAACGTTTGATTACACACATCAGAAGAGTTGCAAACTGATTCCAATTTATGACGAAAATTGAGGTCCATTTTCCGCAGTAAAACTACAAAAGCAGGCTAATAGAGCTTGTGAGTTTTCGTTGAAAAGGTTAACGAAGTGTCTAACTGCGTTAATGTTGGACGCCGAAATGTGAGGAAGATCTAAGAGTTGTTTGATATGCAACAGTTGAAGATGCCGATCGTTATGATATCTATCACGTAACAACTGATACACGATGCGATAATTTTCGGGTGTGATATTAAGACTGTATGAGACTTAAAGGTTTCTTTTCCAGTAATCCTAACAAGTATTGGAAACGGATTACATCAGACAAGGAGCTATTGTTATGAATGGTTGTATCATAGAGGTTTATGAAGGACGACCACGTAGCTAAGTCACCTTTGAACATGGGCTACGTGGTGACCACATGGGTAGACTGTAGGATGAAGGACCGCAAAAGGTTAATTTGGTACCTTGTGAAACTTATAGTAATAGTTGAACAAAAGAAAGACTAGCGTTAAAAACTATTTGAATATTGCATTTTACAAAGGTATGAAATAAGAATTTTACATAAAGGTCTCAATGTCACAAAAGGTTTATGGTTGAAAAGTTTGTTAATGGATAATTTAAATCACTCATGAAAGGATGAAGTTCAGTTTTACTCTGCACTCAGTAGATCATCAAGGTAGGTCCATGGTTGGTTGTTGCATTCATTTCATACAAGGAAAGTTTCACACACAATAATCACAGATTGTATAAGTCAATAATGCATATTCAAATATTAATACTAAATGGAGATTATTTGAAAAATAGTAAATACTTTACTGAGAGAATTGTAAGAATTGATTATGAATTAAAGAAAGTATAGTTTTTAAATAATATGGAAAGATTTTGTGAAAGGATGAAAAAAATCAGTTTTGGGGTTGCTAAGTGAACAACGAATACAGAATAAAAAGAAAGGAAACTAAAGCATATGATTTTTAGAATATGTTATTAACAGAATGGTTACTAGAAAATATGTAAAATGTTAGAAGTGTATGCAGCTAATAAAGTAAGAAACAGAAAAAACAGGGAAAAGGAAAATGTGATGTACCCATGTCTAGTGAGTTCAAGGAACAAATCATATTTTTTGTCTTGACCTTTCTACTTTGTATTTAAAACTGAACAGCGTCTATTACTTAAAACTACACAACGTTACGGGAGGTAAGGAAACTCCTCCCATTATCAAGTGAACCCTACTTACATCTAAATATAAAGTACTTATACCTAAGTAATCTACATTTTTTCTTACATTTTAATTTACACACACACAAAACTATCAAATACAGACACAAAACTAAATAAAATACACAATTCATAACATGCAATAAACAAGAATAAATGAACAACTGACTATTCTGCATCCACTGCCTTCATGCTGACAGTAAAACGGAAAAACCACACTCACTCGTCCACTCAGTCCTGCACCATGCACTAGACTAGCGGCTAGCGGTAGTGGAGGTGGAAGAGGCGGTTACCCCAGGGGCACGGCGACACAACTGTTGACTACCAACCTATCCGGTGTTGTCGGAAACATGACATAGACACTCACTCGTCCACTCAGTCCTGCACCATGCACTAGACTAGCGGCTAGCGGTAGTGGAGGTGGAAGAGGCGGTTACCCCAGAGGCACAAGGCGACACAACTGTTGGCTACCGACCTATCCGGTGTTGTCGGAAACATGACATAGACACTCACGTCCACTCAGTCCTGCACCATGCACTAGACTAGCGGCTAGCGGTAGTGGAGGTGGAAGAGGCGGTTACCCCAGGGGCACAAGGCGAAACAACTGTTGGCTACCAACCTATCCGGTGTTGTCGGAAACATGACATAGACACTCACTCGTCCACTCAGTCCTGCACCATGCACTAGACTAGTGGCTAGCGGTAATCGAGGTGGAAGAGGCGGTTACCCCAGGGGCACAAGGCGACACAACTGTTGGCTACCGACCTATCCGGTGTTGTCGGAAACATGACATAGACACTCACTCGTCCACTCAGTCCTGCACCATGCACTAGACTAGCGGCTAGCAGTAGTGGAGGTGGAAGAGGCGGTTACCCCAGGGGCACAAGGCGACACAACTGTTGGCTACCGACCTATCCGGTGTTGTCGGAAACATGACTTAGACACTCACTCGTCCACTCAGTCCTGCACCATGCACTAGACTAGCGGCTAGCAGTAGTGGAGGTGGAAGAGGCGGTTACCCCAGGGGCACAAGGCGACACAACTGTTGGCTACCGACCTATCCGGTGTTGTCGGAAACATGACATACACACACTCACTCGTCCACTCAGTCCTGCACCATGCACTAGACTAGCGGCTAGCGGTAGTGGAGGTGGAAGAGGCGGTTACCCCAGGGGCACGGCGACACAACTGTTGACTACCAACCTATCCGGTGTTGTCGGAAACATGACATAGACACTCACTCGTCCACTCAGTCCTGCACCATGCACTAGACTAGCGGCTAGCGGTAGTGGAGGTGGAAGAGGCGGTTACCCCAGGGGCACAAGGCGACACAACTGTTGGCTACCGACCTATCCGGTGTTGTCGGAAACATGACATAGACACTCACTCGTCCACTCAGTCCTGCACCATGCACTAGACTAGCGGCTAGCGGTAGTGGAGGTGGAAGAGGCGGTTACCCCAGGGGCACAAGGCGACACAACTGTTGGCTACCAACCTATCCGGTGTTGTCGGAAACATGACATAGACACTCACTCGTCCACTCAGTCCTGCACCATGCACTAGACTAGTGGCTAGCGGTAGTCGAGGTGGAAGAGGCGGTTACCCCATCTACCGTCAGGGGCACAAGGCGACACAACTGTTGGCTACCGACCTATCCGGTGTTGTCGGAAACATGACATAGACACTCACTCGTCCACTCACTCCTGCACCATGCACTAGACTAGCGGCTAGTGGTAGTGGAGGTGGAAGAGGCGGTTACCCCATGGGCACAAGGCGACACAACTGTTGGCTACCGACCTATCCGGTGTTGTCGGAAACATGACATAGACACTCACTCGTCCACTCACTCCTGCACCATGCACTAGACTAGCGGCTAGTGGTAGTGGAGGTGGAAGAGGCGGTTACCCCATCTACCGTCGGGGGCACAAGGCGACACAACTGTTGGCTACCGACCTATCCGGTGTTGTCGGAAACATGACTTAGACACTCACTCGTCCACTCAGTCCTGCACCATGCACTAGACTAGCGGCTAGCGGTACTGGAGGTGGAATAGGCGGTTACCCCATCTACCGTCAGGGGCACAAGGCGACACAACTGTTGGCTACCGACCTATCCGGTGTTGTCGGAAACATGACATAGACACTCACTCGTCCACTCAGTCCTGCACCATGCACTAGACTAGCGGCTAGCGGTAGTGGAGGTGGAAGAGGCGGTTACCCCATCTACCGTCAGGGGCACAAGGCGACACAACTGTTGGCTACCGACCTATCCGGTGTTGTCGGAAACATGACTTAGACACTCACTCGTCCACTCAGTCCTGCACCATGCACTAGACTAGCGGCTAGCAGTAGTGGAGGTGGAAGAGGCGGTTACCCCAGGGGCACAAGGCGACACAACTGTTGGTTACCGACCTATCTGGTGTTGTCGGAAACCTCCTCTAGTAGGTAGGAGTTGGAGTAGTTGAGTGGTAGTAGAAGTGATAGTATGGTCTAAATCTAGTAGGTAGGAGGAGGAGTTGAGTGGTAGTAGAAGTGATAGTATGGTCTAAATCTAGTTGGTAGGAGTTGGAGTAGTTGAGTGGTAGTAGAAGTGATAGTATGGTCTAAATCTAGTAGGTAGGAGGAGTAGTTGAGTGGTAGTAGAAGTGATAGTATGGTCTAAATCTAGGAGGTAGGAGTTGGAGTAGTTGAGTGGTAGTAGAAGTGATAGTATGGTCTAAATCTAGTAGGTAGGAGTTGGAGTAGTTGAGTGGTAGTAGAAGTGATAGTATGGTCTAAATCTAGTAGGTAGGAGTTGGAGTAGTTGAGTGGTAGTAGAAGTGATAGTATGGTCTAAATCTAGTAGGTAGGAGTTGGAGTAGTTGAGTGGTAGTAGAAGTGATAGTATGGTCTAAATCTAGTAGGTAGGAGGAGGAGTTGAGTGGTAGTAGAAGTGATAGTATGGTCTAAATCTAGTTGGTAGGAGTTGGAGTAGTTGAGTGGTAGTAGAAGTGATAGTATGGTCTAAATCTAGTAGGTAGGAGGAGTAGTTGAGTTGTAGTAGAAGTGATAGTATGGTCTAAATCTAGTAGGTAGGAGTTGGAGTAGTTGAGTGGTAGTAGAAGTGATAGTATGGTCTAAATCTAGTAGGTAGGAGTTGGAGTAGTTGAGTGGTAGTAGAAGTGATAGTATGGTCTAAATCTAGTAGGTAGGAGTTGGAGTAGTTGAGTGGTAGTAGAAGTGATAGTATGATCTAAATCTAATAGGTAGGAGTTGGAGTAGTTGAGTGGTAGTAGAAGTGATAGTATGGTCTAAATCTAGTAGGTAGGAGGAGTAGTTGAGTGGTAGTAGAAGTGATAGTATGGTCTAAATCTAGTTGGTAGGGGTTAGAGTAGTTGAGTGGTAGTAGAAGTGATAGTATGGTCTAAATCTAGTAGGTCGGAGTTGGAGTAGTTGAGTGGTAGTAGAAGTGATAGTATGGTCTAAATCTAGTAGGTAAGAGTTGGAGTAGTTGAGTGGTAGTAGACGTGATAGTATGGTCTAAATCTAGTAGGTAGGAGTTGGAGTAGTTGAGTGGTAGTAGAAGTGATAGTATGCTCTAAATCTAAATTAATCTCAATAAAAGTTCCCTTTTTCGTTTCATATTCTTTTACTTAACTTAAAACACTCTCCTTACTTAGGAAAAATCGATAGTCATTAATACACGTATTTGCAAACATGAATACTTTGTATTGTACTGATTTGGTACTGAGAACCAAAGTAAACAATATACTGAGACAACCAAACATGAATACTTTGTATTGTACTAATTTTGTACTGAGAACGAAAGTAAACAATATACTGAGACAACCAAACATGAATACTTTGTATTGTACTGATTTTGTACTGAGAACCAAAGTAAACAATATACTGAGACATTTAAATTAGGAGATGTCGATTGTTAACTAATGGTTATTTTGCAGATGGGAGGAAAGCAGCTGGAGGGTCGGAAGGTGTTGGGGGTGTCAGGTGGAGGTCAACACACCGTGGTCATGGCCACCCCCACCCAGAGTAGCTGATAAATAGCGTTGTCTGACTTGATAATCTTACTTTTTATACTCATCAATATTTTTGCCATATTCGTTTGGTTACTAGAGTACTTTTTAGGTTTCGTTGTAACCTTTCTTAGGTTACGAGTCATTGAAGGTAGCGGTTTTACTGTGGGAACATAGTCCTGTGAGATTAATGTGTCGAGAACTGTGAGTGCGGGAGTGGAAATCATTGTTTTTGTTTAAAAGTGTGTATACATACAATTAGTTTTAAAATTTCATCAGCTTTGTATTATTTATTATAGGTGCGTAGTTGTTGAGTCTCAATAAATGAAAGCTTAAGCTGGTCTTGAGTAATAATTAGTGTATTAGTTTATCGTTTTGTTTTTAAAATTTTTTTACTCCTGATGAAGGCTTAAGCCGAAAATTTGAGTTTTATTCCAATAAAAGAATGTGTATCAAGGTTGTTTTTGTTAATTAATTAGTGTATTTGTAATTAATGAGCTTCTTTATCACAGTTTTAAATTATAAAAAAAAATAGTTTACTAGTTTTAATAGGCAGTCAAAACTGATAACCATTGCTTTCTGAATAAGATAACGCCCAAAACCTTGCTATACTCAAAGCAAACAGAGGTTATAAATAGAAGCATTAGTTTCAAAATTAAAGGATATTTTAACATGTTATTTTGCCTTAATTCTGTCAAAATAGTACTAACAATACTTTTTTCCAGTTATTAAATTTTAGAAGAATATTGCATTGTTACATTTATTGGAATAAAATCAAAACCTGTGATCACAAACTTGATTATATATTTGTTATTAACATTAATTTTACACTTTGATTTTTGTATTTGTTTTTTTTTTGTTATTTATTCTTTATGTTTGTCATTTAAACATTAATCTTGTGTGCCTTAAAGAAAGTGGAAAATATGTAACCATCCAGCTTTTGCTGTAACGTTACGTTCATAGTAATGATCAGGCAAGTATGACAACAAATACTGAGCATAATATCCTCCTACAAACTTGTTTTTTGTTTATGTATCTCAAAGACTTTCAGCTATATTGAAGCTCTGTGTTAAATTTTAATCGTTTCTTGAATGTTTCAAAACCAATTATTTGTGGAAAATTTACAACAAATATTTGATCTGTGATTTAAATTACAGTGTTTCGATCATCAGTACAATAATGCACGTATGCCACCTAAGTAAAATGTAGCAAACAAAACCAAAGTAATATAAGTTGATTAGTAGACAATTTGTTATAAGCACAACCTTTTAATTGTTACTTTATTGATTAAAACTACTAAAACTACAGACTTCATCGAGTATTGTTTTTAACCATTTTCCCAGTACATTAAGTAAAAAACTGTTTACATATTAAAATGTTATGTTAGTTTTTGTGGGAATTCTGAATCATTAACCCATTGGCTTACCTGAAATTTGTCACCTGACAAACCGTTCAGTTTCCTAAGAAAAATTACATAAATGTAGACTTGTACTAAAACTGTCACTATAGCAACAATTATTGCTCAATTTACTTGATTTTTGCACTAATCTTTAGAGAAATAAAGGGTAGTTTAAAATAGAGTAATAGGATTTGAATACCACCCTAGATTTGATAATCTAAACATAGCAAGTTTTAGCCAGTACAATCAAACTGGATTACGTATAGACAAACAAAACGCGGCTTGACATTCGTTTCCGGCTGATAAAACACGGTCCGGTTGTCATTTGGCCAATATCACCTGGTCCACACATCTCCTATAATCAATATTAGATGACGAAATCGTCAGTTACGGCCAATATTAAGTGACCCGGTCGCCACTTTTGCTGATATTATGTTTTCCGTCATCATTTATAGCCGAAATTACGGTCCGATTGTCATTTTTGGGCAATTTCACGTGATGCGATCGCCTTATGCGGACGTTACCACGCGTTTTGGCCGGTCGCAATCGTTAGCGATCGTCATTTACGGCCGATTTCACGTAATGCGATCACTTTTTGTGGCCTTTACTACGTGTTTTGGCTGGTCGCAATCGTTAACGATCGTCCATAAATCGGCAGGAAATATTTGCTCGAACTTTCGAGCATTTTTCAAAACTTAAGAGTCGAGTTTGAGTATTAAAATACTCAGCCAAAAACTCAAAGTTTCGAGTACTTGCACACCTCTACTAGTAACTATAACTATATATGAGTTATTAAAACCTGTTATTTTTTTTCGATAGCTTGAGAGGGACAGAGATGTAGCAACGTTGTAAGTAAGACCCTTGGGCATCGATACACTGAATGTGGGCATAAGAACATGAAATTGAATTGATGTGGTTTGCTAATCCTGCATGCATGCGACCGACACATTAAGGATATATACTTTATTTCAGCCACATTTTACATGATATTTTAAACTCTCAGCAAAGGATCCAACGCAAAAGATTTCAAAGTTGCTTCTCCCAAGTGTAAATGTTTTGAGTCGTGTCCCTCCTCAACGGATGATAAGAAAACATTGAAATCATGCCTCAAGTTAGAGAGGAAACAAATTACTAGCAACTGTAGTGAGCAGAAATTTGAACAGTGTTTACATTTGAATTCCATCAGTTTTCATCAGGCTTCCAAAATAACTTATAATTATTTTTACAATTTGTTATCCTCCAATATGAAGAATAACAAATTCCCAGATATTGATTATTTTGAAATGCTATAGTATTGAGTTATTACTATTTTTATGATACCAAGATTCTGCCCACAGGAATACCTAGGTACTATTATTTATTCCTTGACGTGTGTTTAGACCAGCGACGTCAAATGATTTTCCCTGACACACTGCCAGGAGAGTGTTGACCTGTTATTCAGTAGCTCATTTTGTAGTAACGTTCCATCTTAGAGCCCTGGTCTCTTTGTGCCGGTCTGCCACTAACGTGCATTGCTTGGTTTGTGGGTATGATCAGGACTGGTGTTAACATTGCCATCTCAGCTGCATCACTGCCCAGCTTTTATTGTCAATAACCTCTCTCCGAATACAGTTTCCAAGTACATTGTGCCAGTTCGAGTGGGTCAACACTTTTTCGCCTACGCTGACATGCGGTTATCGAACAGTTTTACCAACCGGTTGCTTGTTTGTGTTATCGAATGAACTTTCCATTACGATAGTTGTTTTATGTGGTGGAAAAGCATAAATGGTGATTCTATTCAAAGTCGAGCAGATATAAGTTAAATCAAAAGTTGTGGATGCAATGTTAAATTGGATCAACAAATGGATTTGCGTAAACAAAATAAAAAACAACTAGGTTGCAGTTCACGATAAAATATAGTAACCTAACCTAACTCCGCAGAGCGCTGTATGGTGGCTGTTTGTTATGCAACATAATTACAAATAAATTAATTAGTACAAGTAAATTAAAGTTAAATTAAAGAAGAATTTCAGACCTGAAAAGTTAACATCAAAAGTAAGATTTAACACCGAACAAATTAAATTTAAAAAATTTCAGATCTCAAAAATTAAACATCAAAAGTGAGATTTGAATATGGGACTGCCCGATCTATCATCATATCCACTGGGCCAACAGGATTGTATTCTCGATTACCCTGACAGTTAGAATTCATCAAGCAGTGAGCAACGATTATTAATTCATTTGATAAAATAAACGATGAAATTGTTGAATATTGTATCAAACGATATTAGCAACAACCAACCGCACGGCAGAGTAGGCAGAGTAGGTTCGAGTGTTCTTTTGGAATGGAACTTAACATACAAAAATTAATTAATGAGCAAATTTACTATGACACAGAGATGTGTTGCTTGGTCTATTTAAAAAATAAAACATAATTTTTTAAATTTCCCATTCTATAAATTGTGTGATGCAGATATGTGTATTTTTTAATGGCTCAAAACAGTACTTTTAGTTTGAAAATACATTTGAGATTATAATGAAGTAAATTGGCCCTTGTGAATAAAACTACACTGATGGTCTGTGGGTAATGACACTCCTATGACTCCTGGTCTAATACAATTTGTATCTCCATCTCTTGGAGTGATCAGACAGTGAAAGCGAACGTATATTATGATGACCTGTTGAGGAGGGTGAAAAAAGTCAACATTTGTGTTTGAGAGAAACAGGTAAAAAACTACCTTTTGGAACAACAGCAGAATTTTGACCAGCTTTAACATTTTAATTCCTGTCCCGTTTCAATAGAAAATCCAAAATTATTGATCTATGATTCAATTTGGAAAATACAAATTTCATAGATATATGGATAATATTAAGAAATTTTATTGAGCGTTTTGTGATTTAAAAATTATGCTCACATGTCTTGAGGTGTACAGTTGTTTGTTCTTTGAAGTGAGTGATAAACCTGAATTCAGATGATTCATTGAAGAGGGGTGGGAATAAAACGCTAGTCGAACATTTGTTGTTGAGGGAACCAGGTGGAAACAATATACCCCCGTCGCAGCAAACCTGCATACTCAGCGAATTTCCAATGAATATATATCATAACACATTAACACTTTCATGATTCATATGAAATATATTCACAAACAAGTGATATTAAAAATATTAATTATTCTCTATAAGAATAACAATGGGGATGAGTACGCAGGTTTGCTGCAACAAGGAACACAAAATAATGGGTTTTTATGCAAATATCATTAGAACTCATCTAAGTAAAGTCACATACCAAGTTTCATTCATATTAATAAGTAAGCGATATATAACATTTTAATTATTTTCCAAAAGAATAACATAGGGACCGATTACCTAGGTTTGTTGCTACGGGAACCATATGTGAAAATTTTGTATTTTGTGCAAACAACGATAAACCCCAACCAGATAAAGCCATATACCAAATTTTGTCAGTTAATGTTCATAAATAAGTGAGATATACAATTTTTCTTTTTCTCCATAAGAATAACATTAGACAACGTACTGTGTTTAGCACTTTCAATATCTCAGGAACCAATTGACGTAGAGCAATGATAAAAATACTAAATTGTTTGTTTTTTTAAGCTGAATTAAATGATAAAAAATAAAATTTGATTTAAATAAAAATTACATGTGGAAACCCCAAAAAAGACATTTTTGGGGTACAAACCCCTCAAAAACCCCCCTTTGGATGGTGTGATTCGTCTGGTTTTCGAACTTGTTCAAATAAATGGTGCTTTACACATTTGTACCAAATTTCATTAAGATCGGACCTTTTTTACGAGAGTTACCGTGCTTACAGACTCACATATATATATATATATATATATATATATATATATATATATATACATATATAAAAATTTGAACGAATGGTGTTTTTGGAATCTGGGGACCTCAAAATGAAAAGTTATCATGGTCTCGGGCTTAAGTCTTACCATGAGACCTACGGTAATAGCTTCTTCCCTATAGGGGAAATTCGCTAAAAACTGGGAACTGGGGCCATACACATATTTCGTAACACATTTTTTGAGAAAAGGTGGGATACACAGCTAACTCGCCTGAAGAAACTGGTTCAGATGAGCACAGCAACAAAGAAAGTATTTTTACACACATATTACATAATATTTCGTCTCCATTTGAGACTTCTTCAGATGTAGAGGGAGACTGTCAGGTAAAATAATATTTTCAGTTAATATAATAAATCAATAAGTTATAAATTATTAGAAGTTAAATGATATTAACTTCATTCATTAGAATGAAATATTTTACCTGACAGTCTCCCTCTAAATCTTAAAAATATCCCCCAATTTTGTAGACAAAATTATAAAATATTAAATCTCCCTCAATTGGAGACAAAATATTATGTAATATGTGTGTAAAAATACTTTCTTTGTTGCTGTGCTCATCTGAACCAGTTTCATCAGTGAGTTAGCTGTGTATCCCACCTTTTCTCAATGAAACTCCCAAGCCAAGTGTTTTTCCTTTGCAAACGTAACAAATTTTTTGTCATTTCAGACCCCCCTCTACCCATGTAACCCTCCATAACGCTTGACCATACCCCCGCACCCTCCCATGTGTTACGTAACTCAATCGTAGTAGGCTTTAAAACCACTAAACCTCTTAAACATCAATTTATTAGAAATTTGGTGTATGAATTTCAATGAATCATTTAACTTCTAATAATTTATAACCTATTGATCTATTACCTATTATACAGGGTGTCACAAAAATGCGTAGCGCGCTATGCAGAACCATATTCTACATACTAAAACAAGTTGAAAATGTAGAGTAAAATTTGTTCGATTTCGGCTTAGTTTAGGCGTAATCCGCCATTTTGTATTTTTTTGAAAATAATTAATAATTCAAAAACCCTTCGAGATATTTTTTTGAAACTTGGTATAAACATTGAGTTTCTGGTTTTTAACATTTTCCAAAAATAATTTTTATTAAACTTATCAAATTTCAAAATGGCGGCCATTTAAATATTTCAAAGTCAAATTCCATGTTCGGCCACCACACAGCGACCAACCCAGACTCACACGCGGAATCTCCGGCGCCCACTTCACGACTTTGGTGGGGGGCGCATCCACAAACACGAACCCTCGTACGACACGGCCGTGGCAGCGTTGGAAATGTGTGTAAAAATCTTATGTACCGATACTGACTTTGCCAGTAAAATTTCACGTAACAGTACGTTTTTTTATGTCGGTATCGGTACATATTTTAAGTTGGTATCGGTACATATTTTTTATGAACCGATACGACTTCAAACCTGTCCCGACTTTGAAGTAGGTATTGGTACATGTTTCAAGTGGATATCAGTAAATGTTAAGTTGGAATCGGTACATATTTTAAGTCATTCTCGGTACATACTTGAAGTTAGTATCGGTACATATTTTAAGTTAGTATCGGTACATATTAAGTTGGTATCGGGATATATTTTTTAAGTCGTTTCGGTACATATTTGAAGTTGATATTGGTACATATTTTGTTATGAACCGATAACGACTTAATATGAACCGATACCCATTTGAAATATTTACCAATACCAACTACAAAGTCGGTACAGGTTTGAAGTCGTTATCGGTTTATACAAAAATATATACCAATGCCAACTTCGAATATGTACCGAGAACGACTTAAAATATGTACCGATACCTACTTAATATCTACTGATACCAAGTTGAAATATGTACCAATACCAACTTCAAAGTCGGTACAGGTTTGAAGTCGTTATCGGTTCATAATAAATTATGTACCAATACCAACTTCAAAGTCGGTACAGGTTTGAAGTCGTTATCGGTTCATAAAAAATATGTACCAATACCAACTTCAAATATGTTCCGAGAACGACTTAAAATATGTACCGATACCAACTTAATATGTACCGATACCAACTTAATATGTACCGATACCAACTTGAAATATGTACCAATAGCAACTTCAAAGTCGGTACAGGTTTAAAGTCGTTATCGGTTTATAAAAAAATATGTACCAATGCCAACTTCAAATATGTACCGAGAACGACTTAAAATATGTACCGATACCTACTTAATATGTACTGATACCAAGTTGAAATATGTACCAAAACCAACTTCAAAGTCGGTACAGGTTTGAAGTCGTTATCGGTTTATAAAAAAATATGTACCAATGCCAACTTCAAATATGTTCCGAGAACGACTTAAAATATGTACCGATACCAACTTAATATGTACCGAGACCAAATTAAAATATGTACCGATACCAACTTAATATGAACCGATACCAACTTGAAATATGTACCAATACCAACATCAAAGTCGGTATAGGTTTGATGTCGTTATCGGTTCATAAAAAATATGTACCAATACAAACTTCAAATATGTACCGAGAATGAGTTAATATATGTACCGATACCTACTTAATATGTACCGATACCAAGTTGAAATATGTACTAATACCAACTTCGCCATTCCTTTGAACTATCTGATTTTCCTCTGTTCGGCCACCACACAGCGACCAACCCAGACTCACACGCGGAATCTCCGGCGCCCACTTCACGACTTTAGTCGGGGGCACGTCCACAAACACGAACCCTCGTACGACTCGGCCGTGGCAGCGTTGGAAATGTGTGTAAAAATCTTATGTACCGATACTGACTTTGCCAGTAAAATTTCACGTAACAGTACGTTGTTTTACGTCGGTATCGGTACATATTTTAAGTTGGTATCGGTACATATTTTTTATGAACCGATAACGACTTCAAACCTGTCCCGACTTTGAAGTAGGTATTGGTACATGTTTCAAGTGGATATCAGTAAATGTTAAGTTGGAATCGGTACATATTTTAAGTCATTCTCGGTACATACTTGAAGTTAGTATCGGTACATATTTTAAGTTAGTATCGGTACATATTAAGTTGGTATCAGGATATATTTTTTAAGTCGTTTCGGTACATATTTGAAGTTGATATTGGTACATATTTTGTAATGAACCGATAACGACTTAATATGAACCGATACCAAGTTGAAATAGGTACCAATACCAACATCAAAGTCGGAATAGGTTTGATGTCGTTATCGGTTCATAAAAAATATGTACCAATACTAAATTCAAATATGTACCGAGAACGACTTAAAATAGGTACCGATACCAACTTCAAATATGTTCCGAGAATGACTTAAAATATGTACCGATACCAACTTAATATGAACCGATAACAACTTGAAATATGTACCGATACCAATTTCAAAGTTAGTATAGGTTTGATGTTGTTATCGGTTCATAAAGAATATGTACCAATGCAACTTCGAATATGTACCGAGAACTTCTTAAAATATGTACCGATACCAACTTAATTTGTACCGATACCAAGTAGAAATAAGTACCAATACCAACTTCATAGTCCATACAGGTTCGAAGTCGTTATCGGTTCATAATAAATTATGTACCAATACCAACTTCAAATGTGTTCCGAGAACGACTTAAAATATGTACCGATACCAACTTAATATGTACCGAGACCAACTTAAACTATGTACCGATACCAACTTAATATGAACCGATACCAACTTGAAATATGTACCGATACCAACTTCAAATATGTACCGAGAATGACTTAAAATATGTACCGATACCTACTTAATATGTACCGATACCAAGTTGAAATAATGTACTAATACCAACTTCGCCATTCCTTTGAACTATCTTATTTTCCTCTGTTCGGCCACCACACAGCGACCAACCCAGACTCACACGCGGAATCTCCGGCGCCCACTTCACGACTTTGGTGGGGGGCGCGTCCACAAACACGAACCCTCGTACGACTCGGCCGTGGCAGCGTTGGAAATGTGTGTAAAAATCTTATGTACCGATACTGACTTTGCCAGTAAAATTTCACGTAACAGTACGTTTTTTTATGTCGGTATCGGTACAAATTTTAAGTTGGTATCGGTACAAATGTTTTATGAACCGATAACGACTTCAAACCTGTCCCGACTTTGAAGTAGGTATTGGTACATGTTTCAAGTTGCTATCAGTACATGTTAAGTTGGTTTCGGTACATATTTTAAGTCGTTCTCGGTACATACTTGAAGTAAGTATCGGTACATATTTTAAGTTGGTATCGGTACATATTAAGGTGGAATCGGTACATATTTTAAGTTAGTATCGGTACATATTAAGTTGGTATCGGGATATATTTTTTAAGTCGTCTCGGTACATATTTAAAGTTAATATTGGTACATATTTGTTTATGAACCGATAACGACTTAATATGAGCCGATACCAAGTTGAAATAGGTACCAATACCAACTTCAATGTCGGTACAGGTTTGAAGTCGTTATCGGTTCATAAAAAATATGTACCAATATCAACTTAAAATATGTACCGATACCAACTTAATATGTACCGAGACCAAATTAAAATATGTACCGATACCAACTTAATATGAACCGATACCAACTTGAAATATGTACCAATACCAACATCAAAGGCTGTATAGATTTGATGTCGCTATCGGTTCATAAAAAATATGTACCAATACCAACTTCAAATATGTACCGAGAACGACTTAAAATTGGTACCGATACCAACTTCAAATATGTTCCGAGAATGACTTAAAAAATGTACCGATACCAACTTAATATGTACCGATACCAACTTGAAATATGTAGCAATACCAACTTCAAAGTCGGGACAGGTTTGAAGTCGTTATCGGTTTTTAAAAAAATATGTACCAATGCCAACTTCGAATATGTACCAAGAACGACTTAAAATATGTATCGATACCTACTTAATATGTACTGATACCAAGTAGAAATATGTACCAATACCAACTTCAAAGTCCATACAGGTTTGAAGTCGTTATCGGTTCATAATAAATTTTGTACCAATAGCAACTTCAAATATGTTCCGAGAACGACTTAAAATATGTACCGATACCAACTTAATTTGTACCGAGACCAACTTAAACTATGAACCGATACCAACTTAAATTCAAATATGTACCGAGAATGACTTAAAATATGTACCGATACCTACTTAATATGTACCGATACCAAGTTGAAATAATGTACTAATACCAACTTCGCCATTCCTTTGAACTATCTTATTTTCCTCGGTTCGGCCACCACACAGCGACCAACCCAGACTCACACGCGGAATCTCCCGCGCCCACTTCACGACTTTGGTGGGGGGCACGTCCACAAACACGAACCCTCGTACGACTCGGCCGTGGCAGCGTTGGAAATGTGTAAAAAAATCTTATGTACCGATACTGACTTTGCCAGTAAAATTTCACGTAACAGTAGGTTTTTTTATGTCGGTATCGGTACAAATTTTAAGTTGGTATCGGTACATATTTTTTATGAACCGATAACGACTTCAACCTGTCCCGACTTTGAAGTAGGTATTGGTACATGTTTCAAGTTGATATCAGTACATGTTAAGTTGGTATCGGTACATATTAAGTTGGTATCAGGATATATTTTTTAAGTCGTCTCGGTTTATATTTGAAGTTGGTATTGGTACATATTTTTTTATGAACCAATAACGACTTAATATGAACCGATACCAAGTTGGAATAGGTACCAATACCAACTTCAATGTCGGTACAGTTTTAAGTCGTTATCGGTTCGTATAAAATATGTACCAATAACAACTTCAAATATATACCGGGAAAGACTTAACATATGTACTTATACCAACATAATATGTACCGATACCAACTTCAAATATGTACCAATACCAACTTCAAAGTCGGTACAGGTTTGAGGTCGTTATCGGTTCATAAAAAATATGTACCAATATTAACTTCAAATATGTACCGAGAACGACTTAAAATATGTACCGATAACAACTTAATATGTACCGATACCAACTTAATATGAACCGATACCAACTTATAATATGTACCGATACCAACTTAATATGTACCGATACCAACTTAAAATAAATACCGATACCAACTTAAAATTTGGACCGAGAATGACTTAAAATATGTACCGATACTAACTTAATATAGACCAATACCAACTTGAAATATGTACCAATACCAACTTCAAAGTCGGTACAGGTTTGAAGTCGTTATCGGTTCATAAAAAAATATGTACCAATACCAACTTCAAATATGTTCCGAGAACGACTTAAAATATGTACCGATACCAACTTAATATGTACCGATACCAACTTAGAATATGTACCGATACCAACTTAATATGAACTGATATTAACTTGAAATATAAACCAATACCACCTTCAAAGTCGGTACAGGTTTGAAGTCGTTATCGGTTTAAAAAATATGTACCAATAAAAACTTCAAATATGTACCGAGAACGACTTAAAATTGGTACCGATACCAACTTCAAATATGTTCCGAGAATGACTTAAAATATGTACCGATACCAACTTAATATGTACCGATACCAACTTGAAATTTGTACCAATACCAACTTCAAAGTCGGTACAGGTTAGATGTTGATATCGGTTTATAAAAAATATGTACCAATAACAACTTCGAATATGTACCAAGAACGACTTAAAATATGTACCGATACCTACTTAATATGTACTGATACCAAGTAGAAATATGTACCAATACCAACTTCAAAGTCTTTACAGGTTTGAAGTCGTTATCGATTTATAATAAATTATGTACCAATACCAACTTCAAATATGTTCCGAGAACAAGTTAAAATATGTACCGATACCAACTTAATTTGTACCGAGACCAACTTAAACTATGAACCGATACCAACTTAATATGAACCGATACCAACTTGAAATATGTACCAATACCAATTTCAAAGTCGGTACAGGTTTGAAGTCGTTATCGGTTCATAAAAAAATATGTACCAATACCAACTTCAAATAAGTTCCGAGAACGACTTAAAATATGAACCGATACCAACTTAATATGTACCGATACCAAGTCGGTATAGGTTTGATGTCTTTATCGGTTCATAAAAGATATGTACCAATACCAACTTCAAATATGTACCGAGAACGTCTTAAAATAAGTACCGATACCAACTTAATTTGTACCGATACCAACTTAAAATATGTGCCGATACCAACTTAAAATTTGTACCGATACCAACTTCAAATATGTACTGAGAATGACTTAAAATATGTACCGATACCTACTTAATATGTACCGATACCAAGTTGAAATATGTACTAATACCAACTTCGCCATTCCTTTGAACTATCTGATTTTCCTCTGTTCGGCCACCACACGGCGACCAACCCAGACTCACACGCGGAATCTCCGGCGCCCACTTCACGACTTTGGTGGGGCGCGCATCCACAAACACAAACCCTCGTACGACTCGGCCGTGGCAGCGTTGGAAATGTGTGTAAAAATCTAATGTACCGAAACTGACTTTGCCAGTAAAATTTCACGTAACAGTACGTTTTTTTATGTCGTAATCGGTACATATTTTAAGTAGGTATCGGTACATATTTTTTATGAACCGATAACGTCTTCAAACCTGTCCCGACTTTGAAGTAGGTATTGGTACATGTTTCAAGTTGATATCAGTACATGTTAAGTTGGTATCGGTACATATTAAGTTGGTATCAGGATATATTTTTTAAATCGTCTCGGTTTATATTTGAAGTTGGTATTGGTACATATTTTGTTATGAACCGATAACGACTTAATATGAACCGATACCTACTTACAATATGTACCGATACCAACTTAATATGTACCGATACCAACTTAAAATAAATACCGATACCAACTTAAAATTTGGACCGAGAATGACTTAAAATATGTACCGATACTAAATTAATATAGACCAATACCAACTTGAAATATGTACCAATACCAACTTCAAAGTCGGTACAGGTTTGAAGTCGTTATCGGTTCATAAAAAAATATGTACCAATACCAACTTCAAATATGTTCCGAAAACGACTTAAAATATGTACCGATACCAACTTAATATGTACCGATACCAACTTAGAATATGTACCGATACCAACTTAATATGAACTGATATTAACTTGAAATATAAACCAATACCACCTTCAATGTCGGTACAGGTTTGAATTCGTTATCGGTTTAAAAAATATGTTACAATACCAACTTCAAATATGTACCGAGAACGACTTCAAATATGTACCAAGAACGACTTAAAATATGTACCGATACCTACTTAATATGTACTGTTACCAAGTTGAAATATGTACCAATACCAAATTAATATGTACCGATACCAACTTAAAATATGTACCGATACCAACTTAATATGAACCGATACTAACTTGAAATATGTACCAATACCAACTTCAAAGTCGGTACAGGTTTGAAGTCGTTATCGGTTCATATAAAATATGTTCCAATAACAACTTCAAATATGACCGAGAACGACTTAAAATATGTACCGATACCAACTTAATATGTACCGATACCAACTTAATATGAACCGATACCAACTTACAATATGTACCGATACCAACTTAATATGTACGATACCAACTTATAATATGAACCGATACCGACTTCAAATATGTACCGAGAATGACTTAAAATATGTACCGATACCAACTTAATATGTACCGATACTAACTTAGAATATGTACCGATACCAACTTAATATGAACTGATATTAACTTGAAATATGTACCAATACCAACTTCAAATATGTACCGAGAATGACTTAAAATATGTACCAATAACTACTTAATATGTACCGATACCAACTTAATATGAACCGATACCAACTTGAAATATGTACGAATACCAATTTCAAAGTCGGTATAGGTATGATGTCGTTATCGGTTCATAAAAGATATGTACCAATACCAACTTCAAATATGTACCGAGAACGACATAAAATATGTACCGATACCTACTTAATATGTACTGATACCAAGTAGAAATATGTACCCATACCAACTTCAAAGTCCATTTAGGTTTGAAGTCGTTATCGGTTCATAATAAATTATGTACCAATACCAACTTCAAATATGTTCCGAGAACGACTTAAAATATGTACCGATACCAACTTAATTTGTACCGAGACCAACTTAAACTATGAACCGATACCAACTTAATATGAACCGATACCAACTTGAAATATGTACGAATACCAATTTCAAAGTCGGTATAGGTATGATGTCGTTATCGGTTCATAAAAGATATGTACCAATACCAACTAAAAATATGTGCCGATACCAAATTAAAATATGTACCGATACCAACTTCAAATATGTACTGAGAATGACTTAAAATATGTACCGATACCTACTTAATATGTACCGATACCAAGTTGAAATATGTACTAATACCAACTTCGCCATTCCTTTGAACTATCTGATTTTCCTCTGTTCGGCCACCACACGGCGACCAACCCAGACTCACACGCGGAATATCCGGCGCCCACTTCACGACTTTGGTGGGGCGCGCGTCCACAAACACGAACCCTCGTACGACTCGGCCGTGGCAGCGTTGGAAATGTGTGTAAAAATCTTATGTACCGATACTGACTTTGCCAGTAAAATTTCACGTAACAGTACGTTTTTTTATGTCGGTATCGGTACAAATTTTAAGTTGGAATCGGTACATATTTTTTATGAACCGATAACGACTTCAAACCTGTCCCGACTTTGAAGTAGGTATTGGTACATGTTTCAAGTTGATATCAGTACATGTTAAGTTGGTATCGGTACATATTAAGTTGGTATCAGGATATATTTTTTAAGTCGTCTCGGTTTATATTTGAAGTTGGTTTTGGTACATATTTTTTTATGAACCAATAACGACTTAATATGAACCGATACCAAGTTGGAATAGGTACCAATACCAACTTCAATGTCGGTACAGTTTTAAGTCGTTATCGGTTCGTATAAAATATGTACCAATAACAACTTCAAATATATACCGGGAAAGACTTAACATATGTACTGATACCAACATAATATGTACCGATACCAACTTCAAATATGTACCAATACCAACTTCAAAGTCGGTACAGGTTTGAGGTCGTTATCGGTTCATAAAAAATATGTACCAATATTAACATCAAATATGTACCGAGAACGACTTAAAATATGTACCGATAACAACTTAATATGTACCGATACCAACTTAATATGAACCGATACCAACTTACAATATGTACCGATACCAACTTAATATGTACCGATAACAACTTAATATGTACCGATACCAACTTAATATGAACCGATACCAACTTACAATATGTACCGATACCAACTTAATATGTACCGATACCAACTTAAAATAAATGCCGATACCAACTTAAAATTTGGACCGAGAATGACTTAAAATATGTACCAATACTAACTTAATATAGACCAATACCAACTTGAAATATGTACCAATACCAACTTCAAAGTCGGTACTGGTTTGAAGTCGTTATCGGTTCATAAAAAAATATGTACCAATACCAACTTCAAATAAGTTCCGAGAACGACTTAAAATATGAACCGATACCAACTTAATATGTACCGATACAAACTTAGAATATGTACCGATACCAACTTAATATGAACTGATATTAACTTGAAATATAAACCAATACCACCTTCAAAGTCGGTACAGGTTTGAAGTCGTTATCGGTTTAAAAAATATGTACCAATAAAAACTTTAAATATGTACCGAGAACGACTTAAAATTGGTACCGATACCAACTTCAAATATGTTCCGAGAATGACTTAAAATATGTACCGATACCAACTTAATATGTACCGATACCAACTTGAAATATGTACCAATACCAACTTCAAAGTCGGTACAGGTTAGAAGTTGATATCGGTTTTTAAAAAAATATGTACCAATGCCAACTTCGAATATGTACCAAGAACGACTTAAAATATGTACCGATACCTACTTAATATGTCCTGATACCAAGTAGAAATATGTACCAATACCAACTTCAAAGTCTTTACAGGTTTGAAGTCGTTATCGGTTTATAATAAATTATGTACTAATACCAACTTCAAATATGTTCCGAGAACGAGTTAAAATATGTACCGATACCAACTTAATTTGTACCGAGACCAACTTAAACTATGAACCGATACCAACTTAATATGAACCGATACCAACTTGAAATATGTACCAATACCAATTTCAAAGTCGGTATAGGTTTGATGTCTTTATCGGTTCATAAAAGATATGTACCAATACTAACTTCAAATATGTACCGAGAACGTCTTAAAATCAGTACCGATACCAACTTAATTTGTACCGATACCAAATTAAAATATGTGCCGATACCAACTTAAAATATGTACCGATACCAACTTCAAATATGTACTGAGAATGACTTAAAATATGTACCGATACCTACTTAATATGTACCGATACCAAGTTGAAATATGTACTAATACCAACTTCGCCATTCCTTTGAACTATCCGATTTTCCTCTGTTCGGCCACCACACGGCGACCAACCCAGACTCACACGCGGAATCTCCGGCGCCAACTTCACGACTTTGGTGGGGCGCGCATCCACAAACACGAACCCTCGTACGACTCGGCCGTGGCAGCGTTGGAAATGTGTGTAAAAATCTTATGTACCGATACTGACTTTGCCAGTAAAATTTCACGTAATAGTACGTTTTTTTATGTCGGTATCGGTACATATTTTAAGTAGGTATCGGTACATATTTTTTATGAACCGATAACGTCTTCAAACCTGTCCCGGCTTTGAAGTAGGTATTGGTACATGTTTCAAGTTGATATCAGTACATGTTAAGTTGGTATCGGTACATATTAAGTTGGTATCAGGATATATTTTTTAAGTCGTCTCGGTTTATATTTGAAGTTGGTATTGGTACATATTTTTTTATGAACCGATAACGACTTAATATGAACCGATACCAACTTACAATATGTACAGATACCAACTTAATATGTACCGATACCAACTTAAAATAAATACCGATACCAACTTAAAATTTGGTCCGAGAATGACTTAAAATATGTACCGATACTAAATTAATATAGACCAATACCAACTTGAAATATGTACCAATACCAACTTCAAAGTCGGTACAGGTTTGAAGTCGTTATCGGTTCATAAAAAAATATGTACCAATACCAACTTCAAATATGTTCCGAGAACGACTTAAAATATGTACCGATACCAACTTAATATGTACCGATACCAACTTAGAATATGTACCGATACCAACTTAATATGAACTGATATTAACTTGAAATATAAACCAATACCACCTTCAAAGTCGGTACAGGTTTGAAGTCGTTATCGGTTTAAAAAATATGTTACAATACCAACTTCAAATATGTACCGAGAACGACTTCAAATATGTACCAATACCAAATTAATATGTACCGATACCAACTTAAAATATGTACCGATACCAACTTAATATGAACCGATACTAACTTGAAATATGTACCAAAACCAACTTCAAAGTCGGTACAGGTTTGAAGTCGTTATCGGTTCATATAAAATATGTTCCAATAACAACTTCAAATATGACCGAGAACGACTTAAAATATGTACCGATACCAACTTCAAATATGTTATAATACCAACTTCAAATATGTACCGAGTAGGACTTAAAATATGTACCGATAACAACTTAATATGTACCGATACCAACTTAATATGAACCGATACCAACTTACAATATGTACCGATACCAACTTAATATGTACGATACCAACTTATAATATGAACCGATACCAACTTCAAATATGTACCGAGAATGACTTAAAATATGTACCGATACCAACTTAATATGTACCGATACTAACTTAGAATATGTACCGATACCAACTTAATATGAACTGATATTAACTTGAAATATGTACCAATACCAACTTCAAATATGTACCGATACCAACTTCAAATATGTACCGAGAATGACTTAAAATATGTACCAATAACTACTTAATATGTACCGATACCAACTTAATATGTACGATACCAACTTATAATATTAACCGATAACAACTTCAAATATGTACCGAGAATGACTTAAAATATGTACCGATACCTACTTAATATGTACCGATACCAAGTTAAAATAATGTACTAATACCAACTTCGCCATTCCTTTGAACTATCTTATTTTCCTCTGTTCGGCCACCACACAGCGACCAACCCAGACTCACACGCGGAATCTCCGGCGCCCACTTCACGACTTTGGTGGGGGGCGCGTCCACAAACACGAACCCTCGTACGACTCGGCCGTGGCAGTGTTGGAAATGTGTGTAAAAATCGTATGTACCGATACTGACTTTGCCAGTAAAATTTCACGTAACAGTACGTTTTTTTATGTCGGTATCGGTACAAATTTTAAGTTTGTATCGGTACATATTTTTTATGAACCGATAACGACTTCAAACCTGTCCCGACTTTGAAGTAGGTATTGGTACATGTTTCAAGTTTATATCAGTACATGTTAAGTTGGTTTCGGTACATATTTTAAGTCGTTCTCGGTACATACTTGAAGTTAGTATCGGTACATATTTTAAGTTGGTATCGGTACATATTAAGGTGGAATCGGGATATATTTTTTAAGTCGTCTCGGTACATATTTAAAGTTAGTATTGGTACATATTTTTTTCTGAACCGATAACGACTTAATATGAACCGATACCAAGTTGAAATAGGTACCAATACCAATTTCAAAGTCGGTATAGGTTTGATGTCTTTATCGGTTCATAAAAGATATGTACCAATACCAACTTCAAATATGTACCGAGAACGTCTTAAAATAAGTACCGATACCAACTTAATTTGTACCGATACCAACTTAAAATATGTGCCGATACCAACTTAAAATTTGTACCGATACCAACTTCAAATATGTACTGAGAATGACTTAAAATATGTACCGATACCTACTTAATATGTACCGATACCAAGTTGAAATATGTACTAATACCAACTTCGCCATTCCTTTGAACTATCTGATTTTCCTCTGTTCGGCCACCACACGGCGACCAACCCAGACTCACACGCGGAATCTCCGGCGCCCACTTCACGACTTTGGTGGGGCGCGCATCCACAAACACGAACCCTCGTACGACTCGGCCGTGGCAGCGTTGGAAATGTGTGTAAAAATCTTATGTACCGAAACTGACTTTGCCAGTAAAATTTCACGTAACAGTACGTTTTTTTATGTCGTAATCGGTACATATTTTAAATAGGTATCGGTACATATTTTTTATGAACCGATAACGTCTTCAAACCTGTCCCGACTTTGAAGTAGGTATTGGTACATGTTTCAAGTTGATATCAGTACATGTTAAGTTGGTATCGGTACATATTAAGTTGGTATCAGGATATATTTTTTAAATCGTCTCGGTTTATATTTGAAGTTGGTATTGGTACATATTTTTTTATGAACCGATAACGACTTAATATGAACCGATACCTACTTACAATATGTACCGATACCAACTTAATATGTACCGATACCAACTTAAAATAAATACCGATACCAACTTAAAATTTGGACCGAGAATGACTTAAAATATGTACCGATACTAAATTAATATAGACCAATACCAACTTGAAATATGTACCAATACCAACTTCAAAGTCGGTACAGGTTTGAAGTCGTTATCGGTTCATAAAAAAATATGTACCAATACCAACTTCAAATATGTTCCGAGAACGACTTAAAATATGTACCGATACCAACTTAATATGTACCGATACCAACTTAGAATATGTACCGATACCAACTTAATATGAACTGATATTAACTTGAAATATTAACCAATACCACCTTCAATGTCGGTACAGGTTTGAAGTCGTTATCGGTTTAAAAAATATGTTACAATACCAACTTCAAATATGTACCGAGAACGACTTCAAATATGTACCAAGAACGACTTAAAATAGGTACCGATACCTACTTAATATGTACTGTTACCAAGTTGAAATATGTACCAATACCAAATTAATATGTACCGATACCAACTTAAAATATGTACCGATACCAACTTAATATGAACCGATACTAACTTGAAATATGTACCAATACCAACTTCAAAGTCGGTACAGGTTTGAAGTCGTTATCGGTTCATATAAAATATGTTCCAATAACAACTTCAAATATGACCGAGAACGACTTAAAATATGTACCGATACCAACTTAATATGTACCGATACCAACTTAATATGTACCGATACCAACTTACAATATGTACCGATACCAACTTAATATGTACGATACCAACTTATAATATGAACCGATACCGACTTCAAATATGTACCGAGAATGACTTAAAATATGTACCGATACCAACTTAATATGTACCGATACTAACTTAGAATATGTACCGATACCAACTTAATATGAACTGATATTAACTTGAAATATGTACCAATACCAACTTCAAATATGTACCGAGAATGACTTAAAATATGTACCAATAACTACTTAATATGTACCGATACCAACTTAATATGAACCGATACCAACTTGAAATATGTACGAATACCAATTTCAAAGTCGGTATAGGTATGATGTCGTTATCGGTTCATAAAAGATATGTACCAATACCAACTTCAAATATGTACCGAGAACGACATAAAATATGTACCGATACCTACTTAATATGTCCTGATACCAAGTAGAAATATGTACCAATACCAACTTCAAAGTCCATTTAGGTTTGAAGTCGTTATCGGTTCATAATAAATTATGTACCAATACCAACTTCAAATATGTTCCGAGAACGACTTAAAATATGTACCGATACCAACTTAATTTGTACCGAGACCAACTTAAACTATGAACCGATACCAACTTAATATGAACCGATACCAACTTGAAATATGTACGAATACCAATTTCAAAGTCGGTATAGGTATGATGTCGTTATCGGTTCATAAAAGATATGTACCAATACCAACTTCAAATATGTACCGAGAACGTCTTAAAATAAGTACCGATACCAACTTAATTTGTACCGATACCAACTAAAAATATGTGCCGATACCAACTTAAAATATGTACCGATACCAACTTCAAATATGTACTGAGAATGACTTAAAATATGTACCGATACCTACTTAATATGTACCGATACCAAGTTGAAATATGTACTAATACCAACTTCGCCATTCCTTTGAACTATCTGATTTTCCTCTGTTCGGCCACCACACGGCGACCAACCCAGACTCACACGCGGAATATCCGGCGCCCACTTCACGACTTTGGTGGGGCGCGCGTCCACAAACACGAACCCTCGTACGACTCGGCCGTGGCAGCGTTGGAAATGTGTGTAAAAATCTTATGTACCGATACTGACTTTGCCAGTAAAATTTCACGTAACAGTACGTTTTTTTATGTCGGTATCGGTACAAATTTTAAGTTGGAATCGGTACATATTTTTTATGAACCGATAACGACTTCAAACCTGTCCCGACTTTGAAGTAGGTATTGGTACATGTTTCAAGTTGATATCAGTACATGTTAAGTTGGTATCGGTACATATTAAGTTGGTATCAGGATATATTTTTTAAGTCGTCTCGGTTTATATTTGAAGTTGGTTTTGGTACATATTTTTTTATGAACCAATAACGACTTAATATGAACCGATACCAAGTTGGAATAGGTACCAATACCAACTTCAATGTCGGTACAGTTTTAAGTCGTTATCGGTTCGTATAAAATATGTACCAATAACAACTTCAAATATATACCGGGAAAGACTTAACATATGTACTGATACCAACATAATATGTACCGATACCAACTTCAAATATGTACCAATACCAACTTCAAAGTCGGTACAGGTTTGAGGTCGTTATCGGTTCATAAAAAATATGTACCAATATTAACTTCAAATATGTACCGAGAACGACTTAAAATATGTACCGATAACAACTTAATATGTACCGATACCAACTTAATATGAACCGATACCAACTTACAATATGTACCGATACCAACTTAATATGTACCGATAACAACTTAATATGTACCGATACCAACTTAATATGAACCGATACCAACTTACAATATGTACCGATACCAACTTAATATGTACCGATACCAACTTAAAATAAATGCCGATACCAACTTAAAATTTGGACCGAGAATGACTTAAAATATGTACCAATACTAACTTAATATAGACCAATACCAACTTGAAATATGTACCAATACCAACTTCAAAGTCGGTACAGGTTTGAAGTCGTTATCGGTTCATAAAAAAATATGTACCAATACCAACTTCAAATAAGTTCCGAGAACGACTTAAAATATGAACCGATACCAACTTAATATGTACCGATACCAACTTAGAATATGTACCGATACCAACTTAATATGAACTGATATTAACTTGAAATATAAACCAATACCACCTTCAAAGTCGGTACAGGTTTGAAGTCGTTATCGGTTTAAAAAATATGTACCAATAAAAACTTCAAATATGTACCGAGAACGACTTAAAATTGGTACCGATACCAACTTCAAATATGTTCCGAGAATGACTTAAAATATGTACCGATACCAACTTAATATGTACCGATACCAACTTGAAATATGTACCAATACCAACTTCAAAGTCGGTACAGGTTAGAAGTTGATATCGGTTTTTAAAAAAATACGTACCAATGCCAACTTCGAATATGTACCAAGAACGACTTAAAATATGTACCGATACCTACTTAATATGTCCTGATACCAAGTAGAAATATGTACCAATACCAACTTCAAAGTCTTTACAGGTTTGAAGTCGTTATCGGTTTATAATAAATTATGTACTAATACCAACTTCAAATATGTTCCGAGAACGAGTTAAAATATGTACCGATACCAACTTAATTTGTACCGAGACCAACTTAAACTATGAACCGATACCAACTTAATATGAACCGATACCAACTTGAAATATGTACCAATACCAATTTCAAAGTCGGTATAGGTTTGATGTCTTTATCGGTTCATAAAAGATATGTACCAATACCAACTTCAAATATGTACCGAGAACGTCTTAAAATCAGTACCGATACCAACTTAATTTGTACCGATACCAACTTAAAATATGTGCCGATACCAACTTAAAATATGTACCGATACCAACTTCAAATATGTACTGAGAATGACTTAAAATATGTACCGATACCTACTTAATATGTACCGATACCAAGTTGAAATATGTACTAATACCAACTTCGCCATTCCTTTGAACTATCCGATTTTCCTCTGTTCGGCCACCACACGGCGACCAACCCAGACTCACACGCGGAATCTCCGGCGCCAACTTCACGACTTTGGTGGGGCGCGCATCCACAAACACGAACCCTCGTACGACTCGGCCGTGGCAGCGTTGGAAATGTGTGTAAAAATCTTATGTACCGATACTGACTTTGCCAGTAAAATTTCACGTAATAGTACGTTTTTTTATGTCGGTATCGGTACATATTTTAAGTAGGTATCGGTACATATTTTTTATGAACCGATAACGTCTTCAAACCTGTCCCGGCTTTGAAGTAGGTATTGGTACATGTTTCAAGTTGATATCAGTACATGTTAAGTTGGTATCGGTACATATTAAGTTGGTATCAGGATATATTTTTTAAGTCGTCTCGGTTTATATTTGAAGTTGTTATTGGTACATATTTTTTTATGAACCGATAACGACTTAATATGAACCGATACCAACTTACAATATGTACAGATACCAACTTAATATGTACCGATACCAACTTAAAATAAATACCGATACCAACTTAAAATTTGGTCCGAGAATGACTTAAAATATGTACCGATACTAAATTAATATAGACCAATACCAACTTGAAATATGTACCAATACCAACTTCAAAGTCGGTACAGGTTTGAAGTCGTTATCGGTTCATAAAAAAATATGTACCAATACCAACTTCAAATATGTTCCGAGAACGACTTAAAATATGTACCGATACCAACTTAATATGTACCGATACCAACTTAGAATATGTACCGATACCAACTTAATATGAACTGATATTAACTTGAAATATAAACCAATACCACCTTCAAAGTCGGTACAGGTTTGAAGTCGTTATCGGTTTAAAAAATATGTTACAATACCAACTTCAAATATGTACCGAGAACGACTTCAAATATGTACCAATACCAAATTAATATGTACCGATACCAACTTAAAATATGTACCGATACCAACTTAATATGAACCGATACTAACTTGAAATATGTACCAAAACCAACTTCAAAGTCGGTACAGGTTTGAAGTCGTTATCGGTTCATATAAAATATGTTCCAATAACAACTTCAAATATGACCGAGAACGACTTAAAATATGTACCGATACCAACTTCAAATATGTTATAATACCAACTTCAAATATGTACCGAGTAGGACTTAAAATATGTACCGATAACAACTTAATATGTACCGATACCAACTTAATATGAACCGATACCAACTTACAATATGTACCGATACCAACTTAATATGTACGATACCAACTTATAATATGAACCGATACCAACTTCAAATATGTACCGAGAATGACTTAAAATATGTACCGATACCAACTTAATATGTACCGATACTAACTTAGAATATGTACCGATACCAACTTAATATGAACTGATATTAACTTGAAATATAAACCAATACCACCTTCAAAGTCGGTACAGGTTTGAAGTCGTTATCGGTTTAAAAAATATGTACCAATAAAAACTTCAAATATGTACCGAGAACGACTTAAAATTGGTACCGATACCAACTTCAAATATGTTCCGAGAATGACTTAAAATATGTACCGATACCAACTTAATATGTACCGATACCAACTTGAAATATGTACCAATACCAACTTCAAAGTCGGTACAGGTTAGAAGTTGATATCGGTTTTTAAAAAAATATGTACCAATGCCAACTTCGAATATGTACCAAGAACGACTTAAAATATGTACCGATACCTACTTAATATGTCCTGATACCAAGTAGAAATATGTACCAATACCAACTTCAAAGTCTTTACAGGTTTGAAGTCGTTATCGGTTTATAATAAATTATGTACTAATACCAACTTCAAATATGTTCCGAGAACGAGTTAAAATATGTCCCGATACCAACTTAATTTGTACCGAGACCAACTTAAACTATGAACCGATACCAACTTAATATGAACCGATACCAACTTGAAATATGTACCAATACCAATTTCAAAGTCGGTATAGGTTTGATGTCTTTATCGGTTCATAAAAGATATGTACCAATACCAACTTCAAATATGTACCGAGAACGTCTTAAAATCAGTACCGATACCAACTTAATTTGTACCGATACCAACTTAAAATATGTGCCGATACCAACTTAAAATATGTACCGATACCAACTTCAAATATGTACTGAGAATGACTTAAAATATGTACCGATACCTACTTAATATGTACCGATACCAAGTTGAAATATGTACTAATACCAACTTCGCCATTCCTTTGAACTATCCGATTTTCCTCTGTTCGGCCACCACACGGCGACCAACCCAGACTCACACGCGGAATCTCCGGCGCCAACTTCACGACTTTGGTGGGGCGCGCATCCACAAACACGAACCCTCGTACGACTCGGCCGTGGCAGCGTTGGAAATGTGTGTAAAAATCTTATGTACCGATACTGACTTTGCCAGTAAAATTTCACGTAATAGTACGTTTTTTTATGTCGGTATCGGTACATATTTTAAGTAGGTATCGGTACATATTTTTTATGAACCGATAACGTCTTCAAACCTGTCCCGGCTTTGAAGTAGGTATTGGTACATGTTTCAAGTTGATATCAGTACATGTTAAGTTGGTATCGGTACATATTAAGTTGGTATCAGGATATATTTTTTAAGTCGTCTCGGTTTATATTTGAAGTTGGTATTGGTACATATTTTTTTATGAACCGATAACGACTTAATATGAACCGATACCAACTTACAATATGTACAGATACCAACTTAATATGTACCGATACCAACTTAAAATAAATACCGATACCAACTTAAAATTTGGTCCGAGAATGACTTAAAATATGTACCGATACTAAATTAATATAGACCAATACCAACTTGAAATATGTACCAATACCAACTTCAAAGTCGGTACAGGTTTGAAGTCGTTATCGGTTCATAAAAAAATATGTACCAATACCAACTTCAAATATGTTCCGAGAATGACTTAAAATATGTACCGATACCAACTTAATATGTACCGATACCAACTTAGAATATGTACCGATACCAACTTAATATGAACTGATATTAACTTGAAATATAAACCAATACCACCTTCAAAGTCGGTACAGGTTTGAAGTCGTTATCGGTTTAAAAAATATGTTACAATACCAACTTCAAATATGTACCGAGAACGACTTCAAATATGTACCAATACCAAATTAATATGTACCGATACCAACTTAAAATATGTACCGATACCAACTTAATATGAACCGATACTAACTTGAAATATGTACCAAAACCAACTTCAAAGTCGGTACAGGTTTGAAGTCGTTATCGGTTCATATAAAATATGTTCCAATAACAACTTCAAATATGACCGAGAACGACTTAAAATATGTACCGATACCAACTTCAAATATGTTATAATACCAACTTCAAATATGTACCGAGTAGGACTTAAAATATGTACCGATAACAACTTAATATGTACCGATACCAACTTAATATGAACCGATACCAACTTACAATATGTACCGATACCAACTTAATATGTACGATACCAACTTATAATATGAACCGATACCAACTTCAAATATGTACCGAGAATGACTTAAAATATGTACCGATACCAACTTAATATGTACCGATACTAACTTAGAATATGTACCGATACCAACTTAATATGAACTGATATTAACTTGAAATATGTACCAATACCAACTTCAAATATGTACCGATACCAACTTCAAATATGTACCGAGAATGACTTAAAATATGTACCAATAACTACTTAATATGTACCGATACCAACTTAATATGTACGATACCAACTTATAATATTAACCGATAACAACTTCAAATATGTACCGAGAATGACTTAAAATATGTACCGATACCTACTTAATATGTACCGATACCAAGTTAAAATAATGTACTAATACCAACTTCGCCATTCCTTTGAACTATCTTATTTTCCTCTGTTCGGCCACCACACAGCGACCAACCCAGACTCACACGCGGAATCTCCGGCGCCCACTTCACGACTTTGGTGGGGGGCGCGTCCACAAACACGAACCCTCGTACGACTCGGCCGTGGCAGTGTTGGAAATGTGTGTAAAAATCGTATGTACCGATACTGACTTTGCCAGTAAAATTTCACGTAACAGTACGTTTTTTTATGTCGGTATCGGTACAAATTTTAAGTTGGTATCGGTACATATTTTTTATGAACCGATAACGACTTCAAACCTGTCCCGACTTTGAAGTAGGTATTGGTACATGTTTCAAGTTGATATCAGTACATGTTAAGTTGGTTTCGGTACATATTTTAAGTCGTTCTCGGTACATACTTGAAGTTAGTATCGGTACATATTTTAAGTTGGTATCGGTACATATTAAGGTGGAATCGGGATATATTTTTTAAGTCGTCTCGGTACATATTTAAAGTTAGTATTGGTACATATTTTTTTCTGAACCGATAACGACTTAATATGAACCGATACCAAGTTGAAATAGGTACCAATACTAACTTCAATGTCGGTACAGGTTTAAAGTCGTTATCGGTTCATAAAAAATATGTACCAATATCAACTTAAAATATGTACCGATACCCACTTAATATGTACCGAGACCAAATTAAAATATGTACCGATACCAACTTAATATGAACTGATACCAACTTGAAATATGTACCAATACCAACATCAAAGGCGGTATAGATTTGATGTCGTTATCGGTTCATAAAAAATATGTACCAATACCAACTTCAAATATGTACCGAGAACGACTTAAAATTGGTACCGATACCAACTTCAAATATGTTCCGAGAATGACTTAAAATATGTACCGATACCAACTTAATATGTACCGATACCAACTTGAAATATGTACCAATACCAACTTCAAAGTCGGTACAGGTTTGAAGTCGTTATCGGTTTATAAAAAAATATGTACCAATGCCAACTTCGAATATGTACCAAGAACGACATAAAATATGTACCGATACCTACTTAATATGTACTGATACCAAGTAGAAATATGTACCAATACCAACTTCAAAGTCCATTTAGGTTTGAAGTCGTTATCGGTTCATAATAAATTATGTACCAATACCAACTTCAAATATGTTCCGAGAACGACTTAAAATATGTACCGATACCAACTTAATTTGTACCGAGACCAACTTAAACTATGAACCGATACCAACTTAATATGAACCGATACCAACTTGAAATATGTACGAATACCAATTTCAAAGTCGGTATAGGTTTGATGTCGTTATCGGTTCATAAAAGATATGTACCAATGCCAACTTCAAATATGTACCGAGAACGTCTTAAAATAAGTACCGATACCAACTTAATTTGTACCGATACCAACTAAAAATATGTGCCGATACCAACTTAAAATATGTACCGATACCAACTTCAAATATGTACTGAGAATGACTTAAAATATGTACCGATACCTACTTAATATGTACCGATACCAAGTTGAAATATGTACTAATACCAACTTCGCCATTCCTTTGAACTATCTGATTTTCCTCTGTTCGGCCATCACACGGCGACCAACCCAGACTCACACGCGGAATATCCGGCGCCCACTTCACGACTTTGGTGGGGCGCGCGTCCACAAACACGAACCCTCGTACGACTCGGCCGTGGCAGCGTTGGAAATGTGTGTAAAAATCTTATGTACCGATACTGACTTTGCCAGTAAAATTTCACGTAACAGTACGTTTTTTTATGTCGGTATCGGTACAAATTTTAAGTTGGTATCGGTACATATTTTTTATGAACCGATAACGACTTCAAACCTGTCCCGACTTTGAAGTAGGTATTGGTACATGTTTCAAGTTGATATCAGTACATGTTAAGTTGGTATCGGTACATATTAAGTTGGTATCAGGATATATTTTTTAAGTCGTCTCGGTTTATATTTGAAGTTGGTATTGGTACATATTTTTTTATGAACCAATAACGACTTAATATGAACCGATACCAAGTTGGAATAGGTACCAATACCAACTTCAATGTCGGTACAGTTTTAAGTCGTTATCGGTTCGTATAAAATATGTACCAATAACAACTTCAAATATATACCGGGAAAGACTTAACATATGTACTGATACCAACATAATATGTACCGATACCAACTTCAAATATGTACCAATACCAACTTCAAAGTCGGTACAGGTTTGAGGTCGTTATCGGTTCATAAAAAATATGTACCAATATTAACTTCAAATATGTACCGAGAACGACTTAAAATATGTACCGATAACAACTTAATATGTACCGATACCAACTTAATATGAACCGATACCAACTTACAATACGTACCGATACCAACTTAATATGTACCGATAACAACTTAATATGTACCGATACCTACTTAATATGAACCGATACCAACTTACAATATGTACCGATACCAACTTAATATGTACCGATACCAACTTAAAATAAATTCCGATACCAACTTAAAATTTGGACCGTGAATGACTTAAAATATGTACCGATACTAACTTAATATAGACCAATACCAACTTGAAATATGTACCAATACCAACTTCAAAGTCGGTACAGGTTTGAAGTCGTTATCGGTTCATAAAAAAATATGTACCAATACCAACTTCAAATAAGTTCCGAGAACGACTTAAAATATGAAGCGATACCAACTTAATATGTACCGATACCAACTTAGAATATGTACCGATACCAACTTAATATGAACTGATATTAACTTGAAATATAAACCAATACCACCTTCAAAGTCGGTACAGGTTTGAAGTCGTTATCGGTTTAAAAAATATGTACCAATAAAAACTTCATATATGTACCGAGAACGACTTAAAATTGGTACCGATACCAACTTCAAATATGTTCCGAGAATGACATAAAATATGTACCGATACAAACTTAATATGTACCGATACCAACTTGAAATATGTACCAATACCAACTTCAAAGTCGGTACAGGTTAGAAGTTGATATCGGTTTTTAAAAAAATATGTACCAATGCCAACTTCGAATATGTACCAAGAACGACTTAAAATATGTACCGATACCTACTTAATATAAACTGATACCAAGTAGAAATATGTACCAATACCAACTTCAAAGTCTTTACAGGTTTGAAGTCGTTATCGGTTTATAATAAATTATGTACTAATACCAACTTCAAATATGTTCCGAGAACGAGTTAAAATATGTACCGATACCAACTTAATTTGTACCGAGACCAACTTAAACTATGAACCGATACCAACTTAATATGAACCGATACCAACTTGAAATATGTACCAATACCAATTTCAAAGTCGGTATAGGTTTGATGTCTTTATCGGTTCATAAAAGATATGTACCAATACCAACTTCAAATATGTACCTAGAACGTCTTAAAATAAGTACCGATACCAACTTAATTTGTACCGATACCAACTTAAAATATGTGCCGATACCAACTTAAAATATGTACCGATACCAACTTCAAATATGTACTGAGAATGACTTAAAATATGTACCGATACCTACTTAATATGTACCGATACCAAGTTGAAATATGTACTAATACCAACTTCGCCATTCCTTTGAACTATCCGATTTTCCTCTGTTCGGCCACCACACGGCGACCAACCCAGACTCACACGCGGAATCTCCGGCACCCACTTCACGACTTTGGTGGGGCGCGCATCCACAAACACGAACCCTCGTACGACTCGGCCGTGGCAGCGTTGGAAATGTGTGTAAAAATCTTATGTACCGATACTGACTTTGCCAGTAAAATTTTACGTAATAGTACGTTTTTTTATGTCGGTATCGGTACATATTTTAAGTAGGTATCGGTACATATTTTTTATGAACCGATAACGTCTTCAAACCTGTCCCGGCTTTGAAGTAGGTATTGGTACATGTTTCAAGTTGATATCAGTACATGTTAAGTTGGTATCGGTACATATTAAGTTGGTATCAGGATATATTTTTTAAGTCGTCTCGGTTTATATTTGAAGTTAGTATTGGTACATATTTTTTTATGAACCGATAACGACTTAATATGAACCGATACCAACTTACAATATGTACCGATACCAACTTAATATGTACCGATACCAACTTAAAATAAATACCGATACCAACTTAAAATTTGGACCGAGAATGACTTAAAATATGTATCGATACCTACTTAATATGTACTGATACCAAGTAGAAATATGTACCAATACCAACTTCAAAGTCCATACAGGTTTGAAGTCGTTATCGGTTCATAATAAATTTTGTACCAATAGCAACTTCAAATATGTTCCGAGAACGACTTAAAATATGTACCGATACCAACTTAATTTGTACCGAGACCAACTTAAACTATGAACCGATACCAACTTAAATTCAAATATGTACCGAGAATGACTTAAAATATGTACCGATACCTACTTAATATGTACCGATACCAAGTTGAAATAATGTACTAATACCAACTTCGCCATTCCTTTGAACTATCTTATTTTCCTCGGTTCGGCCACCACACAGCGACCAACCCAGACTCACACGCGGAATCTCCCGCGCCCACTTCACGACTTTGGTGGGGGGCACGTCCACAAACACGAACCCTCGTACGACTCGGCCGTGGCAGCGTTGGAAATGTGTGTAAAAATCTTATGTACCGATACTGACTTTGCCAGTAAAATTTCACGTAACAGTACGTTTTTTTATGTCGGTATCGGTACAAATTTTAAGTTGGTATCGGTACATATTTTTTATGAACCGATAACGACTTCAAACCTGTCCCGACTTTGAAGTAGGTATTGGTACATGTTTCAAGTTGATATCAGTACATGTTAAGTTGGTATCGGTACATATTAAGTTGGTATCAGGATATATTTTTTAAGTCGTCTCGGTTTATATTTGAAGTTGGTATTGGTACATATTTTTTTATGAACCAATAACGACTTAATATGAACCGATACCAAGTTGGAATAGGTACCAATACCAACTTCAATGTCGGTACAGTTTTAAGTCGTTATCGGTTCGTATAAAATATGTACCAATAACAACTTCAAATATATACCGGGAAAGACTTAACATATGTACTTATACCAACATAATATGTACCGATACCAACTTCAAATATGTACCAATACCAACTTCAAAGTCGGTACAGGTTTGAGGTCGTTATCGGTTCATAAAAAATATGTACCAATATTAACTTCAAATATGTACCGAGAACGACTTAAAATATGTACCGATAACAACTTAATATGTACCGATACCAACTTAATATGAACCGATACCAACTTATAATATGTACCGATACCAACTTAATATGTACCGATACCAACTTAAAATAAATACCGATACCAACTTAAAATTTGGACCGAGAATGACTTAAAATATGTACCGATACTAACTTAATATAGACCAATACCAACTTGAAATATGTACCAATACCAACTTCAAAGTCGGTACAGGTTTGAAGTCGTTATCGGTTCATAAAAAAATATGTACCAATACCAACTTCAAATATGTTCCGAGAACGACTTAAAATATGTACCGATACCAACTTAATATGTACCGATACCAACTTAGAATATGTACCGATACCAACTTAATATGAACTGATATTAACTTGAAATATAAACCAATACCACCTTCAAAGTCGGTACAGGTTTGAAGTCGTTATCGGTTTAAAAAATATGTACCAATAAAAACTTCAAATATGTACCGAGAACGACTTAAAATTGGTACCGATACCAACTTCAAATATGTTCCGAGAATGACTTAAAATATGTACCGATACCAACTTAATATGTACCGATACCAACTTGAAATATGTACCAATACCAACTTCAAAGTCGGTACAGGTTAGAAGTTGATATCGGTTTATAAAAAAATATGTACCAATGCCAACTTCGAATATGTACCAAGAACTTCTTAAAATATGTACCGATACCTACTTAATATGTACTGATACCAAGTAGAAATATGTACCAATACCAACTTCAAAGTCTTTACAGGTTTGAAGTCGTTATCGATTTATAATAAATTATGTACCAATACCAACTTCAAATATGTTCCGAGAACGAGTTAAAATATGTACCGATACCAACTTAATTTGTACCGAGACCAACTTAAACTATGAACCGATACCAACTTAATATGAACCGATACCAACTTGAAATATGTACCAATACCAATTTCAAAGACGGTATAGGTTTGATGTCTTTATCGGTTCATAAAAGATATGTACCAATACCAACTTCAAATATGTACCGAGAACGTCTTAAAATAAGTACCGATACCAACTTAATTTGTACCGATACCAACTTAAAATATGTGCCGATACCAACTTAAAATTTGTACCGATACCAACTTCAAATATGTACTGAGAATGACTTAAAATATGTACCGATACCTACTTAATATGTACCGATACCAAGTTGAAATATGTACTAATACCAACTTCGCCATTCCTTTGAACTATCTGATTTTCCTCTGTTCGGCCACCACACGGCGACCAACCCAGACTCACACGCGGAATCTCCGGCGCCCACTTCACGACTTTGGTGGGGCGCGCATCCACAAACACGAACCCTCGTACGACTCGGCCGTGGCAGCGTTGGAAATGTGTGTAAAAATCTAATGTACCGAAACTGACTTTGCCAGTAAAATTTCACGTAACAGTACGTTTTTTTATGTCGTAATCGGTACATATTTTAAGTAGGTATCGGTACATATTTTTTATGAACCGATAACGTCTTCAAACCTGTCCCGACTTTGAAGTAGGTATTGGTACATGTTTCAAGTTGATATCAGTACATGTTAAGTTGGTATCGGTACATATTAAGTTGGTATCAGGATATATTTTTTAAATCGTCTCGGTTTATATTTGAAGTTGGTATTGGTACATATTTTGTTATGAACCGATAACGACTTAATATGAACCGATACCTACTTACAATATGTACCGATACCAACTTAATATGTACCGATACCAACTTAAAATAAATACCGATACCAACTTAAAATTTGGACCGAGAATGACTTAAAATATGTACCGATACTAAATTAATATAGACCAATACCAACTTGAAATATGTACCAATACCAACTTCAAAGTCGGTACAGGTTTGAAGTCGTTATCGGTTCATAAAAAAATATGTACCAATACCAACTTCAAATATGTTCCGAGAACGACTTAAAATATGTACCGATACCAACTTAATATGTACCGATACCAACTTAGAATATGTACCGATACCAACTTAATATGAACTGATATTAACTTGAAATATAAACCAATACCACCTTCAATGTCGGTACAGGTTTGAAGTCGTTATCGGTTTAAAAAATATGTTACAATACCAACTTCAAATATGTACCGAGAACGACTTCAAATATGTACCAAGAACGACTTAAAATATGTACCGATACCTACTTAATATGTACTGTTACCAAGTTGAAATATGTACCAATACCAAATTAATATGTACCGATACCAACTTAAAATATGTACCGATACCAACTTAATATGAACCGATACTAACTTGAAATATGTACCAATACCAACTTCAAAGTCGGTACAGGTTTGAAGTCGTTATCGGTTCATATAAAATATGTTCCAATAACAACTTCAAATATGACCGAGAACGACTTAAAATATGTACCGATACCAACTTAATATGTACCGATACCAACTTAATATGAACCGATACCAACTTACAATATGTACCGATACCAACTTAATATGTACGATACCAACTTATAATATGAACCGATACCGACTTCAAATATGTACCGAGAATGACTTAAAATATGTACCGATACCAACTTAATATGTACCGATACTAACTTAGAATATGTACCGATACCAACTTAATATGAACTGATATTAACTTGAAATATGTACCAATACCAACTTCAAATATGTACCGAGAATGACTTAAAATATGTACCAATAACTACTTAATATGTACCGATACCAACTTAATATGAACCGATACCAACTTACAATATGTACCGATACCAACTTAATATGTACGATGCCAACTTATAATATGAACCGATAACAACTTCAAATATGTACCGAGAATGACTTAAAATATGTACCGATACCTAATTAATATGTACCGATACCAAGTTAAAATAATGTACTAATACCAACTTCGCCATTCCTTTGAACTATCTTATTTTCCTCTGTTCGGCCACCACACAGCGACCAACCCAGACTCACACGCGGAATCTCCGGCGCCCACTTCACGACTTTGGTGGGGGGCGCGTCCACAAACACGAACCCTCGTACGACTCGGCCGTGGCAGTGTTGGAAATGTGTGTAAAAATCGTATGTACCGATACTGACTTTGCCAATAAAATTTCACGTAACAGTACGTTTTTTTATGTCGGTATCGGTACAAATTTTAAGTTGGTATCGGTACATATTTTTTATGAACCGATAACGACTTCAAACCTGTCCCGACTTTGAAGTAGGTATTGGTACATGTTTCAAGTTGATATCAGTACATGTTAAGTTGGTTTCGGTACATATTTTAAGTCGTTCTCGGTACATACTTGAAGTTAGTATCGGTACATATTTTAAGTTGGTATCGGTACCTATTAAGGTGGAATCGGGATATATTTTTTAAGTCGTCTCGGTACATATTTAAAGTTAGTATTGGTACATATTTTTTTATGAACCGATAACGACTTAATATGAACCGATACCAAGTTGAAATAGGTACCAATACCAACTTCAATGTCGGTACAGGTTTGAAGTCGTTATCGGTTCATAAAAAATATGTACCAATATCAACTTAAAATATGTACCGATACCAACTTAATATGTACCGAGACCAAATTAAAATATGTACCGATACCAACTTAATATGAACTGATACCAACTTGAAATATGTACCAATACTAACATCAAAGGCGGTATAGATTTGATGTCGTTATCGGTTCATAAAAAATATGTACCAATACCAACTTCAAATATGTACCGAGAACGACTTAAAATTGGTACCGATACCAACTTCAAATATGTTCCGAGAATGACTTAAAATATGTACCGATACCAACTTAATATGTACCGATACCAACTTAATATGTACCAATACCAACTTCAAAGTCGGTACAGGTTTGAAGTCGTTATCGGTTTATAAAAAAATATGTACCAATGCCAACTTCGAATATGTACCAAGAACGACATAAAATATGTACCGATACCTACTTAATATGTACTGATACCAAGTAGAAATATGTACCAATACCAACTTCAAAGTCCATTTAGGTTTGAAGTCGTTATCGGTTCATAATAAATTATGTACCAATACCAACTTCAAATATGTTCCGAGAACGACTTAAAATATGTACCGATACCAACTTAATTTGTACCGAGACCAACTTAAACTATGAACCGATACCAACTTAATATGAACCGATACCAACTTGAAATATGTACGAATACCAATTTCAAAGTCGGTATAGGTATGATGTCGTTATCGGTTCATAAAAGATATGTACCAATACCAACTTCAAATATGTACCGAGAACGTCTTAAAATAAGTACCGATACCAACTTAATTTGTACCGATACCAACTAAAAATATGTGCCGATACCATCTTAAAATATGTACCGATACCAACTTCAAATATGTACTGAGAATGACTTAAAATATGTACCGATACCTACTTAATATGTACCGATACCAAGTTGAAATATGTACTAATACCAACTTCGCCATTCCTTTGAACTATCTGATTTTCCTCTGTTCGGCCACCACACGGCGACCAACCCAGACTCACACGCGGAATATCCGGCACCTACTTCACGACTTTGGTGGGGCGCGCGTCCACAAACACGAACCCTCGTACGACTCGGCCGTGGCAGTGTTGGAAATGTGTGTAAAAATCTTATGTACCGATACTGACTTTGCCAGTAAAATTTCACGTAACAGTACGTTTTTTTATGTCGGTATCGGTACAAATTTTAAGTTGGTATCGGTACATATTTTTTATGAACCGATAACGACTTCAAACCTGTCCCGACTTTGAAGTAGGTATTGGTACATGTTTCAAGTTGATATCAGTACATGTTAAGTTGGTATCGGTACATATTAAGTTGGTATCAGGATATATTTTTTAAGTCGTCTCGGTTTATATTTGAAGTTGGTTTTGGTACATATTTTTTTATGAACCAATAACGACTTAATATGAACCGATACCAAGTTGGAATAGGTACCAATACCAACTTCAATGTCGGTACAGTTTTAAGTCGTTATCGGTTCGTATAAAATATGTACCAATAACAACTTCAAATATATACCGGGAAAGACTTAACATATGTACTGATACCAACATAATATGTACCGATACCAACTTCAAATATGTACCAATACCAACTTCAAAGTCGGTACAGGTTTGAGGTCGTTATCGGTTCATAAAAAATATGTACCAATATTAACTTCAAATATGTACCGAGAACGACTTAAAATATGTACCGATAACAACTTAATATGTACCGATACAACTTAATATGAACCGATACCAACTTACAATATGTACCGATACCAACTTAATATGTACCGATAACAACTTAATATGTACCGATACCAACTTAATATGAACCGATACCAACTTACAATATGTACCGATACCAACTTAATATGTACCGATACCAACTTAAAATAAATGCCGATACCAACTTAAAATTTGGACCGAGAATGACTTAAAATATGTACCAATACTAACTTAATATAGACCAATACCAACTTGAAATATGTACCAATACCAACTTCAAAGTCGGTACAGGTTTGAAGTCGTTATCGGTTTAAAAAATATGTACCAATAAAAACTTCAAATATGTACCGAGAACGACTTAAAATTGGTACCGATACCAACTTCAAATATGTTCCGAGAATGACTTAAAATATGTACCGATACCAACTTAATATGTACCGATACCAACTTGAAATATGTACCAATACCAACTTCAAAGTCGGTACAGGTTAGAAGTTGATATCGGTTTTTAAAAAAATATGTACCAATGCCAACTTCGAATATGTACCAAGAACGACTTAAAATATGTACCGATACCTACTTAATATGTCCTGATACCAAGTAGAAATATGTACCAATACCAACTTCAAAGTCTTTACAGGTTTGAAGTCGTTATCGGTTTATAATAAATTATGTACTAATACCAACTTCAAATATGTTCCGAGAACGAGTTAAAATATGTACCGATACCAACTTAATTTGTACCGAGACCAACTTAAACTATGAACCGATACCAACTTAATATGAACCGATACCAACTTGAAATATGTACCAATACCAATTTCAAAGTCGGTATAGGTTTGATGTCTTTATCGGTTCATAAAAGATATGTACCAATACCAACTTCAAATATGTACCGAGAACGTCTTAAAATCAGTACCGATACCAACTTAATTTGTACCGATACCAACTTAAAATATGTGCCGATACCAACTTAAAATATGTACCGATACCAACTTCAAATATGTACTGAGAATGACTTAAAATATGTACCGATACCTACTTAATATGTACCGATACCAAGTTGAAATATGTACTAATACCAACTTCGCCATTCCTTTGAACTATCCGATTTTCCTCTGTTCGGCCACCACACGGCGACCAACCCAGACTCACACGCGGAATCTCCGGCGCCAACTTCACGACTTTGGTGGGGCGCGCATCCACAAACACGAACCCTCGTACGACTCGGCCGTGGCAGCGTTGGAAATGTGTGTAAAAATCGTATGTACCGATACTGACTTTGCCAGTAAAATTTCACGTAATAGTACGTTTTTTTATGTCGGTATCGGTACATATTTTAAGTAGGTATCGGTACATATTTTTTATGAACCGATAACGTCTTCAAACCTGTCCCGGCTTTGAAGTAGGTATTGGTACATGTTTCAAGTTGATATCAGTACATGTTAAGTTGGTATCGGTACATATTAAGTTGGTATCAGGATATATTTTTTAAGTCGTCTCGGTTTATATTTGAAGTTGGTATTGGTACATATTTTTTTATGAACCGATAACGACTTAATATGAACCGATACCAACTTACAATATGTACAGATACCAACTTAATATGTACCGATACCAACTTAAAATAAATACCGATACCAACTTAAAATTTGGTCCGAGAATGACTTAAAATATGTACCGATACTAAATTAATATAGACCAATACCAACTTGAAATATGTACCAATACCAACTTCAAAGTCGGTACAGGTTTGAAGTCGTTATCGGTTCATAAAAAAATATGTACCAATACCAACTTCAAATATGTTCCGAGAACGACTTAAAATATGTACCGATACCAACTTAATATGAACTGATATTAACTTGAAATATAAACCAATACCACCTTCAAAGTCGGTACAGGTTTGAAGTCGTTATCGGTTTAAAAAATATGTTACAATACCAACTTCAAATATGTACCGAGAACGACTTCAAATATGTACCAATACCAAATTAATATGTACCGATACCAACTTAAAATATGTACCGATACCAACTTAATATGAACCGATACTAACTTGAAATATGTACCAAAACCAACTTCAAAGTCGGTACAGGTTTGAAGTCGTTATCGGTTCATATAAAATATGTTCCAATAACAACTTCAAATATGACCGAGAACGACTTAAAATATGTACCGATACCAACTTCAAATATGTTATAATACCAACTTCAAATATGTACCGAGTAGGACTTAAAATATGTACCGATAACAACTTAATATGTACCGATACCAACTTAATATGAACCGATACCAACTTACAATATGTACCGATACCAACTTAATATGTACGATACCAACTTATAATATGAACCGATACCAACTTCAAATATGTACCGAGAATGACTTAAAATATGTACCGATACCAACTTAATATGTACCGATACTAACTTAGAATATGTACCGATACCAACTTAATATGAACTGATATTAACTTGAAATATGTACCAATACCAACTTCAAATATGTACCGATACCAACTTCAAATATGTACCGAGAATGACTTAAAATATGTACCAATAACTACTTAATATGTACCGATACCAACTTAATATGTACGATACCAACTTATAATATTAACCGATAACAACTTCAAATATGTACCGAGAATGACTTAAAATATGTACCGATACCTACTTAATATGTACCGATACCAAGTTAAAATAATGTACGAATACCAACTTCGCCATTCCTTTGAACTATCTTATTTTCCTCTGTTCGGCCACCACACAGCGACCAACCCAGACTCACACGCGGAATCTCCGGCGCCCACTTCACGACTTTGGTGGGGGGCGCGTCCACAAACACGAACCCTCGTACGACTCGGCCGTGGCAGTGTTGGAAATGTGTGTAAAAATCGTATGTACCGATACTGACTTTGCCAGTAAAATTTCACGTAACAGTACGTTTTTTTATGTCGGTATCGGTACAAATTTTAAGTTGGTATCGGTACATATTTTTTATGAACCGATAACGACTTCAAACCTGTCCCGACTTTGAAGTAGGTACATGTTTCAAGTTGATATCAGTACATGTTAAGTTGGTTTCGGTACATATTTTAAGTCGTTCTCGGTACATACTTGAAGTTAGTATCGGTACATATTTTAAGTTGGTATCGGTACATATTAAGGTGGAATCGGGATATATTTTTTAAGTCGTCTCGGTAAATATTTAAAGTTAGTATTGGTACATATTTTTTTCTGAACCGATAACGACTTAATATGAACCGATACCAAGTTGAAATAGGTACCAATACCAACTTCAATGCCGGTACAGGTTTGAAGTCGTTATCGGTTCATAAAAAATATGTACCAATATCAACTTAAAATATGTACCGATACCCACTTAATATGTACCGAGACTAAATTAAAATATGTACCGATACCAACTTAATATGAACTGATACCAACTTGAAATATGTACCAATACCAACATCAAAGGCGGTATAGATTTGATGTCGTTATCGGTTCATAAAAAATATGTACCAATACCAACTTCAAATATGTACCGAGAACGACTTAAAATTGGTACCGATACCAACTTCAAATATGTTCCGAGAATGACTTAAAATATGTACCGATACCAACTTAATATGTACCGATACCAACTTGAAATATGTACCAATACCAACTTCAAAGTCGGTACAGGTTTGAAGTCGTTATCGGTTTATAAAAAAATATGTACCAATGCCAACTTCGAATATGTACCAAGAACGACATAAAATATGTACCGATACCTACTTAATATGTACTGATACCAAGTAGAAATATGTACCAATACCAACTTCAAATATGTTCCGAGAACGACTTAAAATATGTACCGATACCAACTTAATTTGTACCGAGACCAACTTAAACTATGAACCGATACCAACTTAATATGAACCGATACCAACTTGAAATATGTACGAATACCAATTTCAAAGTCGGTATAGGTTTGATGTCGTTATCGGTTCATAAAAGATATGTACCAATACCAACTTCAAATATGTACCGAGAACGTCTTAAAATAAGTACCGATACCAACTTAATTTGTACCGATACCAACTAAAAATATGTGCCGATACCAACTTAAAATATGTACCGATACCAACTTCAAATATGTACTGAGAATGACTTAAAATATGTACCGATACCTACTTAATATGTACCGATACCAAGTTGAAATATGTACTAATACCAACTTCGCCATTCCTTTGAACTATCTGATTTTCCTCTGTTCGGCCATCACACGGCGACCAACCCAGACTCACACGCGGAATATCCGGCGCCCACTTCACGACTTTGGTGGGGCGCGCGTCCACAAACACGAACCCTCGTACGACTCGGCCGTGGCAGCGTTGGAAATGTGTGTAAAAATCTTATGTACCAATACTGACTTTGCCAGTAAAATTTCACGTAACAGTACGTTTTTTTATGTCGGTATCGGTACAAATTTTAAGTTGGTATCGGTACATATTTTTTATGAACCGATAACGACTTCAAACCTGTCCCGACTTTGAAGTAGGTATTGGTACATGTTTCAAGTTGATATCAGTACATGTTAAGTTGGTATCGGTACATATTAAGTTGGTATCAGGATATATTTTTTAAGTCGTCTCGGTTTATATTTGAAGTTGGTATTGGTACATATTTTTTTATGAACCAATAACGACTTAATATGAACCGATACCAAGTTGGAATAGGTACCAATACCAACTTCAATGTCGGTACAGTTTTAAGTCGTTATCGGTTCGTATAAAATATGTACCAATAACAACTTCAAATATATACCGGGAAAGACTTAACATATGTACTGATACCAACATAATATGTACCGATACCAACTTCAAATATGTACCAATACCAACTTCAAAGTCGGTACAGGTTTGAGGTCGTTATCGGTTCATAAAAAATATGTACCAATATTAACTTCAAATATGTACCGAGAACGACTTAAAATATGTACCGATAACAACTTAATATGTACCGATACCAACTTAATATGAACCGATACCAACTTACAAAACGTACCGATACCAACTTAATATGTACCGATAACAACTTAATATGTACCGATACCTACTTAATATGAACCGATACCAACTTACAATATGTACCGATACCAACTTCAAAGTCGGTACAGGTTTGAAGTCGTTATCGGTTCATAAAAAAATATGTACCAATACCAACTTCAAATATGTTCCGAGACGACTTAAAATATGTACAGATACCAACTTAATATGTACCGATACCAACTTAGAATATGTACCGATACCAACTTAATATGAACTGATATTAACTTGAAATATAAACCAATACCACCTTCAAAGTCGGTACAGGTTTGAAGTCGTTATCGGTTTAAAAAATATGTTACAATACCAACTTCAAATATGTACCGAGAACGACTTCAAATATGTACCAATACCAAATTAATATGTACCGATACCAACTTAAAATATGTACCGATACCAACTTAATATAAACCGATACTAACTTGAAATATGTACCAATACCAACTTCAAAGTCGGTACAGGTTTGAAGTCGTTATCGGTTCATATAAAATATGTTCCAATAACAACTTCAAATATGACCGAGAACGACTTAAAATATGTACCGATACCAACTTCAAATATGTACTAATACCAACTTCAAATATGTACCGAGTACGACTTAAAATATGTACCGATAACAACTTAATATTTACCGATACCAACTTAATATGAACCGATACCAACTTACAATATGTACCGATACCAACTTAATATGTACGATACCAACTTATAATATGAACCGATACCAACTTCAAATATGTACCGAGAATGACTTAAAATATGTACCGATACCAACTTAATATGTACCGATACTAACTTAGAATATGTACCGATACCAACTTAATATGAACTGATATTAACTTGAAATATGTACCAATACCAACTTCAAATATGTACCGATACCAACTACAAATATGTACCGAGAATGACTTAAAATATGTACCAATAACTACTTAATATGTACCGATACCAACTTATTATGAACCGATACCAACTTACAATATGTACCGATACCAACTTAATATGTACGATACCAACTTATAATATGAACCGATAACAACTTCAAATATGTACCGAGAATGACTTAAAATATGTACCGATACCTACTTAATATGTACCGATACCAAGTTAAAATAATGTACTAATACCAACTTCGCCATTCCTTTGAACTATCTTATTTTCCTCTGTTCGGCCACCACACAGTGACCAACCCAGACTCACACGCGGAATCTCCTTTCCCACTTCACGACTTTGGTGGGGGGCTCGTCCACAAACACGAACCCTCGTACGACTCGGCCGTGGCAGTGTTGGAAATGTGTGTAAAAATCGTATGTACCGATACTGACTTTGCCAGTAAAATTTCACGTAACAGTACGTTTTTTTATGTCGGTATCGGTACAAATTTTAAGTTGGTATCGGTACATATTTTTTATGAACCGATAACGACTTCAAACCTGTCCCGACTTTGAAGTAGGTATTGGTACATGTTTCAAGTTGATATCAGTACATGTTAAGTTGGTTTCGGTACATATTTTAAGTCGTTCTCGGTACATACTTGAAGTTAGTATCGGTACATATTTTAAGTTGGTATCGGTACATATTAAGGTGGAATTTGGATATATTTTTTAAGTCGTCTCGGTACATATTTAAAGTTAGTATTGGTACATATTTTTTTATGAACCGATACCAAGTTAAAATAGGTACCAATACCAACTTCAATGTCGGTACAGGTTTGAAGTCGTTATCGGTTCATAAAAAATATGTACCAATATCAACTTAAAATATGTACCGATACCAACTTAATATATACCGATACCAACTTGAAATATGTACCAATACCAACTTCAAAGTCGGTACAGGTTAGAAGTTGATATCGGTTTATAAAAAAATATGTACCAATGCCAACTTCGAATATGTACCAAGAACGACTTAAAATATGTACCGATACCTACTTAATATGTACTGATACCAAGTAGAAATATGTACCAATACCAACTTCAAAGTCCATTTAGGTTTGAAGTCGTTATCGGTTCATAATAAATTATGTACCAATACCAACTTCAAATATGTTCCGAGAACGACTTAAAATATGTACCGATACCAACTTAATTTGTACCGAGACCAACTTAAACTATGAACCGATACCAACTTAATATGAACCGATACCAACTTGAAATATGTACCAATACCAATTTCAAAGTCGGTATAGGTTTGATGTCGTTATCGGTTCATAAAAGATATGTACCAATACCAACTTCAAATATGTACCGAGAACGTCTTAAAATAAGTACCGATACCAACTTAATTTGTACCGATACCAACTAAAAATATGTGCCGATACCAACTTAAAATATGTACCGATACCAACTTCAAATATGTACTGAGAATGACTTAAAATATGTACCGATACCTACTTAATATGTACCGATACCAAGTTGAAATATGTACTAATACCAACTTCGCCATTCCTTTGAACTATCTGATTTTCCTCTGTTCGGCCACCACACGGCGACCAACCCAGACTCACACGCGGAATCTCCGGCGCCCACTTCACGACTTTGGTGGGGCGCGCGTCCACAAACACGAACCCTCGTACGACTCGGCCGTGGCAGCGTTGGAAATGTGTGTAAAAATCTAATGTACCGATACTGACTTTGCCAGTAAAATTTCACGTAACAGTACGTTTTTTTATGTCGGTATCGGTACAAATTTTAAGTTGGTATCGGTACATATTTTTTATGAACCGATAACGACTTCAAACCTGTCCCGACTTTGAAGTAGGTATTGGTACATGTTTCAAGTTGATATCAGTACATGTTAAGTTGGTATCGGTACATATTAAGTTGGTATCAGGATATATTTTTTAAGTCGTCTCGGTTTATATTTGAAGTTGGTATTGGTACATATTTTTTTATAAACCAATAACGACTTAATATGAACCGATTCCAAGTTGGAATAGGTACCAATACCAACTTCAATGTCGGTACAGTTTTAAGTCGTTATCGGTTCGTATAAAATATGTACCAATAACAACTCCAAATATATACCGGGAAAGACTTAACATATGTACTGATACCAACATAATATGTACCGATACAAACTTCAAATATGTACCAATACCAAATTCAAAGTCGGTACAGGTTTGAGGTCGTTATCGGTTTATAAAAAATATGTACCAATATTAACTTCAAATATGTACCGAGAACGACTTAAAATATGTACCGATAACAACTTAATATGTACCGATACCAACTTAATATGTACCGATACCAACTTAAAATAAATACCGATACCAACTTAAAATTTGGACCGAGAATGACTTAAAATATGTACCGATACTAACTTAATATAGACCAATACCAACTTGAAATATGTACCAATACCAACTTCAAAGTCGGTACAGGTTTGAAGTCGTTATCGGTTCATAAAAAAATATGTACCAATACCAACTTCAAATATGTTCCGAGAATGACTTAAAATATGTACCGATACCAACTTAATATGTACCGATACCAACTTAGAATATGTACCGATACCAACTTAATATGAACTGATATTAACTTGAAATATAAACCAATACCACCTTCAAAGTCGGTACAGGTTTGAAGTCGTTATCGGTTTAAAAAATATGTACCAATACCAACTTCAAATATGTACCGAGAACGACTTAAAATTGGTACCGATACCAACTTCAAATACGTACCAATACCAACTTCAAAGTCGGTACAGGTTAGAAGTTGATATCGGTTTATAAAAAAATATGTACCAATGCCAACTTCAAATATAAACCGAGACGACTTAAAAAATATATCCTGATACCAACTTAATATGTACCGATACCAACTTAACATGTACTGATATCAATTTGAAACATGTACCAATACCTACTTCAAAGCCGGGACAGGTTTGAAGACGTTATCGGTTCATAAAAAATATGTACCGATACCTACTTAAAATATGTACCGATACCGAGATAATCATCTCTGCTCTGAGGTTTCGAAGGATCAAATCCAAATGCTCCAAGAACGGCTCAATTTCCTGAGCGAATTGGAAATATCCCGAGACAATCGCTAAAGGACCACTAGTTGTGTTAGTTACAACAACCGTGAAGTGCGTCGTCCTGTACTGGAGAAGCTCCATCGGGTCATGAATTGGTTTTTTTTGCTATTACAGCCATAGGGCATTGCCCATCTGTCCTGTTTCCGATGACCATATATGAGCTTCCTCAAGTCCAGACACTTGAGACGATGTCAGTCCGGGGCGTTATCGACTTGACGTCGATACCGCTCAACGGACTGATCATCGCCGTTCGTACCGCTGAGGTACTCTCCAGTGACATCTGAGATGTGCACACATGACAGACCAAGGCCTTATGGCTCTCTGGCCGCCGATCTCTCGGCAGTCGAAAGAATAACACTTTATTTGTTGGTCGTTGAACGACCGGGCATATGCTAAGCTCGGCCCTGGTTTAAATTAGCACGGCTATCTAAACTTTATTTACTGAATTGTACAGCTTAAGATTGTGGCGGTTCGTTTTTTCACGTAATTCGATTCCTTCGATATGTTTTGTAATAATGCTTTAAGACAGAATTGCCAGTTTGGATTTTGTTCATATTTTGTTATTTGTCAGTTTTAACTGTCCTACTTTTTATTGATGACATTGCAAGGTTCTTTGGTTCGCTTTTGGATTATTGGTTATTGGCTCGAATCAGCTTAGAGGCGCACGACATACAGTTTCTGTTGGTGGGGGATGTTGTCCGTCAATCTGACAAGACGTGACGAATCCCCCGAGCTAAGGGCTGAGTCTCAACAGATCGCAGCGTGGCAACTGCTCTACCAAGTACAACACCCCGCTCGGTACCAAAGTCGTCTACAGACGATTCCGAGTCCCGACATCGAACTCCCCGAAGGGTTGACCCAGGTTAAGCCACGACCAGTACGGACACGAACATAATTGCCCGAGCCGTCCACTTACGGAACGCAGCCACCGGCTCGTGCGACGGGCCGCCCTTAGTAGTGGGTAAAGGAGAAAGAGGCATCACTTCCGGCGCTTTTTCCCCATGTTATTCTTATGGGGAGCCGTTTTTGCGCCGACGCCAGCTCCCGCCTATAGAGCTCCCGCGCGTTGGCCTGTACTAATGTCCAACCCTTGCCCATATTAAATATATTGTCCCCATCCCCATCCCTCCTCTATATTTTTTAAAATTAATTTTCAAATTCTAAAAAACTATCTTTAATGTTTATAGTCCGATTTGTCTGCAATTTGGATATGTTATTGTCCTAGGCAAGTGTTTTAATAAATTTCACTTACATTTCCCAAATTCACTATAACGGTCAAATTAAAAAATATTTTTTGAAAATACTGCCAATTGCCACCTTCTTTATTAACTGTCCGATTTGTCTGCAATTTGGATATGTTATTGTCCTAGGCAAGTGTTTTAATAAATTTCACTTACATTTCCCAAATTCACTATTACAGTCAAATTAAAAATATTTTGGAAAAATACTGCCAATTGCCAACTTCTTTATTTACTGTCCGATTTGTTTAAAATTTAGATATGTTATTGTTATAGGCAAGTGTTTTAATAAATTCCACTTACATTTCCCAAATTCACTATAACGGTCAAATTAAAAAATATTTTTGAAAAATACTGCCAATTGCCACCTTCTTTATTAACTGTCCGATTTCTTTAAAATTTGGATATGTGATTGTTCTAGGCAAGTGTTTTAATAAAATCCACCTACATTTCCCAAATTCACTATTACGGTCAAATTAAATAATATTTTTGAAAAAATACTGCCAATTGCCACCTTCTTTATTAACTGTCCGATTTGTCTTCAATTTGGATATGTTATTGTCGTAGGCAAGTGTTTTAATAAATTACACTTACATTTCCCAAATTCACTATTACAGTCAAATTAAAAATTATTTTTGAAAAATACTGCCAATTGCCACCTTCTTTATTAAATGTCCGATTTGTCTGCAATTTGGATATGTTATTGTCCTAGGCAAGTGTTTTAATAAATTTCACTTACATATCCCAAATTCACCATTACGGTCAAATTAAAAAATATTTTTGAAAAATACTGCCAATTGCCAACTTCTTTATTAAATGTCCGATTTATCTGCAATTTGGATATGTTATTGTCCTAGGCAAGTGTTTTAATAAATTACACTTACATTTCCCAAATTCACTATTACAGTCAAATTAAAAATTATTTTTGAAAAATACTGCCAATTGCCAACTTCTTTATTAAATGTCCGATTTGTTTAAAATTTAGATATGTTATTGTTGTAGGCTAGTGTATATGCACCATCCACATTTCCCAAATTCACTATTACGGTCAAATTAAAAAATATTTTTGAAAAATACTGCCAATTGTCAACTTCTTTATTTACTGTCCGATTTGTTTAAAATTTGGATATGTTATTGTCCTAGGCAAGTGTATATGCACCATCCACATTTTACAAATATTGCGGTTAAATTTTAAAAAATTTGGAAAAATACTGCCAATTGGCAACTTCTTTATTTATGGTCTGATTTGTTTAAAATTTATGTCATTATTCTAGGCTAGTGTATATGTACCATCCACATTTGACAAATTAACTATAATGGTCAAATTAAAAAAATATTTTGAAAAATATACTAACAATTTCAAACTTCTTTATTTACTGTCTGATTTATTTTCGGATATGTTAAAGCTCTTATATAGGTAACAAGACCACACTACCACACGTTCCACTACCCCCTATAATACAGTATTTTGCTGTAATCCCAAAACTGACTTTGCTGTTTATTGTCCGATTTGCCTACACTTTGGATGTTGTCCTAAGCATTTATTGTCTGATTTATTTTTGGATATGTTATAGCCCCCAACTATTATATCTAAAATTACAATATTATTTCCACCTATAATACTGTTGTTTGTTTTGCCGCAACCTAAAAACTAACATTGGTATTTGTGTTTTTACAAAACTATATTTTGCGGTTGGATTAAAAAAATAAATACAAGCTTATTATATACATCCAGCTGATAAGTAATATATATCCACACTTATGGTCAGAACAAATTTTGGATATGTTTTAAGCCAGCAAAAAATAAATGTTTAAAACCCAAAACAACTACACACAAAACACTAACCTTTCTTTGTGCTTGTTTGGAGTAGTCTTTATTTTATCCAACTTAATTTTAATTTTGTAGTTAAAATCAAACTTCCCACATTCTAGCTCCCTTTCCAGCCAGTGATTGGAGACATAAAGGTTACGAATATTTTCAAACAATATATCTTTTTCTACCCCTATGTTGGACTTGTTTAATAGCGCACCATATTCCAAATCCTCCAGTCTACTACATTCATTAAATTTAACATTGCCTTTAATATCTTGCATCTCTATGTCTTCTTGTCCATCATCCCACTCATTGTTACGGAAACTTAGGTTTTCTATTTTTGGAATTGCCATAAAATGTTGCGGTTCCGTTAGTGTTAAAGCTTGCAAGTGGCTCGTTGGTAGGTAGATAAATAATGTCCAAATCACCACTGTATGGCAACACGCCTTGCCTATTCTTATTTATCTCTATAAATACAGTTTTACAGACACCCTTAACATAGTATAAACCCGTCCATCCTTTTCTGCCAACACTCCCACAAACTTGTTGTTTACTACAAACGCATACACATAATGCTCTAGATCCTCGTCGCAGGAAGTAATCTTTTAATTTATCCTCTCTTTCCCTTCTTTCTTTAGCCAACTGTGCTTTGTATTCCTCCGCAACAGTATTTTCCACATATTCCAATGTCTTCTAATTCCAATTTCCTCTTTTTGGAACAACTCTCTGCTTGGAAAGTGGCTCTATTTCTTTAATAGTGTATGGGTACAGTTTATTGTTCCGGCTTCTTAAAACGTAGGGAGTAAGGTTAGGACTTTCCACTAAGCCCAATTCTTCTAAATTGATGGAGAAAGGTGTATTTGATGTGCCCCCAGATTTGATGTAACACTTATGCTTTACACTTATGGCATCCTCCTCTATTACCTCTACATAGTTGGTAAACAGTTAAAGCTAAATGCAGATAGAGCATACTTTATTAACTTTTCCCTTTGTGTACTATCTTTTGGCAGTTGTACTCCAGTTATCTTCCCCCAATATGCATCGTTAAACACTAAACAACAACTGTTTTGTAATTGATTGGCATCTTATGCAGAGGTACAGCATAGAATGGAGCATTTTGAAAGTACCGTTTGTTGTCTTCTATTAGACTTAAACAATCTCTTAAAGGTTCAAACCCTTTACCAAAACCTCTACAATAGATTGTTGCCTCTAACCTTGCCATTCTCTCTAGCTAGTTTAGACGAGAACGTTTCTTTTAGGTTTACAAAGTTTATTATATGGTTTCCTATACTTTTAATTACTCCAGGGCTTGTAATCTGGCATATAAATTTATTATATATTTTTACCCTGCTATTTACATTAAACCATGTTAAACAGTCTTTACTAACATTATCTACAATAACATTATGGGGGTCCATTCGCCCCCCTGGTAGCAAAAGTTTTCTGTAAGATATTGGCACATTTCCTCTTTATTAAATATTCCAACCAAATCTAGTGTTATATCGAAATCCATAAGATAGTACATTTCTTTTTCCAGATCTTGCAGTATCTTTGGAAGATCTTCCAACAAATCCTTAATTTTAACATTTGCAAGCTCTATTTTATAGGGAATTGCTATAGGATCATCATACTTTTGTTTAATTTGGTCAAAACACAATTTGGTAACACACCCTCGCTTTGGGAGAATGGTAGTTTGGCCACAACACCATGTCGAGCTAAAGAGAACTTTTTAAATATTCCTCGTAAGTAGCTATTAAACGAGCCACATATTTCCTTCTTAACTTTAAATTTATTCCGAACATCCCCATCACAATCCGCAACATTGGTTATCTTAACTAACATCCGTTATAGATGTTAAATTATTTAATTTTGGTTCACCCTCGCAATAGTTTATATTACCTATGTTTGTAAGAAGGTTATTATTACGTAGATTTTCTAATAAAAACCACATACCCAATCTTTCGTTAGTAGGTTTAATACAATCCCCAATAAATGGCTAACAGAGTACATTTCTTTTATACAAAAAGTAGCGGAAACACGTCAACAGGACAGATTACACTATAGGCATATAGAGACCCACATGCAAATATGGAATACCCACAAATTCGACTAAATAAGTTTATAGTCTCAATATAATTAACATATTAACATTAGTACCCAAATTGTCGAAATTCTATAATTCTATTCTTAGTCCTTGTATTAGGTTTTGTACTATTAAACCCAACACCCCGCGCAGTAGAGTAATATATGTATTTAATACAGATACGCACATTCTACAAGACCCACACATCTGTTGTATAAGCAGCAGAATAGACGTCTCATTGTGTTGTTGTAAAATAAAACATAAATTGTGCTGGATACAACCGGCCAGATATTAGACAGGAAATGTGTTGGAAGTGTATTGCCAAATAGTAAGACAAACACCACATAGTGCAGCATGTAATCAATCCATTACTATTTAGACAAAGGTCAGTATTGGTACAACATCCGATATATTAGCCAAACCCACAATCAAACTTGGAAAACAAACAGTAAAAGATAAATATTATAGTAACAGAAATAGTAAGAGTATAAGGACATAGTAATATTTAAAGTTTATAAAACAACACAAATGCAGAGACACAATAAATAACACACTCCAACACATTTGGACACACCCACAGATACTGGTTTACATCCATTTAACACAACTTTACACGTTCTGTCAACCGACACAAAAATAGTTTGTAAATTGTGTAAGAAATATATGTAATATAAACAAATTTAACACAATCATAACATTGTCCACAATGTTATGATTGTGTTAAATTTGTTTATATTACATATATTTCTTACACAATTTACAAACTATTTTTGTGTCGGTTGACAGAACGTGTAAAGTTGTGTTAAATGGATGTAAACCAGTATCTGTGGGTGTGTCCAAATGTGTTGGAGTGTGTTATTTATTGTGTCTCTGCATTTGTGTTGTTTTATAAACTTTAAATATTACTATGTCCTTATACTCTTACTATTTCTGTTACTATAATATTTATCTTTTACTGTTTGTTTTCCAAGTTTGATTGTGGGTTTGGCTAATATATCGGATGTTGTACCAATACTGACCTTTGTCTAAATAGTAATGGATTGATTACATGCTGCACTATGTGGTGTTTGTCTTACTATTTGGCAATACACTTCCAACACATTTCCTGTCTAATATCTGGCCGGTTGTATCCAGCACAATTTATGTTTTATTTTACAACAAAACAATGAGACGTCTATTCTGCTGCTTATACAACAGATGTGTGGGTCTTGTAGAATGTGCGTATCTGTATTAAATACATATATTACTCTACTGCGCGGGGTGTTGGGTTTAATAGTACAAAACCTAATACAAGGACTAAGAATAGAATTATAGAATTTCGACAATTTGGGTACTAATGTTAATATGTTAATTATATTGAGACTATAAACTTATTTAGTCGAATTTGTGGGTATTCCATATTTGCATGTGGGTCTCTATATGCCTATAGTGTAATCTGTCCTGTTGACGTGTTTCCGCTACTTTTTGTATAAAAGAAATGTACTCTGTTAGCCATTTATTGGGGATTGTATTAAACCTACTAACGAAAGATTGGGTATGTGGTTTTTATTAGAAAATCTACGTAATAATAACCTTCTTACAAACATAGGTAATATAAACTATTGCGAGGGTGAACCAAAATTAAATAATTTAACATCTATAACGGATGTTAGTTAAGATAACCAATGTTGCGGATTGTGATGGGGATGTTCGGAATAAATTTAAAGTTAAGAAGGAAATATGTGGCTCGTTTAATAGCTACTTACGAGGAATATTTAAAAAGTTCTCTTTAGCTCGACATGGTGTTGTGGCCAAACTACCATTCTCCCAAAGCGAGGGTGTGTTACCAAATTGTGTTTTGACCAAATTAAACAAAAGTATGATGATCCTATAGCAATTCCCTATAAAATAGAGCTTGCAAATGTTAAAATTAAGGATTTGTTGGAAGATCTTCCAAAGATACTGCAAGATCTGGAAAAAGAAATGTACTATCTTATGGATTTCGATATAACACTAGATTTGGTTGGAATATTTAATAAAGAGGAAATGTGCCAATATCTTACAGAAAACTTTTGCTACCAGGGGGGCGAATGGACCCCCATAATGTTATTGTAGATAATGTTAGTAAAGACTGTTTAACATGGTTTAATGTAAATAGCAGGGTAAAAATATATAATAAATTTATATGCCAGATTACAAGCCCTGGAGTAATTAAAAGTATAGGAAACCATATAATAAACTTTGTAAACCTAAAAGAAACGTTCTCGTCTAAACTAGCTAGAGAGAATGGCAAGGTTAGAGGCAACAATCTATTGTAGAGGTTTTGGTAAAGGGTTTGAACCTTTAAGAGATTGTTTAAGTCTAATAGAAGACAACAAACGGTACTTTCAAAATGCTCCATTCTATGCTGTACCTCTGCATAAGATGCCAATCAATTACAAAACAGTTGTTGTTTAGTGTTTAACGATGCATATTGGGGGAAGATAACTGGAGTACAACTGCCAAAAGATAGTACACAAAGGGAAAAGTTAATAAAGTATGCTCTATCTGCATTTAGCTTTAACTGTTTACCAACTATGTAGAGGTAATAGAGGAGGATGCCATAAGTGTAAAGCATAAGTGTTACATCAAATCTGGGGGCACATCAAATACACCTTTCTCCATCAATTTAGAAGAATTGGGCTTAGTGGAAAGTCCTAACCTTACTCCCTACGTTTTAAGAAGCCGGACCAATAAACTGTACCCATACACTATTAAAGAAATAGAGCCACTTTCCAAGCAGAGAGTTGTTCCAAAAAGAGGAAATTGGAATTAGAAGACATTGGAATATGTGGAAAATACTGTTGCGGAGGAATACAAAGCACAGTTGGCTAAAGAAAGAAGGGAAAGAGAGGATAAATTAAAAGATTACTTCCTGCGACGAGGATCTAGAGCATTATGTGTATGCGTTTGTAGTAAACAACAAGTTTGTGGGAGTGTTGGCAGAAAAGGATGGACGGGTGTATACTATGTTAAGGGTGTCTGTAAAACTGTATTTATAGAGATAAATAAGAATAGGCAAGGCGTGTTGCCATACAGTGGTGATTTGGACATTATTTATCTACCTACCAACGAGCCACTTGCAAGCTTTAACACTAACGGAACCGCAACATTTTATGGCAATTCCAAAAATAGAAAACCTAAGTTTCCGTAACAATGAGTGGGATGATGGACAAGAAGACATAGAGATGCAAGATATTAAAGGCAATGTTAAATTTAATGAATGTAGTAGACTGGAGGATTTGGAATATGGTGCGCTATTAAACAAGTCCAACATAGGGGTAGAAAAAGATATATTGTTTGAAAATATTCGTAACCTTTATGTCTCCAATCACTGGCTGGAAAGGGAGCTAGAATGTGGGAAGTTTGATTTTAACTACAAAATTAAAATTAAGTTGGATAAAATAAAGACTACTCCAAACAAGCACAAAGAAAGGTTAGTGTTTTGTGTGTAGTTGTTTTGGGTTTTAAACATTTATTTTTTGCTGGCTTAAAACATATCCAAAATTTGTTCTGACCATAAGTGTGGATATATATTACTTATCAGCTGGATGTATATAATAAGCTTGTATTTATTTTTTTAATCCAACCGCAAAATATAGTTTTGTAAAAACACAAATACCAATGTTAGTTTTTAGGTTGCGGCAAAACAAACAACAGTATTATAGGTGGAAATAATATTGTAATTTTAGATATAATAGTTGGGGGCTATAACATATCCAAAAATAAATCAGACAATAAATGCTTAGGACAACATCCAAAGTGTAGGCAAATCGGACAATAAACAGCAAAGTCAGTTTTGGGATTACAGCAAAATACTGTATTATAGGGGGTAGTGGAACGTGTGGTAGTGTGGTCTTGTTACCTATATAAGAGCTTTAACATATCCGAAAATAAATCAGACAGTAAATAAAGAAGTTTGAAATTGTTAGTATATTTTTCAAAATATTTTTTTAATTTGACCATTATAGTTAATTTGTCAAATGTGGATGGTACATATACACTAGCCTAGAATAATGACATAAATTTTAAACAAATCAGACCATAAATAAAGAAGTTGCCAATTGGCAGTATTTTTCCAAATTTTTTAAAATTTAACCGCAATATTTGTAAAATGTGGATGGTGCATATACACTTGCCTAGGACAATAACATATCCAAATTTTAAACAAATCGGACAGTAAATAAAGAAGTTGACAATTGGCAGTATTTTTCAAAAATATTTTTTAATTTGACCGTAATAGTGAATTTGGGAAATGTGGATGGTGCATATACACTAGCCTACAACAATAACATATCTAAATTTTAAACAAATCGGACATTTAATAAAGAAGTTGGCAATTGGCAGTATTTTTCAAAAATAATTTTTAATTTGACTGTAATAGTGAATTTGGGAAATGTAAGTGTAATTTATTAAAACACTTGCCTAGGACAATAACATATCCAAATTGCAGATAAATCGGACATTTAATAAAGAAGTTGGCAATTGGCAGTATTTTTCAAAAATATTTTTTAATTTGACCGTAATGGTGAATTTGGGATATGTAAGTGAAATTTATTAAAACACTTGCCTAGGACAATAACATATCCAAATTGCAGACAAATCGGACATTTAATAAAGAAGGTGGCAATTGGCAGTATTTTTCAAAAATAATTTTTAATTTGACTGTAATAGTGAATTTGGGAAATGTAAGTGTAATTTATTAAAACACTTGCCTACGACAATAACATATCCAAATTGAAGACAAATCGGACAGTTAATAAAGAAGGTGGCAATTGGCAGTATTTTTTCAAAAATATTATTTAATTTGACCGTAATAGTGAATTTGGGAAATGTAGGTGGATTTTATTAAAACACTTGCCTAGAACAATCACATATCCAAATTTTAAAGAAATGGGACAGTTAATAAAGAAGGTGGCAATTGGCAGTATTTTTCAAAAATATTTTTTAATTTGACCGTTATAGTGAATTTGGGAAATGTAAGTGGAATTTATTAAAACACTTGCCTATAACAATAACATATCTAAATTTTAAACAAATCGGACAGTAAATAAAGAAGTTGGCAATTGGCAGTATTTTTCCAAAATATTTTTAATTTGACTGTAATAGTGAATTTGGGAAATGTAAGTGAAATTTATTAAAACACTTGCCTAGGACAATAACATATCCAAATTGCAGACAAATCGGACAGTTAATAAAGAAGGTGGCAATTGGCAGTATTTTCAAAAAATATTTTTTAATTTGACCGTTATAGTGAATTTGGGAAATGTAAGTGAAATTTATTAAAACACTTGCCTAGGACAATAACATATCCAAATTGCAGACAAATCGGACTATAAACATTAAAGATAGTTTTTTAGAATTTGAAAATTAATTTTAAAAAATATAGAGGAGGGATGGGGATGGGGACAATATATTTAATATGGGCAAGGGTTGGACATTAGTACAGGCCAACGCGCGGGAGCTCTATAGGCGGGAGCTGGCGTCGGCGCAAAAACGGCTCCCCATAAGAATAACATGGGGAAAAAGCGCCGGAAGTGATGCCTCTTTCTCCTTTACCCACTACTGCCCTTAGTACGACCCGCCTAGTAAAGTCACATTGTTTTGAGCCTTCGCTCACGGGAGCGAGGACCGGGCTTTGAAGTGAAGTAAATGAAGTTATATAACCAGGATTGAAGGTGTCTAGGCCTAGCGCCGCATTCACCCTATCCATCTGTTACCTCTGGACACGGCCAGAGTAACAAAACTATACAACTCTCGGGCGGTCGGGCATCGCTTACACAGCGTTCGCCTGTTCTGCCCGTGACAGTCGGCTAATAGCCGTGCAGCTGAGATATTTAAAATATCCACTGCTCCCTGGTTGATCCTGCCAGTAGTCATATGCTTGTCTCAAAGATTAAGCCATGCAAGTCTCAGTACAAGCCAAATTAAGGCGAAACCGCAAAAGGCTCATTAAATCAGTTATGGTTCCTTGGATCGTACAATCCATTACTTGGATAACTGTGGTAATTCTAGAGCTAATACATGCAAACAGAATCCCGACCAGAGATGGAAGGGACGCTTTTATTAGATTAGGACAGGCGGCTTCTAGCTGCACGAGACTGAGCAATAACAGGTCTGTGATGCCCTTAGATGTCCTGGGCCGCACGCGCGCTACACTGAAGGAATCAGCGTGTCTTCCCTGGCCGAAAGGTCCGGGTAATCCGTTGAACCTCCTTCGTGCTAGGGATTGGGGCTAGCAATTGTTCCCCATGAACGAGGAACCGATACCAACTTAATATGTACCGATATCAACTTGAAATATGTACCAATACCCACTTCAAAGTCGGTACAGGTTTGAAGTCGTTATCGGTTCATAAAAAAATATGTACCAATACCAACTTCAGATATGTACCGAGAACGACTTAAAATATGTATCGATACCAACTTCAAATATGTACCAATACCAACTTCAAATATGTACCGAGAACGACTTAAAATATGTACCGATACCAACTTAATATGTAACGATACAAACTTGAAATATGTAGCAATACCAACTTCAAAGCCAGTACAGGTTTGAAGTCGTAATCGGTTCATAAAAATATGTACCAATACCAACTTCAAATATGTACCGAGAAGACTTAAAATGTGTACCGATACCAACTTAATATGTAACGATACCAACTTGAAATATGTACTAATACCAACTTCAAAGTCGGTACAGAATTGAAGTCGTTATCGGTTCATAAAAAATATGTACCTATACCAACTTCAAATATGTACCGAGTACGACATAAAAAAATGTACTGTTACGTGAAAAATTTACAAGTTTACTGGCAAAGTAAGTATCGGTAACAAAGGATTTTGTTCTAACATTTCCAACGCTGCCACGGCCGAGTCCTACGAGGGTTCGTGTTTGCGGACGCACCCCCGACCATAGTCGTGATGTGGGCGCCGGAGCTCCCGCGTGTGAGTCTGGGTCGGTCCCTGTGTGGTGGCCGAACAAAGTGGTATCAGCTAGTTCAAAGGAATGGCGGCCTCCACGCGCGTATAAGGGCACCGAATTCAATTGAATATCTACCCCACACCTGTTACGCACGACTTTCACGGCGTTTCCCTTCAGAACTGACAGACTTTGAAGTTGGTATTGGTACATATTTCAAGTTGGTCGGTACATATTAAATTGGTATCGGTACATATTTTAAGTCGTTCGGTTAGGTTAGGTTAGGTTAGGTTAGGTTAGGTTAGGTTCAAAGTTCAAAGGTCAAAGTTCAAAGGTCAAAGGTCAGAGGCCAAAGTTCAAAGGTCAAAGGTCAAAGGTCAAAGTTCAAAGTTCAAAGGTCAAAGGGCAAAGATCAAAGTTCAAAGGTCAAAGATCGAAGGGCAAAGTTCAAGGGTCAAAGGTCAAAGGTCAAAGTTCAAAGGTCAAAGGTCAAAGGTCAAATTTTTAAAGTTCAAAGGTCAAAAGTTCAAAGGTCAAAGTTCAAAAGTCAAAGGTCAAAGTTCAAAGGTCATAGTTCAAAGTTCATAGTTCAAATGTCAAGGTTCAAATGTCAAATTTCAAAGGTCAATGTTCAAAGGTCAAAGTTCAGAGTTCAAAGGTCAAAGTTCAAAGTTTAAAGGTCAAAGGTCAAAATTCAAAGGTCAAAGGCCAAAGTTCAAATGTCAGAGGTCAAAGGTTAGGTTAGGTTAGGTCAAAGTTCAAAATCAAAATAAAAATCAAAATCGAAATCAAAATCAAAATCAAAACCAAAACCAAAATCAAAACCAAAACCAAAACCAAAACCAAAATAAAAACCAAAATCAAAATCAAAATCAAAATCAAAATCAAATTCAAAATCAAAATCAAAATCGAAATCGAAATCGTAATTGAAATCAAAATCGAAATCGAAATCAAAATCAAAATCAAATTCAAAATCAAAATCGAAGTCGAAATCGTAATCGTAATCGAAATAGAAATCAAAATCAAAATCAAAATCAAAATCAAAATCAAAATCAAAATCAAAATCAAAATCAAAATCAAAATCAAAATTAAAATCAAAATCAAAACCAAAACCAAATTCAAAATCAAAATCATAATCAAAATCAAAATCAAAATCAAATTCAAAATCAAAATTTAAATCGAAATCAAAATCAAAACCAAAACCAAATTCAAAATCAAAATCATAATCGAAATCAAAATCAAAATCAAAATCAAATTCAAAATCAAAATCGAAGTCGAAATCGTAATCGTAACCAAAATCGAAATCAAAATCAAAATCAAAATCAAAATCAAAACTAAAACCAAATTCAAAATCAAAATCATAATCAAAATCAAAATCAAATTCAAAATCAAAATTTAAATCGAAATCGTTGCCATAATCAAAATCAATATCAAAATCAATATAAAAATCAAAATAAAAAACAAAATCTAAACCAAAATACAGGTCAGGTCGGTCAGGTCAGGTCGGTCAGGTCAGGTCGGTCAGGTCAGGTCGGGTAGGTCAGGTCGGGTAGGTCAGGTCGGGTAGGACAGGTCGGGTAGGTCAGGTCGGGTTGGTCAGGTCGGGTCGGGTTGGGTCAGGTCGGGTTGAGTTAGGTCGGGTTGGGTCAGGCCGGGTTGGGTCAGGCCGGGTCGCGCCAGGCCGGGTCGGGCCAGGCCGGGTCGGTCAGGCCGGGTCGGTCAGGCCGGGTCGGTCAGGCCGGGTCGGTCAGGCCGGGTCGGTCAGGCCGGGTCGGTCAGGCCGGGTTGGTCAGGCCGGTTCGGTCAGGCCGGGTCGGTCAGGCCGGGTCGGTCAGGCCGGGTCGGTCAGGTCGGGTCGGTCAGGTCGGGTCGGTCAGGTCAGGTCGGTCAGGTCAGGTCGGTCAGGTCAGGTCGGTCAGGTCAGGTCGGTCAGGTCAGGTCGGTCAGGTCAGGCCGGGTCAGGTCAGGCCGGGTCGGTCAGGTCAGGTCGGGTAAGTCAGGTCGGGTAGGTCAGGTCGGGTAGGACAGGTCGGGTAGGTCAGGTCGGGCTGGTCAGGTCGGGTTGGGTCAGGTCGGGTTGAGTCAGGTCGGGTTGGGTCAGGTCAGGCCGGGTCAGGTCAGGCCGGGTCAGGTCAGGCCGGGTCAGGTCAGGTCGGTCAGGTCAGGTCGTCAGGTCAGGCCGGGTCAGGTCAGGCCGGGTCAGGTCAGGCCGGGTCAGGTCAGGCCGGGTCAGGTCTGGCCGGGTCAGGTCAGGCCGGGTCAGGTCAGGCCGGGTCAGGCCAGGCCGGGTCAGGCCAGGCCGGGTCAGGCCAGGCCGGGTCAGGCCAGTCCGGGTCAGGCCAGGCCGGGTCAGGCCAGGCCGGGTCAGGCCAGGCCGGGTCAGGTCGGGCCGGGTCAGGTCGGGCCAGGTCAGGTCGGGTTAGGTCAGGTCGGGTTGGTCAGGTCGGGTTGGGTCAGGTCGGGTTGGGTCAGGTCGGGTTGGGTCAGGCCGGGTTGGGTCAGGCCGGGTTGGGTCAGGCCGGGTTGGGTCAGGCCGGGTTGGGTCAGGCCGGGTCGGTCAGGCCGGGTCGGTCAGGCCGGGTCGGTCAGGCCAGGTCGGTCAGGCCGGGTCGGTCAGGCCGGGTCGGTCAGGCCGGGTCGGTCAGGCCACGTCGGTCAGGTCGGGTCGGTCAGGTCGGGTCGGTCAGGTCGGGTCGGTCAGGTCAGGCCGGGTCAGGTCAGGTCAAATCAAATTCAAAATCAAAATCGAAACCAAAACCAAAACCAAAACTAGGTTAGGTTAGTTCAAAGGTCAAAGTTCAAAGGTTAAAGTTCAAAGGTCAAAGTTGGTCAAGGTTCAAAGGCAAAAAGTTAAAAGGTCAAAGTTCAAAGGTCAAAGTTCAAAGTTCAACGTTCAAAGGTCAAAGTTCAAAGGACAAAGTTCAAGGCCAAAGGTCAAAGTTCAAAGGTCAAAGGTCAACGGGCAAATGTCAATGTTCAAAAGGCAAAGTTCAAAGGTCAAAGGTCAAAGGTCAAAGGTCAAAGGTCAAAGGTCAAAGTTCAAAAGTCAAAGGTCAAAGTTCAAAGTTCAAAGGTCAAAGGTCAAAGTTCAGAGTTTAAAGTTCAAAGGTAAAAATTCAAAGGTCAAAGGCCAAAGTTCAAATGTCAGAGGTCAAAGGTTAGGTTAGGTCAAAGTTCAAAATTAAAATCCAAATCAAAATAAAAATCAAAATCAAAATCAAAACCAAAACCAAAACCAAAACCAAAATCAAAACCAAAACCAAAACCAAAACCAAAACCAAAACCAAAATAAAAAAACCAAAATCAAAATAAAAATCAAAATCAAATTCAAAATCAAAATCGAAATCGAAATCGTAATTGAAATCGAAATTGAAATCGAAATTAAAATCAAAATCAAAATCAAATTCAAAATCAAAATCGAAGACGAAATCGTAATCGTAACCAAAGTCGAAATCAAAATCAAAATCAAAATCAAAATCAAAACCAAAACCAAATTCAAAATCAAAATCATAATCAAAATCAAAATCAAATTCAAAATCAAAATTTAAATCGAAATCAAAATCAAAATCAAAATCTAATTTAAAATCAAAATCGAAATCGAAATCGTTACCATAATCAAAATCAATATCAAAATCAATATAAAAATCAAAATAAAAAACAAAATCAAAACCAAAATACAGGTCAGGTCGGTCAGGTCAGGTCGGGTAGGTCAGGTCGGGTAGGTCAGGTCGGGTAGGACAGGTCGGGTAGGTCAGGTCGGGTTGGTCAGGTCGGGTTGGGTCAGGTCGGGTTGAGTCAGGTCGGGTTGGGTCAGGCCGGGTTGGGTCAGGCCGGGTCGGGCCAGGCCGGGTCGGGCCAGGCCGGGTTGGTCAGGCCGGGTCGGTCAGGCCGGGTCGGTCAGGCCGGGTCGGTCAGGCCGGGTCGGTCAGGCCGGGTCGGTCAGGCCGGGTCGGTCAGGCCGGGTCGGTCAGGCCGGGTCGGTCAGGCCGGGTCGGTCAGGCCGTGTCGGTCAGGCCGGTTCGGTCAGGCCGGGTCGGTCAGGCCGGGTCGGTCAGGCCGGGTCGGTCAGGCCGGGTCGGTCAGGTCGGGTCGGTCAGGTCGTGTCGGTCAGGTCAGGTCGGTCAGGTCAGGTCGGTCAGGTCAGGTCGGTCAGGTCAGGCCGGGTCAGGTCAGGCCGGGTCAGGTCAGGCCGGGTCAGGTCAGGCCGGGTCAGGTCAGGCCGGGTCAGGCCAGGCCGGGTCAGGCCAGGCCGGGTCAGGCCAGGCCGGGTCAGGCCAGGCCGGGTCAGGCCAGGCCGGGTCAGGTCGGGCCGGGTCAGGTCGGGCCGGGTCAGGTCGGGCCGGGTCAGGTCGGGTTAGGTCAGGTCGGGTTGGTCAGGTCGGGTTGGGTCAGGTCGGGTTGGGTCAGGTCGGGTTGGGTCAGGCCGGGTTGGGTCAGGCCGGGTTGGGTCCGGCCGGGTCGGTCAGGCCGGGTCGGTCAGGCCGGGTCGGTCAGGCCGGGTCGGTCAGGCCGGGTCGGTCAGGCCGGGTCGGTCAGGCCGGGTCGGTCAGGCCACGTTGGTCAGGTCGGGTCGGTCAGGTCGGGTCGGTCAGGTCAGGCCGGGTCAGGTCAGGTCAAATCAAATTCAAAATCAAAATCGAAACCAAAACCAAAACCAAAACTAGGTTAGGTTAGTTCAAAGGTCAAAGTTCAAAGGTTAAAGTTCAAAGGTCAAAGTTGGTCAAGGTTCAAAGGCAAAAAGTTAAAAGGTCAAAGTTCAAAGGTCAAAGTTCAAAGTTCAACGTTCAAAGGTCAAAGTTCAAAGGACAAAGTTCAAGGCCAAAGGTCAAAGTTCAAAGGTCGACGTTCAAAGTTCAAAGGTCAAAGTTCAAAGGTCAAAAGTCAGAGGCCAAAGTTCAAAGGTCAAAGTTCAAAGGTCAAAGGTCAACGGGCAAATGTCAAAGTTCAAAAGGCAAAGTTCAAAGGTCAAAGGTCAAAGGTCAAAGGTCAAAGGTCAAAGTTCAAAAGTCAAAGGTCAAAGTTCAAAGTTCAAAGGTCAAAGGTCAAAGTTCAGAGTTTAAAGTTCAAAGGTAAAAATTCAAAGGTCAAAGGCCAAAGTTCAAATGTCAGAGGTCAAAGGTTAGGTTAGGTCAAAGTTCAAAATTAAAATCCAAATCAAAATAAAAATCAAAATCAAAATCAAAACCAAAACCAAAACCAAAACCAAAATCAAAACCAAAACCAAAACCAAAACCAAAACCAAAACCAAAATAAAAAAACCAAAATCAAAATAAAAATCAAAATCAAATTCAAAATCAAAATCGAAATCGAAATCGTAATTGAAATCGAAATTGAAATCGAAATTAAAATCAAAATCAAAATCAAATTCAAAATCAAAATCGAAGACGAAATCGTAATCGTAACCAAAATCGAAATCAAAATCAAAATCAAAATCAAAATCAAAACCAAAACCAAATTCAAAATCAAAATCATAATCAAAATCAAAATCAAATTCAAAATCAAAATTTAAATCGAAATCAAAATCAAAATCAAAATCTAATTTAAAATCAAAATCGAAATCGAAATCGTTACCATAATCAAAATCAATATCAAAATCAATATAAAAATCAAAATAAAAAACAAAATCAAAACCAAAATACAGGTCAGGTCGGTCAGGTCAGGTCGGTCAGGTCAGGTCAGTCAGGTCAGGTCGGGTAGGTCAGGTCGGGTAGGTCAGGTCGGGTAGGACAGGTCGGGTAGGTCAGGTCGGGTTGGTCAGGTCGGGTTGGGTCAGGTCGGGTTGAGTCAGGTCGGGTAGGGTCAGGCCGGGTTGGGTCAGGCCGGGTCGGGCCAGGCCGGGTCGGGCCAGGCCGGGTTGGTCAGGCCGGGTCGGTCAGGCCGGGTCGGTCAGGCCGGGTCGGTCAGGCCGGGTCGGTCAGGCCGGGTCGGTCAGGCCGGGTCGGTCAGGCCGGGTCGGTCAGGCCGGGTCGGTCAGGCCGGGTCGGTCAGGCCGGGTCGGTCAGGCCGTGTCGGTCAGGCCGGTTCGGTCAGGCCGGGTCGGTCAGGCCGGGTCGGTCAGGCCGGGTCGGTCAGGCCGGGTCGGTCAGGTCGGGTCGGTCAGGTCGTGTCGGTCAGGTCAGGTCGGTCAGGTCAGGTCGGTCAGGTCAGGTCGGTCAGGTCAGGCCGGGTCAGGTCAGGCCGGGTCAGGTCAGGCCGGGTCAGGTCAGGCCGGGTCAGGTCAGGCCGGGTTGGGTCAGGCCGGGTTGGGTCCGGCCGGGTCGGTCAGGCCGGGTCGGTCAGGCCGGGTCGGTCAGGCCGGGTCGGTCAGGCCGGGTCGGTCAGGCCAGGTCGGTCAGGCCGGGTCGGTCAGGCCGGGTCGGTCAGGCCGGGTCGGTCAGGCCACGTCGGTCAGGTCGGGTCGGTCAGGTCGGGTCGGTCAGGTCGGGTCGGTCAGGTCAGGCCGGGTCAGGTCAGGTCAAATCAAATTCAAAATCAAAATCGAAACCAAAACCAAAACCAAAACTAGGTTAGGTTAGTTCAAAGGTCAAAGTTCAAAGGTTAAAGTTCAAAGGTCAAAGTTGGTCAAGGTTCAAAGGCAAAAAGTTAAAAGGTCAAAGTTCAAAGGTCAAAGTTCAAAGTTCAACGTTCAAAGGTCAAAGTTCAAAGGACAAAGTTCAAGGCCAAAGGTCAAAGTTCAAAGGTCGACGTTCAAAGTTCAAAGGTCAAAGTTCAAAGGTCAAAACTCAGAGGCCAAAGTTCAAAGGTCAAAGGTCAACGGGCAAATGTCAATGTTCAAAAGGCAAAGTTCAAAGGTCAAAGGTCAAAGGTCAAAGGTCAAAGGCCAAAGTTCAAATGTCAGAGGTCAAAGGTTAGGTTAGGTCAAAGTTCAAAATTAAAATCCAAATCAAAATAAAAATCAAAATCAAAATCAAAACCAAAACCAAAACCAAAACCAAAATCAAAACCAAAACCAAAACCAAAACCAAAACCAAAACCAAAATAAAAAAACCAAAATCAAAATAAAAATCAAAATCAAATTCAAAATCAAAATCGAAATCGAAATCGTAATTGAAATCGAAATTGAAATCGAAATTAAAATCAAAATCAAAATCAAAATCAAATTCAAAATCAAAATCGAAGACGAAATCGTAATCGTAACCAAAATCGAAATCAAAATCAAAATCAAAATCAAAATCAAAACCAAAACCAAATTCAAAATCAAAATCATAATCAAAATCAAAATCAAATTCAAAATCAAAATTTAAATCGAAATCAAAATCAAAATCAAAATCTAATTTAAAATCAAAATCGAAATCGAAATCGTTACCATAATCAAAATCAATATCAAAATCAATATAAAAATCAAAATAAAAAACAAAATCAAAACCAAAATACAGGTCAGGTCGGTCAGGTCAGGTCGGTCAGGTCAGGTCAGTCAGGTCAGGTCGGGTAGGTCAGGTCGGGTAGGTCAGGTCGGGTAGGACAGGTCGGGTAGGTCAGGTCGGGTTGGTCAGGTCGGGTTGGGTCAGGTCGGGTTGAGTCAGGTCGGGTAGGGTCAGGCCGGGTTGGGTCAGGCCGGGTCGGGCCAGGCCGGGTCGGGCCAGGCCGGGTTGGTCAGGCCGGGTCGGTCAGGCCGGGTCGGTCAGGCCGGGTCGGTCAGGCCGGGTCGGTCAGGCCGGGTCGGTCAGGCCGGGTCGGTCAGGCCGGGTCGGTCAGGCCGGGTCGGTCAGGCCGGGTCGGTCAGGCCGGGTCGGTCAGGCCGTGTCGGTCAGGCCGGTTCGGTCAGGCCGGGTCGGTCAGGCCGGGTCGGTCAGGCCGGGTCGGTCAGGCCGGGTCGGTCAGGTCGGGTCGGTCAGGTCGTGTCGGTCAGGTCAGGTCGGTCAGGTCAGGTCGGTCAGGTCAGGTCGGTCAGGTCAGGCCGGGTCAGGTCAGGCCGGGTCAGGTCAGGCCGGGTCAGGTCAGGCCGGGTCAGGTCAGGCCGGGTTGGGTCAGGCCGGGTTGGGTCCGGCCGGGTCGGTCAGGCCGGGTCGGTCAGGCCGGGTCGGTCAGGCCGGGTCGGTCAGGCCGGGTCGGTCAGGCCGGGTCGGTCAGGCCGGGTCGGTCAGGCCCACGTTGGTCAGGTCGGGTCGGTCAGGTCGGGTCGGTCAGGTCAGGCCGGGTCAGGTCAGGTCAAATCAAATTCAAAGTTCAAAGGTCAAAGTTCAAAGGTCATAAGTCAGAGGCCAAAGTTCAAAGGTCAACGTTCAAAGGTCAAAGGGCAAAGGTCAAAGTTCAAAAGTCAAAGGTCAAAGTTCAAAGGTCAAAGGTCAAAGGGCAAAGTTCAAAGGGCAAAGTTGAACTTTGAACTTTGAATTTGACCTTTGACCTTTGACCTTTGAACTTTGCCCTTTGACCTTTGACCTTTGCCCTTTGACCTTTGAACTTTGACCTTTGACTTTTGAACTTTGACCTTTGCCCTTTGACCTTTGAACTTTGACCTTTGACCTTTTAACTTTGAACTTTGACCTTTGACCTTTGAACTTTGCCCTTTGACCTTTGAACTTTGACTTTTGAACTTTGACTTTTGAACTTTGACCTTTGCCCTTTGACCTTTGAACTTTGACCTTTGAACTTTGGCCTCTGACTTATGACCTTTGAACTTTGACCTTTGAACTTTGAACGTCGACCTTTGAACTTTGACCTTTGACCTTTGAACTTTGTCCTTTGAACTTTGACCTTTGAACGTTGAACTTTGAACTTTGACCTTTGAACTTTGACCTTTGAACTTTTTGCCTTTGAACTTTGACCAACTTTGACCGACTTTGACCTTTGAACTTTAACCTTTGAACTTTGACCTTTGAACTAACCTAACCTAGTTTTGGTTTTGGTTTTGGTTTCGATTTTGATTTTGAATTTGATTTGACCTGACCTGACCCGGCCTGACCTGACCGACCCGACCTGACCGACCCGACCTGACCAACGTGGCCTGACCGACCCGGCCTGACCGACCCGGCCTGACCGACCCGGCCTGACCGACCCGGCCTGACCGACCCGGCCTGACCGACCCGGCCGGACCCAACCCGGCCTGACCCAACCCGGCCTGACCCAACCCGACCTGACCCAACCCGACCTGACCCAACCCGACCTGACCCAACCCGACCTGACCAACCCGACCTGACCTGGCCCGACCTGACCCGGCCTGGCCTGACCCGGCCCGACCTGACCCGGCCTGGCCTGACCCGGCCTGGCCTGACCCGGCCTGGCCTGACCCGGCCTGGCCTGACCCGGCCTGACCTGACCCGGCCTGACCTGACCCGGCCTGACCTGACCCGGCCTGACCTGACCCGGCCTGACCTGACCCGGCCTGACCTGACCGACCTGACCTGACCGACCTGACCTGACCGACCTGACCTGACCGACTCGACCTGACCGACCCGACCTGACCGACCCGGCCTGACCGACCCGGCCTGACCGACCCGGCCTGACCGAACCGGCCTGACCGACACGGCCTGACCGACCCGGCCTGACCGACCCGGCCTGACCGACCCGGCCCTGACCGACCCGGCCTGACCGACCCGGCCTGACCGACCCGGCCTGACCGACCCGGCCTGACCGACCCGGCCTGGCCCGACCCGGCCTGGCCCGACCCGGCCTGACCCAACCCGGCCTGACCAAACCCGACCTGACTCAACCCGACCTGACCCAACCCGACCTGACCAACCCGACCTGACCTACCCGACCTGTCCTACCCGACCTGACCTACCCGACCTGACCTACCCGACCTGACCTACCCGACCTGACCTGACTGACCTGACCTGACCGACCTGACCTGACCGACCTGACCTGTATTTTGGTTTTGATTTTGTTTTTTATTTTGATTTTTATATTGATTTTGATATTGATTTTGATTATGGTAACGATTTCGATTTCGATTTTGATTTTAAATTAGATTTTGATTTCGATTTAAATTTTGATTTTGAATTTGATTTTGATTTTGATTATGATTTTGATTTTGAATTTGGTTTTGGTTTTGATTTTGATTTTGATTTTGATTTTGATTTCGATTTTGGTTACGATTACGATTTCGTCTTCGATTTTGATTTTGAATTTGATTTTGATTTCGATTTCAATTACGATTTTCGATTTAGATTTTGATTTTGAATTTGATTTT